>CM031237.1:96193750-96585422 GCA_018340775.1 Taxus wallichiana var. yunnanensis | reverse complement strand
TTTAGAGCTTACTTTTTCAACATTCTACATGCTAGTTTTGTCAATTTCTATGAAGATTTTAAATCTCTTTCCAGCATGTAGGAATTAGTGTTTGAGTAGTGCTAAGTCTTCTATTTACACGTGGTGGGTTGCTTCGCCAAAATTTAATGTTGGTGAGAAAATTTCAAGATTTCATCATGTTTTCTACTTTTGTTTCTTACTTTTTTCATCATTTCTATCTTACTAGTTTTATCAATTCTTGAAAATTTTCAATTCTCACCATGTAGGTTAGTGTTTGAGTAGTGCTTACGAGTCTTATATTTACATATTAATGTGGTGGGTTCTGTCAAAATTTAATGTTGGTGAGGAAAATTTCAAGATTTCATCATGTTTTCATTTTTAGAGGCTTACTTTTTCATCATTCTACATCTTAGTTTTGTCAATTTCTTGAAAATCTTAAATTTTGAGCATGTATGTTAATGTTTTGATAGCAGCGTTGAGTCTTCTATTCATATATTAATGTGATGGGTTATTGTCAAATTGAATCTTAGTTGGAAAATTTTTCCCATTTTGCATATTAAGGACGTTTTTTTTTTGACATTTTTAAGTGCATATCAAGTGCATACCCATGAGCATAAGGCATATCGTAACCCATCTTCGAAGGCCATAACTTTTTCCTCCAGACCTGAAATGACTCCATTTTTTTTTGCGTAAAGGTATTGTTAAGTTAACTATGCAATGAAAACATAAATTCAGGATTTACACTTACAAAAGTTGTAGGTTTTTCTGTTATTTTAAAACTAGTCATTTTCTAACATGTCTAATGTTTTGATGAATGTCAGTATTTCCAATGCTTATCCTCCGATTTAGATCAAAGCGTGTGTATGCTCTTCTCTTACACCTTTTGGTGATCTTGAGAATCAAAAACAACTTTGATCTATATCTTTTAACATTGGGATTAAACTTGGAAATTTAATTATTCATTTAGCTTAAGGAATGAACCTTTTCTGAAAGCATTTTTGAACTAGTCCTTTGATTTGAAGTTTTCCATTTCTATACTAGTTGGGATAAAGTTTGTGTATGCTCTTATCTTTGCACCTTAGGGTGATCTTGAGAATTAAAAGTAACTTTAGTCTTCATTTTATAATATTTGGTAAATTGGAAACTTCATCTTTTCCACTTTTGGTTTAAGGAATGAACATTTATCAAAAATTTTGTATGGTTCATTGATTGAAAAGATTTTATTTACTTTTAGTTGGATTATTTGTTGTGTATGCTCTTCTCTTGCATCCTTGGATGATCTTGAGAATCAAAGCAACTTTTAATCTCTTTTTAAATAATGTGATTTTCTTGGAGAACTACTAACGCTTGAGTGCGGGACCTAAACGCTTGTCGAAGAAAGGAGGAATGCAAGCAAAATCAAAACTACTAATACCGGTTGGTATACGAGGTTGCCAAAATGTGTTCAAGCAAACCACACCTAATTAAACAAGATAAAAAGAACAACATATTCAAAACACTATATTAAGCCGGTTTGAGGAAAAGAGGTGCGTCCCTCTCCCGCTCGAAAGCCATTGAACATAACCCTTTTAGCATCATACGCCTTAAGCTACAACATTGGGGGTGGTTCCAGGAACCCTGTAGTAGTCCACGCAGAGGAACCTTGTGGGCGAAGCGGAAGTGCTCGCACTACCTACTTGACTAGTGATTCCTTTGTGAGATAGAGTTACGGGTTGTCCGTTGTGGCGACACGGTGATAGTACACGCAGACGCGGCCCCCAGTTGCTCTCTTGTTCTTGAAGAAGGGTAAAGTAAAGCCGAGATACTCCCAAACTAGTCGGTGACTTTTTTGGGTAAATGGAAATTGCTCAGCTCGTGGCAACTTTGTAACACCTAGGGTGAGAGAACCACCTAGGAGAATATACTTTGGCCAGAGCCCACTTTGACCACTTTAAAACAGTGTTGAGTTGTGAACCTTCTTTTTGAGAAACGTGTGATGTATTACTTTGCCTAGTTTTTACTTGCCTTAGAGGGCGAGGTGAAACTCTGTAGAAGTAAGACTAGCATTTTTGTCATTTTTTTCTTGATTTATTTCCTTCATATTCTTTTGACACTTTGTTGATCCAAAGAGGTGTGATTACCTTTTGTGTTCTTGCATTTATTGTTTCTCTCACTTTTATGTCCCGTTTTCGCCCATCCATGTTTGCGAGTGACAAGTTAGTTAAATTTCGCGTCTAAGAGTGAGTGGAGGTGTTTTCACGTCATTTTGGTACCCATTGTGATCTTGATACCCACGTCCAAGATCGTCATTGTAGTTAGGCGTGGTTCATCATGCGGACTTCCATAGAGGAGTTTGTTTGTTTGTCTCGTATCATTACAATTTCGATATTTACGTCTTGTTTCTTGTAAACTTCGACATAAATACCTATATTGTACGGTTATTGATTCACACATTCTTAACTATTCCTAGCTATACTTTGAGCTTTTTTTGTTGGTTTTATTATTACCTCGATTTCCAAAGGTGTTAGGAACTACCATTTGTGCGTGTTATATCAATAACACCTCGATATCAATACTCCACTTTCTTGAAGTGGGTTAACATATCTTAGTGATATTGTTGTGTGTATTCACAAATCGTAATTGACACTTTTTGAGATATAGGTCTTAATCGGACTTGAGCTTGCTCATCGTATATCTTGATTGGGAGATCACATTTAACTTCATGTATTTACTTACTGCCTTGTTCATTCCTTTGAACTTGGCATAGTGGAGACATCTTGTTAATCATCTTGGCGATCACAAATTACTTTGGAACGTAGTCTAGGAGTATTTCATTTGATTAGGTTTTGGTACCAAGCGATTGTTTCATTGGTGACTTTATCATTACTATCATTGGTATTCTCACTACAGTTAATTTACTCTTAACACGTACATCTTGTGTTTCACTTAGGGGTAGACATTGAATTTTGAACAAATCTATAACTTACCTTAGTGAAATTTATCATGAAAACATGGCTCTGAAGCGTCTAGGGTTAAAGAAACAAACACATGAGGAACAACGGGCGTGAAGCTTGGAAACCTCCTAACAGGACAAGGGTGAAACCCATTTATCGGACATGATCTAGGACCACTATTTTCTACGTAGAAAAGGAAAGCAGGAAGAGATGGTCGATCATAGTGGAAGGAAATGAATTAGAATCACCACACGCTTGAGACTTTGATTTTGACCCCACTCTACTAGATGAGTTTCTCCTTAGAAACAAAGTTAGAATTTTTGGCATGGGTCATGGAATTAGGGGCCAAATTGCCCATTGAGAAGGAACCAATACTACTGAACAAATGACCTTGCTACTAAGGAGGAACACGCCCTTATTAATATGGAAGATATTTTAACGAGGCGGACATGCTTCCACTTCTTATGTTAGAAAATCATAAAGTGGTAGGGCATAGAATACCCCTCATCAAAGTGCCATGAAGAAACAAGATAGAACATGAGACATGGGAAGAACCTCCCAATACGAAGAGGAGGAACCTTTAGAAGAAGAAGACACAAACCAAGTCACGATCCAACAACAACTTAGTAACTTAAGTCGAAAACTAGCTTTGCTTACTTTCCAAGTATGAAAGACACAAACAAGAACGTTCGAAAGTCAAAGCCTAAGTTTAGGATCCACGAACTCCATCGAGAAAACCAAGGAGAAGAAGACACTGGGGTATCATCATGTACACATCCCGTTTCTCCCACTAAAAAAGAACAATTGCTACATGCACAAGAAGTACAATCTATGAAGCAGCAACTGCTTGTGAGCATACAAGAAAGCAATATAGGAGTATTAGAAATACAATACGAAGAACTATGCTATCCTTTTGACTAGAGAATGATGACCCTTGACCCTTTCCAAAGAAATTTGATATGCCAAAGTTAGACAAATACAAAGGAAAGGGAGACCCAGGGATCATGTTAAAGATTTCCACATGGCATGTCGAGAGGTGTCTTATAGTGATAATTACCTCATCGGACTTTTTCCTAAGAGTCTCGGAGGTCAAACATTAGAATGGTTTCTGCAGCTTGCCACGAGGATCAATTTTCACTGGCGAGAATTGGCGGAAAGATTCGTGCGTCATTTCTCATATAACATAGAGTGACATCACCATGGTAGACTTGTGCGGCACAAAACAACACCCAAATGAGACCTTTTCCAGCTTCCTCCAACGATGGAGAGGATAGCTAATCCCAGCTTCCCTTGCGCTTTCCACCGAGAAGCGGACTAGTCGGTATTTTCGTCCCTAATCTCAACGAGATATAGCTTTCCACCTCCAAATGCATTGTGTCCACACCTTTGAGGAGGTTATCGAGAAAGGATTCAAATGAAAAGGCTCTCATTGCGAAAGGCACCCTCAAAAACCCAATCTAAAGACAACTGACGAAAGCGTCGAAACATTTAAAAGCCAAAGATCTTTAACAAAACAAAAAGCGTGGTGGGAGGCAGAATCACTGATTCCAAGCGTGTTCAAACAGTCCAAACAGTCAACCTTTTAAGCGGACCGAGGGCCCAGATTCAACCACCACTAAAGTGGCGAGACATTCACCTCCCTCGATGAACCATTGTCTATCATATGCTAAAAACAATTGGATCACGGCCCACATGATGACCTATCCTACAACGCTGGCCGTTTGATGAAAACACTCCTAAACCTTCATGGTATAAGGAGCATGAATCTTTTGTGAAATGCATCGTGTTAAAGGTCATAAAATAGACAAATGTTTGTGACTTTGCCACTATATTCAAGACCTCATTGACATGATAGGGAGATAGAGGTGGATAACCCTAGCCACGTCACGACACACTAACGAGAAAATGGGGATTTATAAGGAACCATTCCGCAAGCATGATAAGTCGGAAAAGCAAAACCGGATCAGGGGAGTCATCCCAAACCTATAAATCCACGAATTACTTGTATACCAGCAGAGATAACAATCATTACAATTCACTTATTGGATGTATTCCTCCCTAACAGCCGTGTCAATACCATCCGTATCGAGGAAAGGGCTTTGCTGCATGATAATAAGGTGTGCCCACCTCGTGATTTGAGACCCTCTCTGTTGACCAGCGTAAGTAGTAAATATAACCTTTTAGAACAACTTGAGAAGACACTCACTAAGATCTCGATCTTAGATCTTCTCAAGATATCCAATGTGCATAAGGACATTTTGTATCAAACTCTTCGAGGGTCGGGAGTGCCTTTAGAAGTCGATCTGCATACCTTGAAGCCGCGGTGGCAAATATTGCACCTAGGTGAGCATCTCACTTTCTGAACCATAGGGAGGTCCCTACCGAGAATCCTACACATAATCTTCCCTTATACATTGAGGTAGTTGTTACCGGGGAAAATCAAGCGGGTGCTTGTGGATAACGGATCTCGATTGAACATGCACTTGCGCTTAAATTAGTCAAACAATTGGGACATATGGAAGAAGATCTTGAGTCCCATATCATCACTATCACCGCATACTGACAACACGGAAGAGAATCAGCAGGTACCATTATGTTGCCCGATGGAGGTGGGGCCCTTTGCCATCGAGAAAAAGTTTCACGTCTTAGACTTGGAACTTCCATATAATATGCTTCTAGGCCCGACCATGGATCCATGCCATGCAGCATGGTGCCATCGACATTTCATCAATACATCAAGTTTGAAGCATGAGGGACATACGATAACAATACCGGAGACTCGAGCCCTTTGCTCATTGTAGAGCTCTTAATAGCTTTGCACGAAAGGGTACATACGCATGTCCCTCCATAGATATAGTTGTCCCTCTTCATTAGAGGCCATGAAATCTCGAGTAGATTCAATTATCTTATTTATTGCACTCATGGGGAATCTACTTCAACATCTCCATTTAATTCATGGGAGATGAAAATTTTGGAATATGGCATGGGGAGTATAATGTACAACAAGCGCTCTTGGTTTCGACCTCTCCTTGTCACCCAGACTAGAGGAGTCACCAATCTTGCTTTAGAAGACCTGAGAGGAACATACTTATTGGGTCGTTCCTGCACAGAGGCTTGTTAGGCGAGGAAAAATTACTTGATCCACCTACTACTTGGGTCCCCGAGGACACTTTCGGCCATCTTGTTATCAAACCCCGAGAATATAAAAATATAGCGAAATGATGTACTCCATGGAGCTCTGAGGCCTAGGATGTGGGAGGAATGAACAAGGACAAAGAGAACAGTCCCTCTTCCACATTTCAAAATAGAAAAATATGGCATTGGGATTCGCCCTTATGGAGCACACCCCAGCGATCAAGATGTGACTTGTTAAGGCATGAGGATAGCTCCGATTATCTGAGCAATGACGTCTGGATTCTGTTGTAGCCAATATGAGGATCGGCCTCCGTGAATCTTTTCATGAATAATGTTGTCCTAACCATCACCCCGATGAACCAACCCTTGACCTTATACCCCTCCCTTGTTGAATGGGACCAGCAACGTCACGTGCCACTAGATTTATTCGAGAATGACGAGGCTATTGCTGCGAGTTCATGGGCATAAGGGATACTGATTCCCATTGGAGATCACAAGAAGGGTTTGTTTATCGACTTAGACACTGCTTTACTTCGGCGAGGAGGCTAAACTTCGTGGTCAAGTAATTGACAAAATTTAAAAAAAGCGAGGGCAAGAGTTCTAAAGAAAAGCCTCGGAAAAAATCAAAGTCCAAGTCACATAGTGAAAACCTCTTTGAGGCATTGGCTGACAAACAAATAAGAAAATCAAAGGACAAACAAAGTGACCACGCCAAGGATGAAAATCTCGTAGAGACATCCTTGGATGAAGATCTCAACCTACCTCCCGATCCCACGCGTATGGAGGATTTATCAAAAATTTTAGTTGAAGAAACCATTGATGTCAATATTGTGCTTGAAGAAGATCCCAAGATAGTAAAATTGGGAGCATCACTCTTACTTGAGAGAACAAAAGACGTTCACTATGCTACTACGAGAGTTTATTGATGTGTTTACATGGTCTTACAGACATGCCCAATTTAGATCCAACTTTGGTCGTGCATAACTTGGTTGTGCATGATGCTAAGCCTATCAAGCGAAGCTTGAAAGATGCACCCCGAGAAGTGGCGCTTGTTAGTTAAACAAGAGTTGGAAAGGTTACTTGCGGCGGGATTCATCGAAGCGATTGATTATTACGAATGGATATCAAACATTGTTCAATCCCGAGAAGAAACCTATTGGTATCCGAATTTGCACAATTTTAGGGACATCAATAAAGCTTGCCCTAAAGATGACTTTCCATTGCCCAACATTGACATGATTATTGACTCAACGCGAGGTATGAAATGCTATCACTTATGGATGGATTTTCGGGTTATAATCAAATTAAGATCAACGAGGAAGACCAACACAAAACAGCTTTCACAACTCCTTGGGCACATTACATTATCAGGTGATGCCATTCGCCTTAAGAATGTAGGAGCAACTTATCGTGAGGCCATGATAGTAATATTTCACGATATGATTCATGACATCATGGAAGACTATGTAGATGACATCACGGAAAGTCCAAAACAAGAGAGGAACATCCTATCATTTTGCGGCGTATATTTGAACGCCTATGTGAATACTGAAAGTCGGAGGCCAAATCCAAAGAAGTGTGTCTTTGGTGTCTATACGGGAAACTATTAGGCTTCATTGTGTCGAGACGAGGTATTGAGGCAGACCACTGCTAAAGTATACGCCATCACGAAATGCCTCCACGCTTTGAGAATATCAAACAGCTTATTGTACGTAGGCTTACAGGGAAAATTCAAGCCATTCGCGGTTTATCTCCCGACTTGCTGGATAAATGTCACTCATTCACTCATTTGCTTAAGAAGGACATCACTTTCATTTGGGGACTGAGTAACAACAAGCCTTTGCTTTAGCAAGCGATACAGCTAATCCACTGTCCTCATGGCTCCCACTCCGGAGAACCACTTTTGCTCTATATTTCCGCTACACAATATGCTATTGGTGCAATTGCTGCTGCCATATGACCTTAGCCATAAATAGAAAGCGATGTACTATAAGTCGCACCCTCATGTGCCTATGAATGTAATTATCCTCAGATTGAGAAGGATTGTTTGTTTGTTGTTTTTACCTTTCGAAACTTCACCATTACCTCTAAATACTAAGACCAAGCTCATATCCAAGGTCGACCCACTCCAAGTATTTGTTGTCCAAAACCGCCCTCACGGTAGAATGGCTAATTGGATCATTACTGGTGAGTTTGATATAGAATTTCTCCATCAAAAATCAATTAAAGGACAAGTACTGGCGACCACTAAGTGCAGAAGCACCTTTCGCAAGCACGAACCTTTGAGTCTAGATGCGCGGATGCATCTTTGCTCTACATATTGAGAATCGTCGTAAGTATGCGAGATACATTTTGATGGATCTTTTACGTTTCATGGTTCGGTGCGAGAAGGTCCTTATTACTCCTTGGTGATCTATACCATGCAGATTTCCACCTGGCCTTCCACTTTGCAGTAGGAACAACATTGCGGAATATGAAGCACTCATTGCGGGGATGAAGCTAGCCATCAAGTGGAATATTCAACATGTGAAGGTTGTAGGTGATTCACATCTAATCATCAAACGAGGTTAATGATGAGTATAAAGTTAAAGATGACAAGCTCATACCTTATAAGAAGTTGGTGGAAACTGCGAAGGAGTATTTTGTGCGCATTACCTTTGAGAAATCCCAAGAGCGCGAATAGATCGGTAGATGCTATGGAAGCGGTGGGATCTATGCTTGTGTTACCGAGAACAATGATATGCCATTCTTCGTAGAAAATCTACATGACCCTCGAATGACATGCCAGAATCTTGCTTGGCTTGTAAGGTTATTGGTCCCCATTCACCATGGTATGAACCCATTTTCACCTATCTTAAGGATAGTACATTCCCTCTAAAATCTCCGCTCATCGAAAATGCGAGCCTAATTCACCGAGATAGCAGATTACACCCTATTAGGAGGTACACTTTATCGTCATGGCTACGATGGGAATGCATTACGTTATCTGGATGTGCCGGAGTCAATCCAGGCAATTAAAAAGTACACCCTGAAGGAGTATGCGGAGCACATACGAAATGAAATGGTCTTGGGACTAAAGCCCCGTTAAGAGTAGGTTACTATTGGCCCACCATAGAAGCCAGATTATTGTAATTATGTTAGAAAATGTGTGCTATGCCAAAAGTATGGAAATTTCATCCATGCTCCATCACTGACCATTAACCAATCACTTTACCCAATGCCATTCTCAGTGGGGACTTGATCTAATAGGAAGCTTACTCCTACCTCATCGATGGTCATACACATATCATCACGGCTACAAAGGCATACTTTACAAAATGGGTGGAAGCAATCCCTTTAACCTATGTCATAGGAGCCTGAATTTCTAAATTCATCATGAATCACATTATTTGCCGATATGGTATCCTAAGACCATTGTCACGAGATAATGGGAAGTCATTTAAGAACAAAAGCATGAAAGGTCTTTGCAGCGGTTCCAATCAGATTGAAATGGTCCACGCCACATTACCCTCGGGTAATGGACAAGGCTGAGCAACAAATAAGATTTTGGTAAGGATAATGGAGAAGATGGTTAGCAAACCGCTGAGCTTGCGGCACTTTCTACAAATCCACCCAGCCCTCTTGGGCCTACCGAACATCAATTCACACTCCTACGGGTGTGACACCATATTCCCTCGTGTTCGGGATAGAATCTATCATCCCTTTAGAATTGAACTCCCATCCCTACAATTTCTCTTGGGACTATTTGGATAAGGATGAAGATTGCAAGTGTGCTTGAGATTGGCTAAGTTAGAGCTCCTGGATGAGGCGCATTCACGCTCTTAATCACTTGAAAGTATATCAACAGAGAATCTCCCGCATGACTTCTGACAAGAGAATCATCCCTCATCGGTTTGAGGTGGGTGATTTAGTTATGAAGGAGAACCCGTTCAACACCGAGAAGCGGAAGCGAAAAGAAAGGAAGTTCGAACCACACTTGTTAGGGACCCTATGTCATAGTTGCCAGAAGTATGGCACAAGGGCATCTGATTGGCTCACCCCATGGTGATGAGCTCAGAGGCCCATGAATTCCATGCATCTTAAGAGGTTTTATGCCTAAACATAGCACAAAGAAAGTCATAAAAATCACAAAAAAATATTAAAAAAATTAAAAAAAATAAAAATAAAAAAATCAAAAACATAAAAAAAAAAAAAGAAAAGAAAACAGGTCATCCAATTAGTGAAAACCATGCACGATTTTGGCACTTTGGACAAGTCCTTGGGTGAAAACAGTTTTACGGCAACTTGGGAGGATTCGTTGTTCACAAGCATTACGTATTAGAAGGGTAGTTGTCTTTGTCCCACGGACTGTTTCTACCTTCAAGTTTCCTTGTGCACACCATCTAGTCCAGCCTTGATCCGGCTTTGCCTTCTTATATTAAATGCAAGGGAAGTGGTCTTTCGTTATTTCCCATCTTACGTTGGGGGCAACTCAGCGACTTCACCTTCTTGTTCATAAGCACGTGGCTTACTGCTTACTTGTATATTCCCCACCTAATCTTGAGGCATCCATGCTTTCTTGGTTACACCTTACATAGCTTTGGAAAAAAAACAATTTTGTTAAAAACAAAAAATAGCAATAGAACATTATTTCGAGAAAAACACAAAACAATAGAACATTGTTTTAGAGAAAACAACAAAATAATATATATATATATATATATATATATAAAATAAAACACCCTCTGAAATGGTAACTTGCTTCTTACTTTGAAACTTGTGTCTTACACATGGTATTTTCTCCATATCTGTTGGTTTGTCTCACATATTCCCGATTAATATGACTCACGGATCACTGGATTCTGACCATTCTGAAAAGCTAGGCTTCTTTGCTTAAATGCCTGTACTACTGGGGCACTTTTGGTTGTGCGGTGTTGTTTTTGTTGCGCATAAATGCTTTTCATGGACCCCGTGTCCATTTTCATTTCCTTGCATGTATCCTTGTTTGGGGCATCATTTTTAACCCTTGTCGTCAATCACGAACTTGTGGATCTCTTGACACTTTGATAACAAAACATTTGTACAAACTGTCTTGACCGTTGTTGGGTTAGATATGTGTGTTCGTACTTATTTTCCTGTTATATGAGCTTGTTTCCTTCTCGTATTGCATTTGCATTATTGTATGTTGCGTGGATTTGGTACTTTCAGTATTAATGGACAATTGTTCGTAGTATGGCTTTTCATGTCATTCTACCTTTGTCGTATGCTTATATTTTTCATAAGGACGATGATGTAGTTCCTATGGCGATATGATGACATCAAATTTGTTCCCGAACAAATAAGCGGCTAGAGGTTAAGCTCTTCTCTCCCCTCATCCATATTTCTTCTACACCACTTCCCTTTCACCCCAAATTCTCCCTCTCCTCGGGGCATCTACCTCGTCCCCATTCTTGCCTACTTCTCACCTTTTCGATCGTCGATCGATTTCTTCTATCACCCCATCGACACTCGAGGGCATCTCTCCCTCCTAATAATTTTTCTTCCATCTCTTCAAAATATCTTTTGTCTCTTATCTTTGAAGTGACATCATTATGCCACCCCAAAGAGGGAAAATGTAGACACCTATAATTACGCCCAAGCAATTTAAATACTTAAGCGTGTCTAATTATCCCCTTTCTATAAATCAACAACATATCGTCAAAGGCACTCGTTTTCCCTCATATCATCATTAATTAATTACATTAAGCTAATTAATTAAGTTTCTTACCAAAAAATACCTAATTAACGACCTTCCATTAATAAATCACCCCTTCTACCTAGACTAATTAATTATTATTAATTAATTAGCTTTCCCTTCCATTTAACCAATAAATCAATATTTAATTGATTTAATCCCCTTATAATAGCCTAAATCGTACTAATATTCCTCTAATTAGCTTACATAAGCTTACATCTACCTATTAATTAATCACCTTTGATTAATTAAAATCCCTTGACTCCCATGACTTGTTAAACATGTATTAAACCCTTAAAAAGTAAGGTTACCTTTAATAAAGCAACCTTATCCATTCCTAATCATGTTTTACCTTTATCCCACATTCAATGAGAATGTGTTGAATCCTTATCCTTTGGGCTATATAAAGAGCCCTCCACCTACCTTTTTTACTTACACCTAAACTTTCTAAGAGAAAATGCAAAGCATATAGCAAAGAGACTAAGAGCTTGCACCTTGCCCTTTTGAGAGTTCATCATCTTGAAGAGTTAAGCCTCTTTCTTAAAGTGCTTGGGTCATATGGGAGGTGTCGAAAAGGGTCTTTATGTGCCCAACTTTGATTAGCCCCATTCCTAGGTTCTTGGAGCATTAAGGACAACTATTTTGATAGCCATGGAGCTTACTTAGGTCCATTCATTTATTTGTTGTTAGAGAATAGAGGAGTTTAGATATTTAGCATTGTTAGTTTCAAGTTTGTATTGATGAATGCTAACATCTAACCCTTGTTTAATTCTTATCATGATGGTGTTTATGATTTGTTTTAGCTAAATTGTAGAACTATTTTAGGTGGTAGTTCTTGCTTAATTTGATTTAGCATTAAGCAAAGTATACATGCACACGAGATAGAAAGTGATATAGGACTTGATATCAACAATAAAATGGTTGAAGATCGCAAGCATTAAGGGGATCAAGTTACTGCTTTACCTTGATTGAAGACAAATGATAAGCACCTGATCCATAGGCATGGGTGATGATATAGGGTCCAAACCAATTAGGAGTACATTTTCCCCATTTACTTCTCTCCTTTTTGGTTACGTGTTGATTTTCCTTTAGGATGAGGTCACCGACTTGAAAGGTTCGTTCGTGAACACGTTTGTCATAGGCATGTTTGATACGTTTTGGTAGATTTGGAGATGGTCAAGAGCATTGAGATGATGTTCATTTAATAATTCAAGTTGTGCAAAATCATCACCGTAAAATTCATCGTTATTGAGAATTTCTTGGAGTGAGATACGAAGGGATGTAATCTTGACTTCAAGAGGTAAGACAACCTTAGTACCATAGACTAGAGAAAAGGGGGTGGCAGCGAGATCGAAATCTGCGAATACTATTGGGATAAGCCCATAAGGTGAAAAGGAATGTGTGTATGCCAATCCTTCCTAGTATCGTTGACTACCTTCATAAGGATTTTGTTCGAAGGTTTATTGGTTGATTTGGCTTGACCGTTGGTTTCACGAGATAATAAGTTGATGGCCGAGTTGGATGCCAAAATCATGACATAGTTTGCGTAGGGATTTATTTTTGAATTTTTTTCCATTATTCGTAATAACGCGATGAGGACACCAAAGTGACAGAGATGATGTGATGGTTGATGAATTCACATATTTTCTACTTTGGTGGAAATGAGGAGAATGGCTTATACCCATTTAGTGTAATATTCTATAGTGGTTATGATCCATTGGTGGCATTATGAAGAATGGGGTTTGATCTCGGAAAGATCCAAACCCCATTGAGAGAAAAGCCAAAGGTATCGTATGACCTATAAGGCATGACTAGGGGTATGATGGAGATTAGCATGTTGCTGGAATTTTATGCCACATTTGACATAATCATGCTTGATCACGGTTTAGGGTTGGCGATAATAGCCTAGGCGAAGAATGTCTTTTGCGATAGTGAGACCACTAAAGTGGCCTCCACAAATTTCATCGTGGACTTCCCTAGTGGTGTAAGAATTTCAAAATTTGTAAGGCATCGTAAGATAATGTTCTCAAAACCACGTTTGTAAAGAAGACCACCCATGATGACATAATAGGAGACACTTTTAAGAAAGGCACATTGTCCATTATGAGTGAGATCGGTGGGTAAAATGGAAAGGAGCGATAGTTTGTATATTGCTTATACCAAAGTTCACTTGGGTCGGGAGCGGTGGTTTTAATAGAGTAGACTTCTGAGGTAAATAAGAGGGTGATTGTAGTCTTTGTATGGTGACAAAGATTTTAGAGTCGTGGGTGACGGGTATCCCGAGAAGCGAAGCAAGCCATAGTATCTGAAAATTTATTGGTAGAACATGGAGTGGTTTGAAGTGCGTAATGGTCAAGGTGGTCAAAAGTATGTCCACATGAAGCTTATACTTTTGAAGTATCTCATTACGAAACTTCGTATATACCATTGACTTGGTTTATGACCAATTGTAAAACACCAAAGATGTTGATTGACTTAACATCTAAGGAATAAGTATCTGGAGACCAATACCGGTGCTTCATATTCAAAAATATTGTTTGTATAATCAAAATTGAGTTTAAAAGAAAAAGGCATAGGTTCACCATCAAGTGGAATGAGAATAGCACCAGCCCTACCCCCATCTTTGACACTTGGAGCCATCGAAGAAGAGTGTCACTTGGTAAAAAGCGGGTTTGTCCGGGGAAAGGGTAGTTATAGACTTGCGGAAAGTTGAAGTTAGAGGGTTGATTCTCGAGAATAGGCACGTTAGGAAATTGGTTGGCAATATTTTTTCCATTAATGGACTTTTGATGGATGAATTTGAGTTCAAGGTCAGCGAGAATCATAATCCAACGTGTGGAACATTGATTTTGATAAGTTTTGGCATGCATGTAGTGTAATGGGTCGAGTATTAGTAATGTGAAGGTTTTGTGGTTGAGTAGCTAATGGTGGAGTTTGGTGGTGATGAAAACTAAGGCTAGGAAAAAAATTTTGGGGGTGGGTATATCTAGTTTTGTATTGAAGAAGGTACAAATTATGTAATAAACCACTTGCTCTCGGTGTTGGTCGTCACGATGACGAGCATGGCACCTAGAGAATGGTCGGTGATAGAAATATATAAGTAGAAAGGATGGTAATCTTTAGGAGGAATGAGAATTGAATGGTTGAAGGAGGTATTATTTGAAGGATTGAAGGCTTTATGAAATTCATCATCCCATTTGAATGAAACATCTTTCTTGAGAAGATGATGGAATGGTTGGCGGTGGTCGGAAAGCTAAAAGATAAAATGAAAATTAATTAGCAACTTTCCTTATAGGCTGCGAAGTTGACGGAGATTAGTGGGTGGTGGAATTTCAAGGATAGCCTTGACTTTAGTAGGATCGAATTCTATGACATGCGAAGAAATGATGAAACCTAGAATTTTATCCACGAAAGTACCACAAAGACACACTTTTTATGTTGAAGATGAACACAATATTTTATGAGGTGGTCAAAGATGACTTTAAGAATGGGTAGGTGTTGACTCGATGCTTGAATTTTTCAAGTAGATCATCTACGTAATCCTCGATATGTGATGCATAATTTCATGGAAAATGTAAGTCATGTCCCAGCGATATGTAGTACTAGCATTTTTGAGACCAAAGGGCATGACTCGAAATCATAAAGTCTCCCAAGAGGGTGAAGAAGGAAGTCTTATGTTGATCCTTGGGAGCTAGTAATATTTTATTGTAGCTTTGAGAAACCATCCATGAGTGATAACATTTCATATCTAGCGGTGAGATAAACTAGTTAGTCAATGCACTGTAGTGGGAAATCTTCTTTGGGATAAACAAGGTTGAGGTCATAGAAATCCATCGAA
This sequence comes from Taxus wallichiana var. yunnanensis, assembly GCA_018340775.1. Lineage (NCBI taxonomy): Eukaryota > Viridiplantae > Streptophyta > Pinopsida > Cupressales > Taxaceae > Taxus > Taxus wallichiana. Next base: position 96,569,803 of record CM031237.1, on the reverse strand, counting down.
ATGTGGAGTCCCCTATCACTTTCATTAAAAGAAAAATGTTATAAATCCATTAGGGATAATAAATGGGTAGAATGAAGGAAAACGAGAGAAGGCGGTGAAGCTCTTCTTTGACGAGAAGAGAAATGCGAGGAAGCATTTTTGTAGCTTTTATTTGATGGGTTTGGCATCGGGAATAGTTCTGATATTGTGAACCACAATTTTGGAGTGCATCTGGGCATATCGGCATAGGACCAAGCAAATGTGTTCTTATGTGGTCACGAAGTAAAGAGGTGAAGGCTTCTGTTTAGTAGCGTCCCAAGGATTGGCTGATCTTTAGAATGTGTGGGTCTTCTAAGTATTAATATTGATTTCGATGGTCGATTCGTTCAACATGGTTTATGTCTCGGAGAGGGTAATGACTAGTGAAAGTAAGAGTCTTCTACACTAAGGTAGGTGAGGATGGACTCATCGTCCTAACATTGAAACGACATTAATTGAGGGCATATCGTTATCGATCATGTCGGGATACATGAATGGGAGAGAGACAAAGCCTCGCCATCAAGTTGATAGGTCAATGGTCCCGGGAAATGGTGTTTATGAAATAAAAAGTTAGGAGGTATATATTCGGATATATGGACTCCATGGGTGAGGATGGTATTATGGGTGAATGAGAGGGGAAGACTTCTCATCTAGATAAGGTCGATGTGAAAATTCTTAGAAGATGGAGTGTCAAAACCAATGCCACTATGGTCATTGTGTTTATGAGAGAGTACGATAGATGACCTGTGTGGCAGCCTTGTTCATAAAAGTTGAAGCCAAATCCTTTCCACGTGCATTGGTGGAGGAAAGTGTGAGGTGAAACAATGGTTAGTGAGGAGTGTAGGTTGTATGAAAATGGCTGGGTTTGGGATGGAGGTTCGGGTTTATAGGTGGCCATATCAAGTCCCCCATATGTTTGGTTAGCACAAAGGTGGGGAGGGCCATAAGGGAAAATGTCACTGATGTGAATGTCATAACTAGGGTGTTAATGTAGATTCCCATACTCTTGTGGGGTGAGGAAGTTATCGATATTATATAGGTGGTATTCCCCAGTGAGGCGTTTACAAAACCTTCTAAGGGATCGGTAGTTGGTATGTTTGTAGTAGGTATTGATGGCTTGCTAGATGAAGGGAGATAGGGGCACTAGTGGTAGAGGATACTGACTTTAAAAGAGATAGTGATGTTAGACACAACAAAAGTAGTGGCAATTTTGGTGGATGGGCTCATGGGTGGAGGTGAAGTGGTTGTGGTGGCGATGCCTTGACCAGTCTGAAGCACATCATTGGGTCAATATAGTATGTTATAGGTCTTGAAAGGTGATGGTTCAGCAAGGATGGTGTAATTATGTCCCTCATGTTCAAATTTGAGGCATCGATGTAATGTTGAAGGGACCTGACCCATAGCATGGATCGAGGTCGGCCAAGCGTGAAGTTATATTGGAACTCCCCTTCAGGACATAGAAAAGTTCTAGTATGGTGCGAGGCCTACGTAGACATAGAGAACAATGTTACCCGGTGTAGAGGTCATGGCATCATTGAAAGAATGTAACATAATGGGTTACCATGCATGTAATGGGTAGGTATTTGCATTTGGTCATAGACATGGGAGGATATGACATTAATGCTAGCACCACCATCGATCATAATGTGTCATATACATATATTAGTGATAAATATAGAGATGAAAAGAGTGGGGTCGGGGTCATCGGAGGCGGAAGGGAGTGATCTCTTCATCTACGAGTTGAGAGCAGCCACTTGGCAGTGGGTGGAGGTGTAGAGGAAGGTGAAGGCGAAGTGAGAGAGGCTATGTGGTGAGGGGTAATGATGTAGGCTATGAGTGTGGGGTCATTTGGTAAGACTTGATAGATTGAAGGACCTTCATGAGGGCTTAACTATGTGACTCCAAGGTCTAAACAGGTCATATATAGATATTTTGATGGGGGATTGGTGTAGTTGTTATAGTATTGTGCGATTGGTGACCCCGTCGGAAATGGGATATGCGGGACCTCGAATGATGACTTTGGGTGTGGGTGCGAGATGGTATATTGGGTATGGGGTTAGTTAATGGGAAACTTTCTTTCTCTTTGCCCTCATTTTCCTAAGCATGGGTGGCGATGTTGATCATGTTAATTTGAGGGAGGTAGATGAAGAGGGCGTGTGCTGAAAGGTATAACGGAAAGAGGTACAAAATCCTAGTGGTGGATACAAGCCTTGTGAGATGACTAGGGTGCATTGGTATTTAGGTGGTGATTTGGCAAACTCTCTTATGCAAACCATGTTAATTTTGAATCTTGGGGATGGATCAAAGAGTTGTGGGGGTGGAGATCTTGGTTGTTGAGTAGGTAATGGGAGAAGATATGTGGAAATTAGTGAAGGTGAAATGGGTTCCCCATAAAGAAGATAATCATTAATTTTTTTCTTCGAGGAGGACACTATTGGACAAGAGTGGTTTTCAAAGCCTTATAATTCTCTACATCATGTCTTATCACATGATGGTAGGCTCAAATTTTGGTTTCAAAGCAAACCCTTTTAGATTGGGTTTGAGTGGGTCCATAGGTCTAAGAGGTGGTAATGTGATGAATTTTTTTGAGGAGGTTGGTTAGGATTTGGCGTAGGATCCTGCTAATGGATCATAATGGGAGATAAATGTGGGTTTGGAGTACAGTGTGGGGTGATTGTGTAGGAAGAGTCTTTGAAGATGGGGATTAGGTTGAAACTTACTAATTTGGTGTTGTTGGCGTGAAAATATATCGCTTGGGCAGATTTATGGATAAACGAGTCAGCAATGTGCGGGGCATAGCCCCTCTTTGAGTCGCAATGGCGAAACTCGGTTTATTGCTTGTATTCTACCGGCGGGGAATGCATGCAAGTCTCACAATATTACGCCTTTGGGAGTTTTGGATCTCATCCCGAAGTGGGTTATTTCATTGCGGAAAGAAAGGAATGGAAGAGGGGATGAAGAAGATCGATCTAAAGAAAGAAAAGAAATGAATTCCAAAGTAGAAAGGTCGGAGGGTTTATGTTTTGGGATTGGTAATATGAGCCAAACCTACTTACATAAATGAAAAAAGCAATCTTGATGAATAAATGACAATAAAAGCAGTAGATCCAACAGAAATAAACACACAGATCGACGTAAGAAAGATCTAATGCAAATAACACATATATTCAAAGACAAAGTCTAAATATTGTATTAATATTTCCTTCTCTTACAAAAATCTCAAAGTCTTTTCTTCTCACTTCTATTTTTCATCGAAAAGTATCCACACCCAAATACAACAAATATTTGAGTATTTATAGAAGAAGAAGAAGAAGAAGAAGAAGGAAGGCAAAAAGGAACCAACCACCTATTTACAAAATATCTACAAGAATATCTCAAAGTCATGTTGACTTTTGACAACTTGATGGATGACATCATCCCATGGTGTAGCTGTTGTCAAAATTCCCCCACCCAGTAAATTTCGATAACATGCATCGATTTTTGTAGTTTCGAGCAAGTAGGTTGATCCGAGAAAAATTGTGAAAATCAGCTAAGTCCTAGTCCTAGGAGCAATTGGGACATTTGGGACGTCAAGGCGCGGATCGGCCGAAAAGCCTCGAGCGGCCCAAATAGCAACAGGACAAATGGGACAAAAGACCCGAACCGGCTAGATCGGCCAAAATGAGCACAAATAGTCCAAACAAAGTGGGACAAATGGGACAAAAAGGCGTGAAGGAGCTGAAAGGGAAAGAACCAACCGGATCATGACACGTGTCACAAGGAGAAAAAGGTCAAAAGTCAAAGGGTGAAGTCTCGAGCACTCGACCCCGAACCAATAAAATTGTGCCATGTGTCCCATTAGGGCCCATGAGGAAATTTCAAAAGAAATCCTGCCGAGAGGTGGAGGAGAGAGAGTTGCTCGGTGAATCGAGCTTGCCATGTGTCGTCGAGGTGGCGAAGCGCGGGAAAAATTTTCAAAATCCGTCTTGTCACATTACCTTGCCCTAAATCTTGATTGTCATATCTTTTGATCCAGAGCTTTCGGTTTGCGTTCCTTATATCAACGAAAGCTTGTGAGATTATCTACACGATTCTAGGGTCAATCTTACATTTTGGTTCAGTTTGGAGAGAGAAAATCAAGAAACACCTCTGGCATGAAATAACAAGCGTAAATGCTTCAACTAACAACTTTAATGCAGCGACACCAGTCCGCTTCATTGCAACGACTGCTGCTTTTGCTGCAGATCCATTGCTTCTACCATGATGAGATGAATTAAATGTAACTGGAGGTGGTTGGGGTAGATTTGGTTTTCCCTTCTCTCTTTCCTCTCTCATTCTTTCTATATATTGTAAAGAGGAGCTTCTTCAAAGGTCGAACATTTTTACTGTTTTGCCTCTCCTTCTTCTCCTCGGAGGTGAATTTGTGGAGTTCGAACCTCTCATTTGAATGTAATACTATTCTACCTCATGGCATTCTGTAGTGTATTGTATCAATCTTTGGAGCAAGTAATGCATGTCTGTGGATGATTCTCAGCCCTCTCTGTGTTCATTTTTTGCATCCTCCTAGTCTTTCACTGCAGGTTTTGTCATCATGCATGATCTTATATCACATTCAAATGGTCTATGTTTACTGGAAAAATAGGTGTTCTTCATTCCTCGGTGCATCACCTCTATTAGCTTAGATTTATTTTTATGCATCTTCTTACCTTGTCTCCTTGGCAGATTAGATTAGGTTTTGAGAAAACCTCTCGCATATTTCATGTGCATCTTAGAGAGAATAGGAACTAGCCTTCTCTGGAGAATCCTTTCTCATTTTTCAAGTCCCACACTTGGAGAAAGGATTCAATGTTATGCAATCACACTGCTTGGATGCCAAGTGATCAACCTAGAAACTTGATCTACACCCGAAGTGCTGTGTGATTTTGCATCAACAGCTTTTGGCACACGTCCGTGGGACCTAGAAGTCTCATTTTATCTTGCAGAAAGTTGATATTAATCTGCTGCAATTTTCTTGCTTGAAAAAGCTATTATTCACATATCTGGCGACTCTAAAAGGAAGATCAACTGGTTTCAAAGACAGCAGCTCCGAAAGCTTATGAGAAGAATCACAAGGTCAAGAGTTGGAGAAGAAGAAGTCTTGTTTGAATACCTGCAATTATCTCCAAGAAGAAGGCAAAGAGGAAGAAGGATTCAAATGTCTCCATCTCCACCAAACAAAACTCTCTTAACTCCTCCACCTTGGCCTTTAATTCAATATTCAAGAGTCCTTCGACCAATCGAATGGTGCAACCAAAGAAAATCCCTTTGTTAATTTCACTTTGCGCAGCCCACTTGCCCTCAATGCACAAAATCTAATTCCAATTGCAGCGTTGAAGAACATTCCATTTTTTGGGAAAAATCATACCACTCCTGTGATCATGTCAAAGAGATTGCTAACATCAGGTAATCCATGAGATAAATAAATGGATGTGGTCACAAACCATTTAGGCATCATCATTCAAAGGGAAGGCATTGCAATGGTTCGAAGCCTTGAAGCTAGTTCTATCACAAATTGGAATCGGTTGTGCGTATAGTTCTCCATGAAGCAATTTGGAGAGAAGGGAGACAACTTGTCTCTTCTAGAAAAATTGACAACTATCAAGAGAGCCCCAACGAATAGCTAAGCTGACTTCAACTTCAGATTTCAAAGGTCTTGGGATAGGATTCCAGTGGCAGTCAGGCCAACAACAGAAGGTGCTTTTCTCTACTATCTTAAAGCTTTGAATTCTGATATTTCTATGTTAATTCAATCAATGGGAGGCACAACCTTACCTGCTGCTTATAGCATTGCCATTAGAGCCGAAAACTATCTTATTCAAGCTGGTAAATTGGCTCCTAGGCCTCCAATGCCATTATATCCAAGTTTAGAGAGCCCAAGTGCTAGTCAAGCACCTGTCTTAGCTCCTATTCCCACTCCTAGAAATCAGAGTTCAAATGAAGCCTCCACTTCATCTCCAAGTGCCCCAAATGAGCTTCAAGAGGTCATGAAGCAATTGCAAAATCTAGGCAATGAGCTGGTCACACTCAAGAGACAGCAAGCTCAAGGTTTTAGACCTTCGTATCAGCCTCAAGCTCAACCTAATAGGCAGCCATATCAGCCTCAAAGGCCACCTAATTCAGCTGCAAATCAGAATCAAGCAAGGCCTCCTGCCAATAGACCATTCCAGCCCTATAATCCAAATGCCATATCTGCCTCTAAGGCATTAGTACCAGCACAAAACAACATTGCCCAGGAGTATGATTGGTGTTTTCCATGTAATGAGCCTCATAATCAATCCATGTGCTTCAATGGTGCTTTGACTCAAGCTTTAATGGTAACAACTACTGGTGTGGAGGGTGAGAACAGTCAAGAAAACAACCAACAACAAGAAACATTCCAACAACAATCAGCCCCAAATGACACCACATTGGTAAATTGGCAAGCAGAGGATTTTTGTGGCATGAACCAGGCAGTTTCTCAAGGTGTTGCAGCAAACACAAGGTCAAAAAGGAGAAATTTGGGTGAAGAGCAGCCATTAGCCCCAGCCAATCCACAACCTTCCATGGCTCCACAAATGATTGGCAGGCAAAGTCCCGTTTCAAATGCACAAGGGCAGCCAAGAACAGCCCCTAGGCCAACTCAAATGCTAGCTGTTGCTGCCCACATACAAGGAGTAAATGTGCAAACCAAGGGACAGCAGAGAGATCCTTCATCACCATTCAGTATCATTGATCAGATGAAGAAGACAAACGTCAATATATCTATGTGGGAATCCCTATCCATCCCAGGCCAAAGAGATCTGCTGCAAGCTGCCATGAAGGACTGGCCAGCTTCGAATCAGCAGATGCAAGACAAAGTGCTCACAAATGCTGCCCAGCCTGAAGGAAATCATGGAGCACAACAAGGTAGAATGCTGAAGCCTCCCCCTTTTTATGTTTCGTTAATCATTGGAAATCAGCTAGTGCATAATTGCATGATAGATTCCGGGCAAGTAGCTCAGTAATGCCTAAACAGATAGCTGATCAGTTAGGGCTCCAGTATGAAATAACATCTAAGGGAGTAGTGCAGCTGGATGGGACAGCAATAGCAACAGTTGGAGTGATTAGAAATTTGAGTCTTACCTTGCATGCATGTCCAAATGTTGTTGTCTTACAAGATATATCAGTCATAGACCTTCCACCACTCTTTGCCCTATGTTTATCAAGGGACTTCACTGCCAAGATTGGGGGATATTTGTCCGCTGATTGGTCACACATGCTATTCAGAACAAGGTATGGAACTAAGGCTACAATTAGGTCAGAACCTATTGCAAACTTCCACATTGAGCCCTATACTCCAAGTCAGATTAATGCCAATTGCTCAGCATTTGATCAAGAAGATCACCCAAACACGGATGAAACTGACACTAAAGTTGGAAACATCCCAGATCTAACTCTTGATGAATGGGCAAACAAGGTACATGCTTTTGATCCTTATCAAGGAATAGAAGAATCTGAGCTAGGAGTCTATTATATACACGAAGAAAGTCAACCTATTCCTAGCATCACCAAGCCAAACCACAAGGATGACAATGAGGTGTGGCAAACTGTTTTTGATGGATCAAGGAGTAGACAAGGTGCAGAGGTGGAGCCGTGTTTATTTCACCTCAAGGAGTAAAGTATTATTCAGCTTTTAGATTTCAATTTGCATGCTCCAATATCTTGCTGAATATGAAGCCTTGGTGCAAGGGATGCATTGGGCAATCAAGAGAAAATAAAGAACTTGCAAGTTTTTGGGGATAGTGAATTGATTGTAAATCAAGTCAAGGGACAACATCTTTGCCAAAAATGATCTACTCAGATGCTACAAGAATAGGGTGTGGGACCTCATGGAAGATTTTGAGGGTTTCGGCATCAAAGCCATCCCTAGGAAAGAGAATCAAGCTGCTGACAGGCTTGCAGCAGTAGGGGCAGCCTTTGACATTGTAGAAAACATTCAACAAGATAAGGTACAGCCAAACATCCACGTGATTGTGAGGCCTTCAGTGCCGGATAACAATGTCAGTTGGTAGGTATTTGAGAATGACCAGCAAATCATCCACTTCTTGCAAGAAGAAGCTGAGTTCTCAGCTAAGAATCAAGAGAAGTTGGAACAGCAATATGGTGACCAAGTGATACAGCTGAGAACTGACAAGCTGCCCAAAGGACTTATCACTTTGGAGTCCATTTTTAACCCCAATGATCAGTTTAGAAAGGAGAAAGCAAACATTCAGGTCAAGAGAGAAGATTCGGTATCCATCTTGGTAGAAGAGAACAAGCCATTGCAAATTGGAAAGATGACAACTGAGCAAGAAAGGTGTGAGTTCATACAGCTATGTCAAGAATTCCCTGACGTGTTTTCTTGGAGCTATGAAGACTTGAAAGGTTTCAATCCCAACTTAGCTCAGCATACCATCGAATTGGATCCAAATACTAAGCCTGTCAGGCAGAAACAAAGACCACAATCCACACATGGAGCCTCTCATGAGGAAAGAATTGGACAAGCTAATTGAATCAAGAATCATATTCCCAATCAAGCATTCTAGTTGGGTTGCCAACTTAGTTCCAAATCGAGAAAGAAGAGTGGAGAGATCGGACTATGTGTTGACTTCATAGATTTGAATAGAGCCTCTCTCAAGCACCATTATCCACTCCCTTCCATGGAGCAAATATTGCAGGTCGTAGCTGGTTGAAAGGTTTTCACTACTTGATGGTTACTCAAGCTTCAATCGATTATGGTGAAGGAGGAAGACCAGTTCAAGATAGCCTTCACAACCAAATGGGGCACATATGCTTACAAGAAGATGCCATTTGGACATGTCAAACGCGAGCAACATTCCAAATGAGCTATGGATATGGCATTCAAAGGCTTGATCAACAAGATAGTGCTGGTATACCTAGATGATATTACTGTCTTCTCAAGAATGCAGCAGAGACCATTTCTTTCACCTCGAGCAAGTGTTTCGAGGTGTAGAAATTTCGAGTGTCTTTGAATCCTAAGAAGTGCATCTTTCTTGCACATGAAGGGAAGCTCCTTGGCCATATTGTCTCCAAGGAAGGATTAGCAATTGATCCAGAGAGGGTTGAAGCCATAAGAGCTCTGCCATTGCCTAGCCACAAGAAAGCCCTTCAGAGTTTCCTGGGAAGGATAAACTTTGTTCGGAGGTTTGTCCCAGATTTTGCAGCCCTTGTTAAGCCCATCACCAAAATGTTAAGGAAAAGCATGGCTTTCAAATGGACGGCAGAAGGCAAGGAGAGTTTTGAAGCAATCAAAGAAGCCATCTCCCAAGCACCCACTCTCATCAACCCGAGACTTTTCCAAGTATTTCATTCTCTATGCATTTGGAGGTGATGACACTATTTCTCGCCATTCGTATAAAGCAGAACAAAGATAATGATGAACAGTATTGATTGCCTTCTTCACCCGAGCCTAGGTGACTGCGAAGTGAGGTACTCTTTTATTGAAAAGCATGTGCTTGCAGTAATCAGAAGCTTGAAGAAATTCAAGCATTTAGTCTCAAACAACAAGGTCCAGTTGCTAGTCTCACATGCTGGGGTTAAGGATTTCCTCCTCAACAAGGATTTGAATGAGAAAAGGGTAGGATGGATCACCCGTGTCATGGAGTATGACATTGAGATCAAGATCACCAAGCTGGTAAGAGGCAAAGGTTTGTGTGAGCAGCTTGCTTCCAAACAACCAGACAACCCAGAAGATGAAGAAGACGCTGTCCTGCTATTACAAGATGATCAAAAATAGGAAAATGATGATGTGTCCACTCCTTGTTGGACTCAGAATATGATACATTTCCTACAGACGGGCATGTGCCCTCCAGAAATGAGCAAAGCAAAAAGAAGGTACTTCAGATTACAAGCAGTTCCATATGTGCTTGTTGATGGTGTTTTGTTTAAAAAAGACATCAACGGTGTTCTATTAAGATGCATTGGGACAGGTCAGGTTGAGAGGATCTTACACGAGTTCCATGACGGGGAGGCAGGAGGCCATTTCACCCCACGAGTAACAGCTCTCAAAATCATGAAAGCTGGTTACTATTGGCCTACTGTATTCAATGATTGCTACTCATGGGTTAAGAAATGCGAGAAATGTGCATTATTCACAGGGAAAGGAAGATTAGCAGCACTGCCCCTTCGTCCAATTTCAGTAGATCATCCATTCATGCAATGGGGATTGGACTTCATTGGAGTCATCAATCCCAATTCGAGTCAAGGCCACAAGTGGATTCTTACAACGACAGACTATTTCACCAAGTGGACCAAAGCAGTAGCGCTCAAAGAGGCAAGTGAGTCTAACATACTAGATTTTTATGAAGAAATAGTAACCAGGTTCGGTGTGCCGGCCACCATCATATCAGATAATGCATTAGCATTCATAGGTTCAAAATTATAGAATGGGCTGTCAAGAATGGAATCTATTTGAGCACCTCTTCAAATTATTACCCGCAGGGTAATGGACAGCAGAGTCCACAAAACAAGAATTTGCTAAAAATCATCGAAGACTCGGATGAAAATCAAAGAACATGGCATACAAGGCTAAAATCAGTGTTATTGGCTGTGGGATAACACCAAAGAGGTCTACAGGTAATTCTCCCTACAAGTTGGTCTATGGGAAGGAGGCAGTATTGCCTATATCATTAGAATTGCCAGCCTTGGAGCTCATGAAGCAGTTTGAGTTATCTGAGTTCGAACCAATGGAGGTCAGGTATGTAGAATTGATGGAATTAGAAGAAATCAGAGAACAGGCAGTTCAGATGATTGAAAAGGATCAGGCCTTAGTAAAAAGATGGTTTGATAAGAGAGCAAGAGCAAGGACCTTCCAGGAAGGGGACCTAGTTCTGAAATGGGATGCAGATCGGGAAAAACCAGGAAGGCATTCCAAGTTTGATGCCATCTGGAGTGGTCCCTACATGGTCACGGGATGCAAAAATAGTAATGCCTTCCAATTGTCTACATTGGACGGAAAGGAACTTCCGATTCTGGTTAACGGAATCTATCTTAAACATTGCTACTAAAAAAGAAAAGGTTTGCCCTTGTAAATATTAGTTTAGATTTTTCTTAATTCCTCTAAGTGCGTATGCACATTGTCCTGTGGTAGTTAGGTTTCTATTTCCCTAAGTGCTTTGGCACGGTTTCTTGCTCTCGGTTGTTTTTTACAGCCTCGAGTGTCATTTGGAGAAGAAGTTTCGCAGATCATGCTCGTTTGAGTTATTGCTTATAACTCCATGCCCAATGGATCGCTAAAAGGCCACTGATCTTCTACCTAGTAGGCAGGTGACCCCGAGAAATCGTCAAAATCGTTGTCAAAATTCACCCCGAGGGTAAATTTCGATAACATGCATCGAGTTTTACAGGAGTTTGAGCAAGTAGGTTGATCCGAAAAAATTGTGAAAATCGCTAAGTCCTAGTCCTAGGAGCAAATCAGGACATTTGGGACGTCAAGGCGCGGATCGGCCGGAAAAAGCCTCAGGCGGCGCCCAATAAAGAACAGGAGACAAATGGGACAAAAAGACCCGAACCGGCCGGATCGGCCGAAATGAGCACAAACAGTCCAAAAAAAGTGGGACAAATGGGACAAAAAGATGCGAAGGAGCTGAAAGGGGTGAGAACCAGCCAGATCACGACACGTGTCACAAGGAGAAAAAGGTCAAAAAGTCAAAGGGCGAAGTCTCGAGCACTGACCCGAACCAATAAAATTGCGCCACGTGTCCCAGCTAGGGCCCACAAGGAAATTTCAAAAGAAATCCCACCGAGAGGTGGAGGAGAGAGAGTTGCTCAACGAATCAGAGCCTGCCACGTGTCGTCCAGGTGGCGAAGCGCGGAAAATATTTCAAAATCCGTCTTGGTCTGTTCCGTGCCCTAAATCTTCAGATTGTCATATCTTTTGATCCAGAGCTCGGATTTACACGTTCCTTATATCAACGGAAAGCTTGTGAGATTCTCTACATGATTCTAGGGTCAATCTTACATTTTGGTTCAGTTTGGAGAGAGAAAATCAAGAAACGCCTTTGGCACGAAATAACAAGCAGAAGTAATGCTTCAACTAACAACTTTAATGCAGCAGACAGTTCGCCGCTTCTGTTAGGCAGCCCGCCATTTTGCCAGGATCCGCCGCTTCTGCCATGATGAGATGAATTGAATGCAACCTAGAGGTGGTTGGGGTAGATTTGGTTTTCCTTCTCTCTTTCCTCTCTCATTCTTTCTATATATTGTAAAGAGGAGCTTCATTTAAAGGTCGAACATTTTTTTGTGTTTTGCCTCTCCCTTCTTCTCCTCAGGTGAATTTGTGGAGTTCGAACCTCTCATTTGAACTGTAATACTATTCTACCTCATGGCATTCTGTAGTGTATTGTATCAATCTTTGGAGCAAATAATGCATGTCTGTGGATGATTCTCAGCCCTCTCTGTGTTCTTTTTGCATCCTCCTGGTCTTTCACTGCAGGTTTTGTCATCTGTGCATGATCTTATATCACATTCAAATGGTCTGTGTTTACTGGCAAAATAGGTGTTCTTCATTCCTTGGTGCATCACCTCTATTAGCTTAGATTTATTTTTATGCATCTTCTTACCTTGTCTCCTTGGCAGATTAGATTAGGTTTTGAGAAAACCCTCTGCATATTTCGTGTGCATCTGAACAGAGGAATAGGAACTAGCCTTCTCTGGAGAATCCTTTCTCATTTTTCAAGTCCCACACTTGGAGAAAGGATTCAATGTTATGCAATCACACTGGATGCCAAGTGATCAACCTAGAAACTTGATCTACACCCGAAGTCTTTGTGATTTTGCATCAACAAGATAACATGGATGATGTCATCATTTGTGCCAACATACTTTAGACATTTACATAAAGAAAGTTGAAGAAGAGAGAGAAATTATTCATCGTCGTCGTCCCACGGCTAATAGGGGATATCCTACTTTTTGCTTTGCTTGGGTGACGAGACGTGAAATTGGGCACGATTCCATAAACTTGCTGATCATGGGCTCTAATTGATCCTGGGAAGGATCCTTGTGTCACTCACTGATAGCCTTGCAAGTCTCCCGCTCATCTGTGAGCTTCTCTGGGAGTTTGGAATATTCATTCTCTACTTCTATTAGGAACCCGATGAAGTCTCGACAGGCCAAGGTTATTGATGGATTCTGCATCAAAAGTGACCTCTGCCCCATCCCTTGCGAAACAATCTCCTTGAAGATCTGGATGGTTTCATCAACCTTCCTTAAGGTGAAAGAAGGAGTAAGCAACCCGAGACATCCTTAGAACAATTTGTTCCTTCTAATGCATTACATCCAGGCTTCTTCCTTTACCTTATCGCGAATTCCAGTTGATCCATCCGGTAATCTAGAGGGAATGGATTTTATTGAGGGCCTGGGTGACCGAAAAACCGAAATTGACCAGATCTTCGATCAACAAATCGAACATTCTTTGAAAGGTCTCATGCTGCAGCCTAGCATGGTCCAGCTCTTCTGATATGGGTCCTGCTAATGCCTGGAGTTCCTTGTTCGCCTTGTTGATGTTCAAATACAAATCGGTGAACTTGGTGATTACTCGTTCACTGTCCTTAAGGATTTGGCTCCTCCAGGTGGAAACTGCCATACCTTGCTCACCAATCTTTGCATATTCATTAATTTTATCCTGACTCAGAGGCTCAGGAGTTTTGGCGGTAGTTGTGGGAGGTGCACTGCCCATCTTCTGTAAGGCGTGGAGTAGATGTTTATTTTGCTCTTTCAGTAGCCTTTTCTCTTCTTTTGCTTCTTGAAGCTTCTTGTAGAGGGCGTCAACTACAGATAGGGCCTCTCCCTGAAGGCTTTCAGAAGACGTCCCCATTGTGACTTGAGTCACTATGTAATCTATCGGAGACAGATCCTTTTTATCCTTCAGAGGATTGGGGTATGCGATCTCCATTACCCTCTCTCCCGAAGCACTCTGAGAGAAGCGTGTGATGGGATTCTACTTCTTTACCCCTTTTGACGGGATTATGGAAAATTCCATCGGAGCGATGGGAACTTTCCTTTCTGTGACTTAGGTGCTAGGAGATCCAGCCGGACTTATGGGAGAAGGACTAGAAACAGAAGAAGGGCAATGCAGTAGAAGGGAAAACGTGGAGACCGTGGCGGCATCGAGAGGAGGCCGAAGAAGTGCCCACGGGAGGAAGGGATACTGCAGGGGAAGAAGACATAGGAAGGGAAGGGAGCTCGAGAGATGAGGGAAGAAATGGAGGGGACAGTCCGCGAGAGAAGAGAAGATGGACAAGGAAGCGGGAGGAGCAAGGTAGAAGGGGGAGAGGACACGACCAAAGGAATGGTCACTTGAGTCACTCGAGGAGGGGAAGGAGGAGAAGGAGAAGGGACGAAGGGACCTCGGTCATCACAGTGCAGCCACATCCTGGGTGGATATGCCTATTGGAACATCTTCCGCCGCTTCTTCCTCTGAGCTTTTCAGGATTTCAACCCGTTCTTGTGAAGTGGAAGGAGGGCTTTCTGGAGCTTCCTCTTGGGTGGAGCTGGATTCACCCTCTATTCCTTTTCCCTTGCCTTTTGGCTATTGTTTTGATCAAGGAGGTGCGTTACCCAATGGAGAGGTTGTGAAATCGACCCCGAGGTAGATGAGTCCGTTCATTCGGCACCAATGCTCTGTTCTGCGCAGAGTTTCCTTGACTCTCTCCTCAATTGTCTGAGGCGCTTTGGTTCTATCAATCAACGCAAAAGGCCAATCGTCCCCACCCGTGTCAAGATACACTTGATCCACTTCTTGCTCAGTAGTTTGGTAGCCTTTTGGGATGATGGCTACCCCATACTGGATGATTTCTGCTAAGGCCAAGTGAGAATGATCCTTCCTCCTGAGCTCAACCTCATGATATATGTCAATGTAGATATCTTCGATCTGAGGGATGTGGATTGGGTCGAGCTTAGCCCTAGGCAGACAATTTCTGGGTCGAAGGTGGGCCTTGCTGGGAAGTCATGTTTCAGATTCAGCAGCTCCAGTTCTGTAAACATATCTTTTGCCTTGTGGTGAGTGAGACATGTATACCTACCCACTGTGAGGGGGAAAGGAGTTCCACCCTTCTTTCTCTTGAGACACTTCTCATGGTAGGTGATTAGCTACCTCGACAGCTCCAACAGGATTAACTTGGGACCAGCATACCTTGGTAGTTTAGTTGGTTCCCCCAAGAAGTTAGCCACCCTTAGATAAGTGAATGTGGGGAATTGAGTGAACAGGGCCCCCCATTTCTCTGTGGCTACCACGATGCTCTTGATCGTGCGACCATGAGTCATATTCGGCCTCAAGAGGCAGATGATGCCGTAGAAGAAGGCATCATTGATCTTTGTAAATTGGGGATGCTATTTTCCAGCTTGAGCTTACGGATAATATTCATAGATTTTAACACAGGCCAAACCCCGCACCGCATAAGAGTGGATAATCTCTTTCTTAAGCTACACCATAAACAACATAGGAATTCATGTAGAACTTCCCTGTTGTGGCAAGTTGTTGTAGCTGCTCTGATATCATGCTGCTTATGATTTCTACCCACTCAAAGCGTTGATCGGGCACATTTTTGTTCATTGTTTCCAAATACCGCAACATCCATTTGTAAAAATAATGGGCATTAGGAAGCCCAACTACTCGCTCAGAATGTAATGGTGTCGCTAAGTTCCTCTCGAGAAGTCACTACATGAATGACACATGGCCACCGAGTCACCACCTTTTTATTTTTCAGATATACCTCGTTCATCAGCTGCATGCACTGATCTTCATTGTCGTCCCAGGCTTTGATGCAGTCTTCTGGCTGATGGCCACAAAGTGCCGGTGGTGAGGGATGCCGAGCATTATTTCAAAATGGTGGGCAGTGAGGTTGATTATAACCTCGCCCTTCTCATTGTGGACACATCTTGTGTCTTTGTTGTAGCATCGGGCTACCACCATCATAAATTCATTATTAACTGCACTGACTGGGATTCCTCTAGCAAAATGTAGGGCACTGCCTATCAATTTGTCCATCCATGGACTTCTTGTGACCCTCTGGGTTCTAGCCCAGAAATCTTCCATGTCAATATGACCCAGTTCTGAGTCTCTGATATCTAGGTCACACTCGCCCTGGGACTCGCATTCTCGACCCTCGATACTTATACTTCATTTCTTCTTTTGTGAGATTGGCCTTACCTTTAGATTTGGAAGGTCTCTTGCTTGATGTTGACATATGTTCTTCTGAACTTAGTTGCTGATCTGCAAGAATAAGAAGTGAAACCCAACGCAAGAAATTCATGTCAGCAGTTTGATTTTCCATTGAAATGCTGATAGAAGAAAGAGTTAGTGATTTTAAGGCCTCGGGATCATGGCGCATGAATCTGCAGCTGCATGGTTAAATAATAAGGCGCACAGAAAGGGCTGCTGCAGGGGATAAATCAGTGCCAAAGGGTGCATGGCGCATGGATATTGCAGATTGCATTCTTTGTTGTTGTAATCACAAGTGCGCCTGCGCCATGTGGATGCATTTTGTAAAGGGCGCATATAATTTTCATGTTGCACGGAACTTCGGTGCGCCAAAGGCACATCTAAGGTTTGTGTAACATATGATTTTTGTGCGCTAAAGAGAACTTGGCGCGGTGCATGGAAGGTCTGCATGACATGATGTTGTTGTAGTGAGGGATGCGCCTACGCCGTTTTACAAATTTGCACTTGGTGTGGATAATTTCTATGTTGCATACATGCAGGGTGCGCCAAAGGGCATAGGTTTTAACGATGCAACAAATGAGTTTGGTGCGCCATGAGGGGGACAAGGAAAGCATTTGCAACAAACTAAGGAAGTGTGCCTTGAGGGCACAACTTTTCATTATGTAGCAGGCAGGGAAAGTGTGCCATTGGCGCGGCTGCTCTTTGTGTAACGGGGCGACAGATGCGCCATTGGCGCAACTGTTCTTCATGTTGCAGGGTGTGCCAATGCGCCAAAGGAGAAGAAAATATAGTTTCCTTTTAAGCTTTGATTCTTTCTCTGAGGGGTTTTACATATGGTTTAGCTCCTTCTACAGGGTACCTTGGGGTGATGAAGAAGCTACAAAATGAGAGTTCCAAGCTATTTTTCAGGACAGAGTTTCCTCTACCAGCAGATCTGGAAAGAGGGGGAAGAACATGTGGAAGAATGGAAAAGACAGCAAAAAAGGGGGGAAGTTCATGATTTCATAGTCTTTCCAATCCAATCCATACCAACAAGCAAACAAAGAACCAAAGCGCAAAACACACAAAAGAAATGAGGACCTCTTACCCGGATATAATGAAGAAATGTGCAAACGGGTCCACAAAGTGATTGAAAATGATAGGGTAGGTGCGTCTTGGTGGTACAGAGAAAATCACGTGATTTGTGTCGGATGATAATGACAGCGCAGACGTGCCTATTTATAGGTGAGGTAGCAATAAATGCACCACCAAATTTTTCAAGTGGCGCATGAAAAGCACTGTCGACACAAGAAAACATGCACCCCGTGGCGCACCAAAAATCTTGTCAACACAAAGTTATGTGTGCCTTTGGTGCATCAGAAGTGGTGTTGATAGAGGAATATGTGCGCCATTGGCACACCAAAAAGTGGCGCAACAAATGTTCTATTGACAGGAAGGCGCATACGCCTTGGCGCATGTAAGGAAGACTCAACATAGTGAGGCGCACCAAAACACCTGTTGACACGAGAAAGCATGTGCCAAAGGTTTTGGTGGTGCATCAAAAGTTTATGTTGCATAGTCATTATGCATACGCCCGACCAAAAAAACCAAAAATGGCTAAGTTCGGAAAACTAGATTTCCGGGAATGGATTTTGCAACGTTCAATGCAAGGATCCTCGACGAGGACCAAAACAAAATTTTGGTAGGTTATCGAGAAATTGCCCTTGCCAATTTTACGGGATAATAGCTTGCTCTTTCTGGGACTATCTCTCGAGCAAACCTCAGGGGTAGAGAATCCTAGATCTCACGTGCCTATCCATTGGGCAACAGAGTCAAAAACAAGGGAGACCGGAAAGGGAAACACACAACCAATAAAAGCAAACACACGAAAAAAAAAAAAAACACACAATCAAGCAAACTATAAAAAGAGAGAGCAAGCTCTACTTCCCGAAGATTTTAAGATGCTGCCCGCTATAAGGAAGCGAGAGTTCGGTTCCATCCAAATATGAGAGATAGAAACTATTCTCTTTGTTGAGCTATTTGATCTTGAAGGGCCCTCTCCACAGGAATCAAACTTTCCGTGCATGCCCTTTGGCTCTTTCCGTTTGTCCCACAAAAGGACAAGGTCTCCCACCTAGAAATTCCTTTGCTTAGCTTTTTTATCAAACAATCTTTTGACTTGATTCTGATGTTCAGTGATCTTTTCGACCACCCTTACTCTTTTTTCTTCGAGCTCTGCTAGATACAAGATCCTCCTTTCGAGGGAATTTTGAAAAGTTTCATTTTCGATTGCCCGTGCTAGCGCAGAGCAGGAATTTCAGCGGAAATGGGGAGTTCGGCATCGGTGCCATATAACACTTGAAAAGGTGACATGCCGAGAGATCTCTTGGGAGTAATGCGATCTACCCACAGAGCATCGTATAAGGACTTGTGCCACATTCATTGATTCTCATCCACCAGCTTTCGTATGATGGTCACCAAGTTTTTGTTACTAGATTTTGCTTGACCATTTCCCTGAGGGTAATAATCTGAGGCATG
Source organism: Taxus wallichiana var. yunnanensis (assembly GCA_018340775.1). NCBI lineage: Eukaryota > Viridiplantae > Streptophyta > Pinopsida > Cupressales > Taxaceae > Taxus > Taxus wallichiana. The sequence continues at coordinate 96,551,073 of CM031237.1, read as the reverse complement.
AGCCAAAGTTATCTCGTATTCATAGCAAAAACTAATAACTTCCCGTGAAGAGAAGTTAGAAGCATTATCAGCAAAATTCTTGTTTGGGACGCCAAACCTGACAATGATATTTTCTTTGATAAAACTGCAAACAACTTCAGAAATGGCATGTTTGACAGGTATGGCTTCCACCCACTTGGTGAAGTAATCTATTGCTGTTAGGACATAACTATGTCCGAAACTCGATTGGGGATTGAGTGCACCGATAAAATCAATTCCCCACTTTGCTTGAACGGTTCGTCAACAATGACCGGCCTAAGGGAAAAGAAGCTAACTTGGGCTTGCATTGATGAACCTGCCGCAAGGCTCACACTTTACTACCCAAGTGGCTGCATCTTGGAAGAGCATCAGCCAATAGTACCTGCCCAAATGATCTTGTGTGCTGTTATGGAAGAGGAGAAATGGCCTCCACAGGATGAATTATGAAAACTTTCAAGTAACTTCACCTGTTGTGGCTTTTCGACACATCGCAAGAAGACGCCATCTATCCCGCATTTGTATAAACCGTCATCCCAAATGACATATTTGGCTGCTCTGAGCTTTATAGTGCACTTCTCGTTTGCAGTTAGGTGAGCTGCGCATTCACCGTAGGTGAGGAAGAAAGCAATATCGGAATACCACTCATTGCTGGTTGCGATAAATAGGACTAGAGGTAGAGAATCAGGTTTCTCCAACCGGCTTTGTGCTTCATTGGTACAATCATCCTTTTCTCCGGAAATTTCAGACCCTTGGTTTTCAGCCATAAGTTGACACAAGCCTTTGCCTCTTACCAACTTGGTTGGTTTTATATCTAGATCATACTCCTGGACCTTTGCAATCCAATTTCCTTGCAAGCTTCCTAACTCCTGTTGCGTTAAAATTGATTTGACTACCGTGTCAGGAACCAACACCACTGTATGAGAATTTAAAATGTAATACCTGAAGTTTTTGACTGCTTTGACAATGGCGAAGGCATGCTTTTCCAATTGAGACATTTTTAATTTGTGAGGCTTGAGGGGAGAGCTCATGAATGCAATTGGGGATTCAACATCCTTAGAATTCTTTTGCATCAAGATGGCGATACAAATATGCTCGAGACGCATAGCTATACATGATAAAATCCTTGGAGAAGTTGGGGAATACTGGGATCGTGCATGAGCGATTTAAGATTTTATTTCTTCAACGACCTCTTCCCTTCTTCACTCCATCGGAAAGTTGGTGACCCTTTCATCATGTCTAATATATGACGAGTCTTTTCAACAAAGTCGGGAACAAAACACCTGAGAAAGTTCACCTTTCCAAAGAAAGAATGAACGACGGTCTTGCTTATAGGTAGAGTAAGGCTCGAATAGCCTTAACTCTTTCTAATCTATCTTCATCCCTTCTTTGCTAACAACATGCCCTAGCAACTTTCCTTGTGTGACTCAAAACAGATTTTTTTCGGTTCTGGGAAATCCCATACTCTCGGCATCCGCCAATACTTGCTCCAGATGATCACAATGATCACTTCATTATTTAGAGAACACAGTTAAGTCATCTAGATAAACCACAATGACCTTCCCCATCATACCTTTGAATGCAAGGTCCATGGCCCACTGAAAAGTGGCGCCAGCATTGGTCAGACCAAAAGGCATCCTACTGTAGGCAAAACGTGCCCCAGGGAGTAGTGAATGTTGTTTTAAATTGATCTTCAGTGAGACTTCAATCTGATTGTAGCCCAAAAAACCATCAAGCATGGACAACATTTCTGATCCAGTTACCGCTTGTAGAACTTGATCCATTATAGGAAGTGGGTAGTTGTCTTTTAAGGAAGCCTGATTCAAGTTTCGAAAATCTACGCATATGCGTATTTCACCATTTTTCTTGTGCACTGGCACAATGTTTTCCACCCAAGTACTGTGATGGATAGGAAAAATGATTCTCGCATCCAACATTTTCTAAATTTCAGCTTAGATAGTACCTGAGATCTTAGGGTTATAATGCCTCTGCTTTTGGTGAAAGGCTTTGACATCTTCTTTCAACGGGATGTCATGCTGGATGTCCTTTGGCTTAAAAGACTTTAGATCGGCATAGGACCATGCCAATACATCCATGTATTTCTTCAGCAGTTTGACAAACTTCCGCTTCTCTTCAGGCATGCAACATTTTCCAATGTTCACGAATTACGGATGCTCTACCGAACCTAAATTAACTGGCTCGGTTTCTGGGGATGTGCCAGCATCATCTCACCTTTTCTTTTTTACAAAACGGTCATGCCTATCGAACAACCATTCCAAAGAAACCAGGCCCTTCGAATTTTATTTCCTTTGAGCTGACATATGCCATCATTCCCTTCGGATTCATCCTTTTGATCGGTGACTGATTCGTGGCACATAGAAGTGGATCCTTCAAAATGTAATTCCTTGAAATTTTCCACCTTTTCTAGAAAGGAAATGAGTTGATTGTCATCGTTGAATACTTTCCAATGCTGAGAATTATCTGGCACACTTGGGCGGAAAACCACCTCAATGGTGTATTTGTCTATTTTCAAACCTGGGTGAGGGAGCATGAGGGACGCTGAAACGGCCAATGAATTGGCCATGTCATTCTGAGCTCTTGGAATGGATTCTATTGAAAAAGTGTCAAATTCTTCGATGTTGTCCCACACCGCATTATGGTAGTGCCTAAGCCTCTCATTCTTCACTTGATATATCCTCTTAACTTGATTCACGACTAGCTCTGCATCACCTTGTACTTTCATTTTTGATACCTCTCTCTCTTGCGGCTACATGCAATGTAGCAGATTCATACTCAGCAGTGTTATTTGTGTTGAAAAATTGCAACTTGAAAGAGAGAGGAATAATCTCCCTTCGGGAGATATTAGCACGGCTCCAGCGCCACATCCACTGGTTGCGCAGCTGCCATCAAACTGCAAGGTCCAGACCTTGTTAAGATCTTCTTCTTGGACGAGAACAACCATTTTGTCAGACTCGGTAGACAAGAAATAGTTCCCCATCCCTGATGATTCGAAAAGAATTTGAGCTTTGGGGTCCTCAGAGTTAGTAACCAAGTACTTCTTTTGTGATTCTGGCTCCAAAGTCTGCATTACACCTTTGACGGGGATTCTAGCCTTGGACCAGTCCATATGAATCTCCCCACCAACTTCGCTACAAAAAATTCTTCCTAGCAGAATTCCATAGGCTGCTGGAATGTCGGCAACGAGGACGGTCATTTTTGCTCTTTTCTCCGGGAATTCTACGAATGTGAATTGCGTGTCTTTGATTTGACCAATCAACGGAACTGCTTGGTTTCCAAGGAATAACATCTAAAAAGGCTTGGTAAGGGTGAGGCCCAGAGCATGAGAAAATTTTACTGGCATGACGTTATCAGAAGCCCCAAAATCAATTATGCAGTTACTTAACTTGTGGCCATTGATTAGGAGGGAGAGATAGAAAGGTTCTATCTTGCCTAATGTAGATGTTGAAGCAACATTTATGCGGGATGCAGGAGGAGTGGAAAGGATTCCTTTTAAGGAAACCTGGGGAGTTATGACAGCTTGACTTTGAATATACTTAGTCAATCTTACAAGTTGCTCGGGGTTTGACTGAAGATACTCAGCTTCAGACATTTGGATCTTAGTCTTTTTAGCATGATCTATGATATCAAATGCGGCCAAAGGTTGTGCTGGTGAAGGAATGAGTCCCTCACTTCACGATGGTAGGGTAGGATTACTGGTCTTGATAGGAATATGAGAGGAAGGCTGATTTGGAGGAGAGATCGGGGGAAAAGCTTTCTTTGCAAAAGAATTAACAGGGTGTTGAGTAGGAAGAGGATTACCTCTTTTAGCAATGGTTGGAGGCACGTTTGACACGGCCTTCTCCTTCTGCACATGGGCAGCGACCTCTGCTTCTTTTCCTTGTGAACGGGTAAAAACAACATATGATTTTATGCTCACGTATCCTGTGTACCCTCCTCTTCATCGATTCCTCCTCATCAAATTCCATATACCCGATAGTAGAGTCGCTGGATTAGCTCACCGACGTCTTGATCATCTTCACCTTGAGACAAAGGTTCTTTGTAATCTTGTTCCTCTTCTTCAATTTCGGCTAAGGCGTTAACCGGAGGAGCCTCAAGTGCCAACCGCGGAGCAGTTGTAGGAAAGCGTGGCCTTTGAGGAACATTGTTGGAAGTGAAATTCCTCCGTGGGACATCCCGGTATGAGGAACCGGGGAAGCTTGGGCTAACTGCTTCTTTAATGCAAGCAAGTCGTTCGCCATCTTTTGAAATGCCGGGTCAGACGAAGTATTGGGCGAAGGGCCCAAAGATTTAAACTTAGATGATTCCCTTTTCAATTCACCAGATATTATCAAATTATCTTCAATTCGGATGGCAGCGGCCTGGGTGAGAATCAAGGTAGCCACTTGTTCTTGTAAGAGCAAGAAACTTACTTTCGAACTCATAGCATTCACGAAGAAACACTTCTGATTTTCCAGTGTTGGAAGCATGGCAACAGGGACACGATTGATTAATGCATTGAACCTGGCGATAAAATCATGCATGGTCTCATTGGCCTCCTTCTTCAGGTGAGTGATCTATGATAATAATGCAAATGCATCTTCCGAAGGCTTATACCTATCTTCAAAAGCATCCCGTAAGGTGGCCCAACTGTAATAGATCCGGCCGGGAAAATGCTGAAACCATTCTGCTGTGGGCCCTTGTAAAGTTTCTAGAAAAAGGGACCGACACATCTTCATGAGTTACATCTAGGATACTACATGACATGATGAATGCAGATATGTGTGAATCCATGCTTTGGTTTCCGCTCCCGTCAAATTTGGGAAAATTCTTTCGGTTTCCATGAGGGAGTGCGTGAACTAGATGTGGTAATGCGAGGGGGCCCATAGCATTTCCCCATGGCATTGCCATTTGAAAGGCTAGAAAAAGAACACGGGCTGGAAACACAGTTCCACTGAGTAGCAAGGCGCTACAAAGGGATGTGGAGGCTCCTTGTGAAAACTGGTTCTTTCGTGGAGGTGAGGCACTTCTGGCTGACCGATCAGCTGAACTTAGTGATGAAAAGCACGCTGGTGTTATACTAAAGTTGTGCCTTTGAAGCAGATCAAAAGTAGGATCGAATTCTCCACGAGCTCTCCTGCCACGAGTAAATGGTTCACCCGCCATCGTACCTTCCGGATCTCTGCGAAGTTGTGGAGAAGATTTAAAATTTCTTTTTGGTCGTACTTGCTGATTTTCTGGTTTTTCCGACTAAAACCAGCGAAGATGTAATTTTTTTACTATTTAAAAATATCCTCTCTCAAAACCAATTAAAGTTATTTCGGAGGGTTATTTCCAATCACGGAAAGAAAGGAATGGAAGAGGGGATGAAGAAATATCAGATCCGAAGAAAGAAAAGAAATGAATTCCAAAGTAGAAAGGTCATAGGGTTTATGTTTTGGGATTGGTAGTAAACAAAGCCAAACCTACTTACATAAACGAAAAAAGCAATACTGATGAATAAATGACAATAAAACAGAAGTAGATCCAACAGAATAAACACACAGATCTGATGTAAGAAAGATCTAATGCAAATAACACATGTATTCAACACAAAGTCTAAATATTGTATTAATATTTCCTTCTATTACAAAAAATCTCAAAGTCTTTTCTTCTCACTTCTATTTTTCATCTAAAAAGTATCCACACCCAAATACAACAAGTATTTGAGTATTTATAGAAGAAGAAGAAGAAGAAGGAAGGCAAAAAGGAACCAACCACCTATTTACAAAATATCTACAAAAATATCTCAAAGTCATGTTGACTTTTGACAACTTGATGGATGACATCATCCCATGGTGCAACATGGATGATGTCATCATTTGTGCCAACATACTTTAGACATTTACAAAAAGAAAGTCGAAGAAGAGAGATAAATTATTCATCGTCGTTGTCCCGCGGCTGAAAGGGGATATCCTACTTTTGCTTTTGCTGCTCGGGTGACGAGATGTGAAATTGGGCATGGTATTCCATAAACTTGCTGATCATGGGCTCTAATTGATCCTGGGAAGGATCCTTGTGTCGCTCACTGATAGCCTCGCAAGTCTCCCACTCGTCTGTGAGCTTCTCTGGGAGTTTGGAATATTCATTCTCTACTTCTATTAGGAACCCGATGAAGTCCCGACAGGCCAGCAGGTTATTGATGGATTCTGCGTCAAAAGTGACCTCTGGCCCCAGCCCTTGCGAAACGATCTCCTTGAAGATCTGGATGGTTTCGTCAACCTTCCTTAAGGCGAAAGAAGGAGTAAGCAACCCTGGAGACATCCTTAGAACAATTTGTTCCATCTGATGCATTGCGTCTAGGGCTTCTTCCTTTACCTTATCAATTTTTTCGAGGACGAATTCCAGTTGATCCATCCGGTAATCCAGAGTGGAAAGGATTTTATTGAGGGCCCTGGGGTGACCGAAAATGCCGAACTTGACCAGATCTTCGACTGAACAGTCAAACATTCTTTGAAAGGTCTCATGTTGTAGCCTAGCATGGTCCAGCTCTTCGATATGGGTCCTGCTAACGCCTGGAGTTCCTTGTTCACCTTGTTGATGTTTAAGTACAAATCGGTGAACTTGGCGATTACTCGTTCACTGTCCTTAAGGATTTGGCTCCTCCAGGTGGAAACTACCATACCTTGCTCACCGATCTTTGCATATTCATTAATTTTATCCTGACTCAGAGGCTCAGGAGTTTCAGCGGTAGTTGTGGGAGGTGCACTGCCCATCTTCTGTAAGGCGTGAAGCAGATGTTTATTTTTCTCTTTCAGTAGCATTTTCTCTTTGTTTGCTTCTTGAAGCTTCTTGTAGAGGGCGTCATCAACTACGAGATAGGGCCTCTCCCTAAAGGCTTTGAAGATGTCCCCATTGTGACTTGAGTCACTATGTAATCTCTGTCGACAGATCCTTTTTATCCTTCAAAGGATTTGGGTATGCGATCTCCATTACCCTCTCTCCCGAAGCACTCGAGAGAAGCATGTGATGGGCTTCGCTTCTTTGCCCTTTTGACGAGATTACGAGAAAAATCCATCGGAGTGATGGGAACTTTCCTTTTCTCGTTGACTCAGTGCTTTGGGAGATCCAGCCGGGACTTATGGGAGAAGGACCAGAAAGCGAGAGAGGGGCAGCTGCAGTAGTAGAGGAAAAAATGTGGAGACATGTGGCGAAAACATCGAGAGGGAGGCCGAAGAAGTGCCCATGGGAGGAAGGGATACTCCAGGGAAGAAGACATAGGAAGGGAAGGGAGCTCGAGAGATGAGGGAAGAAATGGAGGGGATTGGTCCGCGAGAGAAGAGAAGATGGACGAGGAAGTAGGAGGAATAGTAGAAGAAGGGCTAGAGGACACGACCAAAGGAATGGTCGCTTGAGTCACTCGAGGAGGGAAGGAGGAGAAGGAGAAGGGATAGAAGGGACCTCGGTTGTCACGATCGTGGCCACATCCTGGTGGATATGCCTATTGGAACATCTTCCATTGCTTCTTCCTCTAAGATTTTCAGGATTTCAACCCATTCTTATGAAGTGGAAGGAGGGATTTCTGGAGCTTCCTCTTGGGTGGAGCTGGACTCACCCTTTATTCCTTTTCCCTTGCCTTTTGGCTGTTGTTTTGATCGAGGAGGTGTGTTACCCAACGGAGAGGTTGTGAAATCGACCCCGAGGTAGATGAGTCCGTTCATTTGGCACCAATGCTCTGTTCTGCATAGAGTTTCCTTGACTCTCTCCTCAATTGTCTGAGGCGCTTTGGTTCTATCAATCAACGCAAAAGGCCAATCATCCCCACCCGTGTCAAGATACACTTGATCCACTTCTTGCTCAGTAGTTTGGTAGCCTTTTGGGACGATGGCTACCCCGTACTGGATGATTTCTGCTAAGGCCAAGTGAGAATGATCCTTCCTCCTGAGCTCAACCTCATGATATATGTCAATGTAGATATCTTCGATCTGAGGGATGTGGATCGGGTCGAGCTTAGCCCTAGGTAGAAAATTTCTCGGGTCGAAGGTGGGCCTTGCTGGGAAGTCATGTTTCAGATTCAGCAGCTCCAGTTCTGCAAACATATCTTTTTCCTTGTGGTGAGTGAGACACGTATACCTACCCACTATGAGGGGGAAAGGAGTTCCACCCTTCTTTCTCTTGAGACACTTCTCATGGTAGGTGATTAGCTGCCTCGATGACTCAACAGATTAACTTGGGACCAGCTATACCTTGGTAGTTTATTTGGTTCCCCAAGAAGTTAGCTACCCTTAGATAAGTGAATGTGGGGAATTGAGTGAACAGGGCCCCCCATTTCTCTGTGGCTGCCACGATGCTCTTGATCATGTGACCGTGAGTCATATTCGGCCTCAAGAGGTAGATGATGCCGTAGAAGAAGGCATCATTGATCTTTATAAATTGGGGAATGCTATTTTCCACTTCGATTGGATAATATTCATAGATTTTAACACAGGGCCAAACCCCTTTTGCCGCATAAGAGCTGGATAATATCTTTACAAGTTGCACCATAAACAACATAGGAATTCATGTAGAACTTCCATGTTGTGGCAAGTTGTTGTAGCTACTTTGATATCATGCTGCTTATAATTTCTACCCACTCAAAGCGTTGATCGGGCACATTTTTGTTCATTTTTTCCAAATACGCAACATCCATTTGTGAAAATAATGGGCGCGTTAGGAAGCCCAAAGACTCTGCTCAGAATGTAATGGTGTCGCTGAGTTCCTCTGAGAAGTCACTGCGATGAATGGCCTGTGGTCACCGAGTCACCACCTTTTTATTTTTGAGATATACCTCGTTCATCAGCTGCATGCACTGATCTTCATTGTCATCCCAGCTTTGATGCGGTCTTCTGGTGATGGCCACAAAGTGCGGTGGTGAGGCATGCCGAGCATTATTTCAATATGGCGGGCAGTGAGGTTGATTATAACCTCGCCCTTCTCATTGTGGACACATCTTGTGTCTTTGTTGTAGCATCGGGCTACCACCATCATAAATTCATTATTAACTACACTGACTGGGATTCCTCCAGCAAAATGCAGGGCACTACCTATCAATTTGTCCATCCATGGACTTCTTGTGACCCTCTTGGTTCTGGCCCAAAAATCTTCCATGTCAATGTGACCCAGTTCTGAGTCTCTGATATCTAGGTTACACTCTGCCTGGGACTCAGGCATTCTGACCCTCTGATACTTATACTTCATTTCTTCTTCCGTGAGCTTGGCCTTGCCTTTAGATTTGACAGGTTTCTTGCTTGATGTTGACATATGTTCTTCTAAACTTAGTTGCTGATCTGCAAGAATAAGAAGTGAAACCCAACGCAAGAAATTCATGTCAACCATTTGATTTTCCATTGAAATACTTGACAGAAGAAAGAGTTAGAGATTTTAAGGCCTCGGGGTGCATGGCGCACGAATCTGCTGCAAGCTCCATGGTTAAATAATAAGGTGCACAGAAAGGGATGTCTTGCGGGGAGAAATCGGCCAAAGGGCACATGGCGCATGGATATTGCAGATTTCATTCTTTGTTGTTGTAAACACAAGTGCACCTGCGCCATGTGGATGCATTTTGTAAAGGGCGCATATAGTTTTCATGTTACACGGAACTTGGTGCGCGAAAGGCACATCTAAGGTTTGTGTAACATGTGCTTTTTGCGTGCTAAAGAGAACTTGGCGCGGCGCATGGAAGGTCTGCATGACATGATGTTGTTGTAGTGAGGGATGCACCTGCGCCGTTTTACAAATTTGCACTTGGCGCGGATAATTTCTATGTTGCATACATGCAAGGTGTGCCAAAGGGCGCAGGTTTTAATGATGCAACAAATGAGTTTGGCGCACCATGAGGGGGCACGAGGAAAGTGTTTGCAACAAACTAAGGAAGTGCACCTTGAGGGCACAACTTTTCATTATGTAGCAGGCAGGGAAAGTGCACCATTGGCGCGGCTGCTCTTTGTGTAACAGGGTGACAGATGCGCCATTGGCACAACTGTTCTTCATGTTGCAGGGTGTGCCAATGCGCCAAAGGAGAAGAAAAATATAGTTTCCTTTTAAGCTTTGATTCTTTCTCTCGAGGGGTTTTACATATGGTTTAGCTCCTTCTGTAGGGTACCTTGGGGTGATGAAGAAGCTACAAAATGAGAGTTCCAAGCTATTTTTCAGGATAGAGTTTCCTCTACCAGCAGATCTAGAAAGAGGGGGAAGAACATGTGGAAGAATGGAAAAGACAAAGAAAAGGGGGCGAATTCATGATTTCACAGTCTTTACAATCCAATCTATACCAACAAGCAAACAAATAAACAAAGCACAAAACACACAAAAGAAATGAGGACCTCTTACCCGGATATAATGAAGAAATGTGCAAATGGGTCCACAAAGCGATTGAAAATGACAGGGCAGGTGCGCTGGCAGGTACAGAGAAAATCACATGATTTGTGTCAGATGATAATGACAGCGCAGATGCACCTATTTATAGGTGAGGTAGTAATAAATGTGCCACCAACTTTTTCAAGTGGCGCATGAAAAGCACTGTCGACACAAGAAAACATGCGCCTCATGGCGCACAAAAATCTTTTCAACACAAAGTTATGTGCGCCTTTGGCGCACCAGAAGTGGTGTTGATAGAGGAATATGTGTGCCATTGGCGCACCAAAAAGTGGCGCAACAAATGTTCTGTTGACAGGAAGGCGCATGCAAGGAAGACTCAACATAGTGAGGTGCACCAAAACACCTGTTGACACAAGAAAGCATGCGCCAAAGGTTTTCAAGGGGGCACATCAAAATTTTATGTTGCATAGTCATTATGTGCGCCCGACCAAAAAAGACCAAAAATGGCTAAGTTCGGAAAACTAGATTTCCCGGGAAGGGATTTTGCAATGTTCCGAACGCAAGGGATCCCTGACGAGGGACCGAACAAAATTTTGGTAAGGTTATCAATAAAATTGCCCTTGCCAATTTTACGGGATAACAGGTGTGTGACATGGTCTTAGGTGTCGGTCATATTTTCTTGGGTAGGGGCAAGGTAAATGAACTAGTAATGGAAGGTCTGGTTGGTTTAACTACCTTATTGGAGTGTAGCGGATTTTTATCTTTAGGTTATATCTTTTTGGGTAAAGGTGATACGGGCACATGAGATGTGGAGGAAAAGTAGATGGTGGAAAAGGGCGGATTACCCACGGGGTAACGAGGTGTTGTGGAGGTAGGTGGTGTGGGTTGGGCGGGGGCGTGAGTGAAAGAGGAGGAAGCATCATGGGTAGTGATGAAGTTATTGGTGGTATTGGAGCTATGGGTGGTAATGAGGTTACGGGTGAGGGCGGAGGTTGTGTGGGTTGTTTAGGTATATTAGAGGCCTATAATGGTGAAATGGGTTGTTGTGTTCTTTGTTTACTGGTGGATGGGGGTTTCTTGGCTAGGGTCAAGGGTGAAGGTGATAAGGGTGTGGTTAGCAAGGTTTTGGTATGAGATCTAGGAGATTGGATCTTCTTTATAGGGGCCGCGTTAAGTTTGGTGTTAGTTTTGGAAGATGTAGATAAATCTAATTTGATGGGTGAGTGAGTAGGGCTAGCTGTTGGTATGACCCCTAAGGTAGTGATAGGTTTAGGTAAGGGAGATCATATAAGTGTGGGTTTGGGTGTAGATGCATGTTGGGCTATGGGAAAAGGTGTGAGTTGGGCCATGATTGGTGTCGTGGAAGGTATTGTAATAGTTGTGGTTATGTTTGGTTTGGTTACTCGAAACACTTTTGGATAGATATTGGAGGTGTCAGCAGTGACAACTACATTTGTGTTGAAATAGGAAGTAGAAGACACCCCCAGAGTCAGGCTCTATTGACATAGTCTAGGCAATCGGCCAAGTGTGAGAATGGTACTATTGTAAGTGGGACCAACATGGATCGAGTGGAAATCCTCATAAAATGTGGTTAAGATACCGGGAAATGGCTATCCTCGAAATCAGGGTAAGAGAGCCAAAATAAAATTAATGAGATCTTGAAGGTCGATGGTGAATGGTTTTATATAGACGGTGGTACTTCTATAGTATCATCCATGGGTAGAGGAGAGGACAGGCTAGCCAAAGTGGGCTCTCCTTGCATTGGCTTAGGCGGTGGACCTACATCTTCTATGAGTAAAGAGGTGCCATTGACAACTCCTCAAAATTTTGAGGGGTCAAAGGCAAGCAGTCTTGATGATAGGATTTGCCACGGGTGAAGGGGAATATGAAGGGGGTTCCTCTATGGATAGAGGAGAAGAAGAAATAGATTCTAGTGTAGGTAGGGAGCACGGGCTAAGATTTCATCTATGGAAGGAATATGAGGCAATTGGGAAGCAATCGGTGTGTTATTGAAAATAGCGTGAACCTCACGAATAGTGTTGTCATTGTTTGAGGTATCACCCACTTGGATGGAAGATGGGGCATGATTATGGAATGGCTTATTGAAGCTATGTAGGTTTTGGTTAGCAGTGCATTTGGGATATCCAAGACTAGATCTCCATTGTCTATCATTTCTTGGACGATATTATTTAAGGTGATGCAGTTATTATCGTTGTGACCTTTAACACGATGATAGTTGCAAAAGTTGTGGTCTTTATACCATACAGGCATGGGTCACTTAGGGTCAAAACACATATGTGGTTTTATAGGTGGAAGGGTAATGGCACTAGCCTTAACAAGATATTCCAAAATAGAAGAATAAGATTCTCCTAGGGAAGTGTACTTTACTTTTTCTCATCTAAACTGGAAAGCTTGGACATGAGAGAGATTAGAAGGGGGTTTGGATGGGTTTGATTAATGAGGGGGACTAGATTTTAGAACTATGGAATTAGTAGACCCTTTAGGATTTGAATATTTGTTTTGGGGTTTTGAAGACAAAGAAGTATCATTTGATTTGAATGTGATGTTCTATTTACAAAGTTGAATCTTCTTTTCTTCAATAGTATGAATTTCCAATTTCTGTGCCACGGTGAATGCCTCATCGAAAGTGTGAAAAGTTTGCACATGTAGGGTTGGTGAGATGTGTCTAGCACATGCTCGAGTAAATAGTTTTATAATATTGGTTTGAGGTAATTAGAATGTGAGTTGGTTAATGAGGTTGTGTCAGTGAGCGGCGAAGTAAGCGATAGAATCATTGTCATATTGTCATGTGGAATAAAAATCCTTCATGGTAACCTTCTTGACAATGTTGATGGAGAAGTGATCTAGGAAGGCTTGGGATACTTGATTAATTGAGTAAATGGAGTGTCTTGGTAGTCCACTTACTGTCCCGTCTAATCTGAGTCTGTCGGGGACATTGGGAAATTCCTCAAAAGTAAAGCATCATCATGGGCAATCAGGTAACACCCATGTTTAAAGGACCGCAAATGTTGTTGTAGATCATCTTTTCTATTGAATCGGTTGAATTTTGGCATCTCCCAATGTACGGGGTATAGTCAAATGAGAATGGATGGGTGAATATGATCATTACAAATTTCATCATAAGTGAGGGAATTACATGAGCTAGAAACCGATGCTTCTAGTGTCTACATCTTTTTCATCATCAACTTGATGAGGTCATTGGTAGGTTGTGATGGAGGGACACCTCCTGTGGCATAAAGAGGTAGATACTGAACCTGATAGGGAGGTTGAGAACAAGGAACCGACATAGAAGGAACATATCCAGAATGGGTGACAGACAAGATAGAGGGTTATTGATAGTAGGTGTATGTAGGTGGGATGGTCATCGTGACTCTGGTAGTGATTGGGGGTAGTGTTTGTGGGATGGAGAGGATGAGATTTTTGAATGGAGTAGGGGTCACCGACACCACGAGTGGTTGTGTTATAGTGGGTATTTTTTTACAATGGGTGCAGATCGCACTATGGTCAGGTGGTTGATGAGGGGAAAAAGATACAATAGGAATGACCTGAAACTATAGATGCAATGGTCATGGCGGGTATGGGTCCTAGTTACAAAAATACGGGGGTGAAGAAGGGGTGAAGAATTATTAAGGGTTGATGCAAAAGTAGGAATAAGGGCAAGAGAAATGGACACAGGCATGTTGTATATCAACTAACCCGAGGAGTCTCAGGTGGAAGAGTGAGGAAGGTAGAAATGTAAGACCATAGGATTCTGATCAAGGAGTCATGCAAACTCTTCATCACCTGCAGCAATGGTGGTAGGTAAGGTTGGATCCATGGGTGACACGACTGAAGGTGAGGGACTAGGTGGAGTGGTTGACGAGTAGCATGGAATATGAGGGTATTAGTCTTGTTGTGAGTCAACACCATGTGAGCAAGTGCTGACCTGGTAAGACTATATTCTATAGATGACACAAAAATAAGTAGAAATAGAGAATAATGGGGTCTGAGAGGTGAAACTGGTCAATGTCTAGATTTTGAAAATAAGAACAGAAATCGACAACGGTCGAGTTGACCAAGAATGGTTGAGGAAAAGCGATGACAGTCGGGGATGATGACCGATGATGGTTGGGGAACACCGATGATGGTTTCTAAAACCGATACCAGTCATTGTGGAAGAAACCATTCTCAAAGAATGAAATAAGAATGTTGGATATGTACTTGTGAAAACTATGTATGACAATAAGTATCAACAAGGGAGAAATATGATGATGCCTTGAGGGCTAGAAATAGAACATAAATAGTGATGAAATCTATTCTAGGTAAAGTAACTAGAAAGCCGAAGCCAACACAGTTATGGTTTAACCGATGATGGTCAGATGTGAACGGGTGATGGTCACTAAACCGATGTCGATATGGATCGTGAAATTAGAAAGGAATGAAGAAAATTGGTTTTGTGAATTAAATTAAGTGAAGAATAAAACTCAGAAACCTGAGAATGAGGAGATGAAGCCTTGACACACTCATACAAAGTTAGAATACTCCAACTACAATAGTGGAGTGTGCAAGGAAGAATAAAAATGGAGATTCATAGTCTCACACCTCAAAAAACAAGCCAAAAAGAACGCTAAGAAAAAGCACGATCATAATAGTGATTTTCTTATGTTTGTTTAGCTTATACTATTTAGAATTTATTGTGTGTATTTAGAAAAAAAAAAAATATTTGGGAAGGCATCCTGTGAAGAAGGATATCTAAAAGGAGAGGTTTCATGTATGTTATGGCAAGGGCGGGCCATCCTCTAAGATGATGATTCGATAGAGGTAACGAGTGGGAGTACCATTAACCTGGATCGTGTGATCACTAACAGATGTTCTGAGTAAGATGTTTTTAAGAAAGATGTGTATATTTTGATTTTGTGCAAGTTTGGTAAGATAGAGAGAGAGAGAGACAAAAAAATTCTTTCTATGATTCTTTGTGTCAACCATCGATTGGGCATGACTTCCAAATATACGTTGCCCTCATTTTTAATGTGAGATAATAATGCACCTAATCGAATGCAATGCAAGTGTTTTAAACCCAAATCAAAGTGTGATATTTGATGTAGCAAGAGATGAATAGGAAGAGGGATGATCTTTCACTAATGCAATGTAAAATAAATGAAGATGTGTTCTTTTTAAAGCACCAAAAGTACGATGGTTTTAGACAATAGAAAAAAGGAAAATGATTCCTAAAGAAGAAAATTAATGTGGAAGATTTTGAAGGGAAACAAATACACAACTTTCACCTAGGAATTAATAAATGCAATGAGAACCCCGATGGGTCCCACCAATTGTGCATGCCAAAATGTTTCACCGTTTTCTTTACCTTTTCGAAATGACAAAAACATAAGGGTAAGGGCCAAGCGGAATACCCGTTAAATGTTAGTCGAGTTGATGGTTGTTGCGTGCATTCTGACTTCTTGATCCATAGCTGAACATGAGAGCTTCCTTTTAGCTAGGAGGAACTACCTATAATAGAAAACAAGACCACAAAATGATAGTTAAATGATATATGACAGTGGACTACCTAACGTACGCTAGTTCCAGGAAGTGTGATACTTCCTAGATGGTTATCAATCCAATTTTTTAAAAACGTTAATGTGAGAAATAAACAAAGTGCTACATAGTTGATATGATTTAAGTATCTCATTCAAGTACAATAAGCAAATCCAATCATAACAAGCTAGGCTATAGTTATATCGAGAGGTGAGGTGTGTGTCAAGGTACTAGGATAGGTCTGGTCAAATTTTGGGTTATTTAGGTCAACCTGGTAGGCTGATTGTTGGGTATGTTCTTGGTCAGGTGTAGAACAAAAATACCGACATCGATTGGGTATGACCAATGTCATTTTAGGTAAAATTGATGAAGGTTGTGGATAAGCGGCATCGGTATGGTCGAGTTAAAATAAAATCAAATAGGTTAAATGGCGGGGGCTGATCGAGATAAAATAAGGTTGGGATATTGAATGGGAGGTTTCTAGAGGTCTTATGTATGCTTATAAGTGTACAATAGGTGAGGATAGGTGATTTGGTGATATGGGTGAAGGGATATGTGAGTTCACGAGGTAATTGGGTGATGAAGAAATAAGCATGCAAAGAATAGATTAATAACATGAGTAATAAGGGCTACTAGCTAAAATAAACCCTCTTGGTTTGGGCCATACATTGTTAAGGACCTAATGGCTGAGTGGTGGAGGTGGTTGATCGGAGAATGCATGTACAGATCTTGTAGCAATTATTTTTCTGAGAGTGCTCCCATGAATGCAATGGCTCTATGATTGATCCTGGTGTCGATGTGGAAGTTTGGATACGAAAGAATGCTTGTCCTGCTTGCATGTAGATGTGATCTCCTCTTCTTGCTCTCGAGAATATGAAACCCAAAAACAGGTTGTTTAGGTGAAGAAATGGTAATTGATGACGGTTCCATATTGACCAGCATCAGTTTAGGGGTGACCGACATCGGTTAAGGTAGGATTCCCTAGGTTTACTAAAATGGGTAGATCTTTCTAATTTCTTGGGCCGAGTTAGTTTAATCTCATGGATTAGAATGGAAACTTCCCTTCCAAAGAGTGGAAATTTGGTTAGAGATAATTTACGGATTGATTTTAGGGTTATACCAAATCTTAGCTTATTAAAGAAAGTAAGACTTAGTTATTGTTAGTTATGGAAACATGCCAAGACTAGGTCTAGGGTGAGGTGGCTAGATGAGGATGGGTATTAATTTAGTTAAGTTAATTAAATTAATATTAATGTGATGTGGAAGGGGCCATGGTTAGATGAGTATGCTTCACTCATTATTTGACAAGGACCAGGGGAGTGTGACCAAGGGGGAGTTGTTATATAAATGAAATTGATCGATGGAGTTGGGTCTTACTAGAAGAGGCCTCATGTTTTTAGATATGGGTGTGATGTTGGATAGTGGTTTAGAGAGTACAAGTTTAGGGTTCAAATGTTTTTATTTATTTTTATTTGGGTATTATAGATCGGAAATTTGAATCCATTTGTTAGCGAGACTCTAAATAGGAACATGAAGGGATTTACCATCATGATTAAAATTTTCTAAAGTATAGTGATACTTATATAATGATTTTAAATTATAATAAGAGAGTTTCCACCCTCGAGGGATAGATTATTTGAGAGGAGGTAATGCTATGATAGATATTTGGATTAGCTTTTCAAGGGTTCTCATATAGTACCATGATGAATTTGATGTTGAAGGGATTTTGTTTCATCTAATGGGTTGGAAAGTGGAGTGGATGTGGTCATTTTACGTGTGACTCATTTAGGTCTTGGTAGAGGGACAACCTTAGATTCAATTACTATGATAGTAAATATAGATAAAGGATGCAGCCCCGAGGATGGAAGGCAAGGATTTGTATGTTACAATGAGGGAGTTTGACCACTTTGTGACATTATTTTTATTTTTCTAGATGAGTGATTTGTGGGTTTTATAGTGGATTTGTTAATATTTTACAAGTGATGTTGGGTGACATGGTCATCGAAATATCTCTTAGTGATTTATATGATAGTTTTATTTTCTAAAAATTTCGAAGAAGTCATGTATGTTTTTGAGGCAGGTGTGATAGATGTAGAAGGATTCATGGTTTTATTAATTATAAGACTAAAGGAGTTGGATAAATCAGTCATTTCTTCGATAGAAGGGGCACCAAGTGTTGGGATGTAGTTTGGAGATATTTGATAGTGTTGAGGGTGTGATAAGAGTGGATGAAATTTGATTGGGGTTAGCTAGTCGATGAGGTGTGATTAGAAAAGGTTTTTGTAAAGAAATCCATATTTTGATTTAGAGGTGCATTCAGATTGTCAAGTTATAAATCACATTGAGTGCAGTAAGATCTTAGAGGATGTTTCTAAATGAGTGAACCTTTTGATGTTATGACCATAGACCCAATGGTATTTACAGTAATAATTTCTTGATACCATGAGGGTTTTGAAATGGAGGTTTTTATGGGACAAGCGAGAGGAAATTTGATCATACACATGACTAGAAGTTTATCAAAGGACACATTGTAGGATTCTCTAATGGGTGTATAGTTGCATTGAGGGTGATTGCGGTCGAAATCGAATGAATTTTAGATGTGGATTTTATGAAGACCATATTTGTTGAGCCTTTACATTTTCATTACTAGAAGAATGTTTGAATGAAGAATCAAGTTTTGGTTTAATAGATTGGAATTTGACTTTTCCATCCTCAATGGCATGAAGTTATAATTTTTGATCCATGGTAAGATTTTCATCAAATGTTTGGAAAGGTTGTGTTTGAAGTGTTAATTAAATATGTTTACTACACTATAGAGTGAATAAATAGATAAATTTGGTTTGTGGGAGTGAGAAACATAATTTATTGATGATACCATTCCAATGAGTGATGAATTCCACAATATACTCATCCTCAAACTTTTTAATAGTGTAAAGGTCTATACTGGAGATCTTATTGATAGAGAAGTGTCTAATAATAGTTGTGTGAGTTGTGTGAATGAAAATTGGGAATAATGTGGGTTAATATTGTACTAATTGAGTGTAGGCCATACCAATAACATAATAAATGTTCTCATCATGAGGTATTGATCATGTAAGATAAGGTAGGATGCATGAAAGAAGAATCGGATATGTTTTTGAGGGTTTTCCTTACTTTAGAACTTAGTAAAATTCAAGAGTTATTAGTGTGACGGATAGGATTTTTATGGAACTGATGGATGAATAGGCTAATTACATATTTTTTCGTATGACATGGTGTTTTTAGGACTTATAGAGGTGACTTCAAGAATAGAGATCATATTCATCAATTCCTATAAAGGATCATTTTTGGATGATTGTTAGAGGTTAAATGATGACAGACTAGGTAGATTATGGATATGTAGATTTCAACTTTGTTGGTATAGATGATGAGGTAAAGGGATATTTTTATGAAGGGATTTCTCATGGGAATATCAAAGTAGTTTTTGAAACAAAAGGTTTTGATGGTTGGACATATTGATAGGGATAGAAAAATATGTATTAATAAGGGGTTGTAATGGTTTAGGTATTTACTAAGACATGATAGAAACATGTGTGTTAACAAGAGGTTGAGATAGATGATGTATACAATGAGATGGGATAGAATTTTTGATAAGTGGTTGAGATGATTGAGGTATATAATGAGATGGGATAAAAGTGTTGATGAGTGGATGAGATGGCTGCACTAAATAGTGAGAATGGATTCATGAGAAAGGAGTGGTCGATTCTTGTTGGGAAGAGGGATGAGTGCTAGCAATAGAACTCATATTAATCGTAGGTATAGATGTGAGGATGGACATGAATACATTATCGATAGTGGACATGGTTTTTGTGAAGTTATAAGAGGGGTTGTATTGGGAATTCTAGCCAAACTTACGGGACGTGTTTTCAAGCACTAGAGGCTATAAGACTATATGTATAAGGAGATATGTTATTATTAATTTTTAAGATAATGAACCTGATGAAGCATGTGGTGAAGAGGAAGGATGTTTATTGGATGTATCTTGTGATGAGACAATGTTAAGTTCAAAGGTTATGGTACTGGATTGATGAAGTGGGGGTTGATGCTCTGTTCCACCGAAGTGGAGTATAGATGAATTTGTTTGATGAGTGGGTCATGATTAAGGTTGATAATCTAAGAAGTTTTGAAAGTGACATTAGTAATAGGAGGTCATTGTTCGGTGTTGTTTATTGGATGAACATACCGAGGAAGTGAGGTAGGTGTTAAAGGCCACAAGGTTTGAATCTAAAGGTTCCATAAAGACTAGATCACCATTATTGAAGAAGAATGGGTTGGATGGATCTATGATTTCTTATGTGGATAATTGAGAACTAGGAGAATGAGGAGGTTCTTGATTAGTTGCTAAAGGTGATAAAAATTGGTCAATCATACACGGGCATTCTTGAAGGTGGTATTAGATATTATCCAGGGATTTGTTGATGGTGACCGGTCATATTGTTGTAGTTTTGAAGATGATAAAGTTGTTTAGTTAGAATCATGGATTAAACAAACAATCACTAAAGAAAATGAAAATTCTAGATTATTGACTAGAATAATGAAAACAAGTCACACAAGACAATATTTGATTATCTTGTTTGAATTGCATATGAAATGTGAAACAAATCTCTAAACATAGTATTAAGAGAAGTAAATCTAAGGTTGGTTGCAAGTATGTTACAATATGGAGTCCTTGATATACCTAAAGGTACATGAGCCCAAAATCTATGTTGGTTTCTGTATGAGGTGTGATATTGGAGCCTACCCTCTCACTTCAATGTCCCACTACAATGAGAGTTTTAGGTGCTTGGCCAATATCCTTCCCACCATATTTTTATACTCGTCCAGAAAACTGATTTCACTTATCCGCTTAGTGATGAAATACAAGTAGGTCCACATGTGAAGGAGTTTTTATATGCAAATTTGTTATGGCATGATTTGGTTATGTGTGAATGTAGGCTTGTCAATGCATTTTTGAACTCTTAACTTAGCTATATGAGTAATCAAGTGTGAGTGTTTGTTTTTAAAATACAAAGTAGATTTTTATTTCGATGAGAATACACATACAAAATGTGATATGGAAATAAAATTATGATAGAGAAGAGTGTTAATGCAATCACCTTTCCTTTTTTAATTTTTAGGAAACATAACTTTAAAGTGCTCCAATTTGAAAAGCTAGATAAAATAGAAATAAAAATAAATGAAAGATACAAAATCTAATAAAAAATGGACTAACAAAGTCCCACCGAGGCATGCCAAGATATTTAAGGTGTTTTTCAGTAAGGTGGTATTAATCTTGAGAGAACTAAAAACTCAAATGAGATGGATTAACGATGACATACTGCACCAAAATTTGAAATATAGGCATAATCAAATATGGTCAATGTGAGGATATCCTTCTTTCGATGAGTGAGAAGACATGTAAGTAATGACAAATAAAAAAGGGATATTAGATAAACATGATAACTAGTTACTCAACAAAATCTGATCCCGGGCATCTAATGGGACTTCTTTGAAAGGTTTCAACACGTTTGATGCAATTACGTTTCTTTGAAAATGACAAGATAGATAATGAAAAAAATTATTTAAAACTTGAGAAGGATAGTGAGTCCATGTTCAGCCTCATAAGTGGCCCAAGAAATGGCATTGGAAAGCTAAAATTCCTCAAAATAGTCATACGAAAATCTTTAGCATATTGGCACTCTTCTTGATTGATTTCTATCTACTCCTCAATATCCTCGATGGTGGGAGAAAGTGTGATGGCACACAAACTGATTCCATGGACAATTGATCCGGAGGATTTTTCACTATGAAAATTTTCCCTAAACTTCCCTAAAACTGGAAGATGTTGAAGGGCTTATTGAGACCTTTCCAACGGTATGCTGAACTCTAGAAGCGAGTTCGTATGCAAATTCTATCGCCGATCAAAGATGGGCCTCCAAACGGGTCAACTCTGGTCAATAGGTCAACGAGTGGACCAATGACAAGGTGACACGTGGAAGTTGGTGATAATGAAAAATGGATGGTACTGTAATGTTTCAAAAATATTTCCATGGTATAGATCTCATCGCAAGCTTTCCGACGCATTTTGAACGGACCAAATCTGAGTTCGTATGCGAAAGATATGCATAGTCAATGTTGCGGTCAAATGATGACGTGGCACACTCTAACGTGGAAAAATGGCGTATTATGGGCGTGAAACTTGGCAGGTTTGTAGTGGATTTATATTTAAAAATAATAATTGTAAAAATCCATTTAATCCATTCCATGTGAATAAATTCAAATCCCATGGTATAAGGAGGATTTTGTGGCCAAAA
Organism: Taxus wallichiana var. yunnanensis; assembly: GCA_018340775.1. Classification (NCBI taxonomy): domain Eukaryota; kingdom Viridiplantae; phylum Streptophyta; class Pinopsida; order Cupressales; family Taxaceae; genus Taxus; species Taxus wallichiana. Next base: position 96,528,859 of record CM031237.1, on the reverse strand, counting down.
AAGCTATTTTAAGGCTTATCTTATCTCTTTCCCACCAAACGTGGGGTCAATGGCTAAATTGGGCGCCTAAACCTATGGAAGGGGGATTTGAACCCTTTCCAAAATAGTAATCAGCCTTCCCAAGCTGCCACTTTGTAGCAAGTGATAGAGAAGGAGATCACATCTATTTAAAGGGAAGTTTTGGTAGGTTGGAAAGGGGACAGCGAAGGACCAGTTTGCAGAGATCACAATTTTTGAGGCACTTATGGTTTGAATTAGGACTTGGTGTAAAAATAAAAGTTGTTCAAAATTATGAGAGATTTCCAGAAAGGTAACTTTTGTTGCATGAAGTACTATATATTTTTCTATGTAGGCGTTTTTCCATCGCAGTTTCACAGAACAGGCACGAGGGGCAAGCAGAGATCTGTATTTTGCATCCACTTCTGATCTGAATCAGACCATGAAGTAAAAAGGGAAGTTTTTAATAATTTCCTAAATTTTCCATAAATTTAAACCTTATTTGTATAGGTCTTGTATATTTCAAGTTGTAGATGTTTTTGAACGTATTTGCACAGGGAACAAACAAGAAGAAATACTGTAGGAGCCACGGATGAACTTGGGAATGATTATGGTGAATTGAAGAGTTCCATGAGGTTTGAATCAGCTCATTTGCAGGTATAAAGGTCTGTTAAGTCAAGATTGAAGGGATATTGTACTTCATTGGACGTTTAATGGATCGATTCACTTTTTGTGAATCTGGAGATGTAGCCTTCAGGGTGAACTCCGTTATCAATTTCTTGTTTTGTGGATTTGTGCATTTCAGTTTTAAAAGCTTTTTATCAATTGAAATTCATCATTGGATTAATTTTTATTAATTGATAAAATAAGTATAAAACTGCAGTAAATGGATTGAAGGAACTTTCGATATCCATAACCCACAACAAGATTTGAATACACTTATCATCTTAGATTCAAATGTCGGTTTGAGTGTATGATTAAAAATCAACTGTGAAGTTAAAATGGATTTGTATTAGATTCAAGCGATTCACTTAAAGTTGAAAAATCAGATTAATTGGTCTTTTGGAAGAGTTGAGGATTTGGGTTTCAAGACACCTAAAAATTGGATCAAATTAACTCAAGATCAATGTTGAGTCTGTAAATTTCAAAATCTGGAAATTTTCTAATTACTTCAAAAAAAAATTAAGTACCATTTTCAGATCAACAATGTCAAATTTTTCCCACACAAATGGCTACTAGATGTTCAAAAGATCATACACACTAATGATTAGATGTGAAATACCTGAAATAGTCATCTACATAAGATCTATCTTATGAAATAATTTTTAGATAGCTATAAATATGATAATGTTAAAAATGATAAGAAAATAAAAGGGATCAACAATGATCAAAGACAAAATTCTTATTTTGATAAAGGATGAAAAAAATGGACAATCGTAAATTGTAAAAGGTATTAATAATGCTAACACATTCTATGAAGAGTCCTAGAAGTTTTAAAACTCGGATAGCATAATTTCAAGTTTGTATGCGGGAGAAAAAGAGAGAAAATACTATATATTCAAATCAATGGAAATCGAAATTAAGGGCAGTTGAGGAGAAAATTTCTTACATTAACCAAAGGCTAGTAAAATAGGTACTTGTAATAGAAAGGATTCATAGTGTAGAGGTTAACTAGATAAAGTCTAGGAACCTATAAGAATTTGAAAACAAAGATCTGGGAATGTTTAAAAGGGTAATAAAGGAAAGGATGTGAAAGGACCAATTTACGGTGATCATGGATTGTGAAAATCTCTATAGAAATTATAGATATTGTAAAGTTTGTATAAATGATGGAAACAAGAGATGTAACTAAAAGGGGATGCATGATGGAGTAGAAGACATGATGTGTACTGTAGATAATATAAATTTAATTGATAAAATTAAAAAGATAAGGTACTAACCTTAATGGATATCTTGAGGGTGATAAATATCTAAAATAGGTTATGGAGTGCTCTGATGAGGCTCCTAAAGGCTTGGTAGCATCGTGTTGATGATTCTAAGCATTTTTATGTTGTCATAGGTGCAACATTTCATCCTAAAATGTAGGTCCTAACTAGCTAGGTGATTAATAAAATATTGAATTAATAAATGCCTAATTCTAATTACGATGTAGTAACAAATTAATATACAAATAAGTATAGAATTGACCTAAGAAAATTAAGATGGAGAATACAAAACCTATTTGTAATGAAGGGATGATAAGACTTAGCTAGTTCACACTGAAATCTAGACTATGCTTGAAGTCGTGATCGATGAACAGAGAGGGAGAAGTTTTGAATAGAACCTCGAGAAAATGTGGGACCGGAAGATATTCCTAGGCTGGGCACTCGAATGGGTCAAGGCACTGCAGTGCCACAAACTTGCTCTAGAAACCTGTGACTTCTCAAACCCTTAGGAAGCCTCCTTCGCAATGTCATGAAATGTTTTTGTCTTTTACTTTTTATGTCTCGTATGTCATACAATGATCACTCATGTCGCTAATAACATGTAATGAAGAAATAACGTGCAAAACCCTCAAGAGTGCATCAAATCCCAAAAATAAAAGAATGAAAATGAGATGTCGATTTTCCTCATCTATCAAACAAGTGAAATTATGACTTAGCATTACACTATATTTTAGACCTAATGTAGTTATGTATGTGTGTGTTTGTGTGTGCATGAAATTGTGCTCTAAGTGGCTCTTGTGCATGTCACACTTTAGAGTGAGAAATAGCTAGATGTAGAAGATGTAAGTAGATGTGTGCATTAAATAGAATGAACTTTCCCTCCTATGAAGTGTATGTAGAAGAATGTAGTCCCTTTCCCTTTATTAATTATTAGTGTATGTAGAAGAATGATGTACCTTAGGTGGTGATGGCTAATGCTTAGTGTTTGGTACTTTAATATGGTCACATAAATTCATATTTATATAATTCATTTTCTTGAATTTAATAATTAAGCATGAAAATTTCACTACAAAAAGATAAGATGCTCAAATGGATAGAAATGACCCAAAAGATGTGAACAAAGTACAAAGAGGTTATAGGTTCCTAGAGGGGACAAGGCCACCTAGCGTTGGCATATTGGCTAGTTGTTAATGTCTAGGATGAGAAATTCCATGTAAGAAAAGACAAACTGATAATGTAAGAGTGTATGATCAAAAGTGGCAACAAAAAGTAAAGAAAGATGGCCAAAGACATGGATTAAATAATACCTTTCTTATTTAGGAATCATATGAATAGTAGTATGCAATCAGGACTAGATAATTACCCAAAGTGCATGATTTTATGTCTATATTTTCCCCACTTTATGATGCGGTGAAAGTGTAAAAAGTGATGTTGATGACCCTAGGGTGGGAACTTATGTGTAGATGTTTTCATTTTACCTATTGTTGATGTTGATACTGATGTGATTGATTTTGTTAATGTAGGATGATGTTGACTACAACTTCCCATAAGGAAGGACGTAAAAAAGAGAATAATGAAAAAATATTCAAATACACACATATATGATCAAAATGTGTAAAAAGTGTGTATAGACACCTGAAATTAGCACCACTAATTTCCTTGACCACATACACTATATTTGAAATAATATTAAATCAATCAAACCATATAATCACATTGTTTTAATCCATGAACCACTTATCCTAACAATAAAATCCTTCAAAATATTTACTCAATGTAAATATCTTGAAACACCTTATAAATACTACATTACTTGGTATAAAATATTCTTTAAAACCATCTAACCACCCTAAATCAACCCTAACCATTTCAAAACCATCCAAATCCTATTTTCTCACTACATCCTAACCTCTACACCTCATCCCCAACCCCCTTAACCATTTACCCACATCATAAACCAAACAACCTTGTTTAGAAGTGGTTTCAACCACTTTCCAAGAAATTTCTCTCGAAAATGTTGATCACCAACAATTATACCTAATCGTCAATGATTATAAATAACACCTTTGTGGTCTCTCTCAGGGATAATTAATATTCAATATTTGATCTGGGACCTCTTTCTCAAGTATGCACCTTACGTTTTGACATTACAAATTCCAATACATATGCAAACATCACCAGGAATCAATATCAATCATTTGTAATAATGTTTTTGCAGCATTTTCATCACTCAAATTCTAGGAAACTTGACAAGAAAACACAACAAATATGATCACCCCCACTGAATATTTGAGGCATCTTTTAGATCCTCATATATTTGTATGCAATGGAAAGTAGAAAAATCTATGGAATGAGGTTAAAGAACCTCGAAGCTTTGCTAACTCAACTATGCACCATGAGATAAGAGATAAACAAGGGAAACTAACAAGAAATCATTATAACTTTGAAAAAAACATCAAAAAATAACATGATAAAGCTACTCTCTACACTTTTGAAAGCTATAAAACATTGAACCTATGAAGATCCTAGCAATCAAATTGTGTGTTGTTTACTCCCAAACATAGTGAAGAGATCTCTCCAAGTTGGCTACATGGCCAAGCTTTAGATCTTCCCTTACTAACTATATTTGGAATGGATGGATGCAAGATGGAGGAGCTCTCAACAATGGAGTATGGCCAAGATTCGAATGTTCTATAGCTTAAAGCTATCGAAATGGTATCTAATGCCTTTTAAAATTGATTGAGAGAGAAGGACCATTTGAAAGGAAATCCTTAGGCTTATATTTATAGTTTCTAGTTTGGAAGAGTTTGGAATTTGGGTGCATGTGGGACTAAAGTCTAAAAATCACTTTAGGATTAGATTAGGATAAACATGCTTTAGGCTTAGTTAAGATTTTTAGGCTAGTTAAACTTGATTAGCAAGTGATTAGAGACTCATTGAGAGTTGGGAGGGGTATGGCTAATCAATTATGACTAATACATAGCCTACGAAGCCAATAGAAGTGGTCTAGAGAGAACTAGGGAGGTTCTAAATATTCGAAAGGAGGAATATTTAGCTAATAAGAGAGATATTAGCCAAATAAATTTATTATAGGAGGAATACAACTAAGAAGGTATTGTAAATGGGCATCCAAGAGTGGAGCGAAGAAGGGTTGATTAACAAAGTGTCGTCAATCTATTGAATTGGAGGAAATGTTGAGTGTAAGCATACTTCATGTGTCTACATTTTCCCTCTTTCAGAAGGTGTAAGTGATGTCACTTTAAGAAATTAGACAAGCATAGACAAGTAGAAAATTTTGAGTAGAAGGGAGGATGCCCCCTCGATTGTGAATCAAAAATATGACGAAAGAAAAGAAAAAGAAAGAAAGAATAGTGTGAAGAAGAAGAAAGAGGATATAGAAGAAAAGGAGTATGAGGAAGGGGATTAAGATAACATCCATCCAGTTCCTTTTAAACAACTTTATTTTCATCATATTGCTAGGGATATTCATCATCGGTCCTTATTAAAAAGAATGAACAAAAGTGTAGTATGACATGGAAATCCATACACGAATAAATGTCCATTGTTGAAAACACTAACTCCATGAAACATACAAAATGAAATGCAATACAAGAGAGTAAAAGATTCCTAATTCCATGCAAAATACATAATGCAATGTAATATGAGAAATTAAACAAGCTTACCTAATAGAGAAACATAATGTAATGTTTTTGTTATCAAGCTTCAGTTTTGACCCATGTGAATTAATGACAAGGGTTGAAGATGGTACCCTAAGCAAGGATACATGCAAGGGGAATAATGGAGGACACTTTGGTCCTATGAAAAATCAATGCACACTACAAAAATTACCAAGCAACTCATTATGCCCTAAAGTATAGATAAAGTAAGAATCCTAGCTTTTGTTGATTGAGGTAGATCAAGATGATCTGCAAGTCATGCACATGAACAAGTGAGAACCAAAGAGTGACATTTTGTAGGATGATTTATATTGTTTATAAGTTTTCTTAAACATATTTAATGTTTTTGATGATTTTGAAACATATTTGAATGTTTTTATTTTCTTTTGAAAGTTTTCTCGAAACTATGTACAGGAAGACAAGGAAGCATGGATGCCCCCACCAATAGATGGGATGTACAAGGGAAGAATGCCATGCATACAAGAAAGGTGAAGATGTAAAATTTCCCCAAACGATTAGGTGGGAGTATTTAAAGGAAAAATCTTCATGGGTAGAAGTGAGACCCAATGCCATTATGGATAGGTTCAACATGATGTTGAACGTAAACCAATGAAGTGTTGGGAAGGAGTGAGGATACCCCTAGCATAAGTTGGCCTAAAAGCACATGATAGAAAGGAAGGAGAAGATTATTTTTGTGAAAGGGGACAAAGGTTTCCAAAGACATGGAAAATAATTAATATTATACACATGTTACGAACGAAGTAAAATAATGATGTGAATGTAGATTAGAAGCCTTGAATGAAGAAGTGATTAGATAAAGGCACAAATCGTGAGACAAGATATCTTGAATAGAGTAAGAGTCTAAACAAGGTCCAAAAAGACACTTGGTAACAAATTAATCTTGTTTACTTATAAAGATCCAAAGTGTGTGCATGTGGAATTTAATTATCTCTTGAAAGGAAGATTTAATAGAAAACAAGTGAAAACACCCTAGCCAATGTGTAGGAATGATTGATTATGAAAGGTGATTTTGTGAATGGATGGTGGAAGGATAGGCATGTAAATTACTCTGCTACTAGCCGGTGTCCATATTCCCAATGGAGATGCATTTTATTCTAATCACAACATTTCTCTAATGCCACTCAAGTGTCCATAGCACCGATAGAGATTATTGGAAATACCCCAAGAGAGAGTAATATATCAATTTTATTTTTCCTTACAACTTTTAGCTTTTTATTTTTTGATTGATTTTGATTCTTTTTCTTTCTCAAAACTTATTTCAGATCTCTTGTTTGACAAGGGGTTAAGAACCACGATGTCTTGATAAAAGGATGTGGAATTGATTATGATGACGACATTGGCTAGTGTCAAAAAATATGTCCTAAAGTTCTTTGCAACAAGTTTAATAGTTTGTTGAATGTGATAGGATCTCTAAGAGGTCGACTGTCGTTCTTTGATTTACCAAGGTGATGAAAGACCAAGGTCAAACAAATACCATAGAGATAAATGTCACAAAATGTTTGCGAATAGGCTAACCAAAATATCACCAAAGGGATGAAAATGATAGGAAGAATTACGGAGGAATGATAATAAAGTGAAGAAAGAATCATCCATGTGTACGAAATACACGATTACAATGTGTGATATTTGTATCTTTGATTTTTTTCTTATATTTTCTCAATGTTTTTGTATTTTTGCATTTGTTTTTGATTTTATATTTTTGATAGGCTTTGAAAATTTGGGACCAAAAATGTCACTCCATGTGATAGGATCCAACAATGATGTTTGTGACTTCCTTGATAAGGGAGACTAGGTGCATTTGTTTATCAAGAGTTATGTTATCCCCAATATCAATGATCGTGGTGAGCTTGTACTCAAATAATGATTGGATTTACCACAAAACATGGATTTCGTATGTGGGATCTTGAGTTCCCTATCCAAAGGTTTATGCAATTTACAACATACTTGATGGTTATGTTGATGTGCATTCTTGAATCACGCTTGATTTACAATTTTGAGATTGTTCAAGTTATTGAGAGCTTTCAAGCTCTTGAAATTTTTGACCTGAGCTTGATTAAGAATTTTTTTGGGTTTCTTATATGCTTTGACGTGTGACTTTTATGACCTCGAAGTGGGAGAAAGAGCGAACGTTTATGATTGATGATAGGAACAAGATAAATGATGGTGGGCTTGCCCCGTCATTGGTAGAAGGATGATGTGATGGAAAAATAGGATATGGTCCAAGAATTGAAGAGGATGGACTACCAGGAGGTGAGACACTAATAGAAGATGATGAAGGGCTACTGCAGGATATGGCCCTAAGATGGAAGAATTTATTCTATGAGGACACGACCCAAGAATAGAAGAAGATGACGAAGGGGCTGCTAGGGTTTGGCCCAAGTATAGATGAGAAGGGACTACTCAGAGGTATCCCATAGATAGAAAAGGATGAAGGGCTACTAGTATGTGGCCCAAGAATAGAAGGTAATTGGATACAAAGAGATGACCCACAAGTATAAAATGGAGGACTACTTGGGGGTGTCCCAAGTATAGAAGAAGACGATGGGCTACTCATCGGTGACCCAAGGTGATATTTTGATTAAGGAATGATGATAGATAATGAATGATTTGGTAATGAGAAGATAGGCCATGGATCAATGCTAGACCCTAGTATCTCATCATGCTCAAAAGAAGGTGAAGATGGAATAGAAGAAGAATCAAGTTCCATGACCTTAGGCTCCTCATCTATATTATGAAAAAAGGGATAAACTTCTTTTCCCCAATACATGAGTGTATCAAGTTCTAGAAAGAATCCTTGTTTGCAATCCTCTAAAGGGATATCATCGTGTAGTCTAATTGTTCCTTCATTATGAGAGAAATCAATTAGTAGAGGTTGTTGTATTTTTCCATAGAAGGTTGAATAGAAGAAACAAGTCCAATAAGTGGGGATGATTGATTGATAGAAGAAGATGAATTAAGAGAGGAAGTAGGATTGTTGATAGGCATCTCATCAATGGATGATTTGAATCTGGACCTAGATTTATTTTCTAGAAGATGATGCAATGTAGGAGAGAAAATAAAATCACATAGCCATTCATTAAGTTATGACGTAGGAGTTGAATTAGATGATTGATTAGAGGGAATCCAAGTCATGAAACTCTTTGATATAGGAAGAGGTCATTGAGACGACTAATGAAGGAGGTCCTATAAAGAAAGGGAGGACTGTGACTCAAGAACCAAATTAGATGTTCGATCAATGGAACTTGAAGTCACACGAGTCTTCAAAGGAGGAAGACATTGTTGAGATGATTTGGAATAAAGGTCTTGTGAAGAAAGGGAGGACTATGATTCGAGTTTTGATCTAGCGGTATCTGAACAATAGTTGGGATCCGAGTCTTCAAGAAGAGTTGGATTCCAAATGGTAGTTTAGATCTAATCAAGAAGAAGAGTGGGGGGAACCCGAATAATAATTTGGATCAGAAGCATCCAAACCATACCACCGACTATGAGTGAAGGTGGGGAATAAGCTACCTAAATGGGCCTTCTGAATGAAGAACCAAATTAGTTTAATCGTAATGGGAATCTTTTGATTTGAATTACTAAACCTATGTTCCATATTGTATTAAGTGTGAGAAACCACACGATAATCAATCATTATTGGTGTCGTTTAAACACAAATGTCTAGACATAGATAGTGTGATGGAAATCCTTCAAGGAAGGAAGCAACATGTCAATTCAAGGAAGCATAATGACATTTACCTAGAAATTTCATAAGTATGGAGATGCATGCATTATTTTCCAAAGAAGGTCTAAGGAAAATATACATTGTGATGACATAATTCGACGAGATCAAAAGGATTTTCCTAGGAAATAATTTTTCCAGACGAATGATCACAAGGAACAATCATGCAAGGTGTGAAACACAAATCCAATCAATAAGAAAATAATCCCTATGCAAAATGTGTGTGAAAAATGATAGTTTGATGTAAATATGATCAACACAATGTCATTACTTACGTCAAGCTCCAGAAATGAACAAGGCATAAATATTAACAAGAGGGTAGACGTGACTCCCAATCAAAGGATACAACAATGCGTCTAATAACCAAAAAGGACAAAATGTTAAAGGACGAGGTTTACAAATGTAATCCATGTAACCACACTAATTGGAAAAATTAATCAAGCTTCACGAAGAAGTGAGATATTAGTGCCAAAGTGGTATCAAAAATACATTAAAAAAGTAAGTGACACTCTTCAAGATTTTGGACAATGTTTGAAGTAAAACCAAGTAAAGGTATACTTTGAGGATGTGTTAAAATGTGTGCAGCATAATGCCACAATGTGGATACTTAGATCATGTTTACGAAAAACATGATATAAGTATCTTAATTATGTCAGACAATGCGAACAAGGTAACACACCAAAGGGACATCAAATGATGAATTAATCCTAACTATGATGATGATCTTGAAATCAAGATCAAGTGGCCATAAAAGATATGAGGATGCATCCACACACTTTAGATGTTTAATAACTCAACTGCAAACATGGAAGAGCGTAAACGGACAAAAAAGTGGTGAACACTATCTATGAAAACACTCCTAAAATATGCATTCTATTATCCCAAATGGGAAAAAAGAACGAAAAGGTGTATATCAAAAGATGGAAATAAACTAAGCATTACTTGGGTAGAGTTTCACCTCATCCAAAGGCGAGAAAGAAACCAAGATAAGTAACATATTGTAAACTTCATGATGAGATACACTTAGATATAACTTAAATGGATTCGTTACCATGTTCAAAAAACAAGGCTTTGAATCCAAACAAGTTATCACTTCATGATGGCCAAGACACAATAATGGACTAGTAAAGTGGGCTCCTTGATAGAATGGCTTCCCTAACAATATCTCTCAACTAGGTGTCACAAGTTGTCTTAAGCGAGCTCGATTTACCCAAAGAGTTGCAATGACTAATTTGGGAGTATCTCGGCTTTACTTTACCCCCTTCTGATACAATGAGCAACTAGTGTGTTCATTTCTACCATCACTGGGGTTGCCATACGGATAACTTGTGACTCTAACTCACAATGTAAAACTATTCAAGTGGGTAAGCGAGTGCTTCCTATTTCATCCATGAGGTTACTCAACGGGGGATTAGTTTAGGGTTCCTAGAACCACCTCCATTGTTGTATCTTAAGGCGTTATGCCAAAGGGGTTATGTTCCATTGAGTGGATAGGGACATACCCTTTTAAAAAACTTTAATACGATGTGATGAAAGTGGTGTGTTTTTTTATCTTTTTAACTTAAATGTGGTTTTATGTAGCACACCATTTGGCAACTGTATGAAAACATGTGTTAGTGGGTTCTTTATTTGTCTTAGCTCCTCCTTTATTTGACAAGCATAAGGTCCTATATGCAAGAAGTTAGTATTTTCCATAAAATATCATGATATTAAAAGAGAGTTTGTGTGTTTATTTTGATTCCTAATATCACCAAAAAAGGCGTGAAGGAAGAGCATACACAACGCGGAAACCCAACTAAAATAAAATATGGAAAATACCTTAAGATTTTTTGTAGAAGGAAACTCGTTTTATCAAAATTTGAACTTTAATATATTTTAAAGCTTAAATTGAAGTGTTTTGGAAGAAAAAATAGAAGGTTTTTGAAACATTTTTGATTCCAAAGATCACCTAAAAGGTTTGAGGGAAGAGCATACACATTTCAAAGGACCCCTAAAAATTAAAAACGTGAACACTCAACTAAGTTAGCACAAAAATACAAATGAAAAGCAACCTGCAAATCACTATTACTGTCACAAAACCTTTCAAAGTGTTAGAATGGTCAAGAAAACTAGTTTTCAGACTTTAGTACACATTAAAAAATGACTATTTACCTAATAATGTAAAACTATAAATTTTCTATAACTCAAAATCCTAATTTTATGATTCCATTGTGTATTTCTCTTCAACACCTTTCCAATGCAACAAAAATGGAGTCGTTTTGAGCTTGGGAGAAAATGTTATGGCCTCTAGAAGATTGGTGGTGAATACAGTTTGACGCAGATGTGCCTTAGTACTGACATGTGTGCACCTATTTCAACGTAGACACACCCATAATGACACGTACGTGCACCCCTTTTAAAATCTATAAATATCACGAAATTTGAAAATTTTCAAAAGCAAATAGGTTAAAGGTTAGCCAAAGAAGCCTATTTTTAGCTTAAACCCACAAAATATACATGATCAAGGATGATTTAGCCTACTTAAAAAATTAAATAATGTAAATAACAAGTTATTTATCCTTAAAAACATGAAAGTGGTTAGAAAACTGAAAATAAATATCTTTAAAAGACTCCATTAATGGAGGATGGACTTCATGTCCCACCAGGCGTGCCAAATGTATGTAATGGAAAGTTGCAAAAGATATGGAATGAGGTGAAAGAACCTCAAAGCTTTGCTAACTCAAGTATGCACCATGAGATTAGATCTAAACAAGAGAAACTAACATGCAAGAATTATAACTTTGACAAAAACATCAAAAACTAACATTATAAAGCTACTCTCAACTCCATGAAAGCTTAATAGAAGTGAACCTAGTTGGATTTTCTAAGAAATCAAATTGTGTGTTGTTTACTCCCTAAGATAGTGAAGATAGCTCTCCAAGTTGTCTACATGGCCAAGCTTTAGATCTTCCCTTACTAACTATATTTGGAATGGATGGATGCAAGATGGAGGAGCTCTCAATAATGGATTATGGCCAAGATCCAAATGTTCTATTGCTTAAATCTATCACAAATGTTTCTAATGCCTTTCCAAAGTGCTTTAGAGAGAAGGACCGTTTGAAAGGAAAGCGTTAGGATTATATTTATAGTTTTTGGTTTGGGAGAGTTTGGAATTTGGGTGCATGTGGGACTAAAGTCTAAAAATCACTTTAGGATTAGATTAGGATAAACATGTTTTAGGCATAATTAAGATTGTTTTAGGCTAGTTAACTAGGGTTTAGGCTACTTACAATTGATTGGAAAGTGGTTAGAGACTCATTGAGAGTTGGGAGGGGTTTGGTTAATCAATTGTGACTTATAGATAGCCTACGAAGCCAATAGAAGTGGTCTAGAGAGAAATAGAGAGGTTATGAATGGTTGAAAGGAGGAATGTTTAGCTAATAAGAGATATTATCCAAATAAGCTGATTATAGGAGGAATACAACTGAGAAGGTATCATAAATGGGCATCCAAGAGTGGAGCGAAGAAGGTTTGATTAACGAAGTGTTATCAATCGGTTGAATTGGAGGAAATGCTAAGTGTAAGCATACTTCAGGTGTCTACAATATCCAAAGTTATTGTTGCATATTTTTTTGTATGATTTACTAGTCATAAGAAACATTAAAAGAAACAAAAGAACATCATTTTAGAAGCTTAAATCTCATTTTTAGCAAAAATGTCAATTTAACAGTAATCACTAGCGATTCACCCTAAATGCCAGAGATTCACCCAAATCACTAGTGATTCTTGTCAAAATTTCTCTTCTTTTAAATTTATCAATATTTGCATCATTTTACCAATATCTCTACTTTTAACATATTGTTTCCAAGTATGGATCTTTGTTAGATGGAAGTTCTTGGTCCTTATTATCTAGTCACAAGAATTTACGAACTTCCTATAGTATAACACCCTTTACTTTCGACACAATACAACATTCTTCACAAGTTGACCTTATGCCCAATAAAAAAATTTGTTAACAAAGAAGAAATCAAAGATCAGATCAAATTCCTTCATGAGATCAAGTAAGGGACTGAACATATATGGTATGACTACTTCGAGTTTGTCTTGATTGCATCCACCCTTTCTTGGGCTACCTTCAAAGCCACACAAGACCTTCCTTTCAAGCTTGAGTTTAAGAGATCTCCATCCTTTATCTATCTATTTTTATCTATTGCCTATCGTTATCTTTATAAATTCACTCAATTGTTACAAAACAAGTTGACATCCTCTAAGGATGTCCCTTTGGATTCTTGGAATTGGCCTTTGCCGAGTAGCTCATTTATCCATTTATCTAATCCTTTCTATTTAGTGTCTTTGAGAAAACAGATGATTTTTAGGAAAGGAGGACTTGTATATTCATTCGAATCAACAATTTTAGTCAACCATCGCATAAACGTTCATCCTTGCAGGGTATCAATAAACCACGTCATCTTCTAAGATCATTTTTTTTTGTTTTTTTCACTTTATTAATTTAAAGTAGAAAAGTAGAAAGTTCTCTGAATATTCTGGAACACCTGGTGAGGACTTTTCCCTTTTCCTTCATTTCAATTTTATTAGAAATTCATTTTTAGGCCTTGTTCTTTGTAATCATTATGGATCTAGTCAAATCATTAGTGATTGGGGTGAATCACCAATGATTCTTGTCAAATGCCACCTATCTCTATGACTTCTTTTGATTACTCAGTCAGTCATCCTCTAACATCATTTTTTATTTCTATTTTATTTATTCGTTAACCCATAGGTTCTCTGCTTTGGGGATTTTTTTCTTGCTATGTTATTGCATTGCTAAAAAAAATCAAAAATTAAAAAGGAAGAATTTCTTAGATGAGTCTTCTTCTCTTCTTTTCATTTTTGAAGCATTGCATCTTGTTATCTTTCCTCATCAAAATAAATTTTCCCTTTGGGATTAAAAATAACCATTCATACTTCTTGATCACTTATCTTAATTAGGAGGTTAATATATTGCATTCACTTAATCTCCCTCACAAAAAACCAAATCACATCAAACACAAACTTGCATCAAAACAATTCTACCCAGGTGAAACTATTGGGATTTCATCACCCAATAAGGAAGTCTACTCGATGTTATGGATGATGATTAAAAAACAGGAGACGAAGCTTTGACCACTTTTATTAAACTCAATCAATCAACCATTACAGAGAATGGGCTGCAATATTTATAGATATTGCACAGCCAAATACATACGGGAGAATAAGTTGCACAGGTGCAACCAAATGCCAGAATGAATAAGCTTCCAATAACATCCGGGAAGCAGGAAATGAATAGATACAAATATATTGTTCACAACAATATAACAGTATGAAATAAAAGACAAATATGGTTGATTAACCATATAACCAAATAACAATTATTATTTAATTAATAAAATTAATTAAATAATTTAAACTATGCATAATTAATATTAGGATAATAATATTTAATCCTAACATTCCCCCCCTTAATTGTGCATTGTCTGAAGAGATGAGGAGAGAAATGCTCTGAACAACTCGAACTTGTCACGTGCAAGTGACTTTGTGAAAATGTCTGCTCGTTGTTCAGCAGTTGGACAAAACTGAAGCTGGATGTTGTGCTTCAACACATGTTCACGTATGAAATGAACCTGAACTTCAATGTGCTTTGTTCTCTAGTGAAAAAATGGATTGCGAACAAGTTTGACAACACCTTCATTTTCAACATATATGGTAGTAGGTTTGTCTGTGGTATTCCAAGTCCTTCCAATATGTGACATAGCCAAATTGCTTCACGCAGACCTTCTCCCGCAGAACGATACTCACCTTTGTGGAAGAGCGAGAAACAAAGTGTTGTTTCTTACTTCCCCATGATATTGGTCCAGATCCCATAAAGAATACAAATCCAGAATTGGATTTTCTATCATCAATGTTACCTGCATGATCTGAATCCGAATATCCAGTCAAGAAGAAGTTTTCATTCTTCTTGTATTCTAGACCAAGATCCACTGATCCTTTGAGATATCTCAAAATGCACTTTGCTGCTTTCCAATGACAAATTTTGGGTTCCTGCATGAACCTGGATAGATAGCTCACTACAAAGCTGATATCTGGTCTAGTGTAGGTCAGGTAAATGAGACTCCCAATCAGTTGCCGATAGAGAGTGGCACTTACCTCAGGAGATGGATCTGAACGAGATAACTATAATCTATTCTCCATAGGTGTAGCAATTGGTGTACAATCCATCATCCTAAACTTCTCGAGCGTTATCTTGGTATATTTCATCTAAGAAACAAAGATGTGATTCTCTTTCTACCATACTTCTAGTCCACGACACTAGTGCATAAGCCGAGATCTGTCATGTCAAATGATCGCTTAAGATCTTTCTTCATTTCATCAATCATCTTCACCGCACCGCCCAAAGTGATGACTAGATCATTGACATAAACTACAACAATCACCATCTCCCCCTTGATTTTGAGGTAGAGATTGGGATCGTATGGATTTCCCGCGAATCCATGTTGTATGCGAGATGCTCATCAATCTTGATGTATCATGCCCTGGGGTGCTGTTTGAGGCCATACAAAGATTTCTTGAGTCTGCGCATACCTTTTCTTCTTGACTGGTATAATATATCCCTCGGTTGAGTCATGTAGACTTCTTCTTGTAAATCTCCATTCAGGAAGGCACTTTTTACGTCCATTTGGTGAACTTTCCATCCAAACTATGCAGCTAGAGAAAAGATCATCCTAATCATTTTGATCTTAGCTGTGGGAGCAAATGTCTCCTCATAGTCAATGCCTTCTTTCTATGCGTACCCCTTTGCTACAAGTCTTGCTTTGCACTTGTCCACTGTCCCATCTGCTTTGTACTTAGTTTTGAATATCCATCTGCATCCAATGGGTTTCTTCCCTGGTGGAAGATCAACAAGCTGCCAAGTGTTATTCTTCATCAGATGATATTCATAATCCATGGCATCTTTCCAAGCTTTTGACCGTAGGGCTTCTGGGTATGAGGGCTCGTCGATTCAATAAATCTACTCATCAAAGCAAAGTTAACTTCTTCTCTTGCTTTACTTTGTGATTCCATGGTCCAGGGGTGGATGTATCCAGGTGGAGCATCCAATCTTGCATCTCGTAATGTACTTGTACACCATTTAGGCATACGTTGACTGTTCCCATGGGTTGTGGTTCTATCTCGATCAACACCATCATCCCCATCATCACTTTCATCTTTTGAGGAACATTAGTTTCAATTTTACAACGGTGAAAAATCTACATCTTGCAAGTCGGAGGAGGAGTCTCTGCTTCCTTCTTCTCGAAAAACTCAACATCTCTACTTGTGTAGACTTTTTGGTCTTAGGATCCATCGATCTGTACCAAGAATTTCTTCACTTGTATCCAATGAAGATGAGATTTTGTGACTTCATATCCAATTTCTTTCTATTCTGTTTGGGTATGTGCATGCTTTGGATTTGCACCCGAATACTCGAGGTGTGTAATGGATGGTTTCCTTTTTGACCATGCTTCTTGTGGTGTAATTCCATCAAGAGCGATTGTGGGCACTCTGTTTAACAAATACACTTTGTTTTTTTCTTTACGCCCAAAATGTCTTTGCAAGTCCAGGAATCATCGATCATGCATCACACCATTTCCATGATAGTATGATTTCTTCTCTCGAACCAACACCATTTTGCTGCGGTGTGTGTGGAGGAGGAATTCGTCGGCGAATCTGTGAGTTTGTAGGTAGTCTCTGAACTCATCACTGGTGAATTCCCCCCCTCGATCTGAGTGGAGAGTTCTAATGTGACAACTAGTTTCTTTCTCAACTACTACTTTGAACTTTTTAAATGTTTCAAAGGCTTCACTTTTCTTGCGAAGAAAAAAAATCCACATTTTCCGTGAATAGTCATCAACACAAAGCATGAAGTACTGGAACCTAGAATGACTTGGCTGCATCGGTCCACAAAGATCAGTATGAACCGGTCAATTTTACCATGAGCTCAAAAAGTACTCTTTTGGAATGAAACTCTATGTTGTTTTCCTGCTAAGTAGTGAGGACACTTGTCTGTATCCTTCTGAAGAGATGGTAGCCCATGTACCATATTACACCGGTGAAGTGTTTTGAGATATTTGAAACTTACATGACCAAATCTCCGATGCCACAACTGGCCTGAGGTGGAGTTTTTAGCCACAAGTGCTTGATCATTTTTGTGAATGAAATCAAGTTGAAACATTCATCCCACATTTGAGGATTTTGCAATTATTTTCGAGCCTCTGGATTTATCTCGAATCAGACACATTTTCTTGCTGGATTGACTATCAAAGTCAATTTTCAGGTTGTGATCTAGGAGTTGACTGACCGAAAGAAGATTCTTTGTCAACCCAGGGACATATAGAACATCTGATAGTCTGCATTTGCGTGAACCAAGGGGTAGAGAAATGTTTCCAATCCCCTGAACTGTATATGAAGAATCATCTCCCAACGAAACATGATTTTTCGATGGCGTGTCCCTCATTGAAATAAACCAGTCTCTGTGGCCGGTCATGTGTCGAGTGGCTCCCGAATCAACATACCAGACGTCACTAGATGACGTGGATGGTTCACTTGATCGAGCAGTGAACAAGAAGTCTTCATTGTCTGACTGTTCTTGTTGCTCAACAATATTACCTTCTGGTGGGGTCTTCTTTTCAGTTCCCCTTTTTCTGCCCGTGATAGTTGTTTGAATGTCCCTTGTAAGATTGTTGTTGTTGTGGTCCAGAATTGCTTGATGAACCTTTCTTATAAGTGTTAAACCAACATTCTTGCAAGTCATGTCCTCTTTTGCAAATTGGACATCGCTTCTTCTGTTGATTGTCCCCATGATACTGATTCTGATGTGGGGACTTCTGATAGGATTTAGGTTTTCCTTTACCTTTTCCTTTCCATTTTTGATGTGAAGATAGTGCCTGCTCCTCTTCATCATCCTTATTGTGCATTACTTCCTCTTGTTGCAGTAGGTTTACTAGCTTGTCAAAACTAATTGTCGTATCTGACAAGTTTAGAGTTGTGACAAAAATGTGGTAAGAAGAAGGGAGAGCTCTCAGAACAATGGGAATGAGAGATTCATCTTTGACCTCTTCTCCTAGGGCTAGAAGTGAAGCCCTCAACTCTGCAACTCTTCTTAGGAAAGCTTCAATTTTCTCATTCTGCTTGAACTTCAATGTATGTAACTGACTCTGCAAATTTAGTATGACATTCTTGTTCTTGGCCTCATATATTGTGCTCAACTTATCCCACGCTTCTTTTGTTGTTGTGGCATCTCGAATGTGGGCTTGCACATCATCGGACACTCCAAACAAGATGATGAGTTTTACTTTCTGATCTGTTCTATCAAACTGTCATTGTTGTGTTGCATTAGTTGGTGATCTGGTTAGAGTAATACCAGTCACAGCTAGATTTCTTCAAACTCAAGTTGTGTCTTTATTTTTGTCTTCCATGCAGCATAGTTGCTTCCTCTGAGCAATTGTGAATCCGGAAGAAAAAAATTGGGGGCATTGGTGCCCATTTTGCAAAGATTACTGACAGGGTTTGGCTCTTATCACTCCAGGTATTAGGTCTCCCAATCTATATATTGTCAATCGATATACCGAACCTTTCTATATATGTGCCCTTCCGATATACCCGTCAGTACGTGGAAGAAGCTCGCCCTTTCTATATACCCGACGGTATGTGAAAGAGGCGTTAACGTACGTGAAAGAATTCAATACATGGTACCAAGACAGTACTAATGGGGTCTATGTGATTATTGACACCGGCTCAAAGAAATATCCTCATACGCACGCGTAACTTCGCTATATACTTGGATAATTTCTCAATCTGGATTTATGTCGTGTAATCGTTCACAGACGGATGGGATGGTTCATAGTGTGTGCACTGTGACCTTATTACTCCCCATCGATTTATAGGGACGATGCCTAGACGACGTTGTTGCAGCTATATTAGGTGTTAAGTGCAGTAGTAGTCGTGATGGCTTTACCCGTAAGCGCTTCCCAGAGGCACTGTATATACCGAACGCTGCGAATGAGATCTAGGATCTCGTGAGTGTTACAGAACCAATTTTACTATTTTTTATTACAATTCTGCCAGTTTCTGAGCAGTTACAAAGTTTTGCAGTTGACTATGGCAACCTGCAAATTAGTACAATATGCAGCAGTATACAATTTACATTCAAAAAACTGTACAATTTGAATGACAGGCAAAAAATTTCAGTTTCGGGGTCCTGGTGGCCTCCTGAGCCCAATACGACCCAAAATGCTAAAAATTGCAAAAAAATAGCTGAAAATGCAATTTTTAGATGGGTCTCCTTTTGCAAAAAATGTCCAAAATGAAAAACCAGGCCGAATGGGAGAAAAAAATTTTTTTACCTAAATTAGGGATTTCTCCGCTAAATTTAGTTAGTTATAACTAAATTCAAAAAATCTGCTAAATTTAGCAGTTCTGCCAAAAATTCCGCCAAATGCAAAATGTGAAGTTGGGGGTGGGATTTGAACCATGCACCTCCCACTTCTAAGGCTTTCCCTCTATCCAACTTAAGCCTTAGGAATGAAAAAACTTGTATTTAAATAAAAGCAAATTTGACTCACCTCTTTAAAAATAGATGACTTGTAGAGGCTCCACGTGGCACAAGCTGGTGAAGGCAGATTTAGGGTTCGTATGGATCAAAAATGGATCAAAAAACGCCTCCTTTTGCTTTGTTTTTTTTTGTTTGCCTTTGTATGGCCGCTTTTCCTTGCTCTGGCCGCATTTTCTTGCTTTGGGCGCCTATTCTTATTGATTTTGAATGATTTTTTTCCTTTCATGTGTGCAGGTCCCTTCTGTGTCTATTGCAGGCTTTGGCGTGGAGTTTTGGCTGCTTTTTTAATAATACTCTTCCACCATTTGTGTGCAGGCCGCTTGGAGTCTTTTTCAGGCTTTGGCCGCTATGTTTTTGTCTTCTTTTGCAGGCTTTGGCGTGGAGGACTGGCTGAAGGCGCCTTTTTCTTTGTTTTCTTTGATTCTTGATTGATATGCTTTGCTTTGCTGATTTCTATGTGTGCAGGTCCAGCATGAGGAGGATTTGGGCGCCTCTTTTTTTTATTCTTTGCTTTGTTTTGATTTGCTCCTTTCTTGTGTGCGCAGGTTGCTCTTTTCCTCAGGCTTCACAAATCCATATACATACACACAGATTTGGATGTCCAGTGGACTACTAACAATAACAGGAGCTATATTTCCTCTCTAATTTAGAGATAAAACCCGTAATGGGGTAAAAAATACTAATAAATTATTTTTTAAAAAAATTGAATACCTGCTGCAAATTTTGCCTGGTGCTGAGTGCACCAGTGCAAAAAAAATTTATGTTCCAAACACCTGGAACTGAACAGGAGGTTGTGGGTTTGCAGGGGGTTACGGGAAGTGCGGGGAGGTAGCAATGACTGCTCTCCTTCTGGTGCATATTTCTTCTCCACGAATTCTCCTTCTTCTGCAACCTTCTCCAACCTTGCCAGGAGCTTCAATTCGCTCTGGTACCAAATGATGATTGAAAAACAGGGACGGAAGCCTGACCACTTTTATTAAACTCAATCAATCAACCATTACAGAGAATGGGCTGCAATATTTATAGATATTGCACAGCCAAATACATATGGGAGAATAAGTTGCACAGGTGCAACCAAATGCCAGAATGAATAAGCTTCCAATAACATCCGGGAAGCAGGAAATGAATAGATACAAATATATTGTTCACAACAATATAACAAAGTATGAAATAAAAGACAAATTAATATTAGGATAATAATATTTAATCCTAATAATGGATGGGTATAAAAATTAGTTATCGGTATATAAGCTAAGCACTTGACTCCCTTATCCTTGCCGGACCATGAAGGTAAGGGGTAGGCCACATACCATGCCCCATACTCGCACTGACATAGATTTGGGACTCACATACCTTCAAGTATATCAAGGACTTAAGCCTTAAATATTCCTAATACCATCCATAGACAACCATTTTTTAGGACCTTATTAGCCATTTTACACATTTCAAACCTTTATTTCTAAATTAATCAAGATAATAAAAAAATTCTATGTGATTTATTTGTTGCTTGAAATCAACCCATCTAGATTTCTTTTCGGGTGATTGTTTGTTTCCATGGTACTTATAAGACAACAATATCATATCTAAATATCAGAATACATGAAAAATATTTCCAATGTTCCTATGATAATCTCCAAACAAGCCTTTGTGATGGTTCACATTTGTTAGAAGAACAACTAGCTACACTATCACCTTGACTTAGAAGATCAAGAATGACCATGTTCTCTAGTAAACAATATGCTTTATCCGAGATACCTGGTTCTTTCAGTACCCTTTTCTTTAATAGTGGGGATCCTGCCTTTTCATAATTATTGGAATCAAACCCCGTAGCTATTAATACATACCTTTCTACTAGGGGTGTTCACCTTGATCATCAATACCTAAACCAAAGCCTTATGTACTTGATCCTTCATGTGGGATTTCCCATCTCATTAATCAAATCACTAACCAACCATTTAAAAAATATATCCTATCCTCCAACATCCAGGATCCCCAAAATATTAATGTAAGATAGATCTTTAGTTCCTAGACATCGGATTGTCAACTTATGCATATTTGATGCGCCAGGCACAACCACTTAGGAACAAACAACATCTTCACTAGATCCTTCAAATGGTTACACACCACCTATTGAAATGGCCACAAATGTTTTTCACCCTCACAAACCCATTCACAAATTCCTCTTCCAAACACGGCTCCTCTACCTAACTTCCGACTTATATCTTTAATTGTGTCTCAAAAAGTTCCATCTCAATATAAGCACTTACCACTTTTGGAGTTTGATAATTACCATCACCTACCATATATATGAATTAATCAACCCTAGGTGGTTGGGGTAGATTTGGACTTTCTCTCTCTTCTCTCTCTCATTCTTCCTATCAATTGTAAGGAGGGGCTTATTTCATAAAAATACCTCAACATCAAAACCACTTTGCCCCTTTCCTCTCAATTTATGAATGCACCATTAAAACCTCCCATTTAATACTTCTATTCCTTTCAAATTTTGCGGTGTGTTATGTCTTCACTTCTTTGGAGCAAATTTGCATCCAACAATGATTACCTCAACCCTTTTGTTTATTTGCATCTTCTTGATCCACACTTCTATTCCTTTCTAATAAATACCCAATAATCACATTACCCCATCTTTTTTGAACACATCCATACCTATCTAGTATTAATAAATCCAACCTTCATTAAAACTTTTAGTTTTTATTTTCTGCATTTTCATCCCCATGAATCTCATTGGACAAAACAGATTAGGTTTTCAAATAGAATATCCCTCATTTTACGTGTGCATCAACCATAGGAATAATATCCCTTCATCAATTTTTTCATTTTGCAACCAACCTTGCTCATCCTCATCTAACACATATTCTCAACCCCACAAATTTAGAGTCCCATAGGCTTTAAAGAATAGGATTCATCCAATCTTGAAACCGCTTCCATGGGCCCTAAAAACACACTATCATATGAATAAATATGTAATGATCCTAATCATCCATCTATGTCATACAAAGCATACCATCCTCATTAGGAATTTCCTAAGTTCCTTAAATTTTATAGTAAGGAGAAATACTAGCAATACATATGGGCTTTTTGGTATGCCTCTTATCTTATAGTCCATGATCAAGACTTGATCCTTAGGAAATTTCCCATGTCTCTAGCTGGTCCTACCTTGGAATGGTATAATATCATCCCATAATATTCCATCTTCTCATTTGCATGACTCACCCAAATCTTCTTTGAACATTGTTTAAACAAAATCACCCGCAAAATCACCATTACTCGTATATACACAATGAAACAATTTGAAGATGAGTCCACTGCAGATTTTGTCACCCACTTGGAGGGGTATAATTAATCAATTGTCATTCTCACTCCCACAAATAGAATTGAATGAATTAGTTTCTCATTCATGCACCAATATCATCTCATCCACACTCCAAATTCAATCTTTTCAGACATTTGATGAAGCTTTTATAATGGATCGTAAACTTGAACTCCACGCTCTTGAAGAAGGAAGAGTCAAACTTAGACCAAAGAAACTAAAATCCAAATTTTCCTCCAAGCCATCCTCCAATCTAGATAAATCCAAATGATCTATCAATGCCATAGTTGTCAAATATGCTCCTAAGTAACATTCGACCACTGAACACTGTAGGCATCAATGATATTATGTTACACTCCTATAGGTGAATCATTTAGTGCAATTTGTGATAAAATCCTTGTTGGGAACATGATTTACCTTTTCCTATCCATCCTATTTTTTAAAACCCTCTTGGTACAGGGATAATGACTATTGTAAATACCATAGAGTCAAAGGTCATGACATCGAAAGGTCTCATTCATTCTGCAATGTTCTCAAAGACCTGATTGATAAAGGTGAGCTACATTTAGACAATCTTAAGGCACCTCGAAACTAGAACCTCGATGTCTTCAAACAACCATTCCCAAACCATTCTCCATCAACTAGTCAACCATAAGTGTTAGGTTGTGGATCTTATTTTAATGTGCGAAAGCGTTGAAGGCTATACAATAAGAGTACAACCGTGGAAAGTGTATAATACTCTTCTTGTATAGTCTTCAACACTTTCACACATGAAAATAGGATCCACAACCTAACAATCTACCACTTGGAGACTATTTTTCCTCTCGAGCAAACTTCTCAACCCTTCACTATTTTCTGAAGACCAACCAAAGCTAAAAAAAGCTTCAATTTTTCCCTTATGACCACTTTATTCATCATGTCTACAATATTCTCACTAACATGAATTTTATCTAGCTTCAAATTTTCTTCCTCCAAAGTTGTCCCGATGAAATGATACCTTAACTATATATGCTTCATCCTAGAGTGGAAAGAAGAGTTCTTAGATAGGTTTATTGCACACTCGACTATCACCATGCAACTTTCCTTCCTCCCGTTTATACCCTCACTCTTGAAGAAATTGTTGTAACCAAATCATTTATTTGCTTTCCTCTATAGCAGCAACATACTTAGCCTACATGGTTGAAAAATCCACCAACTTCTATAGTCATGAAACCCACTCACTATTGTCCCACCTACAGTGTAAACATAACCTATCATGTTCCTCCCGCTGTCTACATCTCCATCCATATCTAAATCTACATAACCACACAAAATGGTGTCCGATCCACTATAGCATAAAACTATCCCCACGGTCCCTCTCAAATACCAAAGAATCCATTTCTCGCCCGCCACTAATCTCTACCTAGATCACTCATAAATCTACTCACTACTCCCAATGCATGGGAAATATTAGGCCTAGTGCACACCCTTGCATACATCAAACTGCCAACTACTGATGAGTAAGGTACCTTAGACATCTGATTTCTCTCCTACTCTATCTTGGGACACTTCTCCTTTGATAACTTGAAATGGTCTACCAAAGGAGTCTCAACCGGTTTAGCATCTTGCATATTAAACCTCTCCAATAACTTCTTAATGTACTCTTCCGAGATAAAGTCTTCTTTCGTTCCTTCCTATCTCGAGATATCCTCATACCAAGGATTTTTTGGTTGTCCCAAAATCCTTCATAGCAAAGGATTAACTTGGATACTTCTTGAGTAGTTGTTATCTCTCGAATCATAGCACCCTATGGTTTACACAAGTGTGTGTGCTTAAGGTCACATTGTGATTGGATAACATGGGTTTTATCTCTAAGTTGTGGGACTTGCTACTTAAGATAGAGCTCCGGAGAAATTTGGTTCTTGCTCTTAAACTACCTACCACTATCTACTCTAATGTAGGAAAAATTGACTGTCCTAATCTAAATTTCCAAGGGACCAGGGAGAGAGATTGCATGAAAGCAAATCCTACTCTAAAGAAGTGATACACCATAAAAGGAGAGTATGAGAGTAGTCTTCCAATGTGTGGAAAGTAGAAGCAAAGTGCATACTAGAAGGGGTGATAACAGTTCTCCACAATCTAGCAAATGCATTCACAACAATATTCCATACATGCACAATAAAATGAATCCCTACAAGAGTATAAGATAGACACAATATATTTGTAATGATTTTGAAAGGGAAAGAAGAATGCAAAAAACACAATAGGGGAAGAAGTATCCACAAACTTGTATCTATTTCTTCATTGATATGCATAATCCAATATATTATAGAATAGGGTCCTAGATCACCATGCAAGGAGTCCACTACAAGGGCTTGCAACACATTGGCTTCACAAAACAATTTTGATAGATTTTTCTACTAAAAAAACTATCTCCCTTTACAATGAGCCCAACACTCCAATTTATAGAAATTTGAGAAAAGAGAGAGAGAGGAAAATGAAAATCCCAAAATCTTTCCTTCAACCACATGTAGAGGTAATAAATGAAGTAAAATGATGGCATGTTGCTTGTAAAAGGCCCCCATCTTGTTCCATAACTGTAGCAGTGAGAAATTTTAGCCCATGCTTAATTGAATGCATTCTAACTACCAAATAAAACATATGTTATGAACTAGGAACATTTTCCAAAAAATCACCATCGATTTCTCATCAAATTCTAGATTTCTTGATTTTTGTGCACCACGCTCGAACCACAATTCTAATGGTACCAATTTTTGTGTTTTTCGTTGATAAATGCAAACGTTATGGCCTTCTAAGTGTGGGAAGCTATTTTTTTAGTCTTCCAGGCATTTACGTCATTTAACAAGACTGGGCAATTAATTTATCAAAGATGGAGATATTTCCTTTAATGGTATTGGACATTTAATATAATGGGATTGGGATTTTAATTTATCGAGCTCATTCTAGAAAGTTAAATTTCATGAAAATTGAAGCTTCGGGTCAAAATTATGGCCGTTTAAAGTTCAAGATCTGATTTACACTATTTTCATTTGTATGTGCCTATTTCAGATATTTCGGGTCCTTGTGTCCTAGATGGCCCTTGTGCGACTTGGGCCAAAAACCTCCACTTTTTTTAATTCCCTCTTTGTGTGGTGATTTCAGATTTTGATGTCCCATCTGTCCCTCGATTGGCCAGAGCCGTCCAAGCTCGTTGACCTCTGCTCCACCTGCATCCCTTTGTGATCGTCTATTTCGGCGTTTTGATGAACTCATGCCCCAAGGTCCCGTGGACCACACAGGGACAAAAACTTCTAATTTTTCTGATTTCCCTTTGACAGTGATTTTTCAGCGATGCGGGTCAGCTGTCCCTCAAGAACTGTGCGGCTTGGGCCAAAAAAAACTAATTTAGCCCATCTCTTCTTTGTGTAGTGATTTCAGATTTTCGGTGATGGTTGTCCTATGTCTTGTGGACCGTCTAGGACAAAAATACTCTATTTTTCTGCAATACACTAAAAGAAGCCCATTTTTCAGATTTTTGCAATTTTTTCTAACTTCTTAGATTTTTTTCTTGGATGGGAGATTAGAAAAGAGCCAAAGGGAACTCTAAAACCTGATGTTTTCCTTGAACCATTTCTTTGCTCATCCTGAATAAATCATGTGAGTTATCCAATTTACCTCGAGGGGTGAATTTGGGATGACAGTAATTTTTTTCCTACATGTTTTTACCTACAACCAACATGTCATCTACATACAAACAAAAGATAATATAACTTCCATCCTCAAATTTCTTTGTATACATGTAATGGTCGAATGAAATCTAATATAAACTTGCTCTATCACGAAGCTATCAAATTTCTTATACCATTGACATGGAGCTTGTTTCAAGCCATATAAGATCTTCTTTAGTTTACACACCATATCCTCTTTACCTTTGACCTCATAGCCCTCTGGTTGCTGCATTTATAGATTCTCCTCCAAATCACCATGGAGAAATGCGGTCTTTACATCAAGCTGCTCTAAGTGAAAGTCTTCTACTATAAATATTCCAATAACAATTCTAATAGAACTCATTTTTACTATAGGAGAAAAAATCTCATCAAAATCTATACCTTTTTTCTATGCAAACCGCTTGACCACCAACCGGGCCTTATATCTTTTCATGTGTTCTTCTTCTTCTTTGAATCAACAACCACTTGATTTGTAATGCTTTTTTCCTTTGGGTAGCTTCACCAAATCCCATGCAGGTTCTCCATGAGAGCCTAATGCTCCTCATTCATGGCTTGCTCCCACTTCTTCTTGGAATCTACCTATATTGTTTCATCAAATATCTCTCGCTCTCCACTATCATGAGTAATAAATAATAAAGAGAAGGAGAAAAACATTTAGGTTTTGTTCTTACCATATAAGACCTCCTCAATAGAGGATTTTGGGGTTCTGTTGAGGAGGTTCTGAACTATTCATGTGTCACTTTCCTATCCAAAATATCCTCAACTACTACATATTATTTCTTGGATTCTTCCCTATTTTCCTAAAACTATTACTTATACATGACTTTCTCATCAAAGACCACATCCCTAGATTAGATGATTTTCTTTTCCTTAATACTCCAACATTTATATCCAAACTCATAACTACCATAACCAATGAACATACATTTTTGATATAGCCTCTAGCTTGGTCTTATCATCCTTGTATATATGGACAAACACCTCACATCCAAAGACTTTAAGAAATAAATAATCAACTTTCTTACCATACCAAGCCTCCTCAGGTATGCCTCCATCCAAGGCACTTAGGGGTCCTCTGTTTATTAAGTACATAGTTGTGCTCACTACTTCTACCCATAAATAAAGAGGCAATCTTGCATGTAACCTCATGTTCCTAAAATGTTCCATTATTGTTTTGTTCATCCTTTCTAACACCCCTTTACATTGTGGATTTCTGGAACCGTCTCTTTCCTACATATTCCATTCTTAGAACAATAATCATCAAATTCATTTCTAAAATACTCCCCTTCATTATCTAACATGAGACATTTTAGCTTAAGACTTGTTTCATTCTCTTCCAAGGCTTTCCATTTAACAAAAGTGTCAAATACATCAGATTTGTTTCTAATAAAATAAACACAAACTTTCTTTTTGCATCATCAATAAAAGAAACATAATAACTTGAACCCCAAAGAGATGATACTTGAATCGGCCCCACACATCGAATGCACCAACTCTAACTTAATCTCTTTCTTTGTAGGTCTAACCTTGAGAAAACTTGTTCTCTTTAATTTCCCATATATGCAATCCTCAAAGAAATCCAAACCTATTTCAAGTATATCCATGAAAATCCTTCTTTTATGATCTCCATGCCCTTATGGCTCATATGACCGAGCCTATAGTGTCACAATGTTCTATCAACTTTTGAAGCCACAAGATTACAAACATTAGTGCTATAAGTGGTTAAATACAAGGTTCCAACCTTCTTACCTCTTTCCTCCATAAGAGAGCCCTTGATAACCTTCCAATATTCCATTGTAAATATCATAGTACAACCATCACTTCCTAACTAGCCCCATTGATATCAAATTTAATTTTAAAGTAGGCACATGTTTGACATCCTTCAATAGCCATGTATTCCCATTCTGCATCTTAACCCAAACACAACCTTTTCCAACTATATTTTAAGGCTCATCATCACCAAAAAAACATGCCCAAAATCCCCTTGAATGTCGAGTAACATGGAAAGAAGCCCCCAAATCTAAAACCCAAGATTCAACAATATTGTGCAAAGAAAGAATCAAAGTATCTTAAAAACATTACCCGTTGCCACATTTTCCTCCTTGTTTTCTTTCTGTTATTTCTTCTTGTCCCGAATTTCCCAAAATTCCTTTTTGCATGCGCATAATTTCCACAGTGCCATCATACTATCTTGCTTTTAGATTTTGACCTTCCCGATCTTTTGATTTTCCACGGCTTCCTCTATTCTTTAGTCTCCCTCAAGCTTCCATTGTCAAAGCATTCCTTGAAGTAGAAGATTCCCTAGAGATTTTTCTTCACATTTCTTCGCTTAGAATCACCCCTAAAACATCCTTAAACTTCAACTTTGAGTTAGCTGGAATTGAGTTTCTTACCGCCATTACCAAGCTATTACAATCGGTAAAGGGCACAAAATTAATAAAGCACGGGCTATTCCATTTCTACCTACTTGTGTTGATTGATTTTGTTATACTCCTCTCCTCCATCTGTCATTTTTGTACCCGATTACGTGGTCAGGTCACAAGGATCCCTATTTTTTGGTCTTTTCACATCTTTCATCATCTATCCTAGGAAACCTGAGCCCGCTATGGACACTAGCACCCAGGTGATTTTGTCCATTTTTGTGCTTCTATCCTATTTTTTATTTTTACACATGTTTACATTTTTTATCAGTATTTTTAGTTTTATAATCATTATCCCATGTTCATAGTCAGCCTTTTGTGTCACTAGTGTAAAAATATAAATAAGAGATTCGTATATATACACAACATACACATAACTATTTTGGATGGAGATTCTAATGGGAAATCACATCTACATACTATCACTACCATCAAAGGGACTACATTTTTGGGTTGCGTAAAAAGCATAGGAAGGGGAAGTGTTGAATTACATACCACACATATAAATCTTATCTAGATACAAACCACTATCTGGGCACCATTGAAGTGAGGGTAACCCAAGGACAATATTTCAAACACAAGAACAAAAAAACTACATGGATTCTGGAATGTAGTGTAGCACTTGATCATAAGGTCACTCTGTGGTCACTATTGGGGTCAATCGAAATTCACATTTTGTAATTTTCATACATATTTGATGTTTTTTTTTATTTTTCAGGTAACTAGGGTTTTCTTGTAGGTTCTAAGTACCTTCGGCAATCAAATAGTGAATATCAGTGACCAAAAAGAATTAGCGGTAGAACCCTAAACACACAAAAGAAAGTAGATACCTAGTATCTACACAATCACCAATGCCTAAGACCCATCATAATTTCCTAGATTCCTATGTCATGTACTAGGCTCCCATGTCCATATCTAGTCCTAAGTTTTAAAATTCACGGGAATAGTTACAATGTTGTTTTCATCCTATCCAACAATTTACCCCGCTTATATCATTTCTAGATTACACAGAAAATCAGCTAAGTCATTTATCTCTCCCATTTACTTATAGTTTTGTATTTCTTGAGTACTTAGCATTTGTATATTTATTGTATTTTATCATATTAGTTACTCTGAAATTAGATTTAATACCATTTTTATTAAATCACTAACCCCTACGCGACCTTTCATAAAAGAAGATAATTTTTAAACTTAGCAAAAATAAAGGAACTTTAACATAGAAAAAACTAAACTTACATGGAAGAGGGAATACGTATGGCTTAGAGAGATGGACCATGTCAGGGGAAAAATCAAAAGGTTCTAACTAAAATTAAATTCATTTATGGAGCACGTGGATTTTTAAAAAGGAGAATCTTGTCTTACAAGAAAAAACACATGCGAATCATCCCCTAGTAACATTTTTTTTTGTTGTGGCTATTTTTCTCCAATCTTGGCACATAGAGAAAAAATTGCTGCAAATTTGTAAAAAGGGGGAGTGTTTTAACTTAAGTTGCATGTCTTGGTTTTTCTCTATTAAAAAGGTGATTTTTACTTTGTGTGGGACACATTTCATAGAAGAAAACATGGGGATCTCCTTGTTTCCGTGCATGTAGATTTTAAATCTAGTTTCTCTTATTGTGACTGATTTTGGGAAGAAGGAATTTTAGGAAAAAGTTTTTTTACTCTAGGAATGGTCATCTATCTTTTATCTTCATGTTTTTCTTTGAAATAAGTAAATACATTTTGGGGTTTCTCTTATAACTTTATATGTAAAAAGTATTAAGTCATATCAGTAAAATATGAAAAAATCTAAAAAGTATTAAGTCATATCGGTAAAATATGAAAAAGAATATTACAAAAACAACTCATATGAGTGAGTGGGTAATCTTTAATATGGTTATGTATGTTTCTTGAGAAAATTTTGTGATTAATTTTCTAAACCTTTTGGTTGGTTTCATTTTGTAAGTGCATATACAAGTAATAAAGTATGATATACAACACAAATAGAAATGCAAAGTTTATAATATGAGAAGACGTATTTTCCCATGTTGTTACATAACTATTGAAGTTTTTCGTGCATGATTTTAATAAGGAAAATTGAATGATTTTCTATAACGGTTTCTCTTCAGGGGAGATATGAGGATTAAATGTATATATTTGACTTCAAAACTCTATAGAGAATTTTCTATTCAAGAGGGTATTACTATAAACAATTTATTCTTTCTAAAACTTTATCTAGGCATGGGGTAGTTACCATTATCATGGATGGATTGCATTTGTTATTTACTGCAATTAATGGCGATCTACAAGAACATGAGGTATTTGAATAGAAAAGGGATTTTTTTTTCTTTTAGCCAAATTTTAAAATCAACTATGTAAGAATTATATTTCATTTTTCAGCTGCTCTGTGGATTCGAGTTATACTACTAATATTATTTTATGAATCATTGGGTCGATACCCTTATACCAATTTTAAATGTCTATTAAGTTTTTTTAGAATTTTAAGGGATATATGAGATGGGTATGTGTGTGGAAACATATAAATGTTCCCAACCTTTAGTAACTATGAGAGATTTCTATCACTTCCCTATAAATGACTAGTATTGACAAGTCTTGTTAAGACTTTTTTGCAAATTTGGTTGTCAACTTTGGGGTGGGTTGAGTTATGTGATATGTTTTTTTTTTAAGATCTTGTAAATTTTTTATTTCCTTATCTTGAACTTCAACTATGATTGTATAGTTTTTCTCCCTTATGCGAAGTAACCGAGATGGGTTAAGCTCATTTGAGCTCATTTAAAAATCCATGGCGTTCACTATATATCACTTGAGTTGTATAATTATTTATTTTATTAATGGAAACCAAATTGTTATCTAAGTAACATTGTTGAATTAGGTAATTTACTCTGTAGGGTTGGTTTGAATATATTGAACAATAATTTTATTTTCAAGCAGATTTCTATTTTATGATTAGTTGTTTTAATGAAGATTTGTGTATAATATTATCATATTTTAAAAGAGTATCTCAAAACCACTTAGATGAGAATTGAATAGCGAATTTTACCTTGTTGTTTGTGTAGAATTTTGTAATGGAGAAGTTTGATTTATTATGGAGAAGATTGAACTTCCTCTTATTTTGCATAATAAGTGAAGTAGGAACTACCATTTAGAATATTGAATTTTCGATAACTGAAACTAAATTGCTGATGGTGTAATGCATAAAATACTCTTGGACGAGATAATAATATTTACCTACTTGGATTTCATTTGTCTAGAAACTTCATGAACAGAGATTATCTAGAAAACAAGGTGGCTGATTTGTTTGGCTTGAATGGTTTTATGGATTAAATTCCATTTGCTGATTTGAAGCAAACATGGTAATAAATAATGTTTGTGTGTGTAAGATTTTATAAATGTTTTTTATTAAGATAATATTTTATTGTAATACCGATACATAATAGTTCTTTACTAGACTTACAATTATCAAGATTGTATGATCAAGAGTATAGCTTGTTTAAATGGTTGTTGGGGAAAAAAGGTTACATTATGATTGTATGAGATCATTGATATGCTTATTGAGTTAAGGATTTATGAAAATAAAAGGACATATATCGAAACCATGTTCTTTTATCTCGAATTAAAATAACCATATTAGAGTAGATAGTCATGTTAGTTCGATGAACTGACCATGTAAACAATTTGATTTTTCATACAACATGTAGATGGAGTAAATCAGAAATTAGTGACTTAACAAATTAAATGAGCATGGTTAGTCATACGGTGTTTGTTAATTATTCATTTATAGATAATTGTATTATTGTACTTGTATTATAATAAAATGCAAAGGTATTATTTCACGGTAGAATTAAGGTAGGATGGCGTATTTTACTTTTATATTATATATTGATAATCATTTCAAAAAAATGTGTTATCTTTATTGTGTAATAAATAAAGTGTTTTCTGATTTGACTATCATGATTGTTTACAAAAAGGAATTTATACTATATGAGTGCAGTTATAAAAAAAATTGTATATGCTTTATGATGTCTTTTGATTGAATAAATAGGTTTTTAGGAAACATGGACTCATAATGATGTGATATCCCAAACAAGTATATCGTTCATTAATGACAAAAACTCATGAAAGCTTGCACTATCCTACAAAGTATTTAATTATGAATTTTCATGTAAAACATGTATGATAAACCTTCAGTCAACAAAAACTATTAGTTGTGAAAGTGAAATTTAAATTACTTGAAATGATGATGATAACTAACAAAGTTATTAAGATTTATAACACAAAAAATGATGCGTATCGATACGATATAACCATAACATAAGTTGAATTCAATTACCTTATCATAATTAGACAAATAATTTTTGAATGAAAAATAATAATAATGAGATGACATTCACATCATGGAATCTTGTCCATGCCATTTTTGGACAGCTATGAGAGGATAATGAACACGTAATGATGCACGTCATTTTATGAGCGTTACATTTTTGCAGGGATTCTAATTGGGACTGGCAGGATCCATTTGATTTGAATCTTGAGTCACGATTCTTGTAGATTTAGAACTAGAACTAAATATCCTAATAAATGGAAAAGAATCTTGATAACTATTTTGGAGGAAGTGGTACAAATAAGACTTTACTAATAAGATTAGTGTCTCTAAAATATCCAAAGTCAAGCTCATTTCTTGTATTATTTGATTCATATTAACACCTGAATCACCATTTAAACTTTATAACCTTACCATGGGGAAGGATATTTTGGTTGAAGATTCACAATTTAATTCAAAGTAATACTTAGTTGAGAGGCCATTGGGAATTCTAATCATTCCCTTCCTCTATGGGATTTTAGTACAAGTCATGGATAGTGAACCAATAATGGATTTGTTTTGTAGAATTAAGTGTAATATCATACTCAACTAATTCTTTAGGATGTGGGGTATTGGATCATAAATAACCCCTTGATTTTTGCAAGTATATTATGGAATCAATTCATACTTCTATCAACAAGATTTTCTTTAGGATTAGTAAAGGAGAATCTAATGACAACTAGTTAACACTAGCAAATAACAAAAAACATTAGAATTTTTCATGGGATTATCTGGAGGATATTTGTTCATTATGAGTGGCAAGAATTGGGCCACTATAGTTTTTATCATAGCTGAGGTTTATGACACTTTGAAACCTCTAGGTTAAATTGGTAAGAGTAATGTGTTCCTCTTGTCATGTGGGTTCATTGTGTCGAGGTTTATCGGTGTGTTATAAGGATCATATGGGATTGTAATTAGTTCTATTTTTATAATATGCATATGGCTCCCGAAGAGTATATTGTAAAGGATTCCCAACCTTGTTCTATAGTTTAGCATTATGTCGAGTCTGCATAGGACACCATTGGATGGTTTGTTGATTTTAAATTTTCTTGGAGTACATCTTTTTGACAATATTGTTAGGGGTGTCATTAGGAAAACCATTGTGGAGAACATCCAAAGATTGGTTTATCATTCTTGAGCCTTATATCACCAATGGTTAGGACATTTGGTTTTGGTTGTTAACAATGACTACATATATGGTCAGTTTTGGTGCTTTGGAGGATTATTTTTCCCCATGAGAGAGAGAGAGTGAGAGCTCATGATATATTTTATTGGATCCATATTATTTATTTATTCCAAAATACACACTTGATGATTTTTACCACTATAGGCAGCTATGAAAGGATGAATAGTAATGTTCATGTGGATTTTTCATGTGTTATATTCATAAACTTAGAAATTTTCAGAACCAACATTTTATTTATTGAATTATTAAAAGGCTAGAGAGACTATATTTGTTATTTTTTGTTTTGTTGTGAGATTTTGAATGGTGACTTGGAGCCTTATTTTGTTTGGCCACTTGGCTATATTATCGTTTTGGTAATGTTACATGGGTTTTTGTGCTTGGTTGTGAGATGGTTCTTATTTTTTCATGTTGAGTTCTCTTTTCATATGGGGGTACGCCCATGGTGTCATGACTATGTGTTTGGGGCTATATGACATGCCTTATGTTTTAGGGTGATGGGCCATTTTTTTTAGGACCATCGAGTGACTAACCTCACTGATCTGGATACTCTGTCCTCCTTTGGTGGAGAGACATACTTGATTCTAAGTCCTCTTTGGTTGAGATACTTCTATGACTTCTTCAGTCCTCTATAGTTGAGCCACCCTCAAGATGCTCTTTGTTCTCTTCAATGGATTTTATTTGGTGATATGTAGTATATATCAATGGATTGGCTTCTATTATATGTAGTATGAATCAATGGATTGGGCGGTGATGTGTGTTTCTCCTTATTTTCTATGATGATATTCTTCAACAATGAGGTGTATATGGTAATCAATTTAGGATTTATGGATCATCTGTGGGATGTTTCACTCCTTCATACCCATGGTTTAATTGCAGCTAGTGTACATATGGGATATGAGGATTCACTGATAGACAGACTAGATTTTCTAACTCGGTGATGTTAAACTTCTTTGAGAGAAGATCAATGTTTGAACTATAATAATTACTTTGGTAAATAGTGATATACTTAAATTTCTTCAGATATTGAACTTTAGGAAAAAACATTGGTCATGGGGGCCCATATTCATAGGTATATAGATCATACTATCTTTTTTATTTGAATTTTACCATATGATAAACCCTTGGTATCATGTATAGGCATTGACGATTGTGTTTGGATAAATTTTTATGATCTTGAGACTGTGTATGGAAGTTTTTTCCTTCCAAAGAAAGCGTAAATATTTAAAATAATTTAACTATTTTCATATTTGAATCATAATTGGTGATTAAGTTTTGATAGTAATAGGCTTGATAACCACAAATCGGGTGATTGTTTTTAGGGGTTAGTCTATAAATGATCGTACCTCTCTAGAACTATATCGAACTCCTCAATATCTTATAATAAAAATTTTGGCTACATAATTTAGCTCTCATCGAATCTCCTACAATGAATTATGGAAAAATACTCAAGGATTTATAGGTAATGCATGTAGTTCTTAAAACTTCTATATAAGCATGGTATGTTTATATTTATTTAATGGCCATTTATGTAATCTAATTCGCTTTGAAGTTTTAATACAATTTGGTTGGACCTTAATTCTCATTTTCCTATGTTTGCATCGTAAAAGCCTCCGCAGACAGGTCATAGAGGTGTGGGTAGGACAAATGGGTGAATGGTGGGAACTAGTTGTTACCAAGTTATATTTTCCGAACTTATAAGCATTGTATACTTCGATTTGGAAGCTTTCAACTATGATATGATAATGGGTAGAAGCTTGGTGGTCTAGAAAACAAGATATCTAAGGCCTTGGTCAATTTCTACCAATTTTAGTGCTAGGTTTAGTTATGGCACCATTGGATCAAAAACATGATTTCTTGGTTATTTAGGGCATCAAATGGTCATGTGGGATGTGAAAAAATACTAAAGGAAACAAACAATCTTGCAAATAAAATGCAAGAGGAAAAGGTCCATCTAAAGCCAACTAGGGATACATGGGGAGATGTGTAAATTCCTACCAATTAACTCTATGCATCTAATTAAAAATGAAAAAAAGATTTAAATTAAATCAATTCAATTAATTTCCTCAAATTTAATTAAATCTATGTGTTGCTAGCAGCTAATTAACAAATGAAAGATAACTAATTAAGCAAATGAAATAAAATAATCTATTTATTTTTGTGCTTTTTAATGATTTTGAATAAAATGAAATAAAACAAATAAAGAACTAATTAATCTAATGTTTTTGTATTTTTAGATGTTTACTGGAAAACAAAATAAATACACACAGAAAAATTAAACTTCTTCTAATTAATTAAAATTGCTTCTACACTAAAATTAACATAACTAAACAAGTAAACAACCGGATGTGGCTATTTCCCTATGCAGAGTGGATCTAATCTATTCTAATTAAACATAACTTTTCCAATTTGTACTTGTGGATATACAACTTCCTCTGTTATTACCTCAGAGTCACGAGAAGAAAAAAATCTTCTCAGAAGTAATTCTTCCTTGAAACTTCCCTGGTAGAAACAATAGGATCTATGGAAGCTTACAAAAATGAAGGGAAATTACAACTAACACTAAACAAATGTAGAAGCTTCTTCTAACAAAAATCCCATGAAAATCCATAGGGATAGGTAGGGAAGCAACTTTCAATAGAATCTTTGTGTAAATAAATAAAACTACAATAATTGTACTCCTTTGAATTAATATACTCTAACAGATTATGGAATAAGATTTACTCAAACAAAGAAAACTTTAAGAATCCAAATGCATCCCCAACATGGAAACATAACACGATGATGGTTCCAATAATGGTTTTGTTTTTTTTTCCCTCAGATTCTTTTCCAATTTGGTGTTCAAATGATTCCAAGGAACTGTGTTGGTTTGTGTAGAAGAAATGATGAAGAAGTGTTGGAGATAGAATGGCTGCAAGCAATCTAGTAGAAATGCATGAAAGATAATAACAAGGCAAGAGAAATGAACTTTATTTTGTATTTCTTGGCAGGATTATGGGCAACATAACAATGCAATTCAAAATAATAATCTCCAACCAATGCTCTAGGTAGAATCTTGGGTCTTATAGAAAAATTGATGGGAAATGGTCTAATCCATTTCGTATCAAAAGAACACCACATCACTCAAAGAAGGGGTAGTTAACTCAAACTTAACACTAGAAATGGAAGGAGAAGTTTGTACACATATAAAAATATCAAAAATAACCAATTTGGTCAAGAAACATGTGCTAATAAATTAGTTTTAAGAAGGTAAACACATTGAAACACGCTAGAAGTGGTTCGGGAAAACCATACGGAACCACTAGTCTGCAAGCAGTGGTTATGAAACTTGTGGTAATTTTGTAACCATCACTCAAGGAATATAAGTGGTTACATAACCACCGAGTTGGTTTCATAACCACCGCCGCAATTTTGTAATTTATGCCACGAAAGCTAAGGAAAAGTTGCAAAAATGATAAAGTAAAGTTAGAAAAGTATGGAAATGGACTA
The DNA here is from genome assembly GCA_018340775.1 of Taxus wallichiana var. yunnanensis. Taxonomy (NCBI): domain Eukaryota; kingdom Viridiplantae; phylum Streptophyta; class Pinopsida; order Cupressales; family Taxaceae; genus Taxus; species Taxus wallichiana. The sequence continues at coordinate 96,490,428 of CM031237.1, read as the reverse complement.
GAGAAGAAATCTAGGCTACAAATATATACTACAAACAAGAAATCAGACTCAAACACCATTGGAAGATATTTACTTATCATTGGGGATTTTGAACCATTCTAACAATGTAGCACATGCAAAATTGGGTGTGTGTAATTTCCAACACCATATCAACACTCATCACCTCACATACGGAATTGTATAATAATCAAAACTTGTTCTTGCGGCACAACATTAGATGATTTTACTTGTTTTTTATATGTGATGATTTTGTTATTGATTGATAAGTTGGCTAGTTGCCGAAAAATTTCTTTGCGATGGAAATTTAATTATCGAATCGGTCTTAAACCGCTAAGCAAAGTATTTATCATTTCTAAAATTTAGATGTATTGGTCACATATCGCTTCACAAGTAATATTCATGATGTTTATTTCTTAAAAGTGCTAATTCCTCTTGGCATTCAAACAGGGTCAAAATACCTTGAGGCATATAAGAATTATCTTTATTGCTACTTTTGATAAGGTAATAATTTACTTGTTTGATCATGATGCAAGTATAATGGTCTTAGAACATAATCAAATTTAGAAAGTTAATGTATAGACCATATAAACCTTGCTTAGTTGAAATTTATGATTTTGAATTGATCATCGACTAGGAGAAATTTAATTGGTTTAAGCAATAGGCTTAGATCATGATGCAAGTTTAATGTTTTGTGCCCATATTGCAAAAATGTATTTTAGTTAACATTAAATTCATCATATACCACAAAGGGTTTTAATTGATATAATGCTTCTTGGTTGTTAAGTGGTCATAGGCCATGGTAATGTAGCATTTCAAATAATTATTCATTTTGTGATATATAACCTCCACGTGACCTTCCATGACAAGAAGATAATTTTTAAACATGGATAAAACAAAACTTACATGGAAGAAGGAATACACATGGCATGGACATATGGACCATGTGGGGGAAGAATCCAAATTTTATGACTTAAATTAAATGCATTTTGGTGGGCATGAATTTTAGAAAAGGGAGAATCTTGGAAAACAAGAAAAAACATATGCAAACCCTCCCCTAGTTACATTTTTCTCAGCTATGAATATTTTCTCTACTCTTGTGAGATGGATGAAAAATATACGAAAAATATGGAACTAAGGGGGTATTTTTTTACTTTAGTTTCATGTCATTTTTGTTCTATTAAAAGGGAAATTTTTACACTGCATGCGGGGTGCATTTCCTAGAAAAAAACATGGGGATCTCCTTGTTTCCCTGCATACAAATTTTCAGATCTTGTTTCTTTTATTGTGACTGATTTTGAGAAGAAGGAATTTGAGGAAGAATGCATTTTGACTCCATGCATGGTCATTGAACTTTGATCTTCTTATTTTTATTTTAAATAAGTAAATATGGTGTGGGTTTTCTCTTATATCTTTAAATCTAAAAATATTATATCATAACAAAAATATGACAAGAATATTGTAAAAAAACTCATGTGAGTGGGTGGGTAATCTCTAAAATCATTATTTTTTTCTTGAGAAAATTTTTGATTTATTTTCCATACCTTTGGGATGGTTGCATTTTCTAAGTGCATATACAAGTAATAAAGTAAGATATACAATAGAAATATAAATATAAATTGGAAAATATGAGAAGGAAAAATTTTCCCTTACATTACATAGCTATTGAAATCTATCATGCATGCTTTTAATAAGGAATATTGAATGGTTTTCTATCCTAGTTTATCATCGGGAAGATATGATGATTAAATCTATATATTTGACTTCAAAACTCCGCATATATTTGTCTATTCAAGAGGGGATTATTGTAAATAGTTTATTCTTGCTGAAATTTGATCTGGGTATAGGGTACTTACCATAATAATGAATGGTTTACATTTGTTATGACATGCGATTAATGGCAACCTACAAGAACATGAGGTTTTTGAATAGATAACAAATTTTATTTTTTTCCTGTAGCCACCTTTTAAAATTGAATCTGGTAGAATTATATTTCAGTTTTTAGATGCTTTGTGGATTCAGTTATACTACAAATACTAATGTATGAACCATTGGGTCAATACCCTTATACTATTTTTAAATTTATGTCAAGTTAAGTTGGAATTTTGAAGGAAATGTGATTTGGGTATGTGTGTGGAAACATGTAAACGTTACGATTCTTCGGTAATTGTGAGATATTTCTATCACTTCACTATATATGAGTGGTAATGACAACTGTTGTTAATAATTATTTGCAAATATGGTTGTGAACTTTGGGAAGGTTTTAGTTATGTGATTTGTTTTTAAGAGGTGGTAAAGTTTTATTTCCTTCTTTTAAACTTCAACTACCATTGAATATTTTTGTCCCTTATGTGGGGTAACCAAGATAGGTTAAGCTCATTTGAAATAATCTCAAAATCCACATCGTTAACTATGTATCGGTTGAACCATATAGTTATTTATTTATGTAATGGAAACCAATTTTTGTGATATAGGTGACATGGTTGAATTCAATAATTTAATTTGTAGGGAAGTTTTTCAATATATTGAAAAATAGTTTTACTTAGACTTCTATATTATGATTGGTTGTTTTCATGAAGATTTCTTTATAATATCATCAAATTTTCAAAGAGCATTTCAAAACCAATTAGATGAAATTTGACTACTAAAGTTGACCTCCTTTGCGTAGAAGCTTATAATGGATAAGTTTGATTTATTATGGAGAATATTGAACTTACTTTTATTTTTTGTAATAAGTGAAAAGTATGAACTATCACTTATAATATTGAATTTTTGATAGCTAAAACTAAACTGTTGATGGTGTAATGCATAAAATACTCTTGGAGGAGATAATAAGATTTACCTACTTACATGCCATTTTTTATAACCTTCATGAATAGAGATTTTCTAGAGAACAACATGGATGGTTTTTAGGATTGAATGATTTTATGTATTAAATTCCATTTGCTGATTTGAAGTAAACATGGTAATAACTATTTTTATGTATAAAGATTTATAAATTTGTTTTATTAAGATAAGATTATATTTTAATATCTAAAACAAAATAGTTCTTTACTAGACTTTGAGTTATTAAGGTTGTATGATCAAGAAACTAGCTTGTTTAAATGGTTGTTCGAAAGAAAGGTTATATTGTGATTGTATAGATCATTGATAATCTTATTGATTTAAGGATTTATGAAAATAAAAGGATAGATATCCAAAACATATTCTTCTATCTCAAATTAAAGCAATATGATTAGAGTAGATGATGATGCCAATTCGATGAATTGACCATGTAAACAATTTGATATTTCCTACAACATGCATATGGAGTAAATAAGAAATTAGTGATTTAATTGATTGGTGAGTGTGATTCACCATACTATGTTTGTTACTTATCTAGTTCCAGAGATATTTGTATAGTTGTAGTTGTATTATAATAAAATGCAAGGTATAATTTCTCCATAAAACTAAAGCGGGATGGCCTATTGTACTTTTAGATTATATTTTGATAATCATTTCCAAAAACATGTGTTATCATTATTGCATAATAAATAAAGTACTTTCTTATTTGACTATCATGATCATGCGTAAAATAAAGAAATTATATTGCTATTTTTATAGCTTATTATGGCTAATATGGGTGCAATTATAAGGAAAGATTTTATATTCTTTATGATGTACTTGTGATTGGATAAATAGGTTTGTAAGCAACATATATTGACAATGATATGAAATCCCAAACAAGTGTATAGTTCATTAATGACGATAACTAATGAAATCTTGTACTATCCTGCTAAGAATTTAATTATGAATTTTTGTGCAAAACATATTCAATAAAACTTGATCAATGAAAATTATAAGTTTAGGAAAGTACAATTTCATATGACCCTAATTGATGATGATAACTAACAAAGTTACTAAAATTTATTACGTGAGAAATGATCCATATGAATACAATATAACCATAACATAAGTTGAATTTAATTACCTTATCGTAATCGGAAAAATAATTTGTGAATGAATTATAAAAATTATGATACAACATTCACATCATGTATACTTGTCCATACCAGCTTTGAATAATGATGAGAGGATAATAAACACATAATAACACACATCATTTTTGAGTGTTACCTTTTTTTTAGGGGTCCTAATTAGGGCTGACAAGATCCATTTTGATGCAGGATCATCTCTTAGATACTTGAAGTTGAAAATACCAGTTGAATAAGTCATTCAAGGCATGCAAACATGTAATAAGGGTTTTATATGTTTTCCTCCAAAATTTGAAGTTTGAATATGTGTATTCTTAATTACAATAACTCTTGTAAAGAGTTAAATGTCAAAAACTAGTTATTTTATTGGTAGTGTTACGTAGGAAAATGAATGAGTTGTCCTAGGATATGGTGGAGAATAATCAGGGGCTACTATATCTATATTCAAGTTTTCATCATCTTTTGGAAATTTGTCTTAAAAAGACTTGCCTAATCTTGTAGGAGGTTGAGATAATATCTCAACTACTTGATAAAGTCAAAGTATTAATATGAAAACAAGATCAAGATAAGAAAGAATGTGGTTGTATAGATATTCATGGTCTAAGACGCAAATTTGAGCATACTATAAAAAAACTTACACATAAAATGAAATTCATAGATTATGAAGAATATTGATTTTCAGTTTGAATTGCAGCATACGAGAGGTAATGGAGGTAAGAATATTATTAATTACAGAGGTAACTAAAATGTGATCATCATAAATAATCATAATATGGTTTTCCCCTAATAGGGTCGAACAGGGTATGTCATGATTAGGTTGTGAGTGTCATATTATGATAATTTGGAATGCAATATTATCTATAAGTGCTATTATCTAAGGTGTTTGTGGGTTATAAATTGAATGTTATGAAGACTAAATATTGAGATAATGATGGTTGAGCTGATATGTCGTATCATTTTTGGTATCGAGTGAGGTTGATACCTATTTTATATTCATGTTTTTTCCAATATGGATGATTATATATAGTTTACAGGTGATTTCAAGAGAATATAGGTAGTCAAGGCCTAGAAAGGCTTAAGGAAGATATTTCACAACAATAATCCCAAGAGTAAGTTGAAGCTCTAGAAGAAGTAAAAATACCAAGGTAAAACAAACTTGGGGTAAGATTCTTGGTGAAATGGAGAGAATAAGTAGAGTAAAGGTATTAGAAGAAGGAAATTCCCAAGAAAAGAAAAGACTTAGTTTCGAATATGAGATAAAGGAACTAAGAGAGAGAATAGATAAATTGGGATCCATGATAGAGACCATGATGGAAGATGAAATCCAAGAAGTTGGATGGAAGATGAGAAAGAAGGTGAATTAGAAAATCAAGCTACTCATATATAAGAAGAGGAGGAAAGAGATGATTTCCTTAGAGAGAGAAAGATAGAAAGGTACTTATGGGAGGATGGAGAAGAATGAGTTACCATGTGAAGTTGTGGAAAGATTTCTCATTGAGGGGAACATGAATAAAGTGTCAAAAGAGGCACTTGAAAAAGAAAGGAAGAATAAGAAGAGAGTGTCCATGAAGGATGCATTATTGAATTTTTTTTTTTTTATTGCATTATCAAACTCTTTATTTTAGTTCGTATACAGGTAATGAAATATGGTCTTGTGAATACCAAACACATGGCCTTGAATCTAGAATAAAGTGGGTCAAAAAAATTTCTTAAGAAGAGATATAGATCAATGGGATAACTTGTGATAGTTCATGAGGAAGTAATGCATTATAAACTACCTATAACTGAAGAATATGCTAATAAAACACATGAGCGGGTAAGATAATACATGGAAAATGAAACTGGCGAGTTTCATGATGCCTTAAAAGATGATCTAGAAGAGGTAAAATAAATGCATCCAAATGAGAATTTGGTAAACAATCAAGACTTGAGAGGAAATGTCACTGTAGAGAAGCCTATGGAAAAGAAGAATAAGAGTTCAAATTCTGATTTCAGTCATGCAATCAAGAAGGAAAATTCAAGAAGTCAAGTCATGGAGAAGCATCCATCAAACTAACAGTTCTTAAGAAGATAAATGTTGTTTATAAATCTGATTTTTATCATATTTCTAATGCATATGTAGGTGTACAACATGGTGAAAGGAAAGATAAAGTTAATATCTCAAAGTTAGCACAAGAAACATTGATATAAGGTTCCTAAGTGGCTCAAGACTCCTAATGTTAAGGTGAAGACTCAAATATTGGAAGCTAAGATCATGAAGAGTGATGATGATACATATCAAGAAGTTTTATATCATGATGATGAACTTGATAAAGTGGTAATAGAACCAATAATCCTTTGGAGGAAACTTGAAACAAGTTCAACGAAGCAAGAGGATGATAGTGAAGTGAAGAGCATGCAAGAAGCATTCCATGAGAACAAGAGGTATACAAGGGAAATGAAAGGTAAAAATATTGTTTATGATTATTTGAATGATGATGCTTGTAAATATACTTATGATTTATTGTCTCAAATCATTTTAATTGAAGAAGAAATATGGAATGAGATGCCTATGCTAACTTACATACATCGGGAGAAGGATCTAATTTGGCTTGCAAAGAGCAATGTTATGAGAAGATGATGGTAGAGAGTGAGATTACATTGAGTGAAGAGGATTCATACCTCTTGAATGAAGAAAATGAAAACTTCTTGAGACAAAAGAAGTGGTGAAAGAGTGTGTTTATGTAAAACAAAGTTTAGGGAAGACAACAAATAATTAGAGCCAAAATTTGATTAAGACAATGATCATTTAGATGATATCACATTGAGTGAAGAGATAAAGAGGATATAAGTTTTCTAAATCATTAAAAGGGGTTGTATATAGTTATTTCAGATTTGATTGAGAACATTATGGATCAAATTGAGGATGAGACAAGAAAAGAGAAAACCAAGTTGATAAAGGTATATTTGAACAAGGTCATTGAAGAAGAAAATGAAAATGAAGAGAACAAAAAAATGAAGACACTCAAGGGGTTGAATGGCCTCATGTTTTTACATCTCACATTTATTTTGATGTTTTGAATGCAAGCGTAGAAGTTGTGAGGATGAATGAAGATAATAATTCAATGAACAATCTCATATAATAAGAAGATATTGAAGACATGAATGCTAGTGTAGCATGGAAATGGACTATTTCAGCTCGAAATAGATGGTAAGGGATATATATATATATCGAGAGAGAGAGAGAGAGAGACAGAGAGAGACAGAGACAGAGACAGAGACAGAGAGAGATAGAGAGACAGAGCTAGAGACAAAGATAGAGAAACAAGAAGATGAGAGACAAAGATAACAAGGAGACTCAAACATTGATTCTACAAGAAATACCATGGGATCAAGGCATATAATGAAGATTGAAGAAGCAAGACATTTGAACTGGAGTTCAAATATTTTTCTTTTCAAGGGTGTATAATGCAAAAACATATATTATTTTCTTGAATTTGAACAAACTAGTTGAATAATCCATTCAAGGAATGAAACATGTACTAGGGGTTTCATTTGTTTTCCCTCCAAAAGTTGAAGTTTGACTATTTGTATTCTTGATTGTAATAACTCTAGTAAAGAGTAAAAATTCAAAATATAATTATTTGATGGGAAGTTATAGATGTAGGAAAAGGAATTATTTGTCCTATGAATGGTGGAGGACAAAAATGGGATACTATATCTATATTCAAGTTGTCATCATCTTCTTGCAATTCATCTTAAACAGACTTGCCTAATATTGTAGGAGGTTAAGAGAATATCTCAACTACTAGATAAAGGATAAGTATTAATGCGAGAACAAGATAAAGATAAGAAATAATTTTATTGTAGAGAGATTCATGGTAAATAAGGGTTGACTATCTCCATGGGAAGGATATTAGAAATGAGATGTAAGTGTGCGTAGAGATGAAGAAAGGACAAAACAAAGTAGAGTTGGAGTAAAACAAGGACTATGCATGTTGTATGTATAAATATGAAAAACACATGTTTCTAAGGTTATACTTTGTAGACACAAAAATTGGGTCACACTCCCCTTGGTCCCTTGTCAAATAACCAACTCAAGCATACTCATCTAACCATGGCCCATTCCACCCCACATCACCATTAATTTAATTAATTAAGTTAAATTAATATATATCCTAAAAATATTTAATATCTAATTACCTTAATTACTACCCCACCACCTCACCTAGACACCTCATCTAGCCAATCGCCTTAGACCTATTCTTGGCATGTTTCTATAACCAACAATAACTAAGTATTACTTTCCTTAATGGGCTAAGATTTGGTCTAACTCTAAAATCTCTCTAACCACATTCCCACTCATTAGAAGGGAAGTTTCCATTCTAATCCACGAGAATAAATGAACTGGGCCAAAATAAATTAGAAAGATCTACCCATTTTAGTAAACCTAGGGAATCCCACCTTAACCGATGCCGGTCACCCCTAAATTGATGTCGGTCAACCTGGAACCATTGTCGATTACCATTTATTCACCTAAACAACCTTTTTTTGGGTTGGCACATTAGAGTGAGGAAATGAGATCGAGTTGAATGCAAGCAAAACTAATTTCCTTTCAAGTATCTAGAAATCTAGAGCAATCACCAAGATAGATATTGAAGCATTACACTCACGGAATCATTCTGGAACCACTACTACGATATCCAATGCTATACTTCCGATCAACAACCACCTCCATTCAACCATCAAAATCTACATCACAGTAAGTACATCTCTACCAACATTGTCTATTTCAGCATAGTTAACTTTTTTCATTCCTATCATTAGTTTATACTTTGCATGTTCATTCCTCCATTTCTTATTAGCTTGTAATCCTACCATTTCCCTTACCCACACCACCAAATCACCATTCTGACCTAATATCCATTTCTAAGTATACCTGAGATCTCCACAGACCTTCTCATCCACTCTCCCAACCTCATTTGACCTCAGATCAGCCCCTGTCATTTGATCTATTCAATTTTCTTTTACCTCAACCATACCGATGCCGATTATCCACAACCATCATCGGTTCTACCTAAACCAGCATCGGTCATATCCGACTGATGTTGGTATCTATGTTTTATACCTTGACCAAGAAAAACCCAACAATCATCTCACCAGTTGACCTAAACAACCTAGAATCTGACCTTGACCATTCCCAGTACCTTGATAGATACCCCATCTTTCAGATCCAAATATAGCCTAACTTGTTGTGATTGGATTTACTTATTGTACTTGAATGAGATACCTAAATCATATCAACTATAGTAGGATTTTACTTGTTTCTCACATTAATTTTTTTTAAACAAAGTGGATATACAACCATCTAGGAAGTATCACACTTCCCAGAACTAGCATACACTAGGTAGTCCACTTTGCCATTTATCATTTAACTATCCTTTTGTGGTCTTGTTTTCTATTACAGTTAGTTCCTTCTAGCCAAAAGGAATCTCTCACATTTAGCTATGGATCAAGAAGTCGAATGCATGCAACAACCATCAAAAGACCAACATTTAACAGTGTATTCCTCCTTCACGCCTTACCCTTATATGTTTCGTCATTCAAAAATATTAAGAAAATAGTGAAACATTTTGGCACACCCAATGGGATCCATCAGGGGTTCTTATTGCATTTATTTCATTCCTTGGAAAAATTTGTGTGTTTGTATCCCTTCAAAAAGCTTACACATTAATATTCTTCTTTGGTAATCTTCTCTTCTTTCTAATTTCTCTAAAAGATACGCTTTCTTTTGGTGCATTTAAAAATAACCATTCTTTTTTATTTTTGCATTTAGTGAAAGAGCATACCCTCTCCTATTCACCATTTGTGTCATCAAACATAATATTTTTATTTGGGCTTAAAATTTATTGCATTACATTTTGATTTGTTACACTTAGATCACATTAAAATGATGGCAACCTATACATTGGAAGTCATGCCCAGCTGATGGTTGATAGAAAGAATCGTAGAAATCACTTTTTCTCTCTCTTTTGTCTTACCAAACTTACACAAAATCAAAATATACACATCTTTCTTAAACAACATCTTACCTAGGAACATCTATCAGTGATCACACAATCTGATTGGTAGGTACTCCCCATCTCGTTGCCTCTATCGAGTCATCATCTTAGAGGATGGCCCGCCCTTGCCATAACATACCTGAAACCTCTCCTTTAGATATCCTTCTTTATAGGACACCTTCCTAACCAAAAATTTCATTATAAATACACATAGTTGGTCCCAAACAACATAAGCTAAACAAACATAAGAAATCAATGTTAGGATCGTGATCTTATTGACTTGTGTTTTGAGTTGTGAGGCTACCACTCTCCATTATTTATTCTTCCTTACACACTCCACCATCGTAGTTAGAGTATTCGGCTTTTTATGAGTGTGTTAGGGCCCCATCTCCTCATTCTCAGGTTTTTGAGTTTGATTCTTCATTTAATTTAATTCACAAAACCCAATTTCTTCATTTCTTTCTAATTTCACAGCCACGAGATTAGTCTGAGACTGTCGCTAGTTCACATCTAACCATCTTCGGTTAAACCCTAACCGGTGTCATCTTTTGGATTTCTAGTTATTACCTTCATCGCTCTTTCTATTATGTTTCTGGCCCTTAGGGCATCATCATATTTCTCCCCTATTGATACCTACTATCATACATAGTTTTCCCAATACACATCCAACATTCTTGTTTCATTCTTTGAGTCTGGTTTTCTTCCACAATGACCAGTATCACTTTCAGCAACCATCATCAATTTTCCCTCAATTGGTACCATTCAACTTTGACCGTCATCAATTTTTTCTCAGCTGTCACCACCAATCTAACCATCGTCCGTTTCTTGTGTTTGATATTAAAAATCTAGACATTGACTAGATTCACCTTCTGACCCCATTATTCTCTATTTCTACTTGATTTCTATGTCATCTACAGAATACAATCTTACCAGGTTAGCACTTGTTCACATGGTGTTGACTCATAGCTAGACTAACACCCTCATATTCCACACTAGTTGTCAACCACTCCCACCTAGTCCCTCACCGCCTTCCATCCTGTCACCCATGGATCCAACCCTACCTACCACCATTTTTGTAGGTGACAAAGAGTTTGCATGACTCCTTGATTAGAATCCCATGGCCTTATAGTTCTACCTTTCCCACTCTTCCACCCAAGACTCCTTAGGTTAGTTGATATACAACATGCTTGTATCCATCTCTCATTCCCTTATTCCTTCTTCCTCGCATCAAGCCCTAATAATGCACCGTTACCTTCACCTACTTCACCCTCGGTAGTTTTACAGTTAGGCCCCATACTTTCCATGACCGTTGTATCTATAGTTTCACTCATGCATGTTGTATCTATTGTCCCCTCATTAACCACCTAGACCATAACACAATCCGCACCCATTATCTCATAAATACCCATTGCAACACAACCACTTGTGGTGTCGATGACCCTACTCCATTTAAGAATATCATCCTCTCCATCCCAAAAATATTGTGCCTAATCACTACCGAGTCACATGACCATCCCATCTATATACACCTACTATAAAAACCCCCTATCTTGTCTGTCACCCATTCCGAATATGTGACTTCTACATCGGTTCCTTATTCTCAGCCTCCCTATGAGGTTCAATATCTTCCCCTTATGCCAAAAGAGGTGTCCCTCCATCGCAACCTACCAGTGACCTCATCATGTTGATGATGGAAAAGATGCGACACTAGAAGCATCTATTTCGCTCACGGAATTCCCTCACCTATGATCAAATTCGTAATGAGTCTATTCACCAATCTATTCCTATTCGACCATACCCCGTACATTGGGAAATTACAAAATTTAACCACTTCAATAGAAAATATCCGCAACAACATTTGCGATCCTTTAAACATGGGTGTTACCTAATTTCCCATGATGATGCTCTACTTTTGAGGACCTTCCCAATGTCCCCGACAGAACTCGCATTGGGTCGGTATAGTGGACTACCAAGACACTCCATTTACTCATTTAATCAAGTAACCCAAGCCTTCTAATTAGTGCAAATTCACAGCACCCCTAAAATGACCTATGGATCTACTTTTGTAAGGGAATGTCATTTGGTGTGAATGCACAACATTGAGCTTTCCCAAAGTGTGGGACCTTTTCAAATGGGGAAAGCTCTCTAGAAAAGGTTGGTTCCTCTTCCTAAACTACCCGCCACAAGCTATTCCATTGCATGCAAGCTAATCTAATCAAAATATAACTATGTTGAGGAAACAAAGAGAGGAAAAAGAGGGAAAAACAAAGCCTACACTAAAACGGTGACACACCGAGAGAAGGAAAGTGTTGAACATCTATCAAAACTGCCATGGAATAAGAAGAGGTGAGCAATGGAAAGGATGGACAAGTGCATTAGAAAACCAATGATGGATTTCACACAAAAATGTTTCAAAACTCCATGAACATAGCTCCAAAACCTACGGTGACATCCAAACATGCACAAATACTGTAATGAAGAGAGGCAAGAAGAAAACAAGCAAAGCACGAGCAAGGATGGACAAATGCATTACAAAACACGCTCTTGTTACTCCAAAAGTTTGCAAAAACATCATTTTACTAGTAAGAGTCTAAAAAAACCATTACATAGTAGGGAGGATCACTTTTTTCCTTTGCACCTTTTAAATTTTCATTAGGAAAATTTCCCAATTTACCTCCATGGGCTCGACCTCCACCGCTGATGTGGCCACGTGGTGCCATTTGATTGGTTGATGGGGTCATGGGTTCAATGCACGCCTTTGCACCTTTTGTAACTTTGGAAAAATTCTCCAAATCCTTCCGCCACCCTAACTCCCGCCGCTGACTAGACACGTGGCGCATCCTCATTCAATGTGGGGCCCTTTGCAAATTTCCTCCATCCTCCTCTACAGGCTATGGGCTAAGATTTTCCTTTGCACCTTTACCAACCTTCTTGGAAAATTTTCCAACTCCACTCTACCGACCTGACCTCCTTTTCCATGTGGCACCATTTCATTGGTCGTGGGCCTGTCTCAGGAAAATTTCCCTAAAAAACTCTGCCAAACCATAACTCAAAAATTATAAGGAGTTAGGAGGAAAAATTTACCTTTCTAGAATAGTGAGAAAATTCTCTATCTGATGAAGCCATTTCAAGAATATTTTGAGTGCTTGAAATGTGTGAAAATTGAATTTGAAGCACAAGGAAGAAAATAATAAAGGCAAGTTAGCCAAAATAAACAGGGGGCTCATTTTGGATAACAATTTTGGTGACACAGAGGGGTCATCTACCTGCTAGATGAATGATCAGTGGCCTTTGAAGCATCCATTGGGCATGGAGTTAAGCTTGATAAATTGATTCTGATCTAAACTATGAAAATCTGACCTCTAAGCCACTTGGAAACCCATTGAACTTAGAGTTGATCTTCACCAAAATGCCACTAAAATGGACTATGCAAGAGAAATACAATAGCACCAAAAACTATGTACAAAATGGAAATCATACATACCCCAAGTGGGATATGTAGAGTGTGCAAAAGCACTTCTTCTACTGAAAGCAAACCTATCTACTCTACTCTAACTAGAAGCAAAGATGGGCTAAACAAACCATGTAACTTGTGTAAAATAGCTTCCCTTCTTCAAAATTGGCAGCCATGAAAATGTTTTGGAGCTGAGTATGGTTGCTTGGATGAGTGGAAAATCAACAAGGAGCTGGTATTCTACCCAAATTAGCAAGGTGTCGATTGAAAGCAAATTGAATACCTCTTTTAGTTACTCTGCATTTGGATTGAAGAGGTATGACAACTGATCCTTGGTACTTTGTAGCTCATCCTCATGCTTAGAAGCAAGCATGAATGGTTGTGACTTCTCCTTTGGCTCCAATGAAGCCAAATACCTGATTGGGCAAGGTCTAATCTATTTTATATGCCCCTAGCTCTGATTTTCAACTCCAAAAATGGAGTCTTCTTGTAGACCTTCTTAAATGGATGGTGTGGAAGAAGTGGTGAAACTCTTCATTGTTTTCCTTCCCCTTCCAGTGAAGAACATGGAAGATTAAAATCTTCTAATCTTGGCTCCAAAAGGCTGTTGTAATTGAATGCTCTCCTCCATGACAATAGGCTCAAGTGTTTAGAAGGTGGATGAAGGAGGATCAAATGGTGTGATTTCAACTGGTTCTTCTCCATCAAAACAATCCTCCAAATCTGACAGATAAACTACCTCATTGTTGTCCTGCTGCAAATGCTCAACCTCCTCCATGGTGTTCTCTTGATTTACAACTTGATCACCATGTTTATATTCATTCTCAAAGGTGAAGTTTGAAAGATCAAACTCCTCTTCAGCACTAGAACTTGAGAGAGATGAAGTAGAAAGAAGAACTGAAGGTTCTTCTATAGCCTACTTTGTGCTCAAAGCTTTTGGATCTGCACTTTTCTCCCCATAGCTAGAATGTGCTCCTCTTCTTTTGGATTTGGAGAATCTTCTTCTTCCTCTACTACTTGAAGACAATCTTTCTCTTGATTGAACTCTTCCTCTAGCATGAATTTTTTCAAATGAAACTCTTCAATCTGCTGCTCTAGAGGACAAGTTGGGGCTGCAAGATCTCTTTTAGATATTTCTTCTTCCATGGCTGATTGTGCAACTTCTATTGGATCAAAATCTTCTTCCAGCAGAGTGTCAATGTGGACACTACATTCTGAGCAAACCGATTGTTGATCTTCTTCTTCTCGCTACTAAACAAAATCAGTCCTAACCACCACTTGTTCTTCAACCTTTACCTCCTCTATAGGCTTGACCATCAAGGGGATCTTTGTTATCCCAAATTTGAGAGCCAAGCTTACCAAACTTCTAATTTTTTCTTCTTTGTTTGGCTCTTCTTCTTGCTGTCCTTGACTGGCATTCTAATTTTTATCTTCCCAACATGGATTTGGGAATGCAAGAGGAGGGGTGGGTTGTAAATCAACTAATTTTGCAATTATTTTTGGTGTTGGAGGAGGTAGAAACTCTTGTTTCTTTGGAGGGAATGGTTGTTTGGAAGGGAAAAGGACAGAAGAATTGAGATGGGGTGGAAGACTAGGGGATGGAGAAATGGAATCAACACTTGGGGCAGCATGGGTTGGATTTGGAATTTGGAATTCAAAATGAGATGGTGCTGCTTGAGGAATGGAAAGAGAAAAACTAGATGATGGTGTAGAACTTACCCATTGACAAGGTTGCTCAACACCAAGCTTATAGGCCTCTATCTCCAGTGTCCATTGTGAAAGTTGGGCAGATCTCAATCATGAAGTCAAACTTCTCCCGAGGGCTATAATGTCTTGGAAAAGGGCCTCTCCATGGACAGGGTGCTCTGAAACCAATATGAAATGCCTTCATTTGTGCTTGAGCCCTTGATTGCACCATGCTAACCTCCATTTTTTGGATTTTCTCTAAAAATCAGTATCTTCTCCTTGACTGCCCTCATCATATGCATATCCTTGTGCTTGATGTGCTTCATAGCCAAATTGATTTTGTCCTTGCTCATATGGATATGTAGACTGATTTTGAATTTGATCAAAATGCTAATTTGGAGGATTTGAGAAACATGTTAGAGGTGGAATATATTGTTGTTGTTGTGAATGAAAATTCCATGATGGAAATGAAGTCATGATTACACAACTTCATGGAATGAAAGAAGATGGAAGAGATGGAAAGAAGAATGAATGGAAAATAGGTCTACAACTTAGAGAATGAGTTGTTTACCAGATGGAGTCACCAGATGTTCTTTTTAATATGCCTCTAAAGGATGAATATTTAACAAGAACACACCAACCTACCAAAATAAAGTGGAAGACCTCCGAGGTCCCACCGAGTGTGCCAAAACTATTAGTGAAAATTCACAACACCCCAAAATGACCTATGGATCTACTTTTCTAAGGCAATGTTATTTGGTGTGAATGCACAACATTGAGCTTTCCCAAAGTGTGGGACCTTTGCAAATGGGGAAAGCTCTCTAGAGAAGGTTGGTTCCTCTTCCTAAACTACTCCCCAAAGCTATTCCAGTGCAAGAAAGATAATCTAATCCAAATCTAACTATGCCAAGGAGATAGAGAGAGAGAAATGAGGGAAAAACAAATCCTACACTAAAACAGTGATACACCAGAGAAGGAAAATGTTGAGCATCTATCAAAATTGCCATGGAACAAGAAGAGGTGAGTAATGGAAAGGATGGACAAGTGCATAAAAAAACCAAGGATGGATTTCACACAAAAATGTTCCAAAACTCCATGAACACAGCTCCAAAACCTACAAAGTGACATCCAAACATGCGCAAATACCTGCAATGAAGAGAGGAAAGAAGAAAACAAGCAAAAATGAGCAAGAATGGACATATGCATCAAAAACACGTTTTGTTGCTCTGGAAGTTTGCACAAAACATCATTTTATTGGTAAGAGGAAAAAAATTCCATTACAGAGTAGGGAGGAGGTTCAAACTCCATTTTCAACCCTAGGGAAGAAAATAAGGGAGGGCAAGAGTAGAAAGAATGAACAAATTTTTACAAATGAGCCAAAACTAGCTTTTAACCATCGAACAGAATGAAAGAAATGTGGAAAACACGGGAAAATCAATTTGAAACTCTAACCACCAAAAAATCCCTTCAATTTCTCTGCAAAGTGATGGGCTTCATGGAACAAACCCATATGCCAAAGTACATTGCTCTGCAGAGCAAGAAAGAGGCCCATACTTCATTAATTTTGGTGGTTGGGGGCATTTTCTATGTTTTTTACATGCCAGATACATTTTCCCATTTTCTCCCACAAATCTCCACTAAAAAAATTTAAATAGTCCATCCTGTAGAGGATTTCACAAGATTTCCAATGATATAAAGAACGTGAAAATATAAGCTCGGGATCTAAAGTTATGCCCCTTTAAAGATTTAGGGCAAAATGGCAATTTTAGGGCAAAATTTGGGTTAGCAGGCCAAAACTTGAAAATTTTCCACTTTTTTGAATTTGGGAAAATTTCAAAAAAATTCTTAATGCCCCACCACTCCACTACCACTTGTCACTCTCTGGTTTATCCACGGGCCTCAGGATCACTTTCTACCCTTTATGCCTTTTAAATTTTCATTGGGAAAATTTCCCAATTTACCTCTGTGAGCCGGACCTCCGCCGCTGATGTGGCCATGTGGCACCATTTGATTAGTCGATGGGGCCACAGGTTCAATGCTCGCCTTTATACATTTTTCAACTTTGGCAAAATTCTCTAAATCCTTCATGCTCAAGCTCCCACTCTGCCACCGATTTGTGGCGGGCCTGGCACATACTCATTCAAAACGGGGCCCTTTACAAATTTGCTCCATCCTCCTCCACGGGCCTACTGGCTAAAATTTTCCAACTCCACTCTCACCTGGCCTGACCTCCTTTTCCATGTGGCACCATTTCATTGGCATGCGGGCTGTCTCGGGAAAATTTCCCCAAAAAACTCCACCGAGCAATAACTCAAATATTACAAGGAGTTAGGAGGAAAATTTTACCTTTCTGGAAAGGTGAGAAAATTCTCTATTTGATGAAGCCATTTCTAGAATATTTTGATTTCTTGAAATGTGTGAAAATTGAAGTTAAAGCACAAAGAAGGAAAAAATGAAGGCAAATTAGCCAAAATAAGCGGGGGATCATTTTGGATAACACTTCCTACATCACTTCTCCATCAACATTGTTAAGAAGGTTACCATTACTCGATCTTTATTCCACAGACATAAAGTATGAGGATGAGTCTATCACTCGACTTCATCGCTCACTAGCACAACCTCATTAACCACTCACATTCCAATTACCTCAAATTGAGCTTATAGAACTATTTACCCAAGCTTGTGCTAGACACATCTCACCAACCTTGCAGGTGCAAAAATTTTACACTTTTGACGAGGAATAAACCATGGCACAGAAATTGGAAATTCATGCTATCAAAGAAAAGAAGATTCAACTTCGTAACAAGAGCATCGCGTTTAAATTAGATGATGCTTCTTCATCTTCAAAACCCCAAAACAACTATTCAAAACCCAAAGGGTATGCTAATTTCATAGTTCTCAAAGTCAGTCCCCCTCATCAGTCAAAACCAGCCAAACCCCTTCTAATCATTCTCTTGTCCAAGCTTTCTAGTTCGGACAAGAACAAAGGAAGTACACTTCCATAGAATAATCTTATTCTTCCATTTTGAAAAAGCTTATTAAGGCTGGTGTCATTACCTTTTCACCTATTAAAACACATACTTGGTTTTGATCTTGAGTGACCTATGCCCACGTGGTATAAGGAACACGACTTTTGCAACTATCATCGTGTCAAAGGTCACAACGATAATAATTGCATCACCTTCAATAATATCATCTAAGAAATGTTAGATAATGATGATCTTATCTTCGATATCCCAATGCACCCGCTAACTCGAAACCTAGATATATTTAAGAATCCATTCCGTAATCATTCCCCATCTTCCAACCAAGCTGGTGATACCTCAAATAATGATAGTAATGTCTACGAGGTCCACGCTATTTTTATGATACACTAGTTTCTTCCCAATTGCCTCATATTCCTTCCATAGATGAAATCTTATCCTACGCTCCCCTACCTACATGAAACCTATTTCATCTACTCCTCTACCCACAAAGTAACCCCCTTCATCTTCCCCTTTACCTGTGGAAGAGCTTAGAATCAGCATGCCACCTTTGACCCCTCAAACTTCCGAGTAATTGTTAGTGGCACCTCTCCTACTCATAGAAGATGCGGTTCACCACCTACACCTACAAAAAGAGAGTCCACTTTGTTTGGCCCATCTTCCCCTCTACCCATGGAGGATACTATAGAATTACCACTTCCTTTAGATGACCATTCACCATCGGACCTTTGAGATCTTGCTGATATGCTTTCGGCTCTCTTACCCACAGAGTCCGAGGCTAGCCATTTCCTTGTATCTCAAACACATTTTACAGGAATTGCCACTTGATCCACATCAGCACCGATTACAATAGTACCATTATCATGCTTGGCCAATCACTTGGACTATGTTGATAGAGCCTTACTTTAGGAATGCCTTCTACTTCTTGTTTCAACACAAATGTAACTGTCACTCGCTAACACCTCCACTATCTATCCAAAATTGTTTCAAGTGACCAAACCAAACACAACCACAACTATTGCAATACCTTCCATAGCACCATGCATGGCCCAACTCACACCTCTTCCCATAGCCCAATGTGCATCTACACCCAAACCCATGCATATATCGTTTCCCTTACCTAAACCTATCATTACCTTAGGGTCATACTGAAAGCTTTCCTTACCCACCCATCAAATTAGATTTAGCCACATCTTCCAAAACTAACACCAAATTTAACCCAGCCCCTAAAACAAAGATCCCATCTCCTAGATCTCATACCCCAACCTCACCTACCACACCCTTATCACCTTCACCCCTTCCTTCCATCCTAGGACCTCACCCCTCGACCCTAGCCAAGAAACCCCCATCCACCGATAAACTAAGAATGTAGCAACCCATTTCCCCATCACAATCCTCAAATATAACCCACACATCCTCTGCCATCACCCACAACCTTCTTACCACCCATACCTCCAATACCGTCAATAACTTCTTCACTACCCATGACACTTCATTCTCTTTCACTCATACCTCTTGTCCAACCCACACGACCTACCTCCACAAAGACACCTCGGTTACCCCCACGGGTAAACCGACCTCTTCCACCATTTTCTTTTCCCTCCACATCTCATACACCCATATCACCTTTACCCAAAAAGATGCAACCTAAATCTAAAAATTCGCTACCCTCCAATAAGATAGTTAAACCAACCAAACCTTTCATTGTCATTTCATCTACCATGCCCCTTCCCGAGTAGATATGATCAACACCTAAGACCACACCACACACCAAACAAGTAGCCCACCTACTCCCCCTCTTGTAAAGAATATTCGTCCTCCACACTCAGCCATGCCTATACCCAAACCCACATTCACCTCCCATTGTGATCCATTAGAAGGCTACCTATTGGTTTGAGGCCTTGTGATGAATCTTGTTTAATCAAATATGCTGAGATGCATTTGATAAAAAGGTAGCCTATTACCTAAGAGACAATAACCCTACCATTTAAGATAATCTTTCACCATGGTACTTCAAATTGAAAACAATATCAAGGGTATTGGGAAACCTCTCAAGAGAGATGGTGTAAAATTGATAAACCTTGAAGACCTCAAGCTAGCAAAGGTGCTGATTTAGAAGAGGTTATGAAAAATTTTGTAGGGGCTGTCAAAGAAATCTCATACAAGTTGGAAAGAGATGAGAAGGGAATTGGGAAGACTTCATAAGGTCAGCCTAGGCAATAAGCATAAGATAGATTTGGCAATCACCATAGGAATGAGAAAGGTTTGATAACAAAGGTAAAGGGCCCGTTGGATCTGCAAATAGACATCCTCAAGCACATGAAGGAAGAATGTTACACGATCCCTTAACTGCTAGGGTTGCTTCTTTGTTGAAGAAGTTGTTAATATTGAGTGGTGTGATAGGTGTTTTTTTCACCATCCTCCATGTGAAGTATACCAGCAAGAAGGTGAAGTTAATAATGATGATAGTACTGATGATGATATTTACATGGTGGGATGTTCTTCAAGCTCGCAAGGAGGAGAAACATCTACTGAAGTAATAAGTGCTAGGAAAGCTGCAACTTTTTGGGATTGCATCAAACGGGTAAAAATATTTCTTCCCCCTCATGCTCTTGAAGTTGATGTAGTGCAATATTTTGAAATTCCTAAAAATGACTTTTAAAATTTAAGAGCTTTGATGATTAAGAAGTACGATGGTGGTATCCCTTTGGAGGAAGATAGAAAATTTTTGATGAATTTTGTTGTAGCTCAAGAGAAAGATTATAACACAAGAAGCAAGGTTGTTAATGGAGTTGGGCCTCAAGCCAAACCTAAAACACCCTTGCTCACAAGCATTCTAAAAGAAGCTCCTAAGAGAGAAGCACCTGTCAGAATTTTTGTTGTCCCAAACAAAAATTACAATCATCCTCATTCCCAAGCTGCCAAGAATCCATTGCCATCTAATGAATCTTCTTGTCTTCCTTCCAATGTTGCTTTGCCAAAGAGTGTCTCCTATGAAATAGCCCAAGTATTGAGCCAAATTAAATTGAGTGTTCTAATCATTGAGTTGCTTAGAATTCCCGAGCATAAGAAGAGAGCATTTGAGTACTTGGGATTGAAAGAAGAGAAGGTTACTCAGGTAGAAATGTAAATGTTGTTGAAACTCTACCTCAGATCATTGTTGACCTTGAAAAACCACCAACAGTAGAAGATCTTGGAGAGACACAAGGGTATATTTGGGGACAACTTTGGTTGATTCCTAATTGAATGTTGATCCATTCTTCACAACTTTGATCATAAAGGATAAGCTAATTCACAATTATATGTGTTGATTCCAATGCATCATCTAATGTCATGCCTCTAGAATTCATGAATGAGTTGGACATCAAAGTGACAGAAAACTATGGAAAGTGTACTACCATGGACTCAAGAGAAGTGTCGGTTATTGGTTGTGTGAAAGGTTTTGTAGTGCAACTTGCATCTTATCCAAGGAGGAATTTAAAATTGGATGTTGTGATTGTTGATTGCCTTGCCAAATGGGGTATGATTTTGTCAAGAAATTGGGCTGCAAGTGTTGGAGGGAGTGTCCAAATGGATATTTCTTTTGCCACCATTCCCATTGAGGGAAGCCTAGTCAAGCTCTATGGAGAAAAGAAAATGTTGCATCTAATTGAGGACCCAAACAATGCTTCCTATGAAGTGTTGTTTGCTGATGTAGATGCTAAGAATTTCATTGGTTTTGCTGATGGAAAAGAAAACAAGATGGACAAATCAAAGTGCCTTGAGGTGGTAGGTTCTCCTTGGACATTTCTATTTGATGGAGCTTGCTCCAAATTTGGGAATGGTGCTGGTATAGTTCTGCTTTCTCCTAGTTTGGAAGAGTTTGCTTTTTCCTTCAAACTTAATTTTGAATGCACTAACAACATTGCTTGAGTATGAGGCATTTTATCGGGGTTAAGAATTTCATGGAAGTATGGAGTGAAATATATTGTTGTAAAAGGAGACTCGTGAGCTGGTTGTCAAACAAATAAGAAAACTATATGCTACAAAAAATCAACGTATGAAACAATATAAGTAGGCAGTTTGGGATCTAATTGAAATGTTTGATTCCTTTAACATTGTGTATCATGATAGAGGTCTTAATGCTACTGCTGACAAGTTGGTAGTGCTAGGTTCTAGATTTGGAAATTGCACCATTTCACCTTATTTTGAATACAACATTGAAATGCTAACTAGGCCAATGTGTCCACGATAATGTAAAACATTGGCAAGTTTTTAATGATGATACTCAAGTGCTAAGGTTCTTGAAAAACCAAGGTGAGTTTTCAAATCAGAATATTGATTAGAAGCCAATGGTATGCATGATCAAGGAAGATAATTTCTCGGTTTTGAGTTTACGCCAAAACTATCAGATAACCCCTACGAAATTTTTAAAGCTGGTTTTGCAAAATTGCCCTTATGAGAGAAAATCAGGTTTTCGGGTTTCACCGACAGGTCAACATGTGTTTTGAATGTTTTATGTCTTGTGTTCCCCGAAACCCGAAACCCGCTTCAAGTAAGTCGAGTCGGGTTTTCGGGCCTTCGGCGCATCGGAACATGCCTTATCCGAAACATGTTTTGTGTCATCTGTCTTCCGATACCCGAAGTCTGATTTAGTCCTTTGTGTCGGGTTTTCGGAACTTTGAAGCATCTAAACATCTCATGCTTTGTGTCGATTGTTTCCCGTGACCCGAAACCCGAATTGCTTTACACACCTTTGTGTCGGGTTTTCGGACCTCCCGAGCATGCTGACATGGCGTTAATGCCGAGTTGTCGGGTGAGTTGGCACGTGCCAAGCCGAAGTGTATTAATTACAAATTTTCTTATAAATATGTGGATTTCCACGTCATTTTTACCGGACGTATTTTTAACTCGTGGATTTTCACGCATGCTTCTCCAACCTCGAAACCCGAAACTCACCTGTGCCCGATTGAATCACCCATTTTCGATCTTTTCTCGCTCTGGTTGAAGGTATTTCTCTCTCCATTCTTTGTTCTTGGTTTTTATGGATTGATTATGGATGAACTTCTTCCCATTCCCTTACCAGGTTTGTGGGGTTTTTATTCTTTTTCCTTTTGGGGTTGTTTTCCAAACAGGGTTTATGTTTTAGGGTTTATTTCTTTGGAATTACCACTTTGTGATTTTTCCCCAGAATTTTGTTGTTGGAATTAAGATATGTTTGGTATATGAATGGTAAAAAGAATTTACATGTTTTAAATTCAACCAAAACCCTGTTCCTCCTTTTCGGGTTTTGAAAGGTGTTGTGCAGTATTGAAGACCCGAAGTATATCAGAAGATTAAAAGGGTCGGGTTTTCTCAAGATTCTGACATCTACAAAAGTGTCGGGCTTTCTCAAGTTTCTGACATCTTTAAAAAGTGTCGGGCTTTCAAAAGTTTCCGACATCCTCAGCGCATCGGGTTTTCTGGATTCCCCGACATACTCCTCAGTGTGTCGGACTCTTCCATTCTTCCGGCATCTCCAGTAGGTCGGATTTCCACAGTGTGCAACATCTCCTGATCTCTGAAACTCTCTTCCTTCAACATCCTTCATGTCGGACCCTGGTCCATCACAAGAAAAGGCTGAGAAGTCAGGAAGAATGAAATACAAGTTCAGAAAGGTGGAGTCTCCATCATATATCGATTGCAATTATGACATCCGAGATACAGAGCTCGGGAATATAGATATTGAAGATTTCTGGAGTAGGGTAAGGAGTTCCTCCCAAACTCTGTGGATGAAAGCGATAGCCGATAGTGGCTTACCTCTTGCAGCGGGTTTTCCCATGTCCGCTCAATGCCCTGAATTCATCTTATCCTGCGCTTCCAGTTATGACTCTGTTTCTCGTTCTGTGAGAAATCAGGCAGGAGAAGTAGTGATCAAATTGGACGGAGGTTACTTTGATGACCTCCTCAAACTACCAAATTTTGAAGAATATGGAGAGTTGGATGTCAAGTCAGCTCGAAAAGCACAGGATAACGATCGGGAAAATTGTATCAAGCATGTAAATAAGAAGTTCTGATCGAGGCCAAACCGGCTGTCTCCAGATTCCCAGACTTATCCCGAGAGTGATTTCATCCAGAGATCAATGACATCATCACTTTGTTGAGTCGGGTTTTGGTTTACCCGAATCAAATGTGTTCCAAGGGTGGATGTATCAATTCATGATCACCATCAAGAAGAATCAACAAGGGATTGACTGGGGCACTCTCATTAGTAATGAGATAGATTCCCAACTGACAACAGTCTTGTCCACAGGGAAATTTTATATGTCTTCATATGTCACATATGCAGCAGCCGGGATGAGGAACTATCCCGGGTTGGATACCAAGGGAAGCAGGACAGGGAGCCATGTGTATCAATACTTCCCTCAACTGACAAGAAGGGATCCCAAGACCAATTCAGAAGGGTGAATGACGCCTTCTTTTATGAAAACATCTGCAGGCTAAACCCTGAGTTGAGGAAGACAAGAGTCTCAGATGAGGCCTGGGCTGAAGTTTCCAAATGGGGATGTGTCTTCTTACAATTCAAGAAGTTCACATATCTTCGGGTGGTTATGTACTCGGGGATCCTTTCCGTCTACCCCGATATCCAGGAGATAAACTGATATTGATGGAATTGGTTAGGCAACTGTTGGATTTCCATAAATTCCAACAAAGTAAACATAAGGCTGTTGTATCTTTCCCAATTTCTATTGGGAGATACACTTGTTCAATAGTGGTAAAAGCTAAAAATGTTATCCATGAGCTTCAGGACAAGTTGAGGAAGCATATGAAGCCCCGAGATGGGTTTGACATTCGAGAAGTCCTCAGGGCGTATGGAACCCTGCACCTGCACAGGCCAAGCATAGAGGACATTTGGATTGATCTGCGTGATGAGGTTGTTGTTCGCAGGAAAGATCATAGCAGATTGACAATTGCTGAGATTCAAACACTTGAGCTTGCTGATTTACCAGAAGGTACTAGTGACAATGAAAGTGTTTTGGATCTTTCCTATGATGGACTAAATGAAGATCAATATGTTTTCCCACCTATTGATTGGTCAATCAGTGAAAAAGCCTCCATCACGAGATAGGTCGGCTCGATTCTTGCATCACACCAAAGCATGGCTCTCCTCTTGGGAATGAGTTTTAAAGATGATAAGTTTTCGAGTTGGGTGCTTGAGGCGGGGCCCTCGAAAAGGAAAAGGACAAAAAATCTTCTAGGGGGCCTATAAAGGTCAAGATTGTCAAAAAGAGGAAAGAAAGAGAAATCTCTTCAATTGTTTCTCCAGTTGAAATGGTGAATGTGCCAGAATCACCAACACCACCAGAAATAGGAGAAATTACTTTGGAAGGAGAAGGAAGCCAACCTCTGGTTTCACCATTTGCTTGATTGCTCAACTGAAGAGACCTTATCTCTTGCATCCAGGCTTTGGAGTCTGAATCAGTGCCTCTTTCCTCACAACCACTCCTACCTCCTTATTCTCCATCAACTTCTTCAGTAATGGCCAGTATTTTCTCTGGACTTTCACCCTCTCTCTTGGGACCCAAGTGATCACCAACACGCCCCCTCCTGCCTCTTTTTATTGGATCTCTACCACATTGGTAAATATTCCCCCTCCACTAGTAGAATCTTCTCCCCTTGAGAGTATGATACCAGCTTCTACAACCATGGCAACTCCCTCTGATACGCCGCAATGGCTACTCGAGCAAACTCCGAGGAAGAGGAAGGTGATTGTGCCCCTACCAGCCTTTGATTTCAGCTCACTCAAGGCTCCTACTGCTAAATCAGTCAAGAAACCCAAAACAGCTTGATTTCAAGGGTTTGGTGGACGCTTCAGGAGATAAGTTTACAGAGATCGCCACTCCCGCGACTGACAAAACTAAAGAGGACATAACAGCCTCTGATTATCAGATAACCAGGGTGGCTCTAGGAAGAGTGACAGCAGAAGGGGCGCAACAAGATGCGCGGGATGCCACAAACGTGTTGTGCCAGAAGTTGAAAGAAACAAAAGACAACAGAGATGAGCTTAAAGGAAAAGTGGAGCAGTTGACTGAGGTTTTGCTTAAACTCTCAAAACCCCTTGAATCCATACCATCTTCTTCTGTCCCTGTCGGATTCGATTTCTCATCAGTACCTACAATTGAGAAGATTGCTAAAAAAGGAAGAGTGGTCGATGAATGGATCCAAAGGTTACTCCAACAGGGGAAGGAGGTGATACAAGACGTTGTGAAAGTTCATCAATCTATGGGGGATATTCAGAAGGATGGAGAGAAGATGGATGATGAGTTTTCTCAAGAAATTGGACATCTTGATTTGACTTATGAAGCTCTCCAAGTATTAAAGCAAATACCATCACATCTCTTGGTAGAAGAAGGTTATCCCACATACGGATAAGCATTTTCAGGTGACTAAAGCCATCGAGGTTTAGGGGTGAGGATTCTCAATGAAGCTGCGGTAAGTTGAGAGAATCGGGATAAATTGATTGATGGAAAAAGTGATTTGGAAGAAGAGTTGCTTTGAAGATTTGTCCAAAGGTGTCGGTTGGAAACTCGGGTGTCCTATCGTGAGATGATCTTTTCAAACAAGTCCAAGAGTCATTCGGCATGAACCAACTCACGGTTTGGTATTGAGATCATTGATCGATTTGTAAGAATTGAACATTCTTTTGAGGCCTTGAGAAAGCTCAGCAAAAGATTGAAAAAGCTTCCGGCGGTCTTAGTGATATCCATGAAACTGTGAAATTTGGAATGATCATTCTCACTGCACTGTGAAAATGAAATGCAAGGCATAATTCAAAGGTTCCAAGAATTTCAAAACAAGCAGTGCAGGTTTGGAGGAAGAGAAAGATGAAGGAGTGAAAGATGATGATTCAGATTAATTCTTGATGTTTCATGTCATTTCAATCTTGAAATCGACATGTCTTTTTCATTTCTGTTTCGTCATATAGGAAGCAAATTTTGACTTGGTCTCCTGCGTGAGAGTCAAGCAAAATAGAACTCTTTTTAAAGAACACTATTTTCTAGGATTTATCCTATTTTCTCTCATTCCCTTTTATTATAAATAAGGGATGCTTATGCATTCCAAAGGGTCAAGATTTTTGTAATATTCGGAGCTATTGGAAAGAAGAAAAACTTTGTGTTTTCGTTCAATCATTTCAAAGAATAGGAGTTGATATTATTTCACAAACTTTGTGTTGTGGGATATATCTTTCTTAAGACATTGTTCTTACGTTCATGATCTTAAGCTATTCTTTGCATAGCATCTTATTGTTTCTAATCATCTCAGACATTATATTTATGATCTAAAGCTCGTATGATTATTTCGTGCTCTGCGTTTACTCGAAAGAAAATATGTTTCTCTCATTTCCTTTCCATTGTGCTTCTTTCATTGTAATAGTTTCTAACCCCATTCATTTACGAAAGCAATACCTTTGAATCGTGTGAATGTGGATTTCGGGATTCTATCCCAACCCCCAATGGTTAGATTAGTGTGAATATTGTATATATTGTTTTTCGTTGTGTTTTAGATTAGTAGCAAGCAGGCAGCCTCACTTGTCTTTGAGGAGGGATTTAATCCCATATCTTGTGTTGAACCTCATATTTTGGGTTGACAAAATATCCAACCAACAGATTTTGGCGACTCCATTTGGAATACGGATTAATAGTAAAAATCTTATCCTCTTGGTGTCAGCGACTCCGTATTTTCCTTATTTTTCAAGATCTCTTTCCCGAGTTCAAGCTGGCGGGAAGATCTTCACTCGGTCCCGCTTGAGCCCAAGGTGAAATTGACCCACTCTTTGAGTTTCTACAACAGCACAATTTCAGCTTTGTCTCCCAACAACATTGTTTCTAACCGAACCCGAGAAGTTCTTCGCTGTTCGGAGAAAGGATCCCATGGAATGGGAAGCATCTGCAACTTGTCATGCATTACTCTTGTCTGATACTCGGATCCCTATACGCACTCTTTTCAGAAGGATGGCAGTGCAACCTGTGCCTTGGGGCGCAGTTATTGGTCCTCTTTCTTTAACTCCACCATTGCATGAGTTACCACATGGATCACGTAAAAACATTCCCAAATTCAATGGGGATGGGAAGCAACATCCTGATGAACACGTTGCATCTTTCTTTGTAGCGTGCGGCGTCCTTGGAGTAGCTCACGAAGATGTTTCTGTTTGACTTTTTGTTGAAACATTGCATGGTGCAGCAGCTGAATGGTTTTATCATCTTCCGAATGCATGCATCACAAACTAGGACTACCATGCGGACCAAGTTCGAAGCACGTTTCAAACCAGCCGAAGATTCTCATGCCTTGTTAGCTCAACTTACTCATATGAAGAAGGAATCTCATGAACCCATGTGGGACTTCGTGGCAAAGTTTAATAAACTGATTCAGAAGATTAGAGATAGTTGTTCCAACTGCGGAGAATCAGAAATGCTTCTTCATTAATGCTCAGCCTCCTGATGTGAGCTTTTTATTAAGAAGATCGGTTATCCCAAATTTGGCTGTTGCTCAGTCAACAGCTATTGAAATAGAGGATGATCTCATTTTGGCCGGAAGGATCAAGAAGGACATACCCAAACCCAAAAATCAAGGTTCTTCTCAAGGTAATACTGATCCTATGTTTCAGAAAATGGCTAATGATTTGATCGCTTTAAAAAAGAAAATGTCTCAGCAGGTGAACAATGTTCCATATCGGGATATCCCTCGATGGAATTTCAATAACAATAATGGTGCACTTACGAGGGATAGGCCGCGATTAACTCCTACTCAACCGAGGCTAGCAATTGAAGCTCCTCCCATCAATGCGGCAGTAGAAATAGTTGAAGAAGATGAAGAACCAGAAGAACAAGATTCTGCGGAAGCTTTTGAAGCTTCAGGATATGCCGATGAGTCTTATGATGATTCGGCTGGTGACTCCAGCATTGGGTATTTGGAATACGATGAAGATGAATGTGCACCAGATGGTCAGTCATTTGCTGTCTTCACTCGATCCCAATCTCAGAATCCCAAAAAACCTCTTGAAAACACTAAGGAGAAGAATAAGGAACCTCCCATAGCCATAGTTAAAAGAGGTACTCCTATTTCAGCACAAACTGAAAGAGAGGTCACCAAAAAGACAACTGCTCCTTATTCTCCTTCTCCTAAGATCAGTGCCTCAGCACAAGCTCATGTGATTAGAACTGAGCCTACCATCACCCCTTCTTATACTGCTTTTGACATTGTTGATCATGCAAAGAGAACCAAAATCCAAATGTCGGAAGCAGAATACCTTCAGTCAAATCCTGAACAGTTTGAAAAACTTGCCAAATTCATCAGAAGTAAAGCGGCTGTTCCATCACCTTCAAAAGGTCTCCTTCCAAATCCTACTCAATCCCCATCTCAGAACAATCTGACCTCTACTTCTTCTTCGGGAAATATTGAACCATTTTATTTGTCTTTACTTATAAATGGGTTTAAACTCAGCAATTGCATCATCGACTCAGGGGCCTCCGACAATGTTATGCCCGCAAAAGTAGCCCATGCTCTTGGGCTTACTTTAACTAAGTCATATGGATGGTGTTACTCTATGGAAACCAAACAAGTTCCTTTGATTGGTCAAATCAAAGATGCACAGTTCGCATTTGTTGCTTTCCCAGAAAAGAGAGTGAAAATGACCATTCTAGTTGCTGACATCCCTGCAGCTTACGGTATCCTCTTGGGTAGGGGTTTTTGTAAAGATGTCGGAGGAGAGATTAACATGGATTGGACCAAAGCCAAGATCCCAGTCAATGGGGTTCATCAGGTTCTCCATCCTGAACCGTAGGCGAGGTATTTGGTAACTAAATCAGATGATCCTAAAGCTCAAATTCTTTTCGAAGATGCTAGCTTTGGAAATTATTTCATGACTTCAGAGATACCCACTGTAGATGTCGAGGAAGAAGATCCTAATGCTATTTGGACCCTCGAATTTGATGGTAGCTTCTCAACCACCGGATCAGGCGCTGGTGTTGTTCTCATATCTCCTAATTCAGAAATTTTCCCATCAGCTTACAAGTTGCAATTTGATAATACTAACAACACGGCTGAATATGAAGCCCTGTTATTAGGATTAGAAATAGCCAGACAGAAGGGAATCCGAAATCTCAAAGTCCAAGGGGATGCGGAGCTGATTGTCAACCAGGTCAGGGAATCTATCAGGTGAAAAATGATCGCTTGAGACATTACAGGAACAAAGTTTGGGATAGTATAGAATGCTTTGATGCATTTTCTATTAAGGCAGTTTTGAGAGATTATAATGACAAGGCTGATTCTTTAGCCGTGTCTGCGTCCCTCCTTCTTCCTCATCCTCAGTTCAAGCAAGATACATACTCCATCGAGATTGTGTACCATCCCAGTATCCCAGATAATGCAACTCACTGGCAAGTGTTCAATGATGATCAACAGGTGTTAGCTTTTCTAGAAAAGGCTGACAATTTCAGTGAGTTATACTTTGAAGGTTCGAATCAGCCTTCCGTGAAACTATCTCAGATCCATATCAAGAGGTTGATGGTGAGTTTATTCAGCTTAAAGGCAACAAGATACCAAAAGGTTTGGTTTCTTTGGAGGGTTTGTTTGACAAGCATGATCGTTTTATTCAAAACAAAAGGCAAGTTGAAGGAGCTTCTTCCTCTGAAGTAGATCAAATCAATCTAGGTTCGTCTGATCAACCTCGGATGGTGAATATTGGGAAATGTTGTTCCCCTGAAGAAAAAGCAAGATTCACTTCACTTCTGAAGAGATACATGGATGTGTTGGCCTGGTCTTATGCAGATTTAAAATCCTTCAAGCCCAAAGACGTACAGCACAGTATTCCTTTGAAACCTGATGTGAAGCCGTATAGGCAAAAGCAAAGACATTACAATCCCAAGATCTCAGGGACTATCCTTGTGGAAATTCAGAAGATGTTGGATGCCAGGATTATTTTTCCAATCCATCACTCCACTTGGGTGGCTAACATCGTCCCTGTCGGGAAAAAGAATGGCGAAATCCGAATCTGTGTTGACTTCCGGAACCTGAATCAGTCTTCGTTGAAGGATAACTATCCCTTGCCTATCATGGATCAGGTACTACAAACTGTTACTGGGTCAAAAATGCTATCCATGCTCGATGGATTTTCAGGATATAATCAAGTTGAGGTAACTACGGAAGATCAACACAAGGCGGCCTTCACCCCATGGGGTACCTTTGCTTACTGAGGAGGATGCCTTTCGGCTTGATCAATGCGGAGCCACCTTTGAGAGAGCTATGGACTTGGCATTCAGAGACCTGATGGGCAAGGTCATAGTTGTGTATTTAGATGACTTGACCATTTTCTCTAAAAAATGGAGTGATCATTATGATCATTTGGAGCAGGTTCTTTTGAGATGCAGGCGTCACGGGATTTCATTGAATCCCAAGAAGTCTATGTTCGGGGTGACCGAAGGAAAATTGCTGGGTCATATCGTGACTAGAGAAGGAACAAAAATTGACCCAGAAAGGGTAAAGGCCATTCAGAGCCTTACCCTACCCACAAGTAAAACTGGAGTTCACTCTTTCTTCGGAAAGGTTAATTTCCTAAGAAGGTTTGTACCTGATTTCACTGACAAAACCAAGGATATCCTTGGGATGATGAAAGGCAAAGTTCCATTTCGATGGAGTACAGAAGGGAAGCTTGCATTCGAAGAAATCAAAAGGGCAGTTGCTTGTGCTCCTATCCTAGTATGTCTGGACTTCAAAAGATTTCATCATGTACAGCTACGCCTCTGCTCACACAGTGTCAGCCATCCTGATGCAGGAGAACAGGGGAAGGCATTGAAGCTCCCATCGCATTTATGAGCTGCCCATTGAAGGAGCATGAATTGAAGATGTCTCAAATTGAA
Source organism: Taxus wallichiana var. yunnanensis (assembly GCA_018340775.1). Lineage (NCBI taxonomy): Eukaryota > Viridiplantae > Streptophyta > Pinopsida > Cupressales > Taxaceae > Taxus > Taxus wallichiana. The sequence continues at coordinate 96,458,418 of CM031237.1, read as the reverse complement.
AAGCATGCTTATGCGGTGGTACGAGTGGTGAAGCATTTCAGGTACTATGTGCTGAATTCCCATACTCTCGTTCTCGTTCCCGACACTGCCGTTAAATCCATTTTGACTCAACAAGAGCTGGGGAGTCAATGAGGTACCTGGATAGCTAAAGTTCAGGAGTATGACTTGGACATCAGACCTACCAAGTTGGTACGAGGAAGGGGCCTGTGCCAATTGATTGCAGAAAATCATGTTGAAGCAGAATGTGAAAAGACTCAAGATGCTTCTTCAGAGCTGCCCATGGTGCTTTTCGTGAGTACAACTGATGAATGGTACACGGATATTGCTTTCTTTCTAACTTATGGTGAATGCCCCCAGCATTTAAGCCATAAGGAGAAGAGGACAGTCAAGTTGAGATCTGCAAAATACCTTTTGTGGGATAACGGAATATCTGAAAGGTATTGATGGTGTTTTCTGCGTTGTGTTGATAAATCACAACGGTAAAGTTGTTAGAGTCCTTCCATAGCCTAGCATGCGGAGGACATTTTCATCTTACGTAATGACTTATAAGATCCTACGGGCTAGGTACTATTGGCCTACTCTCTTTCGAGATTCAGCGAGTGGGTGTCCAGTGTGAAGCTTGTCAACATTTTGTTGGTCATCCCAAGTTAGCAGCTCTTCCCCTGAAGCCCGTTGTGATCGAAGAACCTTTTCGCTAGTGGGGGATTGATTTCATTGGAACATTGAATCCTGCCTCCAGTGCCTGGACATAATTACGTGCTGACTGCTACAGACTATTTTACCAAGTGGGTAGAAGCCGCACCAATCAAGCAAGCAACCTCTGAAGTTGTTTGCAAGTTCCTTAAAGAAAATATAATTGTCAGATTCGGTGTGCCTCATAAGATTGTAGCTGATAATGCCTCTAATTTCTCGTCGCATGAGTTGACAGAATTTTGCTATGGATTCGGCATCACCCTGGCTCACTCATCTGATTATTATCCCCAAGGCAATGGGCAAGCTGAATCCAGCAACAAGAACCTGGTTACCATAATTAGAAAACTAGTAGATGAAAACCAGAGGACATGGCACAAAGCATTGTATGATGCATTGTGGGCTGATCAGATTACCCCAAAGCGAGCTATAGGAATGTCCCTTTCCAAGTACTTGTGCGGGATTGATCTGAGATCCCTATTTGAGTAGAATTTCCAGCCTTACAGTTGGCAAAAGCAGTTGAAGATACGGCCTTTCAAAATTCTATTGAGAAGAGGGTTATGTACCTAGCTAGGCTAGAAGAGGAATGAAGCAAGGTGGTTGATCACATCGCAGATCATCAGAGCAGAGTGAAGACAATTTTTGACAAGAAATCAAAGCAGCGTAATTTCCAGATTGGAGACCTGGTGTTGCTTTGGGATAAGAGGAGGAACAAAAAGGAATGCACGGGAAGTTCGATTCTTTGTGGAAAGGGCCTTTCAAGATCCATGAGCTGAATGGTGAAAATAGTTTCCTTCTATCATATCTAGATGGAGGGTTACTCCCTTTACCTTTTAGCGGACAACATCTAAAGTTGTTCCATCACTAATGCAAGATGTTCTCTTGCATTGTACATACTTTACTTTTTGTTGTGTGTTTGCTTTTGGTTTTCTTTCTTTCTTCGTTTTGTTTTGTTTTGGTTTTCTTCTTTTCTGACTCCGTAGCCCAATGGATAAGACCAGAGATTCTGAGTTCTCTTCCTTTGGTATTACAAAGAAAGTCCCCAGCTGGAGCCAGTTGTGTTATCTCAGTTTTGAGTTTACGCCAAAACTATCAGATAACCCCTACGAAATTTTTAAAGCTGGTTTTGCAAAATTGCCCTTATGAGAGAAAATCGGGTTTTCGGGTTTCACCGACAGGTCAACATGTGTTTTGAATGTTTTATGTCTTGTGTTCCCCGAAACCCGAAACCCGCTTCAAGTAAGTCGAGTCGGGTTTTGGGCCTTGGCGCATCGGAACATGCCTTATCCGAAACATGTTTTGTCGTCTGTCTTCCGATACCCGAAGTCCGATTTAGTCCTTTGTGTCGGGTTTTCGGAACTTTGAAGCATCTAAACATCTCATGCTTTGTGTCGATTGTTTCCAGCGACCCGAAACCCGAATTGCTTTACACACCTTTGTGGCGGGTTTTCGGACCTCCCGAGCATGCTGACATGGCGTTAATGCTGAGTTGTCGGGTGAGTTGGCACGTGCCAAGCCGAAGTGTATTAATTGCAAATTTTCTTATAAATATGTGGATTTCCACGTCATTTTTACGGACGTATTTTTTAACTCGTGGATTTTCGTGCATGCTTCTCCACCTCGAAACCCGAAACTCACCTGTGCCCGATTGAATCACCCATTTTCGATCTTTTCTCGCTCTGGTTGAAGGTATTTCTCTCTCCATTCTTTGTTCTTGGTTTTTATGGATTGATTATGGATGGACTTCTTCCCATTCCCTTACCAGGTTTGTGGGGTTTTTATTCTTTTTCCTTTTGGGGTTGTTTTCCAAACAGGGTTTATGTTTTAGGGTTTATTTCTTTGGAATTACCACTTTGTGATTTTTCCCCAGAATTTTGTTGTTGGAATTAAGATATGTTTGGTATATGAATGGTAAAAAGAATTTACATGTTTTAAATTCAACCAAAACCCTGTTCCTCCTTTTCGGGTTTTGAAAGGTGTTGTGCAGTATTGAAGACCCGAAGTATATCAGAAGATTAAAAGGTCGGGTTTTCTCAAGATTCCGACATCTGCAAAAGGGTCGGGTTTTCTCAAGATTCCGACATCTGCAAAAGTGTCGGGCTTTCTCAAGTTTCTGACATCTTTAAAAAGTGTCGGGCTTTCAAAATTTTCTGACATCCTCGGCATCGGGTTTTACTGGATTCCCGACATACTCCTCGGTGTGTCGGACTCTTCCGTTCTTCCGGCATCTCCGGTAGGTCGATTTCCACGAGTGTGCAACATCTCTGATCTCGAAACTCTCTTCCTTGACATCCTTCATGTCGGACCACGGTCCATCGCAAAAAAGGATGAGAAGTCGGGAAGAATGAAATACAAGTTCAGAAAGGTGGAGTCTCCGTCATATATCGATTACAATTATGACATCCGAGATACAGAGCTCGGGAATATAGATATTGAAGATTTCTGGAGTAGGGTAAGGAGTTCCTCCCAAACTCCGTGGATGAAAGCGATAGCCGATAGTGGCTTACCTCTTGCGGCGGGTTTCCCATGTCCGCTCGGTGCCACAATTCATCTTATCTGCGCTTCCGGTTATGACTCTATTTCTCGTTCTGTGAGAAATCAGGCAGGAGAAGTAGTGATCAAATTGGAAGGAGGTTACTTTGATGACCTCCTCAAACTGCCAAATTTTGAAGAATATGGAGAGTTGGATGTCAAGTCAGCTCGAAAGCACAGGATAACGATCGGGAAAATTGTATCAAGCATGTAAATAAGAAGTTCTGATCGAGCCAAACCGGATATCTCCAGATTCCCAAGACTTATCCCGGGAGTGATTTCATCCGAGGAGATCAATGACATCATCACTTTGTTGAGTCGGGTTTTGGTTTACCGAATCAAATGTGTTCCAAGGGTGGATGTATCGATTCATGATCACCATCGAAAGAATCAACAAAGGGATTGGTAGGGCACTCTCATTAGTAATGAGATAGATTCCCAAATGACAACAGTCTTGTCCACAGGGAAATTTTATATGTCTTCATATGTCACATATGCAGCGGCCGGGATGAGGAACTATCCCGGGTTGGATACCAAGGGAAGCAGGATGGGGAACCATGTGTATCAATACTTCCCTCAAGCCCGACAGGAAGGGATCCCAGACCAATTCAGAAGGGTGAATGATGCCTTCTTTTATGAAAACATCTGCAGGTTAAACCCTGAATTGAGGAAGACAAGAGTCTCAGATGAGGCCTGGGCTGAAGTTTCCAAATGGGGATGTGTCTTCTTACAATTCAAGAAGTTCACATATCTCTTGGGTGGTTATGTACTTAGGGATCCTTTCCGTCTGCCTTTAATATCCAGAGATAAACTGATATTGATGGAATTGGTTAGGCAAATTGTTGGATTTCCATAAATTCCAACAAAGTAAACATAAAGCTGTTGTATCCTTCCCAATTTCTATTGGGAGATACACTTGTTCAATAGTGGTAAAAGCTAAAAATGTTATCCATGAGCTTCAGGACAAGTTGAGGAAGCATATGAAGCCCCGAGACGGGTTTGACATTCGAGGAGTCCTCAGGGCGTATGGAACCCTACACCTACACAGGCCAAGCATAGAGGACATTTGGATTGATCTGCGTGATGAGGTTGTTGTTCGCAGGAAGGATCATAGCAGATTGACAATTGCTGAGATTCAAACACTTGAGCTTGCTGATTTACCAAAAGGTACTAGTGACAATGAAAGTGTTTTGGATCTTTCCTATGATGGACTAAATGAAGATCAATATGTTTTCCCACCTATTGATTGGTCGATCGGTGAAAAAGCCTCCATCACGAGATAGGTCGCTTTGATTCTTGCACACACCAAAGCATGGCTCTCCTCTTGGGAATGAGTTTTAAAGATGATAAGTTTTGAGAGTTGGGTGCTTGAGGCGGGGCCCTCAAAAGGAAAAGGACAAAAAATCTTCTAGGGGCCTATAAAGGTCAAGATTGTCAAAAGAGGAAAGAAAGAAAATCTCTTCAATTGTTTCTCCGAGTTGAAATGCAGTGAATGTGCGAGAATCACCAACACCACCGAAAATAGGAGAAATTACTTTGGAAGGAGAAGGAAGCCGACCTCTGGTTTCACCATTTGCTGATTGCTCAACTGAAGAGACCTTATCTCTTGCATCCAGGCTTTGGAGTACGAATCGTGCCTCTTTCCTCACAACCACTCCTACCTCCTTATTCTCCATCAACTTCTTGATAATGCAATATTATTTTCTCTGGACTTTCACCCCTCTCTGCTTTGGGACCCAAGTGATCACCAACACCCCCCTCCTGCCTCTTTTTATTGGATCTACTACCACATTGGTAACTATTCCCCCTCCACTAGTAGAATCTTCTCCCCTTGAGAGTATGATACCAGGCTTCTACAACCATGTGCAACTCCCTACGATACGCCATGATGGCTACTCGAGAAAACTCGAGGAAGAGGAAGGTGATTGTGCCCCTACCAGCCTTTGATTTCAGCTCACTCAAGGCTCCTACTTGCTAAATCGGTCAAGAAACCCAAAACAGTTTCAAGGGTTTTGGTGGGCGCTTCGAGAGATAAGTTCGCGAGATCGCCACTCCCGTGGCCGACAAAACTAAAGAGGACATAACAGCCTCGATTATCGATAACCGGGGTGGCTCTAGGAAGAGTGATAGCAGAAGGGGCACAACAAGATGCGCGGGATGCCACAAACGTGCTGTGCCAGAAGTTGAAAGAAACAAAAGACAACAGAGATGAGCTTAAAGGAAAAGTGGAGCAGTTGGCTGAGGTTTTGCTTAAACTCTCAAAACCCCTTGAATCCATACCATCTTCTTATGTCCCTGTCGGATTCGATTTCTCATCAATACCTACAATTGAGAAGATTGCTAAAAAAGGAAGAGTGGTCGATGAATGGATCGAAAGGTTACTCCAACGGGGGAAGAGAGGTGATACTGAAGCGTTGTGAAAGTTCATCAATCTATGGGGATATTCGAGAAGGATGGAGAGAAGATGGATGATGAGTTTTCTCAAGAAATTGGACATCTTGATTTGACTTATGAAGCTCTCCAGTATTAAAGCAAATACCAGCACATCTCTTGGTAGAAGAAGGCGTTATCCCACATACGGATAAGCATTTTCAGGTGACTAAAGCCATCGGAGTTTAGGGTGAGGATTCTCAACGAAGCTGCGGTAAGTTGAGAGAATCGAGGATAAATTGATTGATGGAAAAAGTGATTTGGAAGAAGAGTTGTTGAAGATTTTCCCAAAGGTGTCGGTTGGAAACTCGGGTGTCCTATCGTGAGATGATCTTTTCAAACAAGTCCAAGAGTCATTCGGCATGAACCAACGCACGCGTTTGGTATTGAGATCATTGATCGATTTGTAAGAATTGAACATTCTTTTGAGGCCTTGAGAAAGCTCAGCAAAATATTGAAAAAGCTTCCCGGCGGTGCTTAGTGATATCCATGAAACCTACGAAATTTGGAATGATCATTCTCTTTTTTTTTTGTGAAAATGAAATGCAAGGCATAATTCGAAGGTTCAAGAATTTCGAACAAGCAGTGCAGTTTGGAGGAAGAGAAAGATGAAGGAGTGAAAGATGATGATTGATTAATTCTTGATGTTTCATGTCATTTCAATCTTGAAATTGACATGTCTTTTTCATTTCTGTTTCGTCACATAGGAAGCAAATTTTGACTTGGTCTCCTGCGTGAGAGTCAAGCAAAATAGAACTCTGTTTTAAAGAACACTATTTTCTAGGATTTATCCTATTTTCTCTCGTTTCCTTTTATTATAAATAAGGGATGCTTATGCATTCCAAAGGGTCGAGATTTTTGTAATATTCAGAGCTATTGGAAAGAAGAAAAACTTTGTGTTTTCGTTCGATCATTTCAAAGAATAGGAGTTGATATTATTTTACAAACTTTGTGTTGTGGGATATATCTTACTTAAGACATTGTTCTTACGTTCATGATCTTAAGCTATTCTTTGCATAGCATCTTAGTGTTTCTAATCATCTCAGACATTATATTTATGATCTAAAGCTCGTATGATTATTTCGTGCTCTGCGTTTACTCGAAAGAAAATACGTTTCTCTCATTTCCTTTCCATTGTGCTTCTTTCATTGTAATAGTTTCTAACCCCGTTCATTTACGAAAGCAATACCTTTGAATCGTGTGAATGCGGATTTCGGGATTCTATCCCAACCCCCAATGGTTAGATTAGTGTGAATACTATATATATTGTTTTGGCTGTGTTTTTAGATTAGTAGCAAAAGCAGCAGCCCTCACCTTCTTTGAGGAGGATTTAATCCCATATAATGTGGTTGAATCTCATATTTTGGGTTGAAAAATCCTTAATAGAGCTTCATTAAAAGATAATTATCCTTTGCCAAACATGGAGAACATGCTCCAGGTTAGTAATCTGGATCTAAATTGTTGTCCACTTTGGATGGTTTCTCTAGCTATAATCAGGTTGTTGTCAAGGAGTTAGAAAGATTTAAAACTACCTTTACCACTCCTTGGGGAACATATGTTTATGTGAGAATGCCTTTTGGTATCATGAATGCTAGGGCTACCTTCCAAAGAGCAATGGATGTTGCTTTTTTGGTTATATAAATGACTTTATTATAGTTTATCAAGATGATGTGATTGTATTTTAAAAGAGCAGAAAAGATCACTTGTAGCATTTGGAAAGGATGTTGATCAGATGTAGAGAGTTTGGGATCTCTCTCAATCCAAAGAAGTGTCACTTTGGGGTGTAAAAGGCCAAGCTGCTCAGTCATATTATTTCAAAGTCTAGTGTCATGATTGACCTTGAGAGAATAAAAGTAATCAACAAGGTGCCAATTCCAAGAACATAGAAGGGCATCCAATATTTCTTTGGGAAAATTAATTTCATTAGAAGGTTTGTGTCCAATTTTGCTGAGTTAACTCTTCCTATCACATGCATGTTAAAGAAAGATCAGGTTATCAAATGGGAAGAGGCTGTTATTCAAGCTTTTGAAGGAATCAAGGAAGCACTCAAACATGCACCTGTCTTGGCAGCTCTGAATTACAAGAAGCCTTTCCAAATCTTCTCCTTTACTTCTGAAAATATTATTGCATCTGTTTTGCTCCATAAGGATGAAGATGGGACTGAGAGGCCTATTGTGTTCTTTAGCAAGGCTTTACAAGCTATTGAGTTAAAGTATACAATCATGGAAAAACAAGCATTTGCCTTGGTGAAAGCAACAAAGGTTTACATGCCTTATATTTTAAGTTCAAACTTTGTTGCTTATGTTTCCCACACCATGGTAAAAGACATCTTATCAGAGATGGAGATCTCAAGTAAAAGATGTAAATGGGTGAACAAACTTCAAGAGTATGATATGGACATCTAAACCAAAAGCTAGTAAGAGGTTTAGGTCTTACTAAGCTCATGGTTGAGAGCAACTTGCGCAGACTGTGGAAGTGAATGGAGTAGAAGAAAAAAGGGTAGATGTTCTTGGGAAATTGGTAAGTTAAGAGTGGTACAAGGATATAATCTTTTACCTCGAGACACCTTTATTGTCTTGATCATTTAAATAAGAATCGAAAATATCTCTCAAGCTAGCTTCTCGTAAATACATCATCACCGACTTGGGCTGGCTTGGAAGAACCACCTCAAGGTGTCCTCTTAAAGTGTGTAATCAAGATGAAGCTCACAAAGTAATTGTTGGTTTCCATGGAGGAGTTTGTGGAGGAAACTTTTCTGAAGAGTAACAACACATAAGATTTTAAGAGCTGGTTATTGGTGGCCTACTCTTTTCAAAGATGTAACCATGCTGATTAGAAAATGTGAAAGTTGTCGGTGTTTCTCTGGAAGACCGAAAGCTTTAGGCTCCCTTCCTTTGCAGCCTTTATAAATTGAATCTCCTTTCAAGAAATGGGGGATGGAATTCATTGGTGAGATTTTAGATCCTTGTAGCCACCGATTATTTTACAAAGTGGGTATAGGCAATCCCCACCAAGAAAGCAACACACCAAATAGTTATGGACTTCTTGTTGAATAAAATCATATCTGATTTGGAGTCCCAGTCCAAGATTGTAGTTGATAATGCCATGTGCTTTAGAGCAAAACATTTAATGGCAATGTGCAATGAATATGGAATAAATTTGACTTATTCTTCAAACCATAACCCCAAGGAATAGACAGTGAGTCCAACAATAAGAATTTTTAAAGATCATTAGAAGAACCTTGGATCAAAACAAGAAGATATGAGGTGAACAATTAAAATTTGTAGTTTGGGCTGATAGGATAACTCTTAAAAGAGCTACTAGTAAAAGCCCATCTCAATTGGTGTATGGAACTCGGATTTTTGCCCTTGCACCTATAATTATCTTCATTTCAGTTTTCCCAACAGTTGCAAGATCAAGAGCTTGGCCCATATGAATCAAGGATCAATCAGATTATTGAGCTTGATGAGGAGAGAAGAGCATCCCATCAAAGGTATGTCGATTTAGGGAAAAATTGAAGAGATTGTTTGAAAAGAAGGTCACTCCTAAAGCCTTCAATGTTGGAGATATGGTTTTGTTGTGGGATAATAGGCATGAAGACAAGGGCAAGCATGGAAAATTTGATGCATTATGGATGGGCACTTATGTCATTGATATTAGAATTGGTGAGAATGAATTTTTCTCAAAGATTTAGATGGGGAATTACTTGAACTTCCTGTTAATGGTAGGCATCTAAAGTATTTCTTGGATTAATCCCAAATTTGAGGTATGCACCAACTTGTACAAGTGTGTAGTGTTTGGTTTTCGCTCTATTTTTGGTGTTTTTTTAGTTTGTGGTTGGACTTGCTTGTGTGGCAGCCTTTTTGTCAGGTTCTTAGCTGGTTTTTGGTGATTTTGGCTCATGAATCCTTTTCCCAATGGATATTTTGGCACTTGGTCTATGTTTTGTCCTTATGGCACTCACTGGGAGTGCCCATCCCCAAGTAAGAGCTGATGTTGGTGCCATTTTTGAGCTTGCACCATGTTGCCCTAATTTTCCAAATCTGTATTTGCTCAAAAATGTTTTACCCTTTGAATTGATGGTCTGAAATTCTTCCCCTCTAGTTGAAATGCTTTAAAAATGCTCACAAACTTGTTGTTTTGCCCTAATTTGAAAGAATAATCAAGTTTGCCCTTTTTTGTGCCCTAGTTTTTCCAATTTTACAGGCTATGTCATTTTTCCCTTTACCAGATCATGGAAAAATCAAAATTGATCAAATAATACTTGTTTGTAATTGAAAATCGTATCCCAAGGTCGAAATTTTTTTGAAATCATGCTTCAATTGATTTAAAATCAAAAAATCTGCCATCCTTGGAATTTTTACATTTTGACGGTCATACAAGCGTCATTTTCCCATCAAATTCATCCTCAGAAGGTATTGGAAATGTGGCAGGTTTTCATTGGGCCGAGGAAAAGTGGGAAGTGATGTAACTTTTCTTTTTTTGCCTTTTTTGGCAATGGGGCATTTTTAGGCCCAGGGACCCATTTTTTCCAAATTTTCCTACAAGGCATGCTCGATTGGTAGGGGATGGCAAGTGGTTAGATTCCCTTAAGGTTTTTAGACCTTATTTTGTAAAAATGTCGAAGTCAAATTTTTCTCCGAAACCCCATAGCTATCCAAAGGAGGATGCGTGGAAGTATTTTTGGTCGGAGGGGATGCAGGTGGCGGAAGATTTTGTGGTTTTTTGTGTTTTTGGCTCAAAGTGTTGAAGTAAATTTTTGGCCCGAAATCCCTCGACCAATCACAGGTGGACACGTGTCTAGGAAAAGTCAAATATAAAGGAGTGGAGGTTTTGGTGACTTTGAAGTTTTTAACTTCAAATGGATAGAAGTCAAATTTTGGGCCAAATCTCCGCAACAAATCAGGAAAGGACACGTGTCCAAAAAGGCAAAAAGTGGAAGAAGGGGCCGAAGGAAAATTTTATGACTTTTTTCCTTTGTTGTCTAAAAGGTGAAAAATTAAAAATGGCTCCACTCCAATCTAGGTGAGACACATGTCACATTTTAAGGGTCAAAGATGGGCATAGCGGGTTGGCGAGTCGTAGTCAAAGGCAAGAGTGAATTTTTTCCCTTTTGCAAAAAGGCTTAAAATTAAAATTTGAAGTGTTGGCCCGCTAGCGAATCATCAAGAAACATGTGGCAAAGGACAAGTGGGTCGGTGGGTAGGTGGAGACAGGAGGGAATTTTTTCCTTTTGCAAAAAAGACTCAAAATTAAAATTTAAAGTGTTGGCCCGCTAACGAATCATCGAGCGACAAGTGGTAGAGGATAAGGTAGGTCGGCAGGACATTGGAGATAAGAGGGAATTTTTCCCCTTTTGCAAAAAGACTCAATCAAAATTTGGAGCGCTAGCCCACGACAAATCACAAGGAGACACGTGGCAAGGGAGAAATTAGAGGTGCGGGCTTGTGGGGCAAAAAGTGAAAAATTTCCAATTTTCCAAAAAAGGTCAAAATGTGCAGAATTGAAGTGTGATCCCAATGGGACCCACCATGTGCCACGTGTTAGCTCCAAAATTCAAAGGTAGAGGGGCGGGGGAAAAAGTCAAATTTTTCCATTTTTTCAAAAGGTCATAAAGTAAATGTTTTAAAACTGGGCCTGATCCAATCATTTTTTTCCATGTGTCCGGCCTTATCCAAAAAATTAAAAAGGTAACTCAAGCTTATTTCTAAGTTTGCATCTTACACGTGGAGGGCCAGGACTAAAAGATGGATAAGATCGACGATTGTTATGCATCCATTTGTTTCAACCACCATGGGAGCTCTAAGAAGCTTGGAATCACAATTTTTACATCAAAATTCATCAAATTTATAGTGATTTTGTGTCATCTTGGCCTTCCAGGATCATTGGCATCACTTTTATGGCCTAATTCTTTGATTTGAGGTGATTTTGAAATAAATTTTTCCCTAATCCATCCAAAAAGTGAAATGACAAAATAAAAAGTTGCAGAGGTAATTTGAAAAGGTAAAAAGGTGAAAATGATGAGTAAAAGGTTTTTGCATGCCCGAATGATGAAAAACGTGCCTCCAGGAAGGATATTGATCTGAATTTGTGTAATGATTTAACTTTTTGGGCACACCTGGCAAACCGACGAATGTTTTTCTGTTTGATGTCATTTTCATTGAATCATGAGGTTTTTGTAACAAACTTGATCCCATGGCATATTCTTTTCTTGGGAAAGAAGGCTCCAATGTGGCATAAGGTATATAATGCATGTTTTGAGACATGTAAAAGGGGAGGGGGAAGTTGAAAAATCATGAGCAAATTAGAGAAAAGCTCATTTTTTAAAAAACCCACCAAAGAACCAGAATAATTTCTTCGCATTGGATCTTCATGTATGTGAATTGGTTACAAGTGTATAGCAATCACACAAATCTGATATTGTTCATGAAACTCTCCCCTTCGATGAATCTAACAAGATTTTGAGTTAATCTTTGTTTTTCTCGGGCAATATGATGTCTTTTATCATTTTTAAATGTCTCAAATAGTTTTCATTGTTCTTGTTGCAATCTTCCATTGAAATTCTATAGAAATCACATAGAATCTCCATTTCTTGTTGATAGTTTAGTGGCATTTTCAATCTCATGTTCAAAAGAGCCTTCATCTGATAAAGAGAAACAAATTTAAAATCACTTTACCTTCCTTGACTACAAAGATTGCTTATAAGCCTTTGGGGGTACCTTAAGCATGGTTTGATCATGGATTATTGTGTTTATATGAGTTCTTTACTTCAAGATTTTGTGGTGAATTCTCAAAGATTGTGTGAAGAGTGCAACTTGGGCTTCCATTTATGCCTCTTCTAGTTGAAAGAATATCCTAATTATTTGAAGCATTTTATCTGATAGTTGTTCAAGTATTGTAGAGGTTGTCAAAGATCTGATATATCCCAGTTTGTCTTGTCAACACCCCACCAAAAAATCATTCAAAAAAACTAATCCTACCCATACTACCCTTGCATTACATTGTGTGTCAACAAAAGGATCTAACCCATCTACAAAAATGCACAAGGCAAATCAGGATTATACAATGTCTTCAATAACCCTTGCCTTGCATTGAAAATATCTCCATGATATGGGAGTGACAACTTGTGAAAGTCAGATTTGGAGTGTTGATCATATTTTCCCAAGGCCTTTTCAAACTATTTGCATATATTGAGGGATATCTTCATCTCCTTCACCATTCGGGGTTACAATATAGGTTCTCTTACCTTGGTTGAAAGGCACAACCTAAAATAGTGAGGGTCAGATCAAATCCTTTCAAAGTGCTATCCATCTCTCCACAAATCTGAGTGCCAGTTAGATCACATCCCCAGCTACAAAATGACACACATCATGATCTATTTGACTTCAAGCTTCATGTCATATCTCTGATTCTTCTTAGACTGGAAAGTAGAACAAATTTGGGTACCTACACCTTCCATGACACACCCTCTTCATCTACCTCCCCTCATATTAACATGATCAACATTGCCACCCATGCTTAGAAAGACAAAGAAAAGGAGAAAGAAACTAGCTAATCAACCAACCTTGTACCTAATATACCATCCGCACCCGCACCCAAAGTCATCATTCGAGGTCCTGCATATCCCATTTCCGACGGGGTCACACATCACACAATGCTAAAACAGCTACACCAATCCCCATTAAAATGTCTTTATATGACCTCATCTAAACCTCATAGTCACATCGTCAAGCCCTCATGGAGGTCCTTCAATCTATCAAAGTCTTACCAAATGAACCCACACCCGTAGCTTCCATCATCACCCCTCACCATGTAACCTCTCTCACTAGGTCTTCACCTTCATCTACACCTCCACCCACTCACTAAGTGGCTGCCCTCGCTTTTCGGATGAAGAGATCTCTCCCTTCCAGGTTTGATGACCCTACCCCGCACTTTTTTATCTCTATCTTTATCGATAATATACACATATGATGCATTATGATCGATGGTGGTGCTAGTATTAACATCATCTCCTCCCATGCGTATACACCAAATGCAAATACCTACCAATTACATGCAAGGTAACCTGTTATGTTGCGTTCCTTCAATGGTGTCATGACCTCTACCCTAGGTACCGTCATTCTCCATGTCCGTGTAGCTCTAGGCACCATTTCAGAACTTTTCTATTTCTTAGAAGGGGAGTTCCAATATAACTTGTTTCTTGGCAAATCTTAGATCCATGATATGGGTTGTGTCCCTTTGAATTTACATTAATGCCTCAAATTTGAACATGAGGGACATAATTACACCATCCTTATGACCCCTCACCTTTCAAGACCTATAATATGCTATATCAACCCAATGATGTGCTTGTGCCAGTTAAGACATCTGCTACAGCAACCACTTCACCTTCACCCATGAGCCCATCCATAAAAATTACCATTTCTTATATTGCGTCTAACCTCGCTATCCCCACTACAATTGTAGCCTCTACCGCTAGCACCCCTACTTCCCCTTCATCTAGTAAACCATTTATACCCACTACTCACATACCAACTACTGATCCCTTAGAAGGAATTTTTCAATGCCTCACTATGGGGGAATACCACCTATACAATATCGATACCTTACTCACCCACAAGAGTATGGGAATCTATGTTAACACCCTAGTTATGACATTCACATCGGTGACATATTCCCCGATGGCCCTCCCCACCTTCTCACTAACCTAACATATGGGGGACATAATATGGCCACCTATAAACCCAAAGCTCCATCCCAAACCTAACCATTTTCATCCAACCTACTCTCCCTCACTAACAACCATTTTCGCTTACACTTTCCTCCACCGGTGTGCATGGAAAGGATTTGACTTCGATTTTTATGAACAAGGCCACCACTCTGTCATCTCCTTTACCTCTTTTAAACACAATGACCAAAGTGGTATTCATTTTGATGCTCCATCCTCTAAGAAGATTCACATCGACCTTGTCTAGGATGAGAAATCTTCCCCCTCTCATTCACCCACATTACTATCTTCACCCATAGAGTCCATAGATCCTGAATCTATTCTTCCTAACATTTTCATTCATAAACACCATTTCCCTAGGACCTCTAACCTATCAACATGATGGTGAGGCTCCCTCTTCTCTCCCATTCCTATATCTTGACATGATCGATGATGATATGCCTTCAATTAACATCATTCAATGTTAGATGATGAGTCCATCCTCACTTACCTTGGTGCAGAAGACTCTTATATTCATCGGTCCTCACCCTCTGAGACGTAAAACATGTTCAACGTATTGACAATCAAAATCAACATTAATACTCAGGATGACCCACACATTCTAAAGATCATCCAATCCTTAGACGCTTTACTGAATAGGAAGCCTTCACCTCTTTCCTTCAGGACCATAACAACGCATTTTCCTGGTCCTATGCCGATATGCCCGGTATTGACCCAAAAATTATGGTTCACAATATCGTAACCATTCCTAATGCCAAACCCATCAAACAAAAGCTACGAAAATGCATCCTCGCATTGCTCTTATAGTCAAAGAAGAGCTTCAACGCCTTCTCTCAGTTTCCTTCATTCTACCCATTGACTATCCCCAATGGATTTCTAACATCGTTCCTATCACAAAAGTGATAGGGGGACTCCGCATTTACATGGATTTCCGTGACCTCAACCTCGCATGTCCCAAAGATGATTTCCCACTACCAGGCATTGACCAATTAGTTGATCTCACTACTAGCCATGAAATGTTATCACTCATGGATGGTTTCTCAGGATACAATCAAATATTATTAGCTACCAAGGATCAACAAAACATTGCCTTCATCACCCCTTTAGGGACTTTCTGCAATCGAGTAATGCATTTTTGCCTAAAAATGTTGGTGCTACATAACATCGAGCCATGAATTACATCTCCCATGACATCATGCATTGCATCTTGTAAGATTACGTAGATGATCTTCTAGTTAAATCTAAACATCGAACCAAGCTCCTACATGTCCTTAAATTCATCTTTGACCGTCTCATCAAGTATTGTGTGCGTCTTCAACAAAAGAAGTGTGTCTTTGCTTTGTACTTTCTAGAAAACTCCTAGGTTTCACCATTTCTTTGTGTGGCATAGAAGTCGATCCTGCTCAAGTCAAGGCTATCCTTGAAATGCCACCACCCACTAATCTCCATCAACTTTACAGCCTACAGGAAAGTTGCAATCAATTTGTCATTTTATCTCCCAGCTTTCTAACCGATTGTCAACCATTCCATCATCTTCTTAAGAAAGACGTTTCATTCAAATGGGATGATGAATGTCATAAAGCCTTCAAGCCTTAAAACAATACCTCCTTTAACCACCAGTGCTCATTCCTCCTAAGGATGACCAGCCCTTCTACCTATATATTTCTACCACTGACCATTCTCTAGGTGCCATGCTCACTCATCGTGACGACCAACACCGAGAGAAAGTGGTTTATTACATAAGTCGTACCCTTCTTGACTACAAAACTAGATATAATCACGCTGAAATATTTTTTTTAGCCTTATTTTTTGTCACCACCAAACTCCACCTTTACCTACTCAACCACAAAACCTTCTTCATTACTAATATTGACCCATTACACTACATGTATGCCAAACTTTATCAAAATCAACATGACGCACATTGGCTTATGCTTGTTTAATCTCGACCTCAAATTAATCCATAAAAATTCCATCAAGGGAAAGAATATCACCGACCAAATGGCCGACACACTTATTATCGGGAATCAACCCTCTAACTTTGACTTTCCGCAGACAAGTCTATTGCTAGCCTTTCCTTAGATGAACTTGCTTACCAAATGACACTCTTCTTTGATGGCTCCAAGTGTCGGTGTGGGGGTGGGGCTGGTGTTATCCTTATTCTTCTTGATGGTGAACCTATGCCTTTGTCTTTCAAACTTGATTTTGATTTTACAAATAATATTTCTAAATACGAAGCACTTGTATTGGAGTCCAGTAGGTTTCTTATGCCTTAGATGTTAAGTCAATGGTATATACTAGTGTCGTAATGAGATAATTCAAAAGTATAAGCATCACGTGGACATACTTTTGACCACCTTTGACTATTACGCACTTCAAACCACCCCACATTCTACCAATAAATTTACGGATACCATGACCTGCTTGGCTTCTCAGATACCTACTTTTCCCACTAACTCCAAAATATTTGTCACCATACAAAGACTACAATCACCCTCTTATTTTCCTCGTGAAGTTTACTCTATCAAAACTACTACCCCTGACCCACATGACCTTTGGTATAAGAAATATGCAGACTATCTTTCCCTTTCCATTTTACCCACCAATCTCACTCGTAATGGAAAACATGCCTTTCTTAAAAGTGTCTCCCGTTATGTCATCATGGGTGGAATTATTTACAAATTTAGTTTTGACAACATTCTCTTGTGATGCCTTACAAGTTATGAAATTCCCTACACCATTAAGGAAGTCCATGATGGAATTTGTGGAGGTCACTTTAGTGGTCTCACTATCGTAAAACACATTCTTCACCTAGGCTATTACTGGCTAACCCTAAACCGTGACTATTTTGATTATGTCAAACACTACGTGAAATGCTAGTAACATGCTAATCTCCATCACACCCTTAGTCATGCCTTACGGGTTGCACAAGACCTTTGGCCTTTTTCTCAATGGGGTTTGGATCTTATTGGTGAGATCAACCCCCATTCTTCACAACGCCACCAATGGATCACAACCGCTATCAATATTACACTAAATGGGTAGAAGCCATTCCCCTCATTTCCACCAAAGCTGAGAAAATATGTGAGTTCATCAACCATCACATCAATTTTTGTTTTGGTGTCCCTCACTGCATTATCATTGATAATGGAAAACAATAAAAAAACTTACACAAACTATGCGATGCTTTTGGCATCCAAATTAGTTTCTCATCACCTTATTACCTACAAACCAATGGTCAAGCTAAATCAACCAATAAAACCTTGAACAAAATTCTTATGAAGGTAGTTAATGATACTGGGAAAGATTGGCATACGCACATTCCTTTCTCCTTATGGGCTTATCGCACTAGTATTCACACTTCGACTACTGCCAACCCCTTTTCTCTGGTCTACGGTACTGAGGCTATCTTACCTCTAGAATTTCATATTCCATCTCTCTGCATCTCACTACAAGACATGCTCAACAAAGATGAATTTCACCAGGATCGTTTGGTGCAGCTTGAATTATTAGATAAACTTCATTTCAATGCTCTTGACCATCTCCAAATCTACCAAAAATGTATCAAATGTGCGTATGATAAACGTGTTCATGAATGAACCTTTTAGGCTAGTGACCTCATCCTGAAGGAAAAATAACATGTAACCAAAGAGGAGAAAAGTAAACATGGAAAATTTGCTCCTAATTGGCTTGGACCCTATATCATCACCCATGCCTAAGAATTAGGTGTTTATCATTTATCTTCACTCAAAGGTAAACCCGAACTCGAGCCCCCAATGCCTTCCATCTTTGACCATTCTATTGTTGATATCAAGTCCTATATCACTTTCTATCAATTGTTCGATAGTCCCTTAAGCATTGTTCACCTTAAATATTACCCATTTTGAGGATCCACAACTAAACAAGAATCATCTAATTACCATCACCTTTTAGCCTTGTCTTCAATATGAGTACCACGGCTATACTCATAGCATGATTCTCATGGATACTTTTCATCTTCTTCAACATGGAATCCCATGGTCGTTCATCACTCAAAACCTCCTCTTCACAGTTAATCTTTGTGTACTACGGTCTTGTCTTCTAAACAAGAACCTAATCATTTTCTATAGTCTTGTCCATGACTTAAACATCTAAAAAAAAAAGGGATGCAACTCCTTAAGTCAAAATTCTAGTAAAAGATGACTCCCTCAAAAGAAACATCTCTTCTTTATATTCTACCACTACCAATAGACTACTCCCTTACAGAAAGCTATACACGTCATTACAAAAATATATTAACTATTGTTAGTGTGGAATCACAGCACCCCTGAATGGCTCGAGTGTGAAGTGGGGCATTCAGTGTGATTGGAAAACATGGGATCATCTCTCAAGATGTGGGACTTGTAAAACTTGAGATGGACCTCTCGAAAAGTTGGTTCTTACTTCTTAATCTTCTCGCCACAAGCTACTCTAGTGCGGAGTAAACTGTTCTATCCTAATATAAAATTCCAAGGGGACACGAGAGAGAGGGTGAAATACCCTACATTAAGTGGTGATACACCGAAAAGGAAGTGGTGTAATCACGGACACTGACCACTTGAAGTGGAGAGAGGTGAGTAGAGGAGAGGTTGGACAGAATGCACCACGAAATAGAGATATATTTCA
The DNA here is from genome assembly GCA_018340775.1 of Taxus wallichiana var. yunnanensis. Classification (NCBI taxonomy): domain Eukaryota; kingdom Viridiplantae; phylum Streptophyta; class Pinopsida; order Cupressales; family Taxaceae; genus Taxus; species Taxus wallichiana. The sequence continues at coordinate 96,439,394 of CM031237.1, read as the reverse complement.
CACATACACCACTTCTAAACCCATTAAAACACATCTCCCAAGAACTGCAACAAAAATCGGAATATGCATAGTATACCCTGCAACGATGAGAGGTAAGAAGAGACAAAAAAATAATCCAAGGATGGACGGATGCATCATGAAACAAATTTGAGAGAGAAGAGGGAAGAATTAGAATCCTACTTCAACAACCTAGAGATACGCATTGAATCCTACTTTGAAATCTCAACCACTATCAATCAATGCCTTTCTTAAATCCACCTCAAATCCATGTCTGGTTCCCTGACGGATCAAATCGAATCAGATCTGGTAGTTAAAGAAATCGAGCTCTTTATTAATGGCCTAGAAGACATTTTCTGATTTTTCACTCACCAAATCTAGTTAAGAATGATATTTTATGTTTCCATGGCATAGAGGGTGTCGAGACATTTCCAAAAAGTCTTCTCCCGCCCAAATATAAGTCTCCAATCAAAATATATGGCCATTTGAATATTTGGATCATGGGCATGCAATATTTTAAAGAGTTTGTCCATACAGGGTCCACATGGTGGCCTCCACATGCTCCTTGGGCTTCTTTATATTTTTCCTAAGTCTCTTTGCTTGGTGGGGCCAAAATTATGACCTTAGACACATGGTGGCCTGACACTTGTTTAGAAACCCCCCAAATTTTACCTATGAAATAACATTGTGTTGACACTTGGCTCCCTCCACTGGCCTGCCTCTGCCTTGACTATTCAACCCCAACTTTGTCCCTTTTTAGACTCTGAGACACATGGAAGGCCTACGCTCATTTGAAAACCCACTCAGGATTTTACCTTTGAAGGAGTGTCGTGTTGACACTTGACGCATTCGTCATGCACTCTATACTTAGTCATTTTGGGCCCACTCTCCTTTTTGACCTCTATTGACCATTTGTTACATGGAGGGTTGGCACAAGTTTGAGTCTCCAGCCTGGATCCCACTTTTGAATGTGTGTCGTTAAGACACTTGGCACCCTTCTCTAAGTCAAAGAAAGAATTTTCAATGGCCGATGCAACGTTTTGGGATCTAGATGCGTGGAAGTTTGGTGCTCATTTGGGTCTGCCCCTTTGGATTTAATCTTTAGATGTGTGCCATTTGGACACTTGGGTCCCTCGATTTATTTCCTCCATACTTCGTCATTTTTGGGCCCATTCTGAACCATTTGCGAAGCCCAAAGACTTTGAATCTTCACTGTTTCTTTTGCTTTAATCCTCGACTCTTTTGAAACTGCTCGGCCTCCTACCCCGACCCTACTATTCCATTTTTGATCCCGCCTCTAATCTGCTTTCCTAGATTTGAACCATGCATTCACTCGACATAGTGTTTTTCTTGAATTTCTTCTTGCACAGGGTCGTTTTGATCTTTAGTAGGCCCTACCACTTCATTGTAGAGTCCCTTTGTTTCCTAATTGTAGGATTTGAACGTGATTTCTCTAGTTTCTACTTTGTGTGGGGTCATGGCTAACCAATTTGATCCAGGGGTAAAATATGGATAATAATTATTCGAAGCTTCATGCATCGATCAACTTCACGAAGACCTCAAGGAGATAATATACCCATCCCATATAGACTTCCCACATCGATCAGTCTATTAAAATCAAACAAATAAATAAAAATATGAAATTTTCGTCATGGACTTGCCTATTAAGGATTCTGGGTTTCTTGTTTTGAAATACATGTCGTCATATAATAAGTTATGCTAACTCTCTCATTCTCACCTCCTTTCCTTTTTGACTAAATTCATCGTTATTCAAGGGACTTACCATAAACACGAAATTTCATTATCATGTGACTTTTCTTCACCCTTAGAATATTCCATTATGTAAGGCTCGAAGGGTCTTATATTCCTAATCCCATCTAGGGTATGGTAAACTCATTAGGGTTCTTATCAATTAAGCAACTCTTTTACTACCTCTTAGCATTCACCTTCCTCATTACTTATTGATTATCCTATATAGGACCCGATCCTCGACACCTATATTTAAACATCACTCAACCATGCCTACAACCTAAAATCAATCATGCCTATTACCTACATCACCCATGCCTCGCACCTATCAGCCCATTCTACTATTTCATCATAATCTTCCCTAGCTTATGGGAAAACTACATCATCCCGAGGTCCTTTTTCTTTGCTAGGACTATGTAGGCAAGCACTCCGAGGGCATGGGGTTGTTGGAGGTTAACTCGGCCACTCTCTACCAAACAATTCCCCTTGCCCCTTTCCTATTCACATTCTACCCTAGTTAGTTTCATTTTATATCAATAATTGGAAATTAAACCACACAAACAACAATTGCTTAACATCTTTACTATCATCACTCATACATTCATTTCATCATTTCTATCATTTACTTACCATTATCATACATCTCCCTACAAAACATTTTTACACAATCCACATCATCATTTATTGCACAAATTAATGAATTAGAAATTCCACCATGCCTAACTCAACCCGACTCGATCCATGCCTAAACCAACCTGAATCCATCATGCCCGAAATAACTTGACTCAATTCATGCCTATGACTTGACTTCATCCATGCCTATGACCTCGACTCTATCATGCCTACATGATCTTGAATCTATCAGGCCTAATCCACTTAATTTCCACCTATCTATATATAACAATACAAATTAAAACATGTACACCATCCATACTATAAATACCATCATATATAAATCATAAAGTCTGTGTAAACATACATGTGAACATAGAAACAAATAGTAATCACAATCCCTAAAAACTCTCATATACAACCTCACCATCTTTGACATGCGCAGCTGGTATACATATCAAAAATATATCAAAAATAGGGATACACGATCATCAATGATGACTAATTGTCACCACACCGATGTCCATCCTGTCTCCTCATCGCTCCTCTGTCTCTGGTATACCTTGTGACATTGTTAACCGTGTTGTTTGACTTAATGACCTTATTTTTCCTATTGTCGTGTTGTTTATCCCGACCTTACCTTTGGTGTATTGGAACATACCTAAACATCCCTACACCTAACTCCGTGAAGTTCTTCCACACCATATCATATACCTTGGATACAAAAATCACCTCGACCTTGTTGGGATAAACCTATCATCCTTAGGAGATGTAGAGTTTGCATGATCTTCAACCTAGTACCATGCCATAGTTTATATGTGTGTGTGCATTTGAATGTTACTACCTTTGACCCTGACCCATTACCTAGATTACCTAATTAGACCTTTACCCAATTACCCCCATTGTCCACCTTCCTCTTCATCACATCCACCTTTTATCAAACCACTCACCAATTTTGTCTTCTACCTCATCCGTTCCTAGTTTGAGGGGGATCACCTTCACCCACACATGGGGAAACCACATCTTATTTTTGTCAGTGTCGCTTACCAATACAAGCTATGTAACAAAAAGGGGCAAAATGTAGACACCAAAATTGGGTCACACTCCCCTTGGTCCCTTGTCAAATAACCAACTCAAGCATACTCATCTAACCATGGCCCCTTCCACCCCACATCACCATTAATTTAATTAAATTAATATATATCCTCACAATATTTAATATCTAATTACCTTAATTTCTACCCCACCACCTCACCTAGACACCTCACCCTAGACCTATTCTTGGCATGTTTCCATAACCAACAATAACTAAGTCTTACTTTCCTTAATGAGCTAAGATTTTGTCTAACCCTAAAATCAATCCCTAAAATCTCTCTAACCACATTCTCGCTCATTAGAAGGGAAGTTTTTGTTCTAATCCATGAGAATAAATGAACTGGGCCAAAATAAATCATAAAGATCTACCCATTTTAGTAAACCTAGGGAATCCCACCTTAACCATGACGGTCACCCCTAAACCGACACCGGTCAACCTAGAACCATCGTCGGTTACCATTTATTCACCTAAACAACCTTGTTTTTGGGTTGGCACATTTTGAGAGCAAGGGAAGAAGATCAGAGCTACATGTAAGTGAAACCAGTATCCTTTCACATATCCAGACATCCAAAGCCATCACCAGGATAAATATTGAAGTATTGCACTCACAAAATCATTTTGGGAACCACTGCTATGATATCCAATGCTATTCTTCGGATCAAAAGCCACCTCCATTCGGCCATCAAAATCTGCATCACAGTAAGTATATCTCTACTAGCATTATCTATTTCACCATAGTTAACTTCTTTCATACCTATCATTAGTTTATACTTTGCATGTTCATTCATCCATTGCTTATTAGCTTATAATCCTACAATTTTCCTTACACACACCACCAAATCACTAATCTGATCTAATATCCATTTCTAAGTATACCTGAGATCTCCACAGACCTCATCCACTCTTCCAACCTCATTTGACCTTAGATCAGCCCCTTCCATTTGATCTATTTTATTTTCTTTCACCTCGGCCATAACGACGCCGGCTATCCATAGTCATCATCAATTCTACCTAAACTGGCATTGGTCATACCCGACCAACGTCGATCTTTGTGTTTTATACCTTGACCAAGAACAGACCTAACAATCATCTCACTAGTTGGCCTAATAACCCAAAAATTTGATCCCCACCAATTCAACAACCTGACACCTACTTATTATTTAGATCTGACTATAACCTAGCCTATTATATTAGATTTACTTATTGTACTTGAATGAGATACCTAAATCATATCAAGTAGATTAGGACTTTGTTTATTTCTCGCATTAATTTGTTTGAAATAGTGGATTGACATCCATCTAAGGAGTATCACACTTCCTAAATCTAGCATACGCTAGGTAGGCCATGTCCTATACAAGCTACGCAACAAAAAGTGGAAAAATGTAGACACTAAAATTGGGTCACACTCCCCTTGGTCCCTTTTCAAATAACCATCTCATACATACTCATCTAACCATGGCCCCTTCCACCCCACATCACCATTAATTTAATTAATTTAATATATATCCTCACAATATTTAATATTTAATTACCTTAATTTCTACCCCACCACCTCACCTAGACACCTCATCCAGCCACCTCACCCTAGACCTATTCTTGGCATGTTTCCATAACCAACAATAAATAGGTCTTACTTTCCTAATGAGTAAAGATTCGGTCTAACACTAAAATTAAACCCTAAAATATCTCAAACTACATTCCCACTCATTAGAATGGAAGTTTCCATTCTACTTCGCAAGAATAAATGAACTGGGTTAAAAGAAATTAGAAAGATCTCGCCCATTTTAGTAAACCTAAGGAATCCCACCTTAACTAACACCGGTCACCGTATGCGTACCCAAAATTGTAAGGTATTGTCTTTGCTTGGAACAACGTGACAAGTGCCCCAATGATGATACAAGTCTCCTCGCAAGGTGTTCGGGATCCGAAAAATCTCTCCGAGTATGCGTTAACATCCCGCATACCCCGCTTAGCCCCCGCGTCCTTTGTTTTTCCTTTTTCCCCTCTTTTCTTGGCCTTTTACTCTTCAGTAACGAAACCGCTACCCTGTATGGGCGGTGGTCTCGTGACCACCGCCCTGATCAGGGTGGCAGTCCTGTAACCGCCGACCTACTCAGAGTGGTGGTCCTTTACGCATTTTTCAGAAAGTGTTTTAACATGACTCACATAAAAATCAATGTTTCACCAACTTTTCCTTGCCGACTTGGGCTTGCATTTATGTTTTTGGTCCCCTGGAATAGTGTTTGGCCATTGTTTATAGTTTTATATTTAAGTTTGGTTTTGATCTTTGGGTGAATGAAAAGCTATAAATAAATGGTTTATGCACAAACAAATGATTTGGCCCCTCATTCACTTTTCATGCTCTCATTTTCATAGTTCAGTCTATTATTTTGCTTAGAATCCATAGTTTCATTCCTTTGCATGTTTAGTTAGCATTATTCAGCTGTTGGTAAGCCACATACCCATCTTGTGCAAAGATCTATTATTTCACCTAATCCATTAGAGTAAAATAGCTTAGGAAGCCATTAAAGTCACATGTTTTACTCCTCAAAACAGATAGTTTCGGGTTCGGACACTTTATGTTGCATGACTCATGATAAATCCCGCTAGGAATTGCATAAGCCAAGCTCTATGCTCTTGCGCTATCCCTCTCCTACTCACATTGTATTCGATCAGTATTCGAGCTACCTTTGTCCCAACATCTACTTTTGTTGATGCTAACATTACATACTTTTCTCGGATTCATGTGAACATGAAGGAACAGGAAATCACACCGAGGGGACAAGATCATACGGGCCATTGGATCCGCCACTATTCTCTGCGAGAATCCAGGTTCTAGCTTTCAAAGTTCTAAAGTTAGACATATATCAAATAGAGTAGATAATCACTTCTTTTCGCTTAAGTTTACTTTTGATATCACCAGGGGAAGTCATGGGGATTGATAGTTTCTAAGAAACTATGATACATTCCTCACTTCGAGGTAGGATCGAAAGTCCGCAACTAGATTAAGCAAGTTATTTCATTATTTAGAATAGATCTACAAATTGCACAGACAAATAACTACACTCGGTTATTTTGTTTGTTTTAAGTTTTATATTAGTTGTCAAATTCTAGATACGTTTAAATAGCTGCTTTCTTGCATTCTTAAGGTTTCTCAGAAAATACAAAAATAAAAATATATATATGTTCTAGGTTTATTCCACGTAGTTAAAATTTACTTTGTTGCAGTTAGATTTATATTATCGTTTTGTATGACAATCACGGGACCCAGGGAGCCCAGGGAATACATATTTGAGCCAATTATGCCTCAACCCAATCTCGTCATGGAAATAGTTGACATAGATCAAAACCTTAGAATACAAATCTTCCAAACAACAACAGATTTATGACAAATCAGCTCTCAGTTGAGGGGATTAAATATAGAAGACGACCAAGCACACACATTTTGGTCAAATCAACCAAACTACAGATTACCCTAGGCAAACATACACATGACTGTAGAAGGGTTCGAAAGAGAACAAACCTTTGGTTGTGATCCTTTGGTCCCATAGCCAGATGCAGGAGACACTCTTCTAGATATAGATACCAGCCTAAGAATCCAGGTTGCAAGAATGCACCTGTGAGGTACTCTGAGAAGATCACATAGTTATTGATCCTAAATATAGAAGCTGAGAAAGCATATGATTATTGGATACTAGGGATTAGGACTTGATTTCATACATGACCATAGCAGGACCGCAACAACCAAGAGTCTACGGTTGTGATCCACAAATCCCGCAACCTAACGAATCCATAAGTCAATCAGACATAGACACTGGCCTACGTATATTAGTATTCAGATCTACCCCACTTCCACCTACCATCGTCGAATAGTTATCCTTACTAGATATAGCAGCTAACAAAGCTAGAGAGTTCTGGACTAGGCCAGAGAATCATCCATAGAGTCAATTGTATTCACCATCCACCATATGACCTTATCTGGAGACATACACGAAACTATCCTAGGTCATTTTCCATGTATTCCACAACCCATAGATCGAATCATGCCAAAGCTCGATATTTATTGGAGCCTTCGAGCAGTCATCCTTGCCGATCGATCTATCACACCAGTTCAGGTTAGAAGGGCCTTCTTTGCCTTAGATTCACAAATTCCACTAGTGCGTATTGAAGACATTAGATTGCCTAACTAGTTTGTTTGCATCCCATGCATATTCCATCCCCACCGGCTGTCTCGGTACGGCCTCGAGAGTTTGGGTACGTAGAAGAGTTACCTAGATTCCCACACTTGCTTGTCACTTTTCCGGCGTACAAAATTGGTGAACCCAACGTGAAACTAACAACTATTTCACCTTCTCTTTGAGAAGTTTCATCTTATCTCATCCACCTTCGCTCCTTCCCATTATTCTGCGGGTATTCATATACCCCCCGAATATGTCGGGATTCGATGCATATGGCAGACCCCTCTTGGGTCTTGAGGCGTACTACACCCAGCAAAATAGGTAATCATCACCCTCACTCTCAGTATGGGGGGACAACTACTCAACTAATCAGTTGTCAACACAAACTCCAAGAGTTAGATATAATTCATCTTTTCAAACTGGGGAGTTAGATCAACCCCCTCAAAAACAACAAACAGAGCTTTCAGGCTCGAATAATATGACGTTCACCGAGAGAATCTAGATCATCTCCTCAGATGCTACTTAGACCACAAATTAGTAGACAATCAGACCCATACCTGGTCTTAGATGATGAACAGTCAATACGTTATCCTAGGAGTGAACAGCGCTCTCAGGGTATATACCCATCTAGTTTAGGCAGGTTTTTTCAAGAAAATACCTCTATACCATTGCATATAGGAAATACTCTCGAGAAACTTGGCAAGATAGTGATCAGTTCATAGCAGGATATCACATGCCTATACAACACCAAGGTATACAACAAACGCCGCTAAGGCAAAGCACCGTGACTTCACCAAATGAAGTCATTTCAACGTTAGTAGAAAAAGTGAGAGGGTTAGAACTTGCTCAAGCAAGTCAAAATTCTCAGTTCATGCAAGCAGGAAGTTCCAATCCTCCACGCTATCCTAGCCAAGTAGATCTCCTCACAGGAGTAGGCACATTAGGCATGCCTCCTCAGTATCCACAACAAACGCCAACTAGGCCCATCATCTCTAACACCATTCCTCCCGGTCTAGTATCAAACAATCCATTCCTAGATAATACCCCATCATACTTAAACATGTACTCCAAATCACCACAAGGAGATATGTTCTCCTCTCCCGGAATTTTTCTCAAACGCATGGACTTCCCTATGCCCCTTCCAACGCATATGCTTTGCGCCATATCAACAACCCATCCCACCACCACTCCCTCAGCAACCACCATCAATGGTTGAAACCTATGTGATAGGGACTTATTCAGAATATCTGAAAGAGCCCTTAGACTTCGCCATACGAAGCGTCATGCTTCCAAGACCCCTTCTCGATTTACCCAAGTACAAAGGTGAGGGAGATCCAAACGCACATATCAAAACTTACGCTACAGCCATACGCGAAACTACTTCCTTGGGATGGGGTTGTTGCTAAAATATTCCCCAAAACCTTGGAAGGCATTGCTCTTGATTGGTATTACAGAATACCTGAGGCTTCAATCCATTCGTTTAAGCAACTCGTTTCAGAGTTCATTAAGGCATTTGACATGAACAAGCTGTTAAGAATAAGAATCAGGGAGTTCTTACACATCAAACAAGAACACAACGAATCTGTCGCCCATTTCATCCAAAGGTGGCATACAGTCCTTTATTCCTCGGCAAGTGCTCCAAATATGGATCAGATGGAACTATGTGATTTATTCCTTCATTCTCTCAGCAGAGAAGTGAAGGAAAGAAGTCCAGAAGTTCCCATTACGAACTTACAGATGAAGTATTAGAAAGTGCCCTTCGAATAGATCAAGCAGCAATTGATAGTGGTCGTAAGACATATGGAACAAATGGGAGGTTAATCACCTCCAGCCAGAACATTACAACTACCATGAATGTCAATCAAGGACCCAAAATCCTTAACAAAAATCGGGGTGTAACAACTGATGGAGTAACCGATCAGCCCAAGAAGGTAAATGTTGTCAATACTCCATCACAAACAAACAACCAACGAAACAATAACTTTACCCCCACAATCAATACAGTGGATTTTAACCATCCACAACAACAACAACAAAATGGCGAAATCCCACACAGGGTCTAAGCCAAAACTCATTTGGTTATCAAAACCAAAATCAAAGCTAGAAACAACAAATGTAAAACTTTAATCCTAATAGGCAACAGTTTGATCAGAGTTTTAGGCCACAATATACACCAAACCAACAAACCAGGAATTACAATCCCAATTCATATTGTGGTTTCCACAAGATTCAAGGTCATGATACTAGAACATGTCATGACTACAATAAATTCATGCAACGTTTGCCAGAAGAACAAAGACAGTTCTTCACAGATTTGTTTTTGGCAGATCCCGTGTCACCACCACCAAGCACGCTCGCAGGGGCAGTTTCCCCTCAGAATGCTCCCCTCAAGATCTTTAATGATCCACTCCCAAATCATGATAATAACAGATTAAATCCAACTGGGACGAACAAGGGTGCAATGACGGGAAACAATGATCATGAAGCCTCGACTTCACTAAATCCATCAGTTGCGCCACAATTAGGAAATCAATCGAGACCCAAGATAGTCAGTTTAGTAGAACTAGACGCTGAACTACCTATCGAAGCTATAACAAGAACACGAGAATATTTCTCTCAACCAAGCCCAAGTCACCTGCCAGAAACAGATAAGAGTCAACAAATAGTAGAAAAACCCGTGGGTGCCTATGATTTAATTAACGACCTAACAAAAACCTTCTCGCACATTTCATTTTTAGATTTACTAAAAAACTCTCCTGCTCACAGGGCTGCTCTTTTAGAAGCATTAGGTTTAGGTCATTTAATTAACATCACTCCACCTCCTGAAACACAGGTAAATCATGTAGATTTTGATATCCATCCTCTGGGACAGCCGGACAAGGATGTCGAATTCATATTCGAAATAAGTAAAATGCCTACAGATGCTGAGATTGCACGCCGAGGTGATCTAGCCTTACACTTACAAGTATGGGTTTATAATAACTACATAAAACAAGCAATGGTTGATGATGGGGCTGCAGTTAACATAGTCCCCTTCTCTTTCCTTCAAAAGTTAGGATATGGGGAAACAAACTGTTCCACCACTCGAAATACATTGAGAGGCTATGATAGCCTTAAAGCCACTTCGATTGGAACTATAATACTACCGGTCACCTTAGGACCCAAAAAAATCCTGACTGAGTTTTATATTATAGATCAAGAAACTAATTATAATATGATCCTCGGCCAACCATGGATACACCGAATGAAGGCAATCCCTTCTACGTTATTCCAAGAAGTAAGATTCTTGCATCTAGGAAAGGTGTTTGTAGCCAAAGGTGATCCAAAACCTTTCGATATACACCTAGCTGACTTAAAGAAAAGACCAGGTGTGCACTCGGAATTTGAACTTCCAACAAACCAACTTAATAAACCCACTGACGCAAAACCAGAGGAGAAGTTGGTACCTACAACGGATCTTGAAACTATCAGCATAGCCAAAACAACCCCAACCCCCAAAGATAAGGCTAAAGAAACGGTATCATTAGGGACTACTGCAAAAATCATTGAGTTAATAGAACAAGATTTACCAATGTTCTTACCATTTGATTCAGTAGGCATAGGATATTCACTAGGTGTTGGTTCCCTTCCATCAGAGGATCTCTGCATGGTAGAAGTGGAGTCGCAAAACGCAGCAGATACCCCAACATCTATACTCCCAGCTAAGTATTGGACTCTCCATTTTGATGGAGCTAAATGCCATTATGGAGCGGGGTAGGTATAATTCTTACTTTGCCCGAAGAGAAAGTCCGCCATTTGCCTTTAAGCTAAATTTTGAATGCACAAACAACGGCGCTGAGTACGAAGCCCTCCTCCTTGGCCTCACCTTAGCCAAAAGAATTGGTGTTGATAACATCAGAGTCTTAGGAGACTCGCATTAGTAACAAATCAAGTTTCAAGTATACAAACCAAAGCCGCACACTTGCAGGCTTCTGAAAAGAAGTCAGTATTAGATTTAAGCAAGGCGTTTAACTTTATATCCATTGAAGCAATCCCGCGAGAGAAAAATCTTCTCGCCGACTCAATAGCAACTTCAGCATCATGTTTTACTCCAAGCAATGAGTTAGAGGATACCCATTTCACGGTATCCATTCGTGATGAACCATTGATAAAAACAATGACAAATCCCCTTTTAAACAGAAGTGAATCTACCATTCTGGATCAGGTTAATAGTGATGTGGCTACTTTGGATTATTTAAACGCCTATGCGGCACTACATCTCTCCTATCATACGATAGATTTGTCCTTAATCCCACATTCATCTTCTTACTGCGGAAATCCCATAATGGAACCTAGCATATACGCAGTAGAAAATAGGGATGATTTGGATTTACCCCCAGCACCGCCTGAGTTTGAAGAGGGTAACACCTCTTTGATCAAAGAAACAATCGATGTCAACATCGGAACAGAGGATGAACCAAGAATCTTGAAATTAGGGTCCTCGTTAACCCCAGAAGAAGTAGAAATACATACTCGGATCCTCAAAGAACATCAGAAGGTGTTTGCATTTAATTATAAGGAGATGACAGGCGTCGCACCCCACATCATGGTACACAACCTCGTCACTAAGTCTGATGCAAAGCCAGTTAAACAAAAATCAAGACCCATGAAACCCAAGGTAGCTCTCATGGTGAAGGAGGAGGTAATAAAACTCCTCCAAGTAGGATTTATCAAACCAGTCGACTACTCCCAATGGGTATCTAACATCGTTCCCGTTCTCAAGAAGAATGGAAAGATACGCATCTGCATAGATTTCCGAGACATCAACAAAGCATGTCCTAAGGACGACTTCCCGTTGCCATCTATTGATGTCATTGTTGATGCAACAGCTGGGTTCAAACTTTTGTCTCTCATGGATGGATTCTCGGGATATAATCAAATCAAAATATCTGAGCAAGATCAAGCTAAAACCATGTTTATAACTCCTTGGGGAACCTATTGCTACGTTGTTATGCCATTCGGTCTCAAAAATGCTGGTGCTACATACCAGCGGGCTATGACATATATATTTCATGATCTAATCCATAAAATCATGGAATCCTACGTAGATGACTTGTTGGCTAAGGCCAAGAAGCGTTGTGACCATCCAGAAGTACTCCACATCATTCTTTCACACCTAATAGAATACGGAGTCACACTAAATCCAGAAAAATGCGTCTTTGGCGTAACAGGAGGGAAGCTCCTAGGTTACATCATATCATCATGAGGGATAGATGTTGATCCAACCAAAATTCGGGCTGTCCTCGAAATGGTCCCACCTTCGAATGAATCTGGAATCAGGTCATTTCTCGAGAAAACTAGGTGCAATCCGGAGATTTATCCTGACTTAAGCTTCGTCATTCATCCAATCAACAATTTACTCAAGAAGGATTATAGCATTGATTGGACCAAAGACTGCAATAAATCCTTCGATGTAGTTAAGCGTTTCCTGTTGTCACCACCTACGCTAATGCCACCTAAGCTAGATCGCCCGTTAATTTTATACTCACGAGCTACCAATGTCTCGTTAGCTTGTATGTTGGCCCAAGAGGACAATGACAAGAGAGAACATGTGATTTATTTCATTAGCCGAACACTGCTCGACTATGAAACACGCTATACACAAGCAGAACGAGAATGCCTTGCCATAGTCTTTGCTACTAAACGCTTAAGACACTATATGTTGAACCAAGAAACAAGGGTCATGGTAAAAATAGACCATTTACGAACTTTCCTCACACAAGGATCCTTGTCTAAAAAGGCTGGGCATTTTATAACCTTAATGGGGGAATTCGAATTAACATTTGTAAATCAGAAGTCAGTTAAAGGACAAATCATTGCGGATTGGTTAGCTGATAACCCATTAGATGGAGGTGATTTAGTAGATTTAGACTTTCCAGATGAGTGTGTATACTACATCGAAACCCGACCCTCTATCTCTGAGTGTCCCTGGTACACTAATATCATTAATTATATCATGGACCATACATACCCAGAAGGAGCTACACCACAACAAGAAGGCGGTTACGTATTATCGTAGCCAAATACGTCATTATAGAGCAAGTGCTCTATCGAAAAGTGTTTGATGGAATGCTCCTAAGATGTGTCGACACAGAAGAATCCAAGAAGATTCTCCATGAATCCCATAGTGGAATATGTGGAGGCCACTTCGGTGGCCATGCCACCGCTCGAAAAATACATCGAATGGGCTATTTCTGGCCCACTCTAGAACACGATGCAGTAGAGTTTGTACGCAGGTGTCATAAGTGCCAAGAATTCTCCCATGAGATCCACATGCCGGCACAAGCTCTGCAACCAATCGCTACTCCATGGCCCTTTTCTACATGGGGCCTAGATTTGATAGGGAAATTCTCTCCCTCGTCTATAGATGGCCATAATTTTATAATCACGGCCACTGAATATTTCACCAAGTGGGTAGAGGCTATGCCTCTTACTACTGTACCTGGTTCTGTAATCGCCAAGTTCATTTTAAACCAAATCATTTACAGATACGGTATCCCGCAAATCATTATCTCCGATAATGGAACTTCTTTTAAGAATGAAGAGGTTCGCGAACTATGCAATAAATTTAAGATAAGCCATCATACGGCTTCCTTGTATTACCCTCAAGCCAACGGACAGGCTGAAGTGACAAACAAGACACTGAAAGCCATTCTCCTTAAAACTGTGAAAGAAAACAAACGAGATTGGCATTTGAAGTTATATCCATCCTTGTGGGCCCACCAAACCTCAATAAGAACACCAACGGGAGCCACTCCTTTTTCATTAGTGTTCGGGGCAGAGGCAGTTCTCCCACTCGAAGTTGAAATACCCAGTCTCCGCATTTCATTACAAGGGATTCTGGATGAAGATGCTTATAGAGAAGCACGTCTTTCCCAACTAGAAAGCCTAGATGAAACTAGGTTAGATGCTGAATAGTGACATAGAATCTATGCTGACCGGATGTGCCGGCAGTACAACAAGAAGGTCTATGAACGCGACATATACGAAGGTGATCTAGTTCTAAGGCTAGACAGCCGGATCGACAAGAAGACCGGTGAAGGAAGGAAATTCTGGCCCAAATGGTTGGGCCCATACCGAGTCATGAAGGACTATGGAAATGGTGCATACCTCTTATGTACACTAGAAGGTGAGGAATTTGGCAAAATAGTCAATTCCCTGCACCTCAAGCGGTTCTACGCATAAGCAGCCAGCATTACTTATATAACTATCTACATTGCATTTTCATACAGATTAAGATCATTTTGTCCACTTGTCTCTTACATAAATTGTGATCAAGGAATCTATTCTCAAAGAAATTCATTACAAACTCATGATGTTGTTAGCATAAAAACTTTAATCATACCTCTCCATTTTCATGATGTCATCAAATTATCTCGGAATCATTTTATCAAATAAAGCTAGATATGACAAAGTCTTAACGGTAACCATACCAAGATCTGCAAGTTTATTCTTGCTTTGATTTCTTCTTAGGGTAGGTGTCTTGCCTATGGTCTTTCTAGAAGCTTCATGGTGTCACATCTATCCCATATGTATATCTCTTTAGAAATAAGCACATACTGACATTTTACTCAAGTAAACAAGTCAAAAAGATATTAAACAGAAAATTTTAATTTTACACATTTCCTTGCCCCACCAACCTTCGGTGATGAGCTTGTGTCTCTTACTAGTGACGTGGGGTTAGGAAAGGATGGAAATGCCCTTACTTGCCTATGCTTTTCCCACGGTGTTAAACCCACGCTTCTTACTAGTAGCATGGGGCAAAGTGTAGGGGGTCCTCTTGACAAATAAATGTAAATGGTCATACACAAACAATTCAAACTTTGAAACTTTGAGTCAAAAATAAATGAATCGGATGCTCAAAATTCCAAGAGATTTAAAATCCTAAAAACCCATATTTTGTCTACTATGTGGCCATGTACGGATCTAAGTCTAGATAAACTACAAAGTAAGTTGCATTCTAAACTATGAAGTCACTCGGGCGAGAGTAAGCTTGTAGCTTCCAATTTGGTTCCACCAAAGTTTTGTCTCTCTTTCATCACTATCATTTCAGCTACACCTCGCAACTTGTGCCCCTTTCTATCTCTTGATGATAAGCCCTCGCATATTAGTAGTTGCGTGGAGTTAGGAGTGGGGAAAGTTTATTTGTCCATCGTCTTGGTTTGTATTCATCACTCTGCAAAAAAAACATGAGGTGTCCAAAATTGCTTACAGAAGCTAAGATTCAAAATCACATTATATCTACATATATCAGCATCATGAAATACACAAAAGGAAACAAACATTTGCATCATTTGTTCTCCACTACATACATTCTGAAAAGCATATAAACATACATCATAGTATACATAGGAAACTGGAAATAGAAAGGAAACTATGAGTGCCAAGATTTTGATCCAAAATAAATACGTATATATAAATGATCAATGTTTATATACAATGCCATCATGCACTAAGCATGGTCAAAACGCTCAAAGAGCCCGTGATATACAAAAGAATATATAAAACAAAATCTACGAGAGCCAAGTGGCCTCTCAGTCCCTACGCGACCCCTCCAAAGGTGCACGTCCATGCCTAGGACTCCGGCTATGCCGGCGCTCTGAATGTACGGAGGGCTCAGGATCCCGAGGAGCAGCCGCAGTCTCACCACGAGAACGGCTCCTCATAAGATGCTCAGCCGTCCTATACCCCGCTAGCTCGGTGCGAAGGGTCGATACCATCCTGGCCACATGCCAGACTGGAGCAAAGACGTCGGTATGCCTACCGGCTGCTGAAGGCTCCCCAACGTCTACGGACAGCTCTGCACGCGTCCTA
The DNA here is from genome assembly GCA_018340775.1 of Taxus wallichiana var. yunnanensis. Lineage (NCBI taxonomy): Eukaryota > Viridiplantae > Streptophyta > Pinopsida > Cupressales > Taxaceae > Taxus > Taxus wallichiana. The sequence goes on along the minus strand of CM031237.1, from coordinate 96,422,909 downwards.
TCCATGGGGATCATCAGGGAATCAGTACATACCCTGCGGATCAAATCCCACCACTCATCAACAGTCTCTGCAAACAAAGGAGAAAACAAGTTAGAAACCAAGAAAAGAAATTAGGAATACAAGATTGCAACTAAGGAGAGCCTACAAGCAAACATTAAAAGGGAGAAAGGGTAACTTACTCGGATCACCAGGCCTCCAGGATGGGTCGCTGGGGCCGGCACCTGCCGCGGATGCCACTGCCGACTGAGGGGCTGCTCCTGTGGCAGGAGCAACATGTCGCCCCACAACGGACTCATCCTCTCCACCATGGCCCTAGGAGAGTGGCTCCTCTGAAACTAGAGTATCCCTCTCTGCGCTCTGCTCAGCCCTCTCTACCTGCATGATATCCTGAGTGTCATGCCACTCAGGATCGCTGTCATCGGTCTCCTCCTCTGTTCCTCCCTCTGTGAACTCCTCAGACTTGGAGTCAATATCAATAGGGTCATCGCTGCTATGAGCAGGACCCGCAGCAATCTGAAGCAAAGGTGCCCGAGGCACACCGGCTCTCCCTCTAGCACGTACTATCCTCCTGGCTGCAATGGGAATGCTAGGAGTAACCACTGTCCAACCTCGGCCTCTAGGCCCCCCTCTGGCCTCACGGACTGATCTGTAGACTAGCGCCACTGGGGGAAGCATACCCATATATGGTAGGCCAAACTGCTGAGGAACCCGGCCAAAGGGGTGCACCTCCACTCGTCCCACTCTATCAATGAGCTACCTTGTGGTGGAGCAGGAGATCAAAGTAAGAGTCTCCTCACCCCATATGTCCGCTAGTCTGATACGGTGTCACCTCCATGTCGGCAGTAGTCAGGGAGGCAACTGGCTGATGAGGTGCTCTAAGCACCGACATGTCTATCCATCTCGCTGCCCTAACAGCTCCAGGATCTGCCACCTCCACACCCCTGCCATAGGGGATGAAATGCTCATAAACCCAACTCATGACTAGAGTCGGGTGGCTCAATGACTGCCCCTGTAAATGGACCACCCTGTATAGATCATGGTAAGTGGTCCCAAGAATGTCTACTCCCCAAGCGTATATCCAACCATGCCCCTCTATCTGTGTAATAATGGGGGCCCAGCAGTATAACAATGTGTCCCCTCCCTTGTCCCCGATCAATCTCGAGGCAAGGATCCCCATGATGGCCTGTCGAAATACGGGGATGGGCAAAGAAGGAATAGATTGAACTCTCACCCCCTTCTTTGACCCCATAGAGATGGCTGCATCTCCCATATATGTTGCCCACTGTGCAATCTATGCCCGTGAGCCTGCTGTCTCTAAAGTGAGTCACCTCCCAATGATCGGGACCCCCAAAATGTGGTAGACATCCTCCAATGTAATGGTCCACTCACCACGGACCCTGGCAATCGGAAGGTGTTCTCGGTCCGCATCCCAGTATGAAAACAAGTCACAAAGGATGTGACTAGATGGTGTAACATGGGGCACGCGTGATATGCGCAATATGCCGGCCCTCTGAAGTGTGTCCTCCTCATCCTGTGAGAGGGCATCTAGTACCCCTGGGAGCCAATCACACTCCCTCTCTCTACTCCATCGGATGTACTCCTCTCTCGCCTGCATACACCCAAAAACACACAAAACAAAGTAAGTTAGCATCCAGGCAATACTGAGAAAGTCATAAAAGCACATAGAAATGCTAGAAATACAAACACAATCTCAAAAGCAGGTTCCTTTTGCATTCTGTGCAAAACCACCGCCCTGAGCAGGAGGCGGTTTTGTAACCGCCACCTTAAAGGCGGCGGTCGTGTAACTGCGCCCCGAGCAGATAGCAGATCATGTAACCACCGCCCTGGGTAGGGCGGCGGTCGTGGTCCGAAAACCCATGCGGGTTTTTAAGCTAAAAAGGCCTAAAAAGTGTAAAAAATGGCCATTTAACTTAAAAACAGAGCCTACCCCAAGAGTGCCCCCCCTAGGTGGACCTTTTAACACTAGCATTTTCAAAAATTCCCCCATTGCAGAGTATTTAGCATTTCAAAATTAAGGGGGGAAAAACAATAAACTGAAGAAAACTAACTTGTGATCGCTGAGGTCGATGTTCCGCACGTGGAGGCATGATCACTATCTTCTCTGTGAACGTTTTGACTCTACTCACGCAAGAAACCATCACCGTGGGTCCCAGAGCTCAAAATCAACCAAATCAACTCACGCAAATGAATAGGAAAATGGGCCCACTTTCATACATATAGCACTCTGTTTCGTTTTAAAAATGACTTTTCACAGGTTTGGAGCACTGATGGAGGTAAGTTCCTATCCCCGCATAAATGGTACGTTCTCATTCCCTGTTATTCTTAGCATTTATTTTTCAGCTATTGTATCTATCTGCACTTGAGTTCTCTTTTCATTTTACAGGTAGCGGGAATATTGGATGGCGTCATTTCAACACACGGACGTGTCAGGTATAACTTCTAACTTCCCATTTCGGGACTTCCATACTCGGACCCACCGTTTTACGCCTCTTCATGGCTAAAACACTTCTCCGAGGGTAATATATACATAGCCAAAATTGTAAGGTCTTGTCTCGCCGAAACAACGTGACAAGTGCCCCAATGATGATACAGGTCTCCTCGCAAGGTGTTCGGGATCCGGAAAAGCTCTCCGAGTATGCGTTAACATCCCGCATGCCCCGCTTAGCCCCCGCGTCCTTTGTTTTTCCTTTTTCCCCTCTTTTCTTGGCCTTTTGCTCTTCAGTGATGAAACCGTCACCTTGTATGGGCGCCGCCCTGATTAGGGCGGCGGTCCTGTAACCGCCGCCCTGCTCAGAGCGGCGGTCCTTTACACATTTTCCAGAAAGCGTTTTAATGTGACTCACGTAAAAATCAACGTTTCACCAGCTTTTTCTTGCCGACTTGGGCTTGCATTTATGTTTTTGGTCCCCTGGAATAGTGTTTGGCCATTGTTTATAGTTTTAGAGTTCAGTTTGGTTTTGATCTTTGGGTGAATGAAAAGCTATAAATAAATGGTTTGTGCACAAACAAATGATCTGGCCCCTCATTCACTTTTCATGCTCTCATTTTCATAGTTCAGTTTATTATTTTGCTTAGAAGCCATAGTTTCATTCCTTTGCATGTTTAGTTAGCATTGTTCAGCTGTTGGTAAGCCACATACCCATCTTGTGCAGGCAGTACTGTTATTTCACCCAATCCATTGGAGTAAAATAGCTTAGGAAGCCATTAAAGTTGTAGGTTTTACTCCTCAAAATAGGATAGTTTCAGGTTCTGGACACTTTATGTTGCATGACTCGCAATAAATCCTGCTAGGAATTACATAAGCCAAGCTCTGTACTCTTGCGCTATCCCTCTCCTACTCTCATTGTATTGATCACCGATTCGAGCTACCTTTGTCCCAACATCTACTTCAGTTGATGCTAGCATTACACGCTTTTCTGGATTCACGTGAACATGAAGGAACGAGGAAATCACACTGAGGGGACAAGATCATACACGCCATTGGATCTGCCAGCATTACTGCGTAATCCGGGTTCTAGCTTTCAAAGTTCTAAAATTAGAAATATATTAAATAGAGTAGATAATCACTTCTTTTCAGTTAAGTTTACTTTCGATATTGCCAAGGAAGTTGTGGGGATTCATAGTTTCTGAGAAACTATGATTCATTCCTCACTTCTAAGGTAGGATCGAAAGTCTGGAAAATAGATTAAGCAAGTTATTTCATTATTTAGAATAGATCTACAAATTACACAGACAAATAACTACACTCGGTTATTTTGTTTGTTTTAAGTTTTATATTAGTTGTCTAATTTTAGATGTGTTTTAAATAGCTACTTTCTTGCATTCTTAAGGTTTCTCAGAAAATACAAAAATAGAAAATATATATATGTTCTAGGTTTATTCCACGTAGTTAAAATTTACTTTGTTGCAGTTAGATTTATATTATCATTTTGTATGACAATCACGGGACCCAGGGAGCCCAGGGAATACGTATTTGAGCCAATTGTGCCTCAACCCAATCTCATCATGGAAATAGTTGACATAGATCAAAACCTTAGAATACAAATCTTCCAAACAACAACAGATTTACTGACAGATCAACTCTCAGTTGAGGGGATTAAATATAGAAGACGACCAAGCACACACATTTTGGTCAAATCAACCGAACTACAGATTACCCTAGGCAAACATACACATGACTGTAGAAGGGTTTGAAAGAGAACAAACCTTTGGTTGTGATCCTTTGGTCCCATAGCCAGATGCAGGAGACACTCTTCTAGATATAGATACCAGCCTAAGAATCCAGGTTGCAAGAACACCTGTGAGGTACTCTGAGAAGATCACACAGTTATTGATCCTAAATATAGAAGCTGAGAAAGCATATGATTATTGGATACTAGGGATTAGGACTTGATTTCGTACATGACCATAGCAGGACCACAACAACCAAGAGTCTACGGTTGTGATCCACAAATCCCGCAACCTAACGAATCCATAAGTCAATCAGACATAGACACTGGCCTACGTATATTAGTATTCAGATCTACCCCACTTCCACCTACCATCGTCGAATAGTTATCCTTACTAGATATAGCAGCTAACGAAGCTAGAGAGTTTTGGACTAGGCCAGAGAATCATCCATAGAGTCAATTGTATTCACCATCCACCATATGACCTTATCTGGAGACATACACGAAACTATCCTAGGTCATTTTCCATGTATTCCACAACCCATAGATCGAATCATGCCAGAGCTCGATATTGATTGGAGCCTTCGAGCAGTCATCCTTGCCGATCGATCTATCACACCAGTTCAAGTTAGAAGGGCCTTCTTTGCCTTAGATTCACAAATTCCACTAGTGCGTATTGAAGACATTAGATTGCCTAACTAGTTTGTCTACATCCCATGCATATTCCATCCCCACCGGCTGTCTCGGCACGACCTCGGGAGGTCGGGTACGCGGAAGAGTTACCTATAGATTCCCACGCTCGCTTGTCACTTTTTCGGTGTACAGTCACCCCTAAACCAACACTAGTCAACCCGAACCATCATCGGTTACCATTTATTCACCTAAACAACCTTGTTTTTGGGTTGGCATATTCTGAGAGCAAGGAAACGAGATCAAAGCTGAATGCAATGAAACCAACATCCTTTCACATATCTAGACATCCAAATCCATCCCTAGGATAGATATTGAAGCATTTCACTCATGGAATCATTCTGGGAACCACTTCTATGATATCTAACACTATTCTTCCGATCAAGAGCCACCTTCCATTCAACCATCAAAATCTACATCACTTTATAAGTACATCTCTACCAGCATTGTCTATTTCATCATAGTTAACTTTTATCATTTCTGTCATTAATTTATACTTTACATGTTCATTCCTCCATTTCTTATTAACTTGTAATCCTACCACTTCCATTACACACACCATCAAATCACCATTTTGACCTAATATCCATTTCTGAGTATACCTGAGATCTCCATAGACCTTCTCATCCACTCTCCCAACCTCATTTGACCTTAGATCAGCCCCTTCCATTTGATCTATTTGAGTTTCTTTTACCTCGACCATACCAATGCTAGTTATCCACAACCATCATTAGTTCTACCTAAACCGACATCGGTCATACCCAAAAATGTCGGTCTGTGTTTTATACCTTGACCAAGAACAGACCTAATAATCATCTCACCAGTTAGCCTAACAACCCAGAATTTCATCCTCACCAATTCCAACAACATGACACCTACTTGTTATTTAGATCTGATTATAACCTAGCCTATTATATTATATTTGCTTATTGTACTTGAATGAGATACCTAAATCATGTCAACTACAGTAGGAATTTATGTATTTCTCACATTAATTTTTTTAAAATAGTGGATTAACAACCATCTATGGAGTATCACACTTCCTAGATCTAGCAGACACTAGGTAGTCCACTTTCCTATATCATTTAATTATCCTTTTGTGGTCTTGTTTTCTATTACAAGTAGTTCCTCCTAGCCAAAATGAAGCTTTCACATTCAGTTGTGGATCAAGAAGTCAGAACATGTGCAACAACGATCAACTGACCAACATTTAACAGGTATTCCTTCTTGACCCTTACCCTTATCTCTGCTTTCGTCATTCAAAAAAGTTAAGAAAACGGTGAAACATTTTAATAAAAGGAAATTACAAGCTTAATCAGGCTTAATCCACTTGATCAGGAAACATTTTAACATGACCTTGACTCTATTAGGTTTAATCCACTTGATCTCCACCTATCTATATATATCAATACAAATTAAAACATATACACCATCCATACTATAAATACCATCATCTATAAATCGGAAAGTCTGTAAACATACATGTGAACATAGATACAAATAATAATCACAATCCCTCAAAACTCTCATATACAGCCTCACCATCTTCGACATGCAAGCCGGTATACATATCAAAAATATGTCAAAAACATGGATACACTAATCATTAATGATGACTAATCATCACCCCACCTGATATCCATCCCTATCTCATCAGTATCCTCCATCTCCCCTCCAGTGGGGTGCCCTGCCAATCTCTCTCCACCTCACCTCAATCTGTCCTCTAATGTTCCCTCACCTGGAGTTGGCCTCCATGAACTAGTGGCCTCACCCTGACCTTGTCTCGGGGCTCAATGGCCCCATGTGCTCTCTACACTATGGGTATGTGACCTCGTCCTCTCACTCGAGGCTTTTTGTGCTCTATACTCCCAATGGGACATAAAAACTATCCCCGAGGCCATCAAAATATCATGATAAAATCTGACTTCACCTAATGCATCTCTCAACCTCGCTTATCGGTCTTGTTTGTGGTGGTGCCATCGACCTCGGCCCCTGTACCTATCTATCGAGACCCTATCCCACTGGTACCTATAAAGAGGGACCTTATCCCTATGCTTGTGCCTTTCTGAGGGACCCTGTCCCACTCCTACCTATATCTGGACTCGAAGAGTCACAACTGTGCTGTAGTACCCAACTAGCCCTCTAAACTTGTAATTTACACACGTAGGGCAACCACCTATACCCCATCTCCACCCCTGTGTGGCACCTATCCCTGAGCTACCAGGCTCGAAAAATAGCAACATATGCCTCTGATCCTGTCAACTGTCCCTCCACTATACCCAACTATGTAATCAGGGTCATCACCTACCCTTGTAGGGTGTCCCTCTGCACTATGATGGTGGCTAAATCCAGATTGCCCATTCCCTTCTTCTTATATCGAATAACAATGAATGGATTAGATCTTACCTCATCTCGGTGCCATCGGCATGATGGCATGTTTGGCCGTTGTTCCGGTGGTCCACTCGAACCTTCCCCCACCTTTGCCATGTCTAATCACAAAATACAATCCTCCTAACCTCCACCCAACCACAATCGATCCCCCTATGCTCATGGACCCATCTACTTGGCTCCTCTAACCAACCAGATCTCCACCTCAGCAAGATCTCATCCTCATCCTTTCCTCTTGACAAAGCACAACTCGTTCAGTTGTCTGTCACTTTCACAAAAGCCAAAACATACAAATGAATCCATATTATATATATTTTTTCTTTTTATATACCCTTGTCGACCTGACCGATGTCGGTTATATCTAAACCAACATCAATCATGTGACTCGACACACCATGGTCGGTCACACCAAAACTAACATCGGTCTAGTGCCTAATAACCCATGATCGGCTTTCCTAGACCGTCACCGATTACGTATGACCAACATCGGTTACCTGTCATACTCTTTCCCATACCTTTTACCCATTTTTGAACAACAAAAAACAAAACCAAGGACCGTTTGACCTTACCCACCCTTATTGCAACCAACCTCCATGCCTACATTACCTATACCTGTCCTTAATTACACTTTGGGATTAGTTATTTTACCCATACCTCAACCATACCTTTGCCCCGACCTAGCTACTTAGACCCGAACATTGAAAGTGACATGTGAACTCATGTGCTCGCTATACCTTGTGACACTATTACCCGTGTTATTTGACCTAATGACATTATTTTTCCTATTGCCATGCCATTTATCCCGACCTTACCTTTGGTGTCTTTGGAACATACCTAAACATCCTTGCACCTAACCTAGGAAGTGCTTCCGCACCATATCCTATACCTTGATATCTGGAATCACCTCAACCTTGTTGGGATTAACCTATCGACCTTAGACAATGTAGATTTTACATGCTCTTCAACCTAGTAACGTGCCGTAGTTTATACATGTGCGTGCATTTTATTGTTGCTACCTTTGACCTTGGCCCATTACTTGGATTACCCGATTAGACCTTTGCCCAATTACCCCCATTGTCCACCTTCCTCTTCATCACATCCACCTTTTATCAAACCACTCACCGATTTTGTCTTCTACCTCATATGTTCCTAGTTTGAGGGGGATCACCTTCACACACACATGGGGCAACCACATCTTACTTTTGTCAATTGCTCTTACCAATACAAGCTACACAACAAAAAGGGGAAAAATTATGTAGACACCAAAATTGGGTCACACTCCCCTTGGTCCCTTGTCAAATAACTAGCTCAAGCATACTCATCTAACCATGGCCCCTTCCACCCCACATCACCATTAATTTAATTAATTTAATATATATCCTCACAATATTTAATATCTAATTACCTTAATTTATACTCACCACCTCACCTAGACACCTCATCTAGCCACCTCACCCTAGACCTATTCTTGGCATGTTTCCATAACCAACAATAACTAAGTCTTACTTGCCTTAATGAGATAAGATTTGGTCTAACCTATAATTAATCCCTAAAATCTCTCTAATCACATTCCCGCTCATTAGAAGGGAAGTTTCCATTATAATCTGCGAGAATAAATGATTTGGGCCAAAAGAAATCAAAAAGATCTTCCAATTTTAGTAAACCTAGGGAATCCCTCCTTAACCAATGCCTCACCCCCTAAATCGACACGGTCAACTTGGAACCGTCATCGGTTACCATTTATTCACCTAAATAACCTTGTTTTTGGGTTGGCACATTTTGAGAGCAAGGAAACGAGATTAGAGTTGCATGTAAGAAAAACTAACATCCTTTCACGTATCCAGACATCCAGAGCCATCACCAGGATAGATATTGAAGCATTGCACTCACATAATCATTATGGGAACCACTGCTACGATATCCAACACTATTCTTCTGATCAATAGCCACCTCCATTCAGCCATCAAAATCTACATCATAGTAAGTACATCTCTACCAACATTGTCTATTTCAACATAGTTAACTTTTGTCATTCCTATCATTAGTTTATACTTTGCATGTTCATTCCTCCATTGCTTATTAGCTTGTAATCCAACCATTTCCCTTACCCACACCACCAAATCACCATTCTGACCTAATATCCATTTTTGAGTATACTTGAGATCTCCACAAACCTTCTCATCCACTCTCCTAACCTCATTTGACCACAGATCAACCCCTGTCATTTGGTCTATTTGAGTTTACATTACCTCGACTATACCAATGCCGATTATCCATAATCATTTTTGGTTCTACCTAAAATAGCATCGTTCATACCCAACCGATGTCGGTCTCTGTGTTTTATACCTTGACCAAGAACAAACCCAACAATCATCTCACTAGTTGACCTAAACAACCTAGAATCTGACCTTGACTAGTCCCAATACCTTAATAGATACCCCATCTTTCAAATCCAACTATGGCCTAGCTTTGTTGTGATTGGATTTTCTTATTTTACTTATCAGAGATACCTAAATCATATCAACTACAATAGGATTTTACTTGTTTCTCACATTAATTTTTTTAAAATAGTGGATTGACAGCCATCTAGGAAGTATCACACTTCCCAGAACTAGCATATGCTAGGTAGTCCACTGTCATATATCATTTAACTATCCTTTTGTGCTCTTGTTTTCTATTACAGTAGTTAATCCTAGCCAAAAGAAAGCTCTCACAATAAGTCATGGATCAAGAAGTCGAACGTGTGCAACAACCATGAATCGACCATCATTTAATAGGTATTCCTTCTTGGCCTTTACCCTTATCTGTTTTGTCATTCAAAAAGGTTAAGAAAAAGGTGAAACATATACAATCCTCTAAATTTTATTTATTTATGTTTATAATTTATCCATGGTGAAAAAAATTGAACTTTGTGTCTAAAGTTAAACTAATGTGGATTTCTCAAACTTGTGTCTCGTCTGATGTTTTTCCTTATAACTTCGAAATTCCTAATGGTGGAGAAAACAAGTTTTAATGTTTTAGAGAATGAAATATAGTTGGATCAGGATGTATAGAGATAATTTAAAGATTTTTTAATGAATCTATGATCGTGAAAATGTTGTAAATAAGAATTAAACTAAATAACTCGCCTCTTGGGCTTTTAGAAAACCTAGACAAGGGTTTGGTAGGAAAAACATCATATCTCGAGCATGAAAGAGTTTCATTACGAAAAAATTGGAAAATATGACCTTGATATATCCCCAAATCATATAGAAAAGGAATTTTATGATTTCAAGTTTACATGTGCTAGTTTTGATGCTAGCAATAAATTACAATCAAAAGGCTAATTGAGGTGAAACTTTAGAGTTGGGAACAATTGACAAGGAACAATCCAATGAAACTTTAGAGGCTTCCTAATGGGCCAAAAGGGTATCCTAAACTATGTCCAGCTTTCCTATAAAGAGATAATCATGGTTTTTATAAGAAAAACTAAATATGAATTGTGGTAAGTATGAAAACCTAGTTCTGGGACATCAGTGATAATGTTTGCATGGAGTTTCCAAATCACACAAAAGTTTGATTATAGATTTATTATACCATCCTCCATATGGGGTTTGAACAATTTTTCTCAAATGCACGTGAAATGTATTTCATGAGAAAATTCAGTTCAACTATCTTAGAATCCTAAATGGTGGTCCCAAAGGCAAATTTGAGCATAATATAGAAAAAACACTTACACATAGAATGGAATGCATGGATAAGGGAGAAGCTAGCTTTGGAGATGGAAGTGAAGCATAAAGAGGTAATGGAGGTAAGAAGATTATAAATTACAGAGGTAACAAAAGTGTGTTCATCATAAATAAGCATAATTTGGTTTTTCACTTAATACGGTCAAAATAGGGTATGTCATGATCGAGTTGTGAGTGTTAAATTATGATCCTTTTGAATGAAATATTATATAAGGTTCATGTGAGTTATAACTTGAATGTTCCTCAGACTGAATGTTGAGATAAGGATGGATGAGGTAAGATGTTGGACCACGGTTTTACAATCTCAAGTCACGATTCCTGAAGCTTTATAACCGGTACTAAATCTCCTAATAAACGTAAAATAATCTTGATAACTATTTTGGAGACATTGGTACAACTAAGACTTTCCTAATAATATTAATGTCGCTCTAAGATCCAAAGTCAAGCTCGTTTATTGTATGATTTGATTAATCTTAACACTAGAGTCAACATTTGAGTTATAACTTTACAATGGGGGAGGATATTTTGGCTAAAGATTCACAATTTAATTAAAAGTAATGCTTACTTTAGAGGATTTGGCGACATCTACTCATTCCCTTCCTCTATGGGATTTTAGTACGAGTCATGGATAATGAACCGATAATGGAAATCTTTTTGAAGAATTAAGCCTAATCTCATACTTGACTAAGTCTTCATGATGTGGGGTATTGGATCCTAAGTAACCCATTGAGTTTTTGTGAATATATTATGGAATCAATTCATTCTTCTACTAACCCAGATTTTTTTAGAATTGGTAAAGGAGAATCTAGTGACAACTAGCTAACACTAACTAATAAAAAAATTCTCCCAATTTTTACGGGATTATTTTGAGGATCTCTATTCTTTATGAGGGGCAAGAATTGGGCAACTACGGGATGAGAGCCAATTATTGAACGTGGACTAATACTTGTGAGGGTACATGAAAATTAGGGAGCTAGTAAATTTCACTTTCCCACTTACATTTTGAAAATAAAGTTCGGATAGAATAAGTCATATTAAGTCATTTCAAATCAAGTAGCTAGTTAAATGATGACAAATAGATAGAAAAAATATATGACTTAATTCCTAAGTAATGGTCCACCTTGAATTTCTTTGTATTTAAAATCACCAAATTTAAATAGTTAAAAATATCTTCCACATGTTTTTTTAATATATAAAATGAATATATATATATATAGTGAAAGAGCATAAATTATTAATGGGTATGTTTTGTTTTGAGTTATATAATAATGCCAAACTCATTTTTACAATGGGTTTGAGGCCTCTGCACTCGACATCAGATATGATGTTGGAAATGAGGATAGATTTGTATGTATTCGACATTATCTAACGGTTCATCACCTCCTGGGATAGATGGGCATCGACTACAACGGATAATAAAAACTATTCGGCCCCTGGCTCCCTAGCCATTGTTCCTTTGGTGAAGAACATGTGCTCTTGAAATAGAGGTCACAAGTTCAAATCCTACGGGGGTAGGGTATGTACGCCTCATTTGTAGCAAAGTTAGTTTCCTCCCGCATGTGAGTACGAGGTAGTCCCATATGCTATAAGCCACTTGCAGACCCAAAAATAGGCCGCCCACGGCATCATGGACTGTAAAAACCTATTATTATTTGGATTTCCAGAAAAATTTCATACTTCTTTAATTATTAAATAATTCAGGGCCTGCAATGTATTGGGGGATGTCAATGAGTTAATTGAATTAGCTAGAGTTAATAAGGATTTAGAGTCCGGTAAAGAAGATTGCGTGTAATTAACAACTTAGGGGTGGAAAAAGAGCTGCACATTTTTGAGTTAGAATTAAGTACGTAGTTTTCATAGGTTAGTTTTTATTTCTTTTATGTATTGTATTTACCTTTTATCCATCAATTTTAGAAGGGTTTAGATGTGTTGGGCTGCATATATATGTTAATCATGGTTTGAAATAAGATTACATGGTTTTTATTGTGCATGCACTTCACGTGATATTTTATTATTATGCCCGAGGTTACACTTGATGACCATTTAAGTTTTTTTCATTATTTTAGCTTTAAAATATTTGCAAATATTTGAAATAACCTTCACATGTGACTTGCATACTTTAACTATTACCGTCATTTTTATATAGATTAGATGTAAAGTACACAAATATAGTTTAGAAAAAGGTAAATATATATAGCATAAGTATCACTTGTCCCACTTTTCCCTTCACATACGGAATTATATTTGGCTTCTCCTTGTATTCTTTTGTAGTGGCAGCAGAATCCGTGTTTTTGCTTATGTGTAAGAGGATACATTTTCTACAATTTTTATTTATACAGGTGCAATTTATCCTTTTTTTTGTTTGGTGTGGAATTTATTTTAAAATTGTATTTAGTGTGGGCCATCTAAAACTTTGTTAGGCCATGTAGAAACTAACCGTATGAGTAGGGATTACCCTAAGAAAGTTGGTGAAATTACCTTTACATGCGACTTGCATACTTTAAAAATGACCATCATTTATTATATATATATTAGATGTAAACTACACAAATATAGTTTAGAAATAGGTAGATATATATAGAATAAGTATGACCAATCTGCTATACCCTTCACATACAAAATGAGATTTGGATTAACCTTGTATTCTGCTATAGTGGCGGTAGAATCCATGTTTCTTCTTGTGTGTAAAAGGGACATTTTCTACTTGCTCAAGATGGAAATCGCTAAAGTGGTGATGCTCGAAAAGGTTGGTCTTTGGTAGACAGGTGGGTGGAGTGGTGAAGGGGGATGTTTCTTCGTGGGTTCAGAGGTTGTTTGGGAGTCCTCTTAGTTCCCCCATCAAACTTGTGCCTGCATGGGAGGATGCTGGTCCTCATCTGGAAATACCTGAGAGTATTCGTGATAGAGCTAGAAATTGTTTCAAACTTGCTGCAGTGGGCACCTTTGGGGGCTGAAGACCAAACATAGATTATGTTTGTGCATGGTGTAAACGGAAGTGGGAGTGTAAGGTAGAGGTTAGGGCTATGGAAAAGGATGACTTCCTCTTCTGTTTTGAGAAAGAAGTAGATTTGCAACGGGTGCTCCTTCAAGCACCATGGTTTTTTGGGAAAACAACCCTTAGTATCATGCAATGGCAACCGGGTTTGTCTGGCTCTTTACCTAAACTCCCGATCTAGATTCAACTCCAAGCTTTGCCCTTGGAATTTTGGGAGCCAGAGGTATTTTTTGGTATAGCTAGAGCTATGGGGGTGCTCATTGTTGTGGACCCGGCTACGAAGGCTCGATCCAGGCTTATTGGTGCTCGAATGTGTGTTAATTTCCCTATGGGTAACAAAGTGCCCAAGAGTATTTTCCTAAATACGGTGGATGGACAACAAGAATAGGTCATTCTTTGTTGAATAGTCGAGGGTCCTCTTGTGGGAATTACGGAAAGTGGATTTTTTTGTTGGCTCCTATGGTGCGGGTCTCCTAAACAGGCCCGGAGTTAATGTGTCCCTTAGGGCTCCAATCCCCCAGATGGATTCGGACCTTGAATATTTATTTGAGGTGGAGGAGGTTTCTACTGACTATGTGGTGAGCTCGGTGACTGCAGTTGTTGTGTCTGGTTTGGATGCTAGTGGTTCCGAGGGTTGCATGGTGGGTAGGTCTGGGATGGTTGAGCTTGCTGCTCCTGGTGACCGAGTTGGACTGTTTGGGGGAACCGGTGAGCTCTGGTGACTTGATTTCAAATTTCAATTCTTCCCTCCCACCCACCGCTACTTCATTAATGATGTCTTCCATGGTTTCAACTGTGCCCCTTGTGGGCCATAGTGGTAGTGTATCCAATGGTCTCTTGGAGGTGGATCTTGGTGTGTTTGAGGGAGGATCCCAAAAGGATTATCTTGTGGCCCCGTCATCCTTGGAGGATGTTGTGGGATGGACAAGGGTTCTTCCAAAAAAAGGACATTTGTTGGATCACGCTTTGCAGAGTCACTTTGTTCTTCCAATGTAGATACTTGATGTTTTCCATTTGTTGTTTTCATTTTAGCCGTTGGTAGAGGCTTCCCTTCCTTGCATCATAGCTTTATCTTCTCTCCTCTTTTCTTTGTGAGGTTTCTTGGTTTTCCCTTAAACCAATTTTTTTACCTATCTAATAAAAAAAGGGATAAAAATGGGACATTTTCTAAAAAAATTATTTATACGGGTACTATTTATAGTTTTTTTCATTTGGAATGGAATTTATTTAAGAATTTTATTTAGTGCGGGTTGGCGAAACTTTGTGGTGGGGCCATGTAGAAACTAACCATATGAGTAGGGCTTATCCCAAGAAATTTAGGCATGAGTTACATGTCACTCGTGTTTCTTGGCTCCATCATATGGGTCCACAAGATTTATCAACACATGCATGACCAAGATCAAACTACCATCCGCTTTTCAAAAAAATTAAGCTTGTGTCGCCTTTCATCCGTTACTGAGCATGGGTTAAATTTGAATTCACGAGATCCATGTCAAACATTATTTCAGCATCGATAATTTTTTAAAGATTTCTTTCTCAAACACAAATAAGTGTTATTTATTGTATTTATTAAATATATTTTTAATTTTTTTTTTTAGTTAGACATATTTGTATATATTTTTATAATTTATGTATAAATATATATAGAAAATGATGGTCAAGTATTAAATATGCAGGCTACATGTGAATTTATTACAAATAATTTACACGAAAATCACAATTAATGTATTGTAGAAGTATTATTTTTATAGAGATCCATTTGCATGATTTCTTTTGGATAAGTTTAATTTTTGGATCGATGGTAGTCTATTTCTTCGCTAAAGACTAAATAAATTCACATTTTTGTTACATTCACCAAGGATTACATATTATTGGTGATTTGTGAAGACGTCTGTGAAATTTTGCAAAGAGTAAATGTTTATCACATGTCGAACTTGTCGTAGAATGTTTGAATGGCCCTTAATTTTTTCTACGAGCATGTGGGGTGTTTATAGAGTGGGACAAACTGTTGGCTATGGGTTTTCCTGAGAGTGTTTTGATTAAATAGACTGTTTTCCATGCTTTGGATCTAGAGACAAAAATAAACTGAATATAGTGAGTAAGAAAGTGTGTTTCAAGGTGGCACAACCACTTTCTTTTAACATATGTCATACATTTACAATACCATCGATAAGCTATAAACTCTATTGCTAATACAAGTGTGATGTATTTAAGGAGTGAAGAATTTGTAAGTTGTGGAACTCAAATGTTACGAAGAGGAGACCGACATTTCTTTCACTTGCTTGGTATATAAAAATTATCTCCTTTTAGATGTTCCTCTTAGTAAAGGGGTGTGTGTCTTGAACGATACAATAGATAAAACATATGATCCTTGGGAGTAATTTTAGTTATTATGTTTTTGTCTCTACATACCTTCCTCCCAAACATTTTACTTGCCTCAATCACATTGCATCATCTTCCACACTTCCAAGGTCTCACCTAAATATTCTACACATGGAAACACTACATGCCTCCCGACTAGAGACAATCCCTTTTCTTTTCCATGATAGCTACAAGAAAACCATATTCACAATTTTGCATGAAAACCCCACTCTCATTTTTGTATAAAACTTTGACCAGAATAGTGTAAAAAGTGGAGCACATAGTAGATATTATTTGGGTACGAATAATCTAGGTTGGGAAATAGGTGTGGTACATGCAAGTGTTTAATTCCCTTGTTTTTTTGAGTTGTGGAGTAGGTGTGGGACATGCAGGTACTAAATCCAGGGTGTACTTCTCCTACATTATCGAGACATGTAAAAACTATGTGCCTCATGGCTAGAGACAAACCCTATTATTTTCCCTTATAGCTACATAGAAACCCCCATCCCTATTTCCTATGAAATCCCTAGTCACAATTATGTTTGTAACCCTTTTTGCATTTTTTATAAGGTACAACACATATCATAAATTATTTGTGTTGGAATAATCTAAACCAAGAAATTGTTGTGGGACATGCTATGATTTAATTCCCACTTTTTAACTAATTCGTGGAATAGGTGTGGGACATGCATGTATTTAATACATGAAACATTCTAGTGGAACACACATAGTAGATAATATTTGGTGCTGAACAATGAAAACTGTGTTGGGCATGTAATCAAAAGTCTTAATCTTCCTTAGACTCCTATGACCAATCGTGGAAAGTTGTCAATCATCAGAACATGTCTATGTTTCTACTTCCTATAATTGATTGACCTCATGACTAAAAATGGTTTGTACTAATTTTTGCAACAATTGGTCATTGTGGTCCTCTTCTCGCCATATCTCCTCCAACTGCTTTTGTTTACATCTTCCGAACATGAGCCTCCCCCTTATTACAAATGAAAAGCATGTCCTCTAGTTCTTAGAAAAGATTTTCCAACGTTACCTCCTTGAGTCCTCTTCCCTTTCCCATACACTTTTATAGCTTCAAACTCCTTTTTATGCAACCCTCTTCCCCTCCCTTTTCTTCTCTTCATCAAGTTTCACTTCTTCTCTAGATCCCTTTCGGCATTCACATCGTACATTTTGTGCATCGACTATTTCTTGCATTCACCTCAAGTGGCTCTCGGAAGGTATAGTTCTACATTTCCTCCCTCATTCCACTTTCCCTTCCATTACAATTCTCCACCCTCAAAGACCTTACTCTACGCCCCTCTTCCTCTCCCATTGTTTGTCTCATTGCTGATTTACTTTCATCTCAAGATCCCCTTTGGCATTTCCATTGTACATTTCATGTGTCATTGTAGTCTCCCAATAACGAGGAATGAAGCCTACATTCTCTAAACCTTTTTCCTCTCATAAACCGCTCTACATTTCCCTTCCCGACCCTTCTATACTACCATTCCTCTCTTCTTTTCTAGCTTCTCAGTCTACCCTCCTCTTCGACTGGATATGGGTGTCACTTGTATTCTCCATTACTTGTACATGTCTTACTTAATATTTAATTAAAAAGATCATTTCTTTATTTCCTTTCTTTTTTCACCATACTTTGTTCTCATTTCAAGATCATTCACATTTCGCACCCCTTTGACGTTCACATCGCACCGCTCGTGTGCATTTACTAGTATTATGGTGGATATCTACACTCTTAAATTTAGGGTGCACAAAGATTGATTCCTCCCCATAATCTACGAGATAGTCGAACCACTTGTTTTACTTGTTACGCATTAATGTTACCATAGAATAAATCCAAATTTAATACCATGGAAAACCATGTGATCAACCAAATTCTTTCCTACCATTAAATATTAAAATGTGAAGCCCACGGTGGAAAATGCAACGTCTGAAGAATAAAGCAAAACCAACTTTCACCCATTTAAATAAAGCGATTCTTAGTTAGTAGTCTGTTGATGGATGTGGTCCTATGTGCCAAGTTAGATAGTTGTCTACCAAAGAAAAGTAAGAATAAAGATTTCTATATAGTTACGTGTTCGTGTGTCTTATTGGAAATGTGTCCATTAATTAATCAAAGTATACTTCTTTCGAATCGAGGAAGACCAACTCGTATAGGCATATTGGGCACATTTATTTATTTTTAAATGTTAATGTGTTTGTTATTTAATTAGTGTTTGCATATTATTTATGAAAGTATAAGTTTTAAAAGAGATAGAAAGTAAATAAAATTGGGTTGAAAGAATAAAATGGGGTTGAAGAAATTAATAGAATAGATACCCTAAGATAAGGAAGATTGATTATTGAAGATACAAATGTGTGCTCTCAAACAACTTTGATCGAATGGGTACCTTTTAAATATTAATGAAACGAATATTTCTTAAACAAATTTGATACAATAATTATCCCTTAAACCCTTTAAACAGAAAACATACCATTTAAACCTTCATACTAAATCAGAAATAATCTAAAAGAATTGTCAGAATTGTCTTTCACTATAGCAATTGTTTCTCATGAAAAAGGAGGTCCTGCTTAAAAGAAGAAAAACCTTGATAACAAATGAAATGAAAAGTTTGAGTGGGCATCTGCAGCCTTCAGGTTGGAACCAAATAGAACGAATATATTTTAAAATTATAAATAAAGTCCTTCAACTTGAATAAACAAAAAACAGAAATATACTTTTTTAACTAAAGATAAAGCAATGTGAGAACACTATTCTATTTTGTGTGGGTTCTTTGCGTACCTGACCATCTTAGTCTCTTTCCACTTTCGGATAGTTTGATAGAGTTTGATAGTTTGATGTATTAGTTCATTTTAGAATGGGGAGCTCATATCGTGGTACTGAAGAAGGTTTCTCACAGCTGCATTTCAGAGAAGATTTCACCATGTTCACAAATCCTCCAAGAGAGAGGTTTGTTGGGAGATCTCAGTCTTCCAAAGTGTTTGCTTATCAGAGTGTTGGTAAAGAAAAAACCAACGTGGAAGGGAGAAGAAAGTGTTCAAAATTCAGATTGTGTATTAAAAAAAAAGAGATGGGCATTTCATTTGCCTCGAGTCAGATTAGCTGTGATGCTAAGAAGAGCCAGAAATTGTTACAAAATGCTGTTGAAAACGATGAATCAGAAACCTGCTATTGTCTTCAGCACACAGTGGGGAATCCCAAGCCTTATTAATTAGGATGGGATCTGCTCATAGTAACCTGCATGTTTGTTTGACTCAGAGCATGAATGGATCAAGTTGAAGATCAGTTTGTGTTGAAGATTTGTTTGTGGCATTAGTACATAGTTTCAGTGAGAATCTCGTCCTTTTTCTTTTGTTATTTATATTGAGGTCAAGCACTTTGATCATATCATATCTTCGCCTTGTTAGGAACTGGGTTTCAGTAATTGTGGTTTTTATTGATACTTTGTATATTTGTATTAAAAGAAGCTGAATAGTTTGTATCTTAGTAGTGCCGTTTTATAATTTGAATGTTTTTTATCTTTACCACACCAGGTGAAATGCATATATTTTTCTTTCTGATATTACTTCATCACTGGCACTCACAAATATTGGTGGGGCTGCGCTCTTTTCCAATCACAATTAATATCAAAAATATTTATCATTAAAAGGTGATTGGTTGAAAGAGATGAACCCCACCGATTTGTAAAACTTGATCGCATTGAATATGTTGTTAAAAAAGGGTCATATTTTAACTTCTCTATTTCAACTTTTGAACTGTTTCCGATTGTAGACAGGTAACTGACTATGAGAGGAGTTTATAAGCATTTGCATGCAATGATCTTATAGGAGCTTCTCTTTCATTATCTGTAAGAAAATTAATAGCAGCATCCTACTTTCTGTTGCAGCTACTTCGCTCTGCCCTTTCCTTTTGTATACCATGTCTAAATAAACTAGATCAAACTTGTGCTCATATAGTATTCTTCATGCACACCATTATCCCTTGTTCTATAGTATATTATAGTTCTGCACTTTTGTTTCGTTGAACATTTCTGTAATAGTTTTGCTTTTTTTATTTTGGTATCAAATGTTCCTAGAAAGAGTTGATCTATCTCATAGTTTCTTGATTTATGGTGAAACATGAAATATGTGGAATCGTGGATGATATTTTTTTAAATGGATACACACTTTTAAATGGAGTTATGTATCAAATGAATTGAAAGTCAGAAATAAATATTACAACCCAACAAAAAAAACAGAAACATCATGAAACCTTTTCAAAAAAAAATTGTCCAGAAAAAATAACAAAGCAATTGCAAAACTAGCAAACAAACTTCTCCAGCAAAACAGGCCGCCATAGCATCGCCCCAAAACCAACTACCATCTGAAACACGAAACAAAACTACCAAAGTAAGAACCCAAGCACAAGAATAACTGCACCCACACGAAACAAAATTCTGGTAACCAAAGCACAAGAATAACTGCACCCCGTCCTAATAAATGACAAAGCTCCAAACCCAAGGATATTAAACGTTCCTGGAATATATTAATTAGTTGGTTATATAGGTTGATACGGCTATATAACTCAATACAGTTGTCTTTTTCATTGATTTCCTGACACGTGGTTTGTTGTCATTTTCTATTTATTTGTTGTGAAGTGTTTAAACCTCATAAATTGTTAATAATTAATAATAAAAAAGATAAAATTGAATTTAGAAAACGGTTCAACTATTCCTAGTTCAGTGCGTTTTGAAATATGGGTTTGAAATGAACTGAGAGTTTTGTATTAGTCCATTAAAAGCAGACACAAACAAGAGACCGTCAATGAATAGAGGACACTTTTAGAAAAATATTGCTCTCTAGATGGTCTTTGTAGACAACCTCTGATGCATGTTGATTGCAATAACAAATGTAGATTCAATATAGATAGCAGTCAAGAGATCAAGTCAAGCTTAGTGAAAATACAATCTTCAATACTAACATGAAGGCAAGAAAAGTGTACAAGAAGATTTGAGGCATTCACTTTATCGGGTATGAAGAGGAGAATGAGTAAATAATGATAAAAAAGTGCATTTCAAGGTGGAAGAAGGAACGTGGGACCTCATATTCTAAATGATAAACTCTCGGTAAGTGTTTAGGAAAGCTTAATTTGGTGGAAGAGAATGACCCATACAAGTTGTAGGAATTTAAATAAGAAAAGCTCTTCCTATTTTTTGTGGATTATATCAAGAACACACTTTTACACAATCACCAATACCTTCCACATGCCACATGTATTTTAAATTTCAAAGCTTAATGAATCTGCGAGAGATGCATTATCCTAGATTAAGTTGAGTGGTTAGTAGCCAATTGCATGAGTAGATAGCACGTGGACTAAGTCGACATAAATTGATGGATTAAAAGTATTTCCACTTTGGTGACTTGTCTTTCCTTCATAACATGGGATGCAAGTATGGTGTTGCACTAGATGGTCAAAGCATATGATTTGAGAAGAATTGGTTCGGCGAAAATAACCAAAAGCGCGTGGATAACATAAATATGGTCATATGACAACAATTAGGGAAACCAAAGGCATCCAACATTTGTGCCTTGTTAGAATTTTCTTACATTCGTCTAACTTTGAAAAATAGTTGTCAATGTAATTACTTGTGAACTTTCCAAATTCGATATCAATATTAAACATTATTGTTTGTGGATAATTCATTGTTGGCCAATATTTTTGAACATATGTAAGTGATGGTTTCTACTTCTATAGTTTGTGTTTTGTCAACATAATGGAAGATTTGTGAATTGTGGGTTTGTCTCAATTATTCTTTGGTGAGTGGTAAAATGTAGAGAAAAGCGATTTGCACCTAGAACCTTTCCACCTTTAATGTTGAAAACCTCATCTATAAAATCCACCTTATTAAGAATTAATGGTTGTTTGTGCCTGCTTTGAACTCCCATTTCACCTACTTCATTGCAATATTTTGGGGAGAGATAATGTTTGAACTTGCATGATAGGAAATTCACATTATTTTATAAAGTTAAAAATGAATAATGGTTAATGAGATATCCACATGATAACACTTTGAATAGGAAACAATTTTCACACATTAGAAATACGAGATGACAAAGATAAAAAAGCTAAATGTGGGAAATATATTAAGGTTTGACATTTCCTTTTTCACGTTAGATATTCTTCTCCACAAGAGGAAAGATGGATAGGGTGGGCTTTACATGCTTTACATAGGGTTATTTATTTCCACTGTAGGTAGAATCGTGACACTTTTTAATATAGTAAATGTGATAGGTTGGTCTAGTTTTGATTTTTTTAATATTTTGGAGGTGAAAAATTTGCAAATATATTTTGACATATATCTCTAAGGTTTGAGTAAAATATTTCCCGTTTTGAGAAGAAAACAAGAAGATAATATTTTGGGGGTAGTCAACACTATACCTTGGGGGGGACAGATATGATGATATAAGTATTGAGTAACATGACTTGACATAATTAAAAATAGTTTTGAGTTTAAGAATAACATTTTACTACACCTTATTTAACCATGTGGAGGGGTTTCCAGTCAACGCTTTTAACTTATCCATCAATGTTAAGGTGCCATTAATTGTCGTTTACATGATTGAAAGAAACAAAAGTTTTCGAGAAAATATGGGGAAAATGAACTTTGATTATATATTATTTTATTTTTACGGTGTCAACATTTTTTATTGCATGATGTTTCATCGATAGATAAAACAATGACATCATTTGAAGGCTATATAGAAAAATACGGAGTTAAATACCCCCATATCCCACACCTATTCTAGGGGCTCATATTTTTCTTACCCAAATAATATCTCGCAATATGTGCTTCATTTAATCATTGCAGTCTTGGTCACATTATTTATGTGAGTGCAATTTATACTTAAAGAAGTCAAAATTTGAATACAATCAATTATTCATTATACTAGTGTATGCTCCCAAATTAATGAAATAAATACCTTATAGGAAAATTTAAGACAATAATTATCTCCTAAACATTCACGGAATAAATACCCCTTAAATCTTCAAACTACATGCGAAAAATCAGGAAAAATGAAATGTTTATCCTTCATCAACACATATAATGCATAAAACATAGCCAAAACTTATCTCTTTAGCAATAACAGTTATATGTAATGAAGAGAAGAATGTTGCGTAAAAAAACCAATAACAACATAAATGTGAAGTGTGAATGAGCAATAGAACCTTCAAGTTGGAACAAAACAAAACGAATATGTTTTGTAATTTTAAACAAAATCCTCTAACTTGAACAAAAACAAATACAAATATATATTTTCTTATCATAGATAGAAGCAATGTATGTTAGGAAATTATAGACTATGCAACAATGAATACACGAGATGTGAATAACGTAATAATAATTTACAAAGATAGAGATAAATGAAATATACGAAATACCAAACGTGCGAGAGACAGACACAAGACTTACGTGGTAAAATTTCAACTAAGTGCTTAGGAAACATCCACGGTGCAAAATATCAAGCTTTATTGACTCAAGATGAATTGATTACATGCAAACTCGTTATGGGAAATGTTAGATCTCCACAAAAATATATATGCCTAATTGGTGAAGTATAGTTTGGATTCCTCCTCCTAAAAATAGAGTGGAAAAACGCCATTAGGATTTTTCTTCCTAAAAATAGAATTTAGTTGAATTCGTCTTTTTAGAAACAAGGGATTAGTTCTTTAATTTTTTTCTTTAGGGCTCCGCCTGAACCCCCACCAAGGTGGGCTCCATAACATGTTGTCATCTCCTGGACCCCCTTACGACCCCCACACCACCCTTTAATAAGTGAGTCTTTGCGCATGAAAGGGATCCAAAATTTAGCTTTGTTGACACATATTTAACAATGCAGTATAAGCAATGTTCTATTAGAACTCTATATTTTTAAATTATATATAAAGTCCTTCAACTTGGAAACAAAAACAAAACAAATATATATATTTTATTACGGATAAAGCAATGTAGCATACCACTTATTCTCGGAGCATTTGGTGGGTTCTTTGCGTAGATGACCAACTTATTCTCTTTCCACTTTCCAACAGCCCACTAAACGCTTCATAAGAATATCGGAATAGTTTGATAGAATTTGAATGGTTGTATTACAATAGCATATATAGAGTGTGAAAGGTCATTTCAAGATATGAGATAACTATACAAAAATGTTAGTCTTCATATTACGGTTAACAAAGAATATATAAACCCAAGTGAAAATACCTACCTATTACAAAGATATAAAAGATTTCTTTTTTCATCCATTAAAGGTATCAGATTTCTTTCTTCGATCCGCATACCACAGGTTTCTTTCTTTGGCATAAATTAATTCCTCATTAGACTTATGTGGCCAAGGTGGGGCCACCTAAGTAAAGATAAATGTGTATCTATCTGTGTTTTGTATCAAATAATCCTAAAGTTTTAACTGTGAAGATTATTCATACTGTTTGTTGGCTCAATCTACGCGACAAAGTATTAAACCCTCCCCAATCACAAAATTAAAACCAAACAATTATTAAATTTATAATTAGTAAAGAAAAATAAACCCCAAAAATTTGTGCATGTTAATATTATTATTCTTTTTGGAGCTTGGACCCTTTTCCCTACTTAAATATATTTAAAGAAAACCATTTTCTTGACTTGTCCTCTAGAACATTTTGATCCTATGCCTATCACAGATAGGCTGATTATGAGAGGCATTTCTAAATATTTGCATATAAATATTTTATAGGAGTTTCTCTTTTACATCTTTAATAAATAAAAATAGCAACATCCTTCTTTCACTTGTAGCTACTTTATTCCGCTCTTTTATTTCTTTAAAAAAAAATACATGTGCATAATACATTAAATACAGTGTACTATAATGTTTTGCAGCTACAAACAATTATGGCATATTTAAGAGCTCATGATTTTGTTGGTATTCTTACTCATTCTTTGATATATCTCTACATTATGCATGTGTTTAATGTTTTCTAATAAAAGGGTTCATGTATTTTTATAATGTCACTAGTGTAGGCAATAGAGGCGAGTATAATTGAAAGAAAAACTATTTAATTCTTTATTCCTCATTCTTTGAGGGAAATGTCTATATTTTTCTATGGAGGAATCAATGTGCCTATTCCAAATACCACTCTTCACAAAACCATGGAAACTACATAAGATTTTTTTATTTTTTTGATGAAAATAGTTACTATGTTTAGGTTCGAGTCCCATCACCCACTTGACATTTCTAAATTGTACTTACAAGCAACCTTGTATACGAAATTGTATTTGTTGTATTCTAAGGACCTCCTCCTATTCATTCTCTCCATCCATGGAATAGTTATTGTCATTCTATGTTTATTTTATAGGATATGTTTATTCTTTTGTTTAGCAATTTCTCTAAATTTGTGATTTATTATGATCCTAACGCAAATTTTAACATAAGATAATCTATGCAACTTGATGGGAAAAAATATTAAGTAAAACCATGAGAAGGAGTCCACTCTAATTATTTCCTAGGGCATTCCTAACCTTGTATCTGGGTTTGATTATTCTATTCCATGTGTAGTTAAACTAGATCCAACTTCGACTTAAATAGTATTATGCATAATCACCATTAGCCCTTCACTTATAGTATATTTATAATTTTACATTTTGCTCTCATTGAAGAATCTTGTATTTTATTTTGGTATTAAGAGTTTCTACAAAGTTTTTGGATATTAAATGTTTGTTTGAATATTTTAACTACTAGGCGTCAAAAATGTTATAAATTAATGGGTGATGTCGCTTTAACTAAGAGGTGGCGTTCCTTTAATCTTTATTTTATTTATTAATAAATTACATAAATCAAATTTTCATGTGAAAGATTTTTTTGGGTAAGTTGTGTACATTTATGTTGATAAATGTTTTATAGTGACAACCACAAATTTTTAGTTAATGTTTAATCTTCAACGTAAGGTTCGTTTGATCATTATTTAGAAGATTGTTTTAGTTATCTCTAAAAAGTGAATTGAAAATCCTAATATCTTTTCATATTGTAAAGTTAGGAACCCTTTAATTTTGTTGGTGAAATAAATTTTCATGCTAGATATATTGGTACAACTAAGTCAACATTATTTGTTATCAATGAGTAATAAATTCATGAAGAATATCAATTTAATATGTA
Organism: Taxus wallichiana var. yunnanensis; assembly: GCA_018340775.1. Taxonomy (NCBI): domain Eukaryota; kingdom Viridiplantae; phylum Streptophyta; class Pinopsida; order Cupressales; family Taxaceae; genus Taxus; species Taxus wallichiana. The sequence goes on along the minus strand of CM031237.1, from coordinate 96,396,378 downwards.
AAAAAATCCAAGATAAAAGACTTAAAATTGACATCTTTTTCCTAGATAGATATATTCATTTACATAGTACACACAATAAGAAATATTTTGCCTTGATCCGATGAGAAATAATTATACATCTATAACATGTGGTCGTGATTTACAACTCTACATGATTTAAAATCCTTTTTAATTCATAATAATATTAATAATAGTAATCAATGTGTGACATGTGTCCTCATTTCATGCATCCATAGCTTTAATAAACATTACAAATTTTGTATGTGATACTAAAAAAGTTTGAAATACTTTTGATGAAGCTCCATGTTGTGAATCGCGGTATGGAAAAATGTGGCACTTTCACATTACGTAAAATTTCGGGAATTATTTGGGAAGAATACAAAACTATAATTATATTTTTACAAAATTAAAATTATATGAAACATAAACGTTATCTACAAGGCTAGCGAGCATGAGCTCACAATATCACAATATTCTCAAGGATCTTTTTATCTATTTTGGCTAATTTTGTCAAGGTTTAAAGCATGATTTTTAAAAGTGGACTATGAATGACAAAGAGCATACCTCTTCACAAAGATTAAGTTTAATTATTAATAAATATATGCATACACATGACATAGTTAAGGTTTGAATAGAGTTACCATATTTTTCTACAAATTGAGATAAAACAATAAGTTTATTTTTAAAACTAAAATAAAACAAAACGTTAATATTATTTACATTATTAAGACTAAAGTGCAAGTGCTCAATATGATATATACACTTCACCATCTTTTGATCTATTTTTTCCATTAGGCATGCATATTTAAAGAATAATATCTTAATTGGACTCTAGATGAATTAGAAAAAATCAACAAAGCATATAGTGAAATCTAGAACTCTACGTTTATAATGATTTTATAAGAAACTTTCACAAGAAGAATCTAATAATAATAAAATTGGAATCCAAGAATGTTGGTAAAAAAATCTAATATTAGTGATAAGAAATACAATAATATTTTTGACAGACTCGATAGTATAAATAACACTAACAATCATACATGAAATGTATGATGGAAATGCCAAAGGGATCTTTTAAAGGAGTCAAATTAGAGGTAGAGAAACAATGGGAGGGGAAGAGGGGTGAAGAAGAAGGGGTTAGAGTGTGGAGAAGTGTGAGGGTGGTGAAAAAGGAAAGGGGAAATAATGTGAATTTCATGGAAAGGTGAAACAATGTGAAACACAACCGTCCAACTACCCCAATGTCATGTGATAATTGTTCAATATTTTTTTGCTGGATTTACGTCATCGTTGTCCATAATTACATTCTATATCATTAAATCATCACAATCATTTTCTAATGTGTTATATATTTTTTATTTTTCAAAATTAAAAGACACCGCAAACAACAAGTTAGTACCTTGATGACTATGGCATCTACACATGGTATGCTTTGGAACATGTTACTGACCAGTGCTAAAAACCTAAAAAAAAAAAAGAAAATCTTGTAAACAAGAGGATAACACACCTTTATTATATGGTGAAGAATGGAGAAACAAAGAAAACCTAAAGTAGGGACGAGTGGTTGCGATAACATCGGGGAGATCGAGGTTAATCCCGTGGATGTGAGGATATGCCTTCACTATTTACCCACAGGTGGTTCCTTTTACCCCACCCAAATCTACTATGCTCTTTAACTCTTTCAAACCCTCATAGAAATTCACAATCTTATCAATTGTTGTCATGGTAGTGGATACCAAGCAATTATTGATGAACATTTAAGTATTTATTTGTCATTAAATTACTAAGACTTAGATTATTTCTATTTTTGACGATTGCTAATCTAAATGGAGCTTTGACACATGATATGATAGTGTTCAAAAGGACTTTACATTTTCATAAAAAGATGAGCCTTAACATTTCCATTCCACGTCTCTCATGATAGTAAACTCGATAGAGATGTGCCAAAATCAATTCAAAGAGAAATGGTGGGATTGGAATTACATGACAAAATGGGGTGCAAAATAAGTTCCTGTGAATCGAAAAAATTCCTTGTTATAATAACCAATAATTAACATAAAAGTTAAAAATAAAGTAAGAAACTTTAGTTTAATATGTCTACCACCATAATTTGCAACTCATATGCAATTGCTAATTAGTTTAATATGCCTTCATGTATGTAATTGTGTTGGAAAAAGACGAAGTGAGCATTAATTATTGTAGACACAAAATCACGCACTTTAGACATTATTTAGTCTCGATCTCATACTACTATTTAGAGGTTTTTGAGTGAAGAAATTACTAACTAACCCCCATCGCTTGCCATTTTTATTTGATTTCTATTATCATTCTGACCTCCACCACACACATGCCTAGTCAAATTTCATTATTTCTCGGAATTTTAGCTTTGAATGGCATGCCTTGATTAGTAATTGGGGGCGCTTTGTAGGCGCCATGGTCCCACGAGGGCTCACCGGTACTTTTTGAACTTTTCCACCATTTTTGGGCTCTGTTTAGTTGTTTGAGGTCTTTATCTTTTTGGTGGTTGGCAATTTTGGGGTTAATTATGAAATTAGATCAAGAGAACCTTATAAATATAAAGTTATGAGACCATAATGAGGTACCAAGCACTAGTCACTATTATCATCCACACAGTTGCATCCATCTATTGAATTGGGGATCACGTACATCCACATACCTCCATCACAAGGCACAAGGGTAGGAAATATACATCACACACAACATAGATAGAGGATTCTATTTTATTCCATGCAACGTTTTATTAAATTTTTCTACACATAGTTAGCTCGTTAGATCACAAAGTGTGATTAGCACAAGAGCAACCTAGGGCATGCTTCACACACACATAACTACATTTGGGTATGGAATGTAGTGCAATTGCTTAGTTAGTAGGAACACCATTGTGGAATCTCGGTCATTCGACCCTATCATATACATGTTTATTTTAGAGGGATTGATGATTGTTTAGTGTTTTACTGAGTCTTCCTTTCATCTTGGATTAGCAATGACACCTAACACCATACGGTGAATCGATGTGACACATAGCGAGGGTTTTGGACCACCTTCCAAACTTGTAAAGATCTATCCCAAATATTTTCCATAGACCAGGCCCCCATTTTACGGACAAAGCACTCGTAGTACCCTAATCCTTCTTTAGGCACCCTAGTTTAGAGAATCATCCTAGATCCACCCTTTTCGGGGCTCTTGTGCGATCGTTCCTACTTCTCTTTTTCATAGTCACCTCTGGTACAAAGTCCCACAAGTTCATCAAATCAACGAAGTCATTTCCATACATATCTTGCATATTAGGGCTTTTACTTTCATTAGATTAGTTGTTTGGGTCATCTTTATATTCATTTATAACATCTGTGTCCTTTATTTACGATTGTGCATAGCTTATATTAACTAGTGCTTATTCCACATTTTAGTTAATCATTTTGGTGAACCTGATCATCCACGCTTTAAGGATCTTCACTCATAAATTCTCATTCCAAGGTTTATTCTTTTTTCACCATGGCTCACTCTCATACTACTTTTATTGAAGAACATCTTAAGGCCATTAATGATCATATTGGTGAGCACCCTCAAGATCTAGACTTAGTTTTACATGGGATCGTGAGGAAGCTACTAATTTGGCGAATTTAACACTTATGCGGCTTTAGTAAATTCTCTTTCCACTTAACCACTCACTTCCACTATCCCACCTATCTCTACTATTCTGATTTCTATCAATACTCCTACCAATAATTTTACACCACCATTAGTTTCTCATTTAAGATAGGTTTCATCCATTGGCAATCAAGATTTAACTTATCTTTATCATGACCTTCAAGGTAAAAGCCGTAAGTTGCAAAAAGCTACTTTTCATGCATCACCGTCTATAGATTCTAACCTATTGCTAAATACTCCATTCTCACTTGCCATCACTACTTAGTCACTTCCTCCGACTTTGTCACCCCCTAATATTCCCATTTTCAATGGGCATGGTGACTTGTAGGAGCATCTTAGAGCATTTCATGTAGCTTATTTAGATTTTGATGGCGAGCATATTCTCTTAGCTAAAATCTTTCCTCATAGTCTTCATGACTATGAAATGCGTTAGTTTTATGACCTACTTGTTCACTAGGTAACATAATTCACGCATCTATTTGATGCCTTTATTAAAAATTTCTCCATCAATATCAACTCTAACATCTCTTATGATCAACTAATGCAACTTAAACGAGGATCTAATGAACACTTCGCTAACCACATTTTAAGGTATAAAAATAATTTTTCTAAGATGACAAATGTTCTTGCGTACTTTGAGCTTCAAGTCCCGCTCATTCAGATTATTTTACCGAATCTCTAATAGAGAATTATTTTTTAGACCTCTCCTTAATTCAATCAGCTCTATCATACTCTTAAGCTTTGTGAGACCTAACTTCTATCCATAAGAAAGCTTAAATATCATAAACAGACTTTGTCTTCCACTCATTTTCAAAATAAAACACCATTCAAATAATCTATAACTAATCATACCGACACTAAAATCACATCAATGCAGTTGCTCCTTCTAAAGAGGTTTAATCATAACAACCTAGGCACATGTTTAGCAACTTTCCAATGGCTCCACATCTTATATTGAAACGAATTCTTGACAACAACCTTGTTACCCTTCCTCCACCACTCGAGTAAGATCCATCACAACCAAAATGTAGGAACTGAAATGAAAAATTACATTGTGATTATCATCAATGTGTGGGACATTAAAAAAGATGCTTCAAACTCCGTACAATCATCCAAGATATAATTGATGCCAAAAACTAGAGTTTCCAAAGTCTGCGCTAACTCTGAACCAAGAAACAATAAGGGTAAATTCAAGATATTTAACAACAAATCTTAACAATGTGACAAGAAGATGTTAGATTCTTCTTCCAATCATACATACCACGTGGTACCCCCTCCTAGATCAGGAGCTCTGGATTTCTTACTTGCAAATCCGATGCTTGGCACTAATAATTTTCTTCTTTGATCATGATTATCCTGAAAATTTTACATACAATCATTTACATATCAAGGCATCCATTGGCTCGAACCCCATCTATAATACTAAGGTTTACCCATCCTTTCCGAGTTAGTGCATGTTTGATTTCACTTCTCAAGGATATCGATTATCCTCCATTGCAAATTGAATATCCTTTCAACAAACCCTATCATGTTGTCAAAATACATGTTACAATCAGTCCTATTCACCTACTTGTTTCTTTCCTCATTGGAAACACATTTGTGAGATATGAAATGCTACTTGGCCTTAATTGGATTCATCGCACTCGATCTATCATTTCTACGAACCATTTACGAATCAAGTTTATTCATAACAAACAAAGTCATTTCTATCTATGGTGTACCTCCATCTTTTACCGTGGTTGCCATCTCCTCGCACAATAGTTAGCAAATCATCTCCCTCTTCTATCATATCACATTCTATGTTGATCAAAGCACAATATACTCCTAGTTCACATACTTGAGAATCTTCTACATGACCACATCATTTCACTATTCCTACGCATTGACATAGGCCAAATCCTAGAACAATCACTACATCTCGATATCGATCATTGCCTCATTTTATTCCAGGACATATATTTATCACCTTCGCACACATCATCATGTAGATATCCATCTCTCGACACATTTTGTGACACCATGGCCTTCAACATATTATCATCCCTTGCACGCATATAGAATTCATGAACCAACACAACATCCGCCTACCATACCACAATTGTTAGAGCATTGTCGTGTGATTTCATCACCACACACATCGAGATGGACAACCTTTTTCCTTCACTATAATTAGTAAGTTAATTCATTTATATACACTTGGAGGTTATAGCATCTAACTCTTCCCCCATCATATTAACATCAGCACTTTTCTCATCTCGGCACACATCAATCTCCTCACATACGCACAATCTTTCATACTCTAACATCAACACTACCCGATGAGACACTCTTGTGCTTCGGTTCACACTTGACTATTGAGGGATTACTACACATGAACCCCACACATTGCACTATAGGACTTACACACCAAATCTATTCACATATCTTGCATCCTACATCATACATCATACTAGTCTTGATTATACATACTTGCAAATAACATTCCATATTACTCATCATATTGTCCATATCACACATTACATACACTATTAGATTATATATGTGTATTGCATCATATTCTATACATAATGTCATTCCACTACATCTCGGGTCACATCCCTTTCATCATATACTTTGCACGTCTTCACATAACACATCTTATACATACTATACTAGTCATCATTACATACGATTATAGAAACATTTCATATCACATACTACATTATTACACTATGTACACATATTACATTGCGTCGAAACATTACACTTTATGCATTCTACACGTATACCATTCCATTATATACACTTGTGTATTTACATATTCTATACATCACATGGTCATTTTTCATCATTTACTACATCTTCTACTCATTTCATGACTACAATATGATGCACTTTAGTTCCTTGGTCCATACTCAAATGCCGAGGGTTTAGAAATGAAATGGACCTTAAATTCATCACAGTTTTATCATTCAAACTCTCATGTGACATTTATAGGTTAGTGACATTCACTATATGCTAAATGGTCACCTATTCTATTCATCTTGTAGTGGTATATGGTTTAGGATACATCACCACTCCCTCTATTCATCTGGTAGTGATATCTCTTTTAGGCTACATCATTACTCATATGCTCATCTTGTTGTGATACATGCGTCAACCTTAAGGGTCATGCACACATTATCTCTAGGTCACATATCATCAACATACATATATAATCATCACATTGTGTTAGACACAACACATACTCCACCCATTTCCCAATGACACACTCTCGTTTATGGTTCATTCTTGACTACGAGGGGGAAAACTAAATGAACCTCACTATATACACTTTGATTTTCTTTGGGGGCACGTGGCTCCTCTTAATCCATTTTGTATTCCATTCCATCCATCCACAACATACTACATATTATGGTTGCTTTTACTCTTGCTTAATTTTTCTTGTTCATGGTCACTTTATTACACATGCTAGTTGCATTACTTGTCTATGATTTATCTATACCATTCACACATGCACGTTCACGCCTTTGTTTATCTGTGATCACGAGATACCAATATAATACACGCGACACAAATGCTCACCTTCTACCCTTCCTACATTGGTCGTTGGGGGCATCCACAATCGACTCTTATAGGTGTTATCATTTAATTTTGTATTTATCCCTATACATTGCTTGGTTATTCATGATTTGAAATACTAGTTATCTTTCTATCATCCTAACGGTACTTCATGTGAATTTTTTTATGTAGGGATATTCACTTTCATACTTGTTTGTTGCATTATCTTCCATTATTTGTTCTTGTATGCGGGCCTTGTCCTATATTTGGACTACACACTCATTTGTTTGTTTGTAGCCACAATGGCCTTGAGTGTCTTACAAAATTATGAGTGATGTCCTATGTTTACAATCCACTTTGTATGAATTACTTGTCTTCTTGTGTGTTTTAATTACTTTGTTTGGTAGTTTTCACACTTTTTACGTAGATTACACATTGTCTTACACATGTATAATTTTTGAACTAACACTTGTTTTTGGCTATCCATCCTCGTTTTTGTGCACCTTGGTTTTTACCAAGCGCATTCCCTTCCCCTGCAAGGCTGATTTTCAAATTTCATGTTGTTGTTCCTCTTTTGGTGTTGCATTCTCCTAATAGAGACATCACATATGCACCGTAAAGAGGGGAGAAGCATTGGGGTTTTTACAATCTACATAGTGCGTTTACACTCGATTCAATTCGATGTACTTTCTACCCTTGGAATTGTGGGTTACATATAATGAGTGAGTTTAGACAAGTCTATGAACTCCATACACAACAAATTTTACAAGACATGGTTGTCCTTAGCATTCAAGGAAACACTCATTGGTGTGAGGATACAATGGAATTACTCCAAATACTTATTCTACCACCAACTTTAGAGCACCTAAAAAACTAGGTTGTATAGAGATCTCTTCACACACATTTAGGGAAGTAGTTAAAGGCTGAAGGAGACATAGAAATTCCTTCCTATACATCTTCGACCTAAGGCATCGGATCACCCAAAAAACCTCAACAATACAAGATATCCTTCTACACTCTTTCTCTTGCCATGGATTAGGAGCACATATTCCATTTATAATTTTCATTTGCTTATTTTACATTCACATGATTTTTACATACATGTGTCTTTTACATTGCATTTTTTCACAAATATACATATTTATTTGATTTCTTGCTCATTTAGTCCTTACAGGTCCACCCATATGAAAAACAAGCGATCAAATGGGGAAGCAACAACAACGAAGTCAACAATGATACTTTACGGAAGCATACTTCGCATACTAACCATGCAGTACATTACACACATCAACATACGCATTCCTGCCCTAGGTTCACTCTCATCAATTGTTTTTACACATTTTTCATATTTAGTTTCCATGCTCCATCATCTTTTTATCACTCCACACTTTGTCTATTCCTTTGACATGCCTTCTTTATCACTCTACACCGGCATCGTGTACGCATCTCTATCTACTTTATGTTCCGATATTTCTTCTCACCAACATTAATAGGGGAAAATGTCGACACAAAATCATGCACTTTATACATTATTTAGTCCTGGTCTTATACTTACTATTTAGAGGGATTTTGAGAGAAGAAAATACTAATCAACCCACATTTCTTGGCCATTTTATTTGATTGCTATCATCATTCCCGACCTCCACCACACACATGCCTATTAATATTTCACCATTTCTTGTCATTTTAGCTTTAACCGAGTGCCTAGATATCGCTTTAGGGCACCTGTGGGTGCTCTCGTCCCTACCAGGGTGCCTCGGTCCTTTTTGAACTTTCCCACTAATTTTTGGACTCTTTCTAGCCATTTGAAGTCATTATCATTTTGTAGGTCGACCATTTCAGGTTAATTACAAAACAAGATCAAGAGAACCCTATAAATATAAAGTTATGAAACCATAATGAAGGACCAAGCACTAGTCACTACTATCATCAACCTAGAGTGGCCTCCATCTATTGCATTGGAGATCACTTGAATCCACATAGATCCATCACAAGGCACAAAGCTAGGACATCATAGCACACACAACATAGAGGGAGGATTCTATTCTATTCCATGCACCCTTCTATTACATTTTTCTACACATAGTTAGCTCGTTACATCACAAATTGGGACCGCACAAGAACAACCTAGGGAATGATTCACACACACACAAAACTACATTTGGCTTTAGAATGTAGTGTATCACTCAGTTAATAAGACCGCCATTTTGGCGCTTCGGTCAGTTTTACCCTATCATATGAATTTTTAGTTTTAAGGGATTGATGTTTGTTTAGGGTTTTGCGGGTCTTCCTTTCATATTATATTTGTAGCGACACCTAGCATCATACAAAGTGGCTGATGTGACACATAGTGATGGTTTTGACCACCTTCCTATTGGTTTGAAAATATGTTGGGTGGATAGATCTATGGATAGACAAGCCAACAGCAGTGCGGGCATAGCCCCTCTTCAAGTCATCAAAGCGAAACTGGTGTATTGCTATTCTACTAGCGAGGAATCATGCAAGTCTCATAATATTCGCCTTTGGGGGTTGGGATTTCAACCCAGGTAGAGAGGTACTTCCATTGTAAAAGAAGGGAAAGAAATGAGGTGGGGAGATAGGGAAAAATATGAAGGAGAAAAGAAATGAATTCCAAGGTAGAAAGGTCGGAGGGTGTATGTTTTCTACTGGTAGTAAACAAAGCCGAACCTACTTACATAGATGAATAAAGCAATACTAATGAATAAATGACAAAAAAGTAGAGATAGATTCAACAGAATAAACACATAAATCTGACATAAGAAAGATTAAATGCTCATAACACACATATTCAGCACAAAGTCTTAATATTTGTATTACTATTTTCTTCTATTACAAAAAGCTCAAAGTCTTTTCTTCTTACTTCTATTTTTCATCTGAAAAGTATCCATCCTTGAATACAACAAGTATCCAAGTATATATAGAAGAAGGAGAAGAAAGAAGGCAAAAGGGAACCAACAACTAATTACAAAATATCTAAAAGTCAATGTTGACTTTGGACAACTTGGTGGATGACAACATCCCATGGTGCAACATGGATGAGGTCATCGTTTATACCAACATACTATTAGATATTTACAAAAATAGAAGCCAAGAGGAAGAGAGCTATTCATTGTCGTCTTGCAGTGGAAGGGGGTATCTTTCTTCTCTTGTTGTTTGGGAGAGGTGATGTGGAACTGAGTCCGATATTCCATGAATTTAGTGATCATGGGCTGAAGTTGATCTTGGCGGGACCCTTGGTATGATCACCGATAACCTCACGTGTCTCCTGTTCATCTCTCGAGTTTTCAGGGAGCTTGAAATAATCATTACACCGCCTCCATCAGAACCCCACAAAATCACGGCAAGCCGAAGGTTGTTGATGCATTTGGCGTCGAAAGTGGCTTCGCCCTAACCTTGCGAGAGAGGATCTCTTTGAAGATCTGGATAGTTTAAATCTGCCTTCCTCAAGGTGAAATAAGGAGTAAGCAAGCCTGGAGACATCCTCAGAACAATTTGCTCCATTTGATGCATTGTGGCAGCCAGGATTTTTCCTTGAATTTATCAATCTTTTCTAGGATGATTTACATCTGGTTGACTTGGTAATCTAATGCAGCAAGGATCTTGCTGGGTACCCTGGGGTGACTGAAGACGCCAAATTTCACTAGATCATCGACTGAGCAGTCGAGCATTTTCTGGAATGTTTCGTGTTGCAGCCTTGCATGGTCCAACTCCTCGGAGATAGGTCCTGTAATCACCTGGAGATCTTTGTTTGCCTGATTGATGTTCTGATACAACTTAGTGAACTTGACTATTACCTCCTCAATGTCTTTGAGGATTTGATCCCTCCAGAAGAAACTACCATACCTTGTTCACCAATTTTGGCATACTCTTTTATCTTGTCCTAACTTAGGACCTCAGGAGTTTCCATGGCAGTTGTAGGAGGTGCACTGCCCATTTTCTGCAGGGTGTGGAGAAGATTTTTGTTTTGTTCCTTTAGCAACCTTTTCTCCTCCTTTGCTTCTTGAAGTTTCTTGCAAAGGGCATCCACCGCAGATAGGGCCTCTCCTTGAAGACTTTCTGAAGATGTTCCCATTGTGACTTGGGTCACTGTATAATCTTCCGGAGACAGATATTTTTTACCCTTTGAAGGATCGGGATATGCAATCTCCATCACTCTTTCCCCTGATGCACTCTGAGAGAAGCGGGTTATGGGATTTTGCTTCTTAGCCCCCTTTGCCGGGATGATGGAGAAGTCCATCGGTGCGATAGGGACTTTCCTCTTTTTTTGGCTCGAGATCTTTGGGAGATCCATGCTGGACTTAAGGGAATGGGACCGAGGTAGGTAGAAGAGGGAGTAGTAGTGGATGAGGGGAAATGGGTAGAGACACTTTTGTGGTGGCATTGAGAGGGAGGCCGAGAAAGTGCTCACGGGAGGAAGGGATACTGCAGGGGAGGTAGACATGGGAATGGAAGGGAGCTAAGAGATGAGGGAAGAAATGGTGGGGGACAACTCCGCGAGAGAAGAGAAGATGGATGACGAGGAAGGGGGAACAGTAGAAGATGGGGGAGAGGACATGACCAAAGGAATGGTCGCTTGGGTCACGCGAGGAGGAGAAGGAGGAGAGGGAGAAGGGATAGAAGGGACCTTAGTGGTTGTAGTAGTGGTGACACCCTGAGTGGATGTGCCCGTCGAAACACCTTCCACCGCTTCTTTCTCTGGGGATACCAGGCTTACAACCTATTCTTGTGTAGCGGAAGGAGGACTTTCAGGAGCTCCTTCTTGAGCAGAGCTTGATTCACTGCCTTTATCCTTGCCATTGACCTTTGTGACAGATGCTTTGGCTTTGACTAGTGCATCTCCTAATGGGGATGTAGTGAAATATACCCTTAGGTAGATAAGGCCATTCATTCTCGCACTTTTGCTTTTATGTCCTCTGCAATGTCTCCCCGACCCTTTCTTCAATGGTGCAGGGCGCTTTTGTTTTGTCAATTACGTAAATGGCCAGTTGTCCCCATCTCAGATCTAGATATACCCGATCAAATTCTTGATCGGTAGTTTGATAACCCTTTGGAGCGATGGCCATGCCGTATTGAATAATTTCTACCAAAGCCAAGCGGAGTGGTCCTTCCTTCTAAGTTCGACCTCATGGAATAGTCGATATAGATGTCCTCGATCTATGGAATATGTGTTAGATCGAGTCTTTCCTTGAAAGGCAATTCCTTGATCAAAAGTGGGCCTCGCCGAAGTTGTGCTTGATTGAGCGATTCTAGCTCGTGACCATTTACTGGGCTTTGTGGTGAGAGATACATGTGTATCTACCCACTGTAAGGGGAAAGGAGTTCCACCCTTCTTTCTCTTCAGGCACTTCTCATGGTATGTTACGAGCTGTCTGGATAGATCCAACAAGACTAGTTTGGGGCCAGTGTACCTTGGTAATTTAGTGGGCTCACCCAGGAAGTTAGCTGCCCTGAGATAGGTGAAGGTGGGAAATTGTGTAAATAAGGCCCCCCACTTCTTTGTTGTTGTGACAATGCTCTTGGTCGTTCGACCGTGAGTCATGTTGGGCCTCAAAAGGTAGACGAGGTTATAGAAGAAAGTGTCATTGATCTTAGTAAACTGCAGGATTTTGTTCTCCAGCTTTTAGCTCTGGATAGTATTCATATATTTTTACATGGGGCAAAACCCGCATCGCTTAGTCTTTAGATAATCCCTCTCCGAGGCTATAACATAGACTACGTAGGAGTTCATGTAGAACCTCCCCGTTGTGGTGAGTTATTGAAGCCGCTTGGATATGGTGCTGCTTATGATCTATGCCCACTCAAAGCATTGATCCGCACATTCTTGTTCATAGTTTCAAGGTACACTGAGCATCCATTTGTGAAAGTAATGGGGTGAAAGCCCCAAAACTCTACTAAGGAATGTGATGGTGTCACTCAATTCCTTGGATAAGTCACCTGCAGTGAATAACCCTATGGCCATCTACTTATTACCTTCTTGTTTTTCAAGTACACTTCATTCATCACCGCATGCACTTGTCTTCGTTGTCTTCCCATGCCTTGGTGTAGTCCTCTTGGCTTACAACCACAAAGTGTTAGTGGTGGGGGATGCCTAGCATGATTTCGAAGTGTCGGGCGGTGAGGTTGATTATGACCTCTCCTTTTTGTTTTCGACACATCTTGTGTCTTTATTGTAACAACGGGCCACAACCATCATAAATTCATTGTTTACTACACTGACGTGAGGATCCCCCCAGCAAAATGCATCCACTTCCCACCAGCTTGTCCATCTAAGGACTTCCTGTGACTCTCCTAGTTCTAGCCCAGAAATCCTCCATGTCGATGTGACCGAGTTCAGATTATCTTATGTCCAGGTTACATTCTACCTAGGACTCGGGGATCATGACCCTCTGGTATTTATACTTCATTTCTTCTTCCGTAAGCTTAGCCTTATCCTTTGACTTGGTTGGCTTCTTGCTTGATGTAGACATATATGGATCTAAGTTCAGTTTATGATCTACAACAAGAAGAATAGAAGTCCAATGCCAAAGAGCCATATTAGCTGTCAGACCTTCCATTAAAGCACTACATAATAGAATGAGGAGTTAGCAATTTTAACGCCTCATGGCGTAGGCGCAGGAATACTGCAGTTGTAGCGTTAATAGAATGGCACACTGAATCGGAGTGTTACAAGGAACAAATCAGTGCCAAAGGGCGCAGGGTGCAAGGATTTTGCATATGACATCATGTTATTGTAAGCGGGGATGCGCCTGCGCCGTTATGTAGTTTTATACTTGGCGCAAGGAATGTTGGTGTTGCATGGGTGTAGGGTGCACCTATGGCGCAAGGATTTGACCTGTAACATGGAAGTTTGGTGTGCCAAAGGGCGCAGGTTTATTGCATGTAGCACCAACTTTAGGCGCGCAGAAGGGAATTTGGCGCGGCGCAGGGAAAGCTTGCATGACATATTGTTGTGGTGAGCGAGGATGTGCACGTGCCATTTAGGATTTACTTGGTTTACTTATAGCGTAGGGAGCTCATGTGTTGTAATCAATTTGGTGTGCCATAAGCGACCGTGTGCTTCTGTTGCAAAGGGTGGCGATTGCACCAAGGGGAAAAACGCAGCTTGGAAATGATTTTTCAAATTTTCTATCTCTCTGATAGATTCGTGATCCTTTAGGCTTGACTCCACATGGATTCAAGTGGTGAAGGGGGCAAAGCAAGGAGGTTTTGGATTTGTTTTCTAGGCAAATCCTCTTGTGCCAACAGATCTAGAAAGAGGAGGAAAGCATCTTTGGGGAGAAAGATTGCAAGAATAACAAAAGGGGGGAGGTTTACAAATCCATTGGCTCCTACCACACAAACAATCAAAACAAAACATAAGATGAGCAAGAACCACCTACCCAGAATATATAGAATGTGAGAGATGAAACTGGGTCCACGAACGCGATACGAGGAGGACGGGCCCACCGACAGGTGCGAGAGGAATAAAGTTATCACGTGTTTTTTTAAATTATGAAAGTGACAGGCGAGTGCACCTATATAGAGGAAAAGGTGCAATAAATGCACCAACCACTTTTTCAAGAGGTGCACCAAAACATGTGTTGACACGTAAAGCGGTGTGCCCTTTTCTTCACGCGGATAAACATGTGTCAACACAGGAATACTTGCACCTTTGCGCAAATTTACGATTGCCAACACTTTATTCCTTCGCGCGCCATTAGCGCAAAAAACATGGTGCAAAAATTTAGTTGTTAACATGAAGGTGCATGCGCCTTGGCGCACGTAAGAAAGGCGCATCATGGGAAGGCGCAACAATTGATGTGTCGACACGTTAGTCTCATGCACCAAGGAAATGAAGGGGGCACAAATTTATTTTGTGTTACATGAGATAAAGGTGCGCCCAGCCAAAAAGGGGACCAAAATGGCTAAGTTTGGAGAACTAGATTTCCCGGAAAGGGATTTTGTAACATTCCGAATGCAGAGGGGTCCCTGATGAGGGACCAGGACAAAATTTGGTATGGTTACCTATAAAATTTCCCTCATCAATTTTACAGGATAACAACTGGCTCTTTTTGGGGACTATCTTTGAGCAAAACTCAAGGGTAGAGAACCTCATATCAACATGTGCCTATCCATTGGGCTAGAGAGGCAAAAACAAGGGTGACGACGAAAGCAAACACATGACGAAAGCAAACACACAACAAAAGAAAATTGTATAAAGAAGAGAGCAAGCTCTACTTCTGAATATTTTGAGGTGCTGCCCACTATAGGGAAGCGGGAGATCAATTCCGTCTAGATACGAGAGATAGAAGCTATTTTCTCCATTGAGCTGTTTGATCTTGAAAGGCCCTCTCCATAGAGAATCAAATTTCTGTGCATGCCCTTCGGCTCTCTCCATTTGTCCCACAAGAGGACGAGATCTCCCACTTGGAAATCTCTTTGCTTAGCCTTTTTATCGAACAATTTCTTAACTTGATTCTGATGTTTGGTGATCCTATCGACCACTCTTATTCTTTTCTCTTTAAGCTCTGATAGATACATGATCCTCTTTTCAAGGGAATTTTGGAAAGTCTCATCTTCGATTTCTCTAGCTAAAGCGCGAGTAGGGAGTTTTGCAGAATGGGAAGCTCGGCGTCGGTCCCATATAACACTTGAAAAGGTGACATACCGAGAGACCTCTTGGGAGTAATGCAGCCCCCCACAAAGCGTCGTACAATGACTTGTGCCATGTCCGTTGACTCTTGTCAACTAGCTTCCGTATGATTACCACTAGGTTTTTATTACTGGATTCTGCCTGACCATTTCCCTAGGGGTAGTAATCTAAGGCGTGGGCCAAGGTTATCCCATTTTCATAGAAAAAACCAACAACTTCTCGTGAGGAGAAGTTGGAAGCATTATCAGCAACAATCTTGTTTGGAACGCCAAACCTGACAATGATATTCTCTTTGATGAAACTGCAAACAACCTCGGAAGTGGCATGCTTGATAGGTATGGCCTCTACCCATTTGGTGAAGTAATCTGTTGCTGTCAGGACATAACTATGTCCGGCACTCGATTGGGGATGGAGTGCTCCGATAAATTTGATTCCCCACTGTCTGAATGGTTCATCAATAATGACCGGCCTGAGGGGAAAAGTAGCCAATTTT
This sequence comes from Taxus wallichiana var. yunnanensis, assembly GCA_018340775.1. Lineage (NCBI taxonomy): Eukaryota > Viridiplantae > Streptophyta > Pinopsida > Cupressales > Taxaceae > Taxus > Taxus wallichiana. The sequence continues at coordinate 96,380,023 of CM031237.1, read as the reverse complement.
GGCTTGCCGACAAATTGTTGGCAGAGCTCACACTTTGCTACCTAGGTGGTTGTATCCTGGAACAGCGTCGGCCAATAGTACAGCCTGGATGATCTTGTGTGCCGTCACGGAAGAGGAGAATTGACCACCATAGGATGAATCATGAAACTCTCTAGTAGCTTTATTTGCTGTGGCTTGTCAACACATCACAAGAAGATGCCATCTATTCTGCGTTTATATAAATAGTCATCCCAGATGACATATCTAGCCACTCTGAGCTTTATAGCATGTTTCTCCTTTGAAGTTAGATGAGCTGGACACTCACCATAAGTGAGAAAGAAAGTGATATTAGAATACCATTCGTCGTTGGTGGTGAAAAATAGAACCATGGGTAGAGAATCAACTTTTTCCAGCTGGCTTTGTGCTCCCTTGGTGCAATCATCCTTTTCCTCAGGGTCTTCTGAATCTCGGTTTTCAGCCATAAGCTGACATAGGCCCTTGCCCCTTACCAACTTGGTCGGTTTTATATCTAGATCATACTCTTGGACTTTTGCAATCCAATTTCCTCACAAACTCCCTAACTCCTGTTGAGTTAGGATTGACTTGACTGCCGTGTCAGGGACCAGTACCATTGTGTGAGAATTTAAAATGTAATACCTGAAGTTCTTGACTGCTTTGACCATAGCGAAGGCATGCTTTTCCAACTGAGACATCTTTAATTCGTGAGGCTTGAGAGGAGATCTCATGAATACAATCGGGATTCAAAATCTTCAGAATTATTTTGCATTAAGATAGCCGATACAGTATGCTCGGATGCATAGCTATACATGATAAAATATTTGGAGAAATCGGGACATACCAGGACTGGTGCATGAGCGACGGAGGCTTTTATATCTTTGAACGACTTCTTTCCTTCTTCGCTCCACCGAAAGTTAGTGATCCTTTCATCATGTTTGATATGTGGCGAGTCTTTTCAGCAAAGTCAGGAACAAAGCGCTTGAGAAAATTTACTTTTCCGAAGAAAGAGTGAACGTCGGTTTTTCTTGTGGGTAAAGTAAGGCTCTGAATAGCCTTAACCCTTTTGGCATCTATCTTCATTCCTTCCTTTCTTACAATGTGTCCCAACAATTTTCCCTCTGTCATTCTGAAAACATATTTTTTTGGATTTAGGGAGATTCCATGTTCCCGGCATCTAATCAATACTTGCTCCAAATGATCGCAATGATCATTCCACTATTTAGAGAACACAGTTAAGTCATCCAAGTAGACTACAATGACTTTTCCCATCATTCCTTTGAATGCAAAGTCCATGGCCCACTGAAAAGTGGCACCGGCGTTGGTCAGACCAAAAGGCATCCTGCTATAAGCGAATGTACCCCAAGGGGTAGTGAATGTTGTTTTGAATTGGTCTTCGGTGAGACTTTGATCTGATTGTAGCCTGAAAAACCATCAAGCATGGACAACATTTCTGATCCAGTCACTGCTTGCAGAACTTGATCCATTATGGGAAGGGGGTAGTTGTCCTTTAAGGAGGCTTGATTCAAGTTACGAAAATCTACGCATATGCGTATCTCACCATTCTTCTTACGTCTTCGACACAATGTTTGTCACCCGAATCTTTGTGATGGATAGGAAAAATGATCCGTGCATCCAACATTTTCTGAATTTCAGCCTAGATAGTACCTGAGATCTTAGGATTATAGTGTCTCTACTTCTGGTGAAAGGGTTTGACATCTTCTTTCAACAGGATGTCATGTTGGACATCCTTTGGCTTGAAAGACTTTAGATTGGCATAGGACCATGCCAATACATCTATGTATTTCTTCAGCAATTTGACGAATTTCTACTTCTCTTCAGGTGTGCAACATTTTCCAATGTTTACAAACTGCGGATGTTCTACCAAACCTAAATTGACCGGTTTGATTTCTGGGGAGGAGTTAGGATCATCTCACCTTTTCTTCTTGACAAAACGATCGTGCCTGTCGAACAAATACTGTAGAGAAACCAAACCTTTTGGGATTTTATTTCCTTTGAGCTGACATATGTCGTCATTGCTTCCTTCGGATTCCCCATTCTGATTAGTAACAGACTCACGGCATGTGGAAGTGGATCCTTCAAAATGAAGCTCACTAAAATTTTCCACTTTTTCAAGAAAGGCAATGAGTTGATTGTCATCGTTGAATACTTGCCAGTGCTGAGAATTGTTTGGCACGCTTGGGGGAAAACCACCTCAATGGTATATGTGTCTATTTTCAAACCTAGGTGAGGGAGCATGAGGGATGCTTTGAGATGGCTAATGAGTCAGCCATGTCATTCTGAGCTCTAGGAATGGATTTTATTGAAAAAGCGTCAAACTCCTCGATGTTGTCCCATACCACGTTGCGGTAATGTCTGAGCCTTTCATTCTTCACTTGGTATATCCTTTTAACTTGATTTACGACTAGCTCTGCATCACCCTGTACTTTTAGATTCTTGATTCCTCTTTCCCTTGTGGCTTGCATGCCCAGTAGCAAAGATTCATACTCAGCAATATTATTTGTATTGAAAAACTACAACTTGAAGGAGAGAGGAATAATCTCCTCCTCGGGAGATATTAGCACGGCTCCAGCGCCGCATCCACTAGTTGCACAACTACCATCAAACTGTAGTGTCCAAATCTTGTTAAGATCCTCTGCTTAGATGAGGACATCCATTTTGTCGAGACTTGGTAGAAAAGAAATAGTTCCCCATCCCCGATGATTCAAGAGAATTTGGGCTTTAGGGTCATCGGAGTTAGAACTTCAGGTACTTCTTTTATGGTTCCACTCCAACATTTACATTATACCTTTGAAGGGAATCCTTGCCTTAGACCAGTCCATATGAATCTCTCCACCAACCTCACTGCAAAAACTCCTTCCTAATAGAATTTTCGTATGCTGCCGGAATATCGACAACAAGGATGGTCATCTTTACTCTTTTCTCTGGGAACGCCGCAAATGCAAATTGCGCATCTTTAATTTGACCGATCAACGGAACCTATTTGGTTTCCAAGGAATAACATCTGCCAAAAGGATTGGTAAGGGTGAGGCCCAGGGCATGGGTGACTTTTGTTGGCATGACGTTATCGGAAGCTGGAATCAATTATGCAGTTGCTTAGTTTGTGGCCATTGATTAGGAGGGAGAGATAGAAAGGTTCTATCTTTCCTGACGTAGATGTTGAGAAACGTTTATGCGAGATGCAGAAGGAGTAGAAAGGATTCCTTTTGGGGAAACCTGAGTAGTTATGACAGCTTGGCTTTGGATGTATTCGGTCAACCTTACAAGTTGCTCGGGATTTGACTGAAGATATTCGGCTTCAGACATTTGGATCTTGGTCTTTTTAGCGTGATCAATTATGTCAAATGCGGCCAAGGGTTGCGTTGATGAAGGAATGAGTCCCTCATTTCGTGATGGTAGGGTAGGATTACTGGTCTTGATAGGAACATGAGAGGACTAATTTGGAGGGGAAATAGGGGAAAAAGATTTAATAACAGGTTGGTTAGGAAGGGACTACCTCGTTTAGTGATGGTTGGAGGCGCGTGTGACATGGCCTTCTCTTTCTGCATATTGGCAGCCACTTCTGCTTCTTTTCCTTGCGAGTGGGTAAAAACAACATATGACTGCCCGCTTGCATATCCTTGGGTACCCTCTTCTTTGTCAGATTCTTCCTCATCAAATTCCATATACCCGATAGTAGAGTCACTAGTCGGTTCACCGACATCTTGATCATCTTCACCTGGCGATGAAGGTTCTTCATAATTTTGCTCCTCTTCTTCGATTTTGGCTAAAGCATTGATCGGAGGGGCCTCGAGTGCCAACCATGGAGCAGCTGTGGGTAGGCGGGGCCTTTGTGAGACGTTGTTAGAAGTAAAGTTCCTCTGTGGAATATCCCGGTATGAAGTGCTAGGAGAAGCCTGAGCCAGCTGCTTCTTTAATGCAAGCAAGTCATTTGCCATCTTTTGGAATGTCGGGTCGGATGAAGTGGTGGGAGAAGGAGCTGAAACTTTCGGCTTGGATGGATCTCGCTTTAATTCACCATATATTAACAAGTTATCTTCAATCCATATGGCAGCAGCTTGGGCCAGAGAACCAAAGTAGTGACCTGCTCTTGTAAGAGTAAGAAACTTACTTTTGAGCTCATGGCATTCACGAAGAAACATTTCTGATTTTCTGGCGTTGGCAGCATGGTAGGTGGAACCCGGTTGATTAGTGAATTGAAGCGGAGATGAAATCGCATATGGTTTCATTGACCTCCTTCTTCGTGAGTGATCTTGGACAAGAAATGTGAACACGTCCTCTCGAAGGCTTATATTTTTCTTTGAATGCGGTTTGCAAGGTGGCCCAACTGTAATAGATCCGGTGGCAAATGCTGAAACCATTCAGCTACGGTCCTTGCGAAGGTCTCTAGAAAGAGGTCGAATCGACACATCTTCATGGGTCATATCTAGGATACTCCACGACATGATGAATGCGGATATGTGTAAATCCATGCTTTAGTTCCCGCTACCATCAAATTTAGGAAAATTCTTTCGGTTTCCATGAGGGAACGCATGAATACGATGTGGTAAAGTGAGTGGGCCCATAGCATTTCCCCATGGTACTACCATTTGAACGGCTGGAAAAAGACGCGAGCTAGAAGCATAGTTCCACTGAGCAACAAGGCACTGCAAAGAGACGAGGATGTTCTTTGTGAGAGATGCTTCCTTCGTGGAGGTGAGACACTTCTAGATGACCGGCCAGCTGAACTTAGCGATGGGAAGCGTTGCCAGTGTTAGACTGAAGTTGTGCCTTTGAAGTAGATCAAAAGTAGGATCGATTACTCCACGAGCTCTTCTGCTACGAGTGAATGGTTTACCTGCCAATGTACCTTCCAGATCTACAATATTTTGGAGTAGATTTAAAAACTCTTTTTGGTTGTACTTGCTGGTTTTCTAATTTTTTTGACAAAAATCAGCAGTGTGTACTTTTCTAAATATTTAATTTTATCCCTCTTTTGAAAACCGATTGCGGTTTAATGACAAATGTTAATGGGGATAAAATTACGGCCAACTTAGTAAGCTGATTTTCAGATCTTAGATTTGACTTTTTGCAAGGGTTTGAAATTTTTGTAAAACTGTCAAAATCTCAGATCTACGGAAATATACGGGTTTTTGTAAAAACTCAGCGAACTAAAGATCTCTAACTAGTCCCGATCTATGGATCCCTAAAAATTTCAGTTTGGATCACTTTTGCAAAAAATTTGGATTTTGAACAAAAGTTAAAATTTGCAAACAGTAGTGATTTTTCTAATTTTTTACTGATTTTCTAACATACCACTATCATAGATCTGTTAGATCTGTTTGATCCCCAGTGAGAGTCGCCAAAAACTGTTGGTCCAAAAATCTGTCGAGTGGACAGATCTATGGATAGATGAGCCAATAGTGTGCAGGGCATAGCCCCTCTTTGAGTCAGCAAAGCGAAACTGGTTTATTGCTATTCTACTAGCAGGAATATGTGCAAGTCTCACAATATTCTACCTTCGGGGGTTGGGATCTCATCCCAATAGAGGTACTTCCAACTGTAAAAGAAGGGAAAGAAATGAGGTGGGGAGATAGGGAAAAATCTAAAGGGAGAAAAGAAATGAATTCCAAAGAAGAAAGGTCAGAGGGTCTATGTTTTGGGTGGTAGTAAAGTGAGCCGAACCTACTTGCATAGACAATTAAAGAAATACTAATGAATAAATGAAAAAAGTAGAGATGGATTCAACGAGAATATAAATGCATAAATCTGAAATAAGAAAGATTAAACTCTCATAACACACATATTCAAAGACAAAGTCTTAATATTTGTATTACTATTTTCTTCTGTTACAAAAAGCTCAAAGTCTTTTCTTCTTACTTCTATTTTTCATCTGAAAAGTATCCATCCTTGAATACAAGTATCCAAGTATATATAGAAGAAGGAGAAGAAAGAAGGCAAAAGGGAACCAACAACTAATTACAAAATATCTAAAAGTCAATGTTGACTTTGGACAACTTGGTGGATGACAACATCCCATGGTGCAACATGGATGAGGTCATCGTTTGTACCAACATACTATTAGATATTTACAAAAAGAGAAGCCAAGAGGAAGAGAGCTATTCATCGTCATCTCGTGGCTGGAAGGGGGTATCTTGCTTCTGCTATTGTTTGGGAGAGGTGATGTGGAACTGAGTCCGATATTCCATGAATTTAGTGATCATGGGCTGAAGTTGATCTTGGGCAGGACCCTTCGTATGATCACCGATGACCTCACAGGTCTCCCGTTCATCTCTGAGTTTTCCAGGGAGCTTGAAATAATCATTACCTGCCTCCATCAGGAACCCCACAAAATCACGGCAAGCCAGAAGGTTGTTGATGCATTTGGTGTCGAAAGTGGCTTCTGGCCCTAACCCTTGCGAGAGGATCTCTTTGAAGATCCAGATAGTTTCATCTGCCTTCCTCAAGGTGAAATAAGGAGTAAGCAAGCCTGGAGACATCCTCAGAACAATTTTCTCCATTTGATGCATTACAGCCAGGGTTTTCCTTGACTTTATCAATCTTTTCTAGGACGAACTACATCTAGTCAACCTAGTAATCCAATGCAGCAAGGATCTTGATGGGCACCACAGGGTGATCAAGACGCCAAATTTCACTAGATCATCAACTAAGCAGTCGAGCATTTTTGGAATGTTTCATGTTGCAGCCTTGCATGGTCCAACTCCTCGGAGATAGGTCCTGTAATCACCTAGAGATCTTTGTTTCCCTGATTGATGTTCTGATACAACTCGATGAACTTGACTATTACCTCCTCAATGTCTTTGAGGATTTGATCCTCCAAAGCGCCATACCTTGTTCGCCAATTTTGGCATACTCATTTATCTTGTCCTAACTTAGGACCTCAGGAGTTTCCGTGGTAGTTGTAGGAGGTGCACTTCCCATTTTCTGCAGGGCATGGAGAATATTTTTGTTTTGTTCCTTTAGCAACCTTTTCTCCTCCTTTGCTTCTTGAAGTTTCTTGTAAAGGGCATCCACCGAATATAGGGCCTCTACTTGAGGACTTTCTCAAGATGTTCCCATTGTGAGTTGGGTCATCAGTATAATCTGGCTCTGAGAGACAGATCTTTTTACCCTTTGAAGGATCGAGATACAAAATCTCCATCACTCTTTCCCCAATGCACTCACGAGAGAAGCGGGTTATGGGATTTTTCTTCTTAGTCCCCTTTGTTGGGGATGACGGAGAAGTCCATCGGTGTGATAGGGGGACTTTCCTCTTTTGCTAGCTCGGATGCTAGGAGATCCACGTTGGAATTAAGGAACGGGACCGGAGGTAGAAGAGGGAGCAGGCTGCAGGTGGATAAGGGGAAATGGGTAGAGACACTTGGTGGTGGAATTGAGAGGGAGGCCGAGAAAGTGCTCATGGGAGGAAGGGATCTGCAGGGGAAGTAGACGTGGGAATGGAAGGGAGCCGAGAGATGAGGGAAGAAATGGTGGGGGACAGCTCCTTGAGAGAAGAGAAGATGGATGACAAGGAAGGGGAAAGAGTAGAAGATGGGGAGAGGACACGACCAAAGGAATGGTCGCTTGTGTCACACGAGGAGAAGAAGAGGAGAGGGAGAAAGGATAGAAGGGACCTCGGTGGTTGTAGTAGTGGCGACACCTTGAGTGGATGTGCTTGTTGAAACACCTTCCGCCATTATTTTCTTTAGGGATACCAGGTGGTTACAACCTGTTCTTGTGCAGCGGAAGGAGGACTTTCAAGAGCTCCTTTTTGAGCAGAGCTTGATTCACCCTCTTTATCCTTGCCTTTGACCTTTGACAGATGCTTTGGCCTGATAGATGTGTTGCCTAATGGGGATGTAGTGAAATCTACCCCGAGGTACATAAGGCAATTCATTCTGCACCAGTGTTCTGTCCTCCGCAATGTCTCCTTGACCCTTTCTTTAATGGTCTGGGGCACTTTTGTTCTTTCGATCACAGCAAATGACCAGTTGTCCCCATCTGTATCTAGATATACCTGATCAACTTCTTGATCGGCAGTTTGATAACCCTTTGGAATGATGGCCACGCCATATTGAATAATTTCTGCCAAGGCCAAATAGGAGTGGTCCTTCCTTCTAAGTTCGACCTCATGGTATAGGTCGATATAGATGTCCTCAATCTATGGAATATGGATTGGATCGAGTTTTTCCTTGGGAAGGCAATTCCTTGGATCAAAAGTGGGCCTCACAGGAAGTTGTGCTTCAGATTGAGTAGTTCTAGCTCGACAACCATTTCCTAGGATTTGTGGTGAGAGATGCATGTATATCTACCCACTATAAGGGGGAAAGGAGTTCCACCCTTCTTTCTCTTCAGGAACTTCTCATGGTATGTTACGAGCTGTCTTGGATAGATCTAATAGGACCAGCTTTTGGCAGATGTACTTTGGCAATTTAGTGGGCTCTCCCGAAGTTATCTCGCAGAGATAGGTGAAGGTGGGAAATTGTGTAAATAAGGCCCCCTACTTCTCTATTGCTTGTGATAATGCTCTTGGTCGCTCAACCGTGAGTCATGTTGGACCTCAAAAGGTGGACGACGCGTAGAAGAAAGCGTCATTGATCTTAGTAAGCTGTGGGATGTTGTTCTCGCCAGCTCTGGATAGTATTCATATATTTTTACCTAGGGCCAAACCCGCATCGGCTCAAGGTGCGGATAATCCCTCTCCGAGGCTGCAACATAGACTACGTAGGAGTTCATGTAGAATCTCCCACAGGTGAGTTGTTGGAGCTGCTCGGATATGGTGCTACTTATGATCTCTCCCACTCAAAGTGTTGATCTGGCACATTCTTGTTCATAGTTTCAAAGTACACTGAGCATCCATTTGTGAAAGTAATGGGCATCGAAAGCCCCAAAACTCTACTAAGGAATGTGATGGTGTTGCTCAATTCCTCGGAGAAGTCACTGCAGTGAATAACCTGTGGCCATCTGGTTATTACCTTCTTTTTTTTCAAGTACACTTTGTTCATCAAATTGCATGGACTTGTCTTCGTTGTCTTCCCATGCCTTGGTGTAGTCCTCTTGGCTTACAGCCACAAAGTGTCATGGTGGGGGATTCCTAGCATGATTTCGAAGTGTTAGGCAGTGAGGTTGATTATGACCTCGCCCTTTTCATTTTCGACACATCTTTTGTCTTTGTTGTAACAACGTGCCACAACCATCATAAATTCATTGGTTATTGCAATGACGGGATCCCCAAAGAAAATGCGATCCACGCCCACCACTTGTCCATCCAAGGACTTCTTGTGACTCTCCTGGTTCTGGCCCAGAAATCCTCCATGTCGATGTTACCGAGTTCGAGTCTCTTATGTCCAGGTCACATTCTCGACTGGGACTCGGGCATCCTGACCCTCTGGTATTTATACTTCATTTCTTCTTATGTAAGCTTAGCCTTACCCTTTGACTTGGTTGGCTTCTTTCTTGATGTAGAAATATATGGATCTGATTTCAATTGCTGATCTGCAAGAAGAAGAAGAGAAGTCCAATGCCAAAGAGCCATATTAGCTGTCAGATCTTCCATTAAAGCACTACAGAATAGAATGAGGAGTTAGCAATTTTAAGGCCTCAGGGGTGCAGGGCGCAGGAATACTGCAAGTTGTAGAGTTAATAGAATGGCACACTGAATCGGAGTGTTACAGGGAACAAATCAGTGCCAAAGGGCGCAGGGCGCAAGGATTTTGCATATGACATCATGTTATTGTAAGCGGGGATGCACCTGCGCCGTTATGCAGCTTTATACTTGGCGCAAGGAATGTTGGTGTTGCATGGGTGCAGGGTGCGCCTATGGCGCAAGGATTTTTCCTGTAACATGGAAGTTTGGTGCGCCAAAGGGCGCAGGTTTATTGTGTGTAGCACCAACTTTAGGTACATAGAAGGGGACTTTGGCGCGGCGCAGGGAAAGCTTGCATGACATATTGTTGTGGTGAGCGAGGATGCACTGTGCTGTTTAGGATTTACTTGGTTTACTTATAGCACAGGGGAGCTCATGTGTTGTAGAATCAATTTTGGTGCACCATAGGCATGACTATGCTTCCCGCTGCAAGAGGATGGTGATTGTGCCAAGGGGAAAAAATTATCTTGGAAATGATTTTTCAAATTTTCTATCTCTCTGATAGATTCGTGATCCTTTAGGCTTGACTCCACATCGATTCAAGCGGTGAAGGGGGAAAAGAAAGGAGGTTTTGGATTTATTTTCTAGTGCAAAGCCCTCTTGGCCAAAGAGATCTAGAAGAGGAGGAAAGCATCTTTGGGGAGAAAGATTGCAAGAACAACAAAAGGGGGGTAAGGTTCACAAATCCATTGGCTCCTACCACACAAACAATCAAAACAAAAGATAAGAGGAGCAAGAACCACCTTCCCGGAATATATAGAATGTGAGAGACGAAACGGGGTCCACGAATGCGATATGAGGAGGATAGGCGACCGATGGTGTAGAGGAATAAAGTTATCACATGTTTTTTTTTAAATTGTGAAAGTGACAGGGTAGGTGCAATAAATGTGCCAACCACTTTTTCAAGAGGCACACCAAAACATGTGTCGACATGTAAAATGGTGCACCCTTTGCATGCGCGGATAAAATCGTGTCAACACGGAATACTTGTGTCTTTGGTGCAAATTTACAACTGCCAACACTTTATTCCTTGTGCCCATTGGCGCACCAAAACACAACGTAACAATTTAGTTGTTAACATGAAGGCACATGCACCTTGGCACACACAAGAAAGGTGCATCACGGGAAGGCGCAACAATTGATGTGTCAACACATCATCCTCAGGTGCCAAAGAAATGAAGGGGGCACAAATTTATTTTGTGGTACACAGATAAAAGGTGCACCCACCAAAAGGGGACCAAAATGGCTGAGTTCGAGAGAACTAGATTTCCCGAAAAGGGATTTTGTGACATTCTGAATGCAGAGGGGTCCCTGACGAGGGACCAGGACAAAATTTGGTATGGTTACCTATAAAATTGCCCTCGTCAATTTTACAGATAACACCGCCAAACCCGTGAAGATCGGCCGAGCTTTTACAAATACTAGGGTGTCCATTATGTCGACTAGATCTCCCATAGGTGCCACACTCCTTCTCTAGGAACCCCACCCGAGAGAATCAACCTAGATCCACTGTTATCTCAATTTTTCCCTCAAAAAAATTGATAAAAAATGACCATGTGTAGGAAGAAATCCAAGGGACGGTTCCGTTGTATGAGCCCACGTTTCAAATCCAAAAACACGCTTGCAAAGTAGGCTCTACAATGGAGTAGTAGGGTCAGTGAAGGGCCAAACGATGTCAAAAAGGAAACCACAGGCTCTCAGGAGAGAAACGGGAAAAGGCTCAAAGTCTTCGAGCTTTACAAACAATTCAAAACGGGCCGAAATTGGATAAGTATGGAAGAATCAACGGAAGCTTCCACATGCCTCATCGGTGCTTCTCCAAAGGTTAAACCCAAAAGGTAGTCCCCAAACAAGTGTGGAGCTTCCACGTGTCCTAGGCCGAAAAGGGATAGAGTCAACCATTTAAAAGTCTAAACAAGTGGAAGGAACCACGTGTCGACTCAAAGACATTTCCAAAAGAGGGATCCTAGGCAGGGACTCAAACTAGTGCCATCCCTCCACGTGGTCAAGGTTCAATCAAGTCAAATGGAAAGTGGGCCCAAATCAACTAAGTATAAGAGTGTCGATGGAAGGTGCCAAGTGTCTCAACGACGCACATTCAAAGGCGCAACCCAAAGCAGAGACTCAAATGAGCGTGAGGCTTCCACGTGTCTAGGGTTTGAGTAAGGCATTGACCCAAATCAGCTAAGTATCACAGACTCATGGAAGGAACCATGTGTCATCCCGACACATTTTCAAAGGTAAATCTAAAAGTGGGTCTCCCAAACAAGCGCCAAGTCTCCACGTGTCCCGGGTTAGATATATAGCCCCACCAAACAAAAGGACTTAGCCAAAACATAAAGGAATAGAGAAATTGGAAGGTGCGACATGTCTCCTTAGTGTAATTTCAAAAATTAAATCCAAAAGCGGTTCCCAAATGCGTGCCACTCTACACGTGGCCATGTCCCAAGTCAAAGCGAGAAGGCGGGTTGCACGGAGGCATTTTTAACTTTTGGCTTTGTTTCCAAGATGCGTAAGGTATAAGAAAGAGTAGTACCTTTGCTGATACCCACGGAGCCTCGTGTTAGGCCTAAATTACATGCAGGATGGTAGGCCTTAGAGTGAGTTTTTTCCCAAATGGAAAATGCGGACTGAAAAGCTTCAAGATGGTTTTTTTGGAAAAGGGGGAATTACGGGGTTGTCGGGATTTTTTTACATTTTTGTATTTTGTGAAAAAGGTTCAAAGTGAATTTTGAGCCCGAGACCCATTCTACAAACCGGTTTTTACCATTTTTGTACGAACCTGACTCAAACATTCAAGTGGACATATCTTTCGACCTAGTGCCCTAAATTCAACAAATTTGCACCACCGGAAAGGTCTCGATCTCGCTCTCACGCCATGAAACTTGAAACTTTAATTTTGACAAGGTTAGGTGGGTGAAAAATGGGAAAATGTCTTCATGCCATTAATATGTGATCCAATTGCTCCAACAACTAGATCAGATTTGATTTGATCTGTCATTCTTCCTTCTTTAAGATGTCTTTGAGCGCATACAAAGTGATGGACTCGGCGAGATTGTGGTCAGATTTTTAGGGCATTAATGGCCGGTAGATGAGCTCCAAAATCAAGTTTCCCACCTATTTTCTTCTTCTCTCTTCACTACATCTAATAAGGATAAGCTTAGCTCCTTGTAAAGTGTTGGACATTTATGTTTTTCACCCTCCCTTCTTCCCTTGTCTGTAAGTGAATTTGTGGAGTTTTCTCAAACCTCCCATTCAAGTTGTAATACAAATTTTTGCTTCTTTTCTATTGTAATGTATTGTATCAACTCTGGAGAAATAATATATGTCTATGGATGATTCTCAACCCTCTCATGTGTTCATTTTTGTCTTATGATCTCTCATTGTAGTTTGGTTATCTGTGCATGGTAGTTGTATTGCATTTCTGTAGTTTGTGTTAAATTATAAAACATGTATCTGACATTCCTTTGGTGCATCACCTCGTTAGCTTAGGTTTATTTTCTTGTATCTTCTCAACCCTGTCTCCTTGGTAAGATAGAGTAGGTTTAGAGTAGATCCTCTATAATTTATTTGTATGCACCTGAACAGAGGAATAGGAACTGACCTTAATCCGGAGATCTCTCTCAACTCGAAAGGTCCCACACTTTGAGAAATGCTTCATGTTACGCTATCACACTCGAGATTCTCAACCCATCAAGTTGTAGGCACTTAGGGGTGATGTGATTATGCACTAATAGTTTTGGCATGATCTTGGGACAAAGAGGTCTCCATATTTATTACAACAAGATTGATGTGCACTTGTTGTAAGTTTTAATCTTTTAAGAAGCTCTGAAATTGCACATCTAAAGCAACTCCAAAGGATCAGAATCCACTAGTTTCAATAGTCCAAGCTTGTCTAGTTCATGATAAGAATACAAACAAGATCAAGAAATAGAGAGGAGGGAATCTTTGTCTATCCTCACTTGTCCCCAAATAATGGGAGAAGAGCCTGAGAGGTATCCCTCTCCACTAAATAGAACCTTGTCAATACCTCCTCCCGGTAGGCATTCATTCAATCAACAAGGGTTCTCAGGCCAATCATAATGGCACAACCTCCCAACCGCTATGTCAACTTCACTGGTAGTAGCCCACTCACTCTCAATGCACAAACTCAAGTCCCCATTAAAGAGCATCCCATATTTCACCGGAGAGGGAACCAGGACTTCTCCTAGTGACCAAATTCAAGACATTGCAAATGTCTCATGCAATACATGAGATCACCAAGATGGAAAGTGCAATCAAATTATTAGCCTCTTCACTGAAGGGTAAAGCTTCACAATGGTTCAGGAGTCTAACAACAAGCTCCATTTAGAATTGGGATCATCTATGCAGAGCTCTTCACAATCAACTTGGAGAGAAGGGACATAATCTATCTTTGTTGGAACATTTTACAACCATCAAGAGGGCTCTTGATGAGAAATTGACAGATTTCAACCTCATATTTCAAAGGACATGGATAGGATTCCATTGGCCGTGTAAGGCCCACAGATGAAGGTGTTTTCTTATACTTTCTTAGAGCTTTAAATTCTGATATTTCCCTAACGATTCAATCCATGGGAGGTGCAACCTTACCTGTAGCCTATAACATTTCCATTAGAGCTGAAAATTGTTTAATTCAGCCGGTAAACTTGCTCCTAGGCCACCTATGCCTCTATATCTAGAATTAGGAGCTCTAAGCACTAGTCAAACACCCACATTAGCTCCCATACCTACTCCAAGGAATTAGAGTTCAAATGAAGCTTCCACCTCATCCTATAGCACTTCAAAAGAGATACAAGAGGTTATGAAACAACTACAGAACCTTGGGAATGAGCTAGTGACTATCAAAAGGCAACAAGCTCAGAGTTCTAGGCCATATCAGCCTCAAACTCAGTATCAGGCTAGACCCCCATATCAGCAAAATAGACAACCAAAGGTCAAGCTATAAATCAATACCAAAACCAAGGACAACCTCAAGTGCTAGGCCTTTCCAAACATATGACTCAAGCACAACTTCCACATCTAGGGCCTTGGTCCCAACACAAAACAACATGGCACAAGAATATGATTGGTGTTTCCCATGTAATCAGCCCCATAACCAATCAATGTGTTTCAATGGTGCACTAAACTAGGCCTTGATGGTACAGACCATTGGTGTGTCCCAAGAGCCTAGTTAAGAGGAAAATCAGTAGCAAGGAACTCAACAAGAGGCACCTCCAAGTGAGACTATGCTTGTCAATTGGCAGGATAAAGACTTCTGTGGAGTTAACCAAGCCCCTTCTCAAAGTTTAGCTGCCAATACACGATCCAAGAAGAGGAATATTGAGAGGTAAAATCATCAAACTCAAGTGATCCTCAACCTTCTATTATTCCATAAGGTATTAGCATTCAAAGTGTAACTCCCAATATGCAGATTCATCCCAAGCCACCTTTCATACCCAATCGGACACCAAAGTTGTAACAACCCACGTGTAAGAAAAAAATGCACCAAGAAAGGGGCAGCAAAAAAATATATCTCATCCCCATTTAACATCATTGAAAAAATGAAGAAAAAAAATGTGAATATTTCAATGTGGGAGTCATTGGCTATCCTAGGATAGAGAGACTTGTTGCAGGCTACTATGGCTAATCGGTCAACCTCAAATTAGCCCCCAAACCAACAAGAGAAAGTGCTTACAAATACAGCTCAGCCCGAGGAAAACCTCGAGGATAACAAGGTAAGAATCAATCTGAATCCTTCATTCTCGTGTTTCATTGATCATTGGAGACAAATTGGTACATAATTGCATGATTGATTCGGGGCAAGTAGCTCTATAATGCCAAAACAAATAGCCAATTAGTTGGGTCTTCAATACAAATTCATCTCCGAGCCATAGTTCAATTGGATGGGATAACGGTAATAATGGTTGAGTCATTAAGGATTTGAACCTCACATTATACGCATGCCCCAATGTGACCGTATTACAAAACATATCAGTCATAGAATTGCCACCAAATTTTGTATTGTGTTTATCAAGAGACTTCACTACTAAGATTGGAGGCTATTTGTCTGCTGATTGGTCACACATGCTTTTTAGAATGAGGTATGGAGCTAAGGCTATGATTATATTTGAGCCCATTACAGATTACCATATTGAGCCTTATGTACCTAGCCTAATCAATGTGAATTGTTTAGCCATTGATTAGGAGGACCTCACAAGCACTTGTGAGGAAGATAACAAGGTTGGTCATATTTCAAACTTGACCCTCAACGAATGGGTGGACACGAGGCATGCTTTTGACCCTTATAAGGAGATGGAGGAAGCCGAGCTAAGAGTCTAGTGTTTTCATGAGGAGAATCATCCTCTTCCTGAAATCATTAAGCTAGACCACAAAGATGATAATGAGGTATGAAAATTATTCTTTTATGGCTCAAAAGTAAACAAGGAGCTGGAGGAGGAGTTATGCTTATTTGGCCTCAAGGTATAAAATACTATTCAACCTTCCATTTCCAATTTACATGCTCAAACAACACAATAGAGTATGAAGCCTTGATCCATGGACTGTATTGGGCAATGAAAAGAAGAATCAAGAACTTACAAGTGTTTGGCAATAATGAGCTAGATGCAAATCAAGTCCAAGGACAAAACACTCCCAAGAACGATATGTTAAAGAACTACAAGAACTCGGTATGGGGACCTCATCGAAGATTTTGAGGCATTTGACATCAACTCTATCCCAAGGAATAATAATGAAGAAAAAAATAGAGTGATAAAGTGGTCGGGGCAACATTTAATGTTGTAGAGAGAATTAAGAGTGATAATTCTCAACCCCATATCAAAATGGTTGTAAAACCAACTGTCCCTGATAATAACACAAGTTGGCAAGTTTTCGAGAATGATAAAAAATTGTCAAATTTCTACGAGAAGAATCTAAGTTCTTTGCTAGAAACCAAGACAAGTTGGAACAACATTATGGTGACCAAGTGGTGTAGCTAAGAACCAAATAACTACCAAAGGGTCTTGTAACTTTGGAGTCAATCTTCAACCCAAATGATCAATTTCAAAAGGAGAAAGCAAATATTCAAGTAAAGGGTGAAGATTTGGAGCCCATTTCCATAGATGAAGGAAAAAAATTATGAATCGACAAGGTGAGTACCTAACAAGAAAAATATAGGATTAGTTAGAACAACCCACTTGAGACCCAAGAAACAACCTAGGATTAGTTAGAAAATTATGGAATACATTTTTTTATTAGAAGTGTCCACAACCAAGTAGCAGAAGACAATAGTTGACACTAATAGGTTCTAGAACAAATCTAAAACTATAATAACATACTTTTCATTTATTAACAATTATCGAGGTCGATGTTCTAAATTTTAGGGTTTGAAGTTTCGGTTAGGTTTAGGGGTAAAATATCACCATACCCACTCTCTAATAGGATCGTAGTTTTAACTTAATTTTTATCACACTTAAATCTTCAAAAATTTCCATAAATCATACCCATTGATAGGAAATTTCCTCACCTTTTGGTGATATAAATAATTCCCCCTAACTCCTTGTAAAACTCTAATTATGGTCCAAATGGAGCTTAGGGTTCAAATTTTCCCCAAGGGGACACGTGGTGAGAGGGGAAGAAAACCCTTCTAACGAGTTGGCGGGTCGTGGGGTGGCATTAGAATTTTATTTTATTTTTCTCATGAGGGCACAAAGTTTAAAAATCTTCTGCACCTCCACGGGTCCTCCAGGACACACATGGTGGCCACTGAGTCGTCATCGAAAAAGAAGTAAGGAAGGGCGGGCAAAGGGGGAGTCTTGTGGCAATTTCACCAAAGGGAGAAAGAAAAGAATTCACTCCCACGCACCCACAGGTCCCTAGGGACATGTGGCACTCAACCAACTAATGTGGGGAGAAAGAGAGAGGGAAAGGTAGTGTGGCGGGGTTAATTGGTTAAAATTTCTAAGGGGAGGAAAAAGGAAGAAGATTGACGTGCGGGTCTCAAGTGTCCACGGAAAGATCTTTTCTAAGATAGTAAAGGGAGTGGGGGGCACGGGAAAAGTTAAGAAAATTTTCCAAACAATTTTTTTCAAAAGGAAAAGGGTTCACGAGGATTCTTCCCCCTCTGCTATCACCCAAAGCTGCAACGTGATAGCTTGTGATACACCGCGGTGGCGGGGAGAAATGGAAAAATTTTCAATTTTTAATTTTAAAAGGTCTAAGGGCACAAAGATGTCGTGCCTCCACTTGTTGCCCCATGGAGACATGTGATAGCCTCTCGATTGGTCATGCGGGCAGCGGAGGAAAATTTAAAAATTTCAACCAAAAATTTAAAAATTTCCTAAGGATTTTAACTGAAATTTTTGGGCCACGGGCCCGCTTAGGAACAATTTCCCAAATTTTCCTACCAAGGTAGAAAAACTTCAAAGTGCCATAACTTTTGCTAGAAAGCTTAGTTTTGGGAAAACAAGGACTTTCTGAAATCTCTCGATGCCCTCTTTGCACAAGAAACATAAATTTTACATTTTGATAAATTTTAAGGGTTAATTTTGTAAAAAGGATTTTGCGAGGCTTTTAAAAAGCCAACTGGTAATTTCCAACTTTCAAATTTGATTAAATTGGATCTCCTCCTTCACTCAACATGCCAAAAAAACATGGAGGATTTCTCTAGGGAGGGTTTAAAGTGTTTAGGGAAGGTAAATTTACTTGTTTGAGTTTCAATATACATTTTTCCATCAAATGACAGAAAAACGGTGGAAGAGATTTGGCTCATTTTAACAATGTTTAAAATTGTTTTCTTAAGTGTTCTTTGTCAATTGAGTTCCTTGATGTCTTAAAGCAAGATAAATTATTTACTTTCCAATTTGTTTATTAAGTGTAAGTCCGAATTGTAGATTTTGACTTAAATTTATTTTCCAGCTTTTAAATTTTACAACAAATAGCCATTTCTTTTAGTTTTGTAAATCGTTTTATCAATTACGTGTGGTATTTCATTTCTAAACTAATTCAATACATTTAGTTGTTGATAACAAACCATTATGAATCAAAAGAAAATACTAAATTTCATTTTTACACATTTCCAAAAATACAAAATACGTATTGTTTCCACATGTATTTTTTCTTTCCAAACAAAGATCTAACAATATATTTAGCCATACAATGGGACGTTTGTTGATACGGGTACGAACGAGCGCCTTAAAGCGGGTGAAATGTACGGCCGTGCGGTCTCTGCCGATTACGGCACGGAAAGTCTGCGCAATATGACAAAACTTACTGAGGAAAAGCAGATCTCAGACTGCAATCGGACGGCTAGCAGAGAAAATGAGGAAATACTGAGATCCACACCTTTGGCCTGGAATAAGCTTTTTCAAAGCCCTAACCTCAAGGTGGGTCCGAAAAGCACTGAACAGTTTACATGGGAAATGGACAAAGAGGGTGCCACCTGTCTAAGGGTCCCAGATGGTTTTGTTGATAGAGCTTTAAACAAAACAAACCTCTCCCTTGTTGGTAAGTTTCTTGGCTCTAGACCTAATATTGATTTCATTAGAAAATGGGCTATGAGAAAATGGAATCCTAAGGGAGCCCTAAGCATTACCATTATGCCAAAAGGTTTTTTCTTGGCTAAATTTAACCAACAAGAGGATTTAGATTCGGTGTTACTGGGAGGCCCCTGGTGGCTGGGAAATATGGGTCTTTTTTAGAAAAAATGGTATCCGGGTTTTGATCCAAATACAGAAAATATAAACACCATTCCAATCTGGTGTAGGCTACCAGGACTGCCATTGCATCTATGGGATGATGAAATACTGCTAAATATTGCAAAATCCCTAGGCGCACCTATTGGAATAGATGGACCCACAAGAAACAGATCCAGGCTTGCTTTTGCTCGGTTCTGCATTGTCTCAGCCATTGATCAGGAGTTTCCGGAGCACATAATCTTGAAAACTAGATTTGGATCCTGGACTCAAAAAATTGAAGTTGAGACCTTAAGATGTAAGCTGTGCCATAGTATTGGTCACTCTGACAAAAACTGCAACAAGAAGAAGACCCCTCTTTTGGTTTCTGATCAGCCTGGGATAGACACAGATCTGAACAAAGTTAGCAGGGATCCAAGCAAGGAAAGGAAAACTGATGATAAAGGTCCCAGCCAGAGGAATGTGCAACTAAATAGTAGGGAAAAAAAAAAAAAAAAAGGGGGTTTTAGAACTCATATTAAGAAGCATCTTGTCTGGCGTCCCAAAGCTGCAACAATAGCTTTGCCTGAAGCCCCCAACAAAGATGTAGTGGACAAAACTGTGAAGGCATCTCCGGGCAAGCCTTTTGAAACTTCTGTGAATGAAGACCTTGTTAAGGTATCCTTGGAAGTAATCGAACAAGATGGTTCAGTGAAGGCCATTTTATCCCTTCTGGTTCAGAAGAGAAAGAAATCCTGTCATTCACTACAGAGGAAGCTTGTAACAAGGAGGATATGAGTGTGATTGAACCCCTGGAGATTCTCTATACTGGAGAGAAAGGAAATGCGGATCCGCTGCCATACCTCAGCAATGCAACAGCGACTGCGCAGGTCTGTTGCAGCACCATAACAGCTTCTGATCATTCTCCTGACAGTATCCAAAAGGAACAAGAGGAAGGGGAGATTAAGGAAAAGAAGGCCAATTTAATCCCTTCTGGTTCAGAAGAGAAAGAAATCCTGTCATTCATTAGAGAGGAAGCTTGTAACAAGGAGGATATGAGTGTGATTGAGCCCCTGGAGACTCTCCCTACTGGAGAGAAAGGAAATGCGGATCCGCTGCCATTCCTCAGCATTACAACAGCGTCTGTGCAGGTCTGTTGCAGCACCAAAACAGCTTCTGATCACACTCATGACAGTATCCATAAGGAACAAGAGGAAGGGGAGATTACGCCTTCCAAGGAAAAGGAAGATCCAGACTCTGGATTCACATTGGTCATCTCAAAAAAGAAAAAAAAAAGAATGGAAGGTTTTGAAAGGATTCCAGAATCACTTTATAGTGAAAAAAAAAAATTGACAATTGGGACACCTCTACTTCCAGAACAACCAGAGCTTCAGTTAGACGAATAGCTGATTTTGGAGGAAGCTCAAAAAGAGGAAGACCCTCTAAAAAGACTCTCAGAGCTAAGAAAACAGAGAGGGATATTGCAGATGGTGTTCAGCGTCAACTGAACCAGCAAGCAATTCCAACTACCAACCATTCCATATGAAGATCATATCTTGGAATATTAGAGGCCTTAACGGTTACTCTAAGCAAAGAAGCATCAAGGAGTTACGAGACTCCAGTAACCCCAGCATTTTGATTCTTCAAGAAACTAAAATGAAAGCAATGACCATGGATAATATTAAAAAAAAATTTTGGGATAGCTCTGAAATGGCGGCTGTTGATTCTCAGGGTGCTTCCGGAGGGCTGGCTACTCTTTGGGATAGAAGGCACTGTACTGGTATGATTCTTAGTGATAATATTAATCATCTTGCAATTAAATTTGTCACTATTGAGAAAAAGTGTGAATGGATCTTGTCAAATATTTATGCCCCTAACTCTGCTAGTGGTAGAAGAAAACTATGGGCTGATCTTAAAATCTTTAGAAACCAGCACAGCTCTGCTAACTGGCTTATCATGGGTGACTTCAACTCCCCTCTAAACCCAGGTGAGAAGTTTGGGGGAACCCCCACCTTCTCTAATGGAATGGAGGATTTTGCTGATTTTATCGCTGAACATAACCTCATTGATGTGGATCTGCATGGTAATAAGTATACTTGGAATAATAGAAGGTTGGGAAAGGAGTTCATCCAGGTGAGACTGGACAGGGCACTAATCTCAGCAAACTGGATTCTTAGCCAAGACTTTTACCTCTCTTCTCTGCCCAGAATTGGATCGGATCATAATCCGATTGCTTTAAGCTTTCTCAATTGGACCAAACCTGCAAGAAGCTCGTTCAAATTTGAAAAAATGTGGATGGAGCATGATGATATCTATGACAGAATAAAAGAATGGTGGGATTGGAATGGGGAAGGCACTGCTCAGTTCAGATTGGTTCAAAAACTCAAAAATGTCAAAAAACATGTCAAACTCTGGAACAAAAATGTTTTTGGGAATATCTTCGAAAAAAAGAAAGAGTTAAAACAGAAGCTTCAGGATCTTGAGTTAAAAATGGATACTATGGGGAGATCGGTTGAAGATGAAGTTAATGAAAAGAAAATTCTTTCTGAGTTGCATACGATCTGCAGTAGAGAAGAGTCCCTTTGGCGCCTTAAATCTAGGGCTATTTGGCTTAAAGAGGGTGACAGGAACACAAAGTTCTTCCACATGACCACTCTAAAGCACAGAGCCAGTAATAGGATCTTAGAGGTTTCTAAAAGCAACGGAAGTATCACTAAAGATCCAAACAACATCAAGAAACAAGCACTTGAATTCTACCAAAATCTTCTTAGAGAGAGAAATGTCAGCAATCCGGAAGCTATTTCCTTCATGCTGGAGGCCATCCCTCAGAATAATATTGAGGACCAGAAATTCAGAGATATTACTAAAGCTGTCACGCTTGAAGAGCTGAAAAAGGCTGTTTTTTCCCTTGAGGGAGATAAGGCTCCTGGGCCGGATGGATTCTCTATTAATTTTTTTCAAAAGTTCTGGGAAATATGCTCGGAGGATTTACTCAAAGCGGTTAATGAATTTTATAGAGCGGAAATCTTCTAAAAGAGCTCAATAACACGCACATTGTGTTGGCACCTAAAAAAATGGATGCAAAAGATTTCAAGGACTTCAGACCCATCAGTCTTGTTAATGCTATCTTTAGAATTTTCACCAAAATCATCACATCTAGGCTGAAGCTCATAATGAATGATCTCATCTCAATGCGGCAGTGGCTTTATTAAAGCGAGGATAATACAAGACGGTGTGATTATGGTGCATGAAACTATACATTCCATGGAAAATAATAAAAAGGCAAACATGATCCTCAAACTTGATATGAATAAAGCTTTTGACAAAGTTTCTTGGGTCTTCCTTGACAGGATTTTATCCAAATTTGGGTTCACGGAAAAGTTTAGAAAAATTATCAAGTCTTGTATATCTACAGCCAGGTTCTCTGTGGTTGTTAATGGAGAGCCTGTGGGATTTTTCACCAGCAGCAGAGGTCTAAGGCAAGGAGACCCCATCTCCCCCTTGCTCTTCATCCTTTTAGCTGACAGCCTTAGTAGAACAATTAGCAAAGCGGTGGAAGACGGCCTTTTAAATGGTTCTAAACCCACTTCATTCAGCCATGCTGTCTCTCATCAACAGTTTGCGGACGACACTATCCTTCTTCTTCTGGCCTCAGTTGTAGAAGCTAAAGCTATTAAGGCTCTACTACAGCTCTATGAATCTGCTTCTAGGCAAGAGATTAACTATGACAAAAGCATCATCTTTTTCTTTAACACCCCTGGGGAAAGACAGCTTAAGATTGCTAAAATTCTGGGCTGTAAAATTGGAGCTCTTCCAGCAACGTACTTAGGTCTCCCTCTTGGCACTAAGAAAGTCTCTCACACGGTGTGGGATGATTTATTGACGAGATTTCAAAAAAAAATGGCCGGTTGGAAAGGGGCCATTCTCTCTAGTGCTGGTAAGTGCCTTCTCATTAAAAGCACACTCCAAAGTCTGCCCATCTATATCATGTCACTTTTCAAAATTCCTTCTTCCTTCAGAGAGAAAATTGAAAGGATTCAGAAAAAAATTTTATGGCAAGGCATGGAAGAGAAATTCAGATTTCACCTAGTGGCCTAGGATAAAGTCTGCACCCCAAAGACTATGGGAGGGCTGGGTATAAAAAATATTGAAAAAATGAATGAGGCACTCATCGCTAAGATGGGCTGGAGATTGCTATCGATCGAAAACAACCACCACGGATTGATGTTATTAAAGCAAAATACTTGAATCAACAAGTGTTTACTCCTATCTGCACGATGAGCAACTCCCCATGGTTCCATTTTTGGAATAATCGATTAAGTAGAAACTTCATAAAGCGGGGCAGCGAATGGAAAGTGGGGATGGCGGTGACATAAACTTACGGGAGGATAAGCTGGTCAGTGATAATCTCTTGGAGAGATTTGGGATGGCTAAGGACAGCCTTACAAGCAAGTATGGAACTAAAGTCAAGGACTACATTGAAGGAAATGGCACCAACAAGACTTGGAAAAGACTTTCTATGGAGCGTATTGAACTGAAACAAATTATTTCCTCCCTTCAAGACCTTCTAGATCTCTTCCCTTTGTGTCGGTTGGATTCCAGGATGAGCTGAGTGCAGGTAATTCACAAGATGGAAAATACTCAGTCAAATCTGGGTATACCAATCTTTTTCATAGTAACCAATCTGATTTTAACTGGAACTTGATCTGGATGCCTGAGTTAACCCCCAAGATAAATTTTTTTCTTTGGCTGGCCATCAGAGGTAAAATTCTCACCACTGACAATTTGATGAGAAGAGGATTCATCATTCCCAATTGGTGTCACCTTTGTAGGAATGATTATGAAGACATTAGTCATCTGTTCATTCATTGTGATTATGCCAATAAAATGTGGAACTTTGTCCTTTCCAAATTCGAAGCTCTTTGGGTGTTGCCGGAGGATCTTAATCAGCTATGGAATCAATGGAACCCACCATTCAGACATTGTGCTATCAAAAGAATCTGGAAATTAGCCATCCCTCATTTAATTTGGAGGATCTGGAAGGATAGAAATAATATCATTTTCAGAAATAGGAAACAGAATTATAATTTCAGTATTGGCAAAATTTCCCAAGGCATCAAAGAGGACATGGCCAGATTTAAACCTCCCAAAAACAATTGTTATCCTGAGAATGAAGAGCACATCTTATCTAATTGGCAGTTTGGTAATTGGAGCAACCCCGGGAATAGTGTGGATAGATCTTTGATTAAATGGCATCCTCCCGACTCCAATTGGTTCAAGCTGAACTTTGATGGCGCCTCTAAGGGTAACCCTGGAACAGCAGCAGGAGGAGGGGCAATTCGGGACCACAAAGGCAATCTGATTGCTGCATATGCTGGAAAAATGGGAATTCAAACCAATCATTTTGCCGAAGCTTTATCTGCTCTCTGGGGTTTAAGAGTTGCACGGGCCCAAAATATCCAGAACCTTATTGTTGAAGGGGACTCCCTTAATATTATTAAACTTCTGAATCAGTCCTCATCTCCCAGCTGGAATATTAAAGATTTTATCTCTGAGTCCATAAGCATCAGTCATACCTTCAACAGTATCAGAATAGTACATACTTACAGGGAGGGCAACAAGCTGGCGGATGCACTGGCCAATTATGGCATTAACATAAATTTCACTACATGGGATAAGGATAGTATCCCTAATCAGCTCCACAACAGCATCCATGCGGACCTTCACATGCAAACAATCTCTAGAGATATGCCTTAATCTTTGGAGGAAAATCAAATCCATAAATTCTTCCACATGTGCTGCTTTAAAGTATATGGCGTGGCAAATGATATCTAATTCAAATAATAGCAAGATTTTTTTAAGGAACTTCAAGTGGAGATATCTGGATTTAAAAATCACGCACGCGGGAGGTACAATAGCTGTTGATATCCGGATGCTAAGCTCCACGAAAACCGATGATAACTACAAGGTGAAAGCTGACAGGGAAGGGGTTTTCACGCGCGACTTCCCGCAGGCTCAGAACAGCAATCACACAGCCGTTCGTGAGAAGACTAACGGCTATAGTTCCTATTTTTATGCGACCTTCAACAGCAAGAATCGTAATACTCTTCACGCTCAAAGGTATCCTGGAAATTGCTGTAACCAACACATCACAGTGAAGATGGGAGGGCCACCCTGTCAAATTGAGCCGTGCGGACCACATTTGGAAAAGAAAACACGGAGCTTTGGAACATTCTTAGCATTGGCGGCTTCACCAGCTTTGTTGAAAGGATGCAAGGGCATGATCAAAGCATCTCTGTTCGCTTTGCCAAGGAATGGAATGGGAGGACAGTCGACTATGGGGGCCAGAAAATTCTTATCAATGAAGAGCTCATAGCTGAAGCGACTGGCCTCAGCCTGGAAGGGTACCGCTTCTTCAACAAGAGGGTTATCAAAGAGGTTGAAGAAAGAAGATTTGTGGAGGAGGATGAGAAGCTTATTTTCAGCCTTTGCGGGCACTTTGTAAGCTCAATTCCACCTCCGTACGATGAAGTCACCCGCATGATGATTCGATTCATCTCCTTGGAAGGCAGGTTTGTTACTGTCCCTGCTAAGCACCTTGTCTTTTTGAACCACTTCCGTAGGAATAGGTTGGTTTGCTTCCCGCACTATTTGTTAAACTCTCTTGAGCGCTCCATTTTGGAGTTCCAGAGACATACCCGGGCGGTTCCCTTGCACGAGGGCTTGTGCACTTATCCACAAGCTCTGCCTTCTTAAGTATCCCGGTCTCCCTTACTCTCCCAGCCCGGCTCCCCCTTTGATGGGCTCTGCTGCCGCCAGTCCTGTCTCCCCTGCTGCCCCTGCTGCTGCCCCCGCCTTAGGTGCTGCTACCCCCATGCCGGATGCTCATGCTTCTCCTTCTATTCCTCCTGCTGCTGCCCCTGCCACCCACCTTGCCTCTACCTCTAAACGAGTCACTAGGGCTTCTAGGAGACTCAACCTTGAGACTGCTGCTGTGGGGGATGAACCTCTTGAGCTTGATATTGCTCGTGATCTGCTGAACATTAGAAGTGCCAGTCCCCGGGAGGCACAGATGGATAACCCTTCTAAGAAATTGGAGGCCTTAGAGGCAGAGATTAAATTGCTGAAGGTTGAGGTCAAAAACCTTGCCAAGCAAAAAGGCAAAAAAAGCATGGAGGAAGGGAGCATTGTGATAGTCGATTGATGACATATACAAAAAACTGACCTCCTTAGACTCCCGCCTTGGGAAGGCTAAGACCAGACATGACTACAATATTGCAGCCTTTAGGGCCATCGAGGAGTTTATCGTGGGTCATGCCAAGAGTGTTTCAAATCTAAGCGGTGTCCCGGCAGCGCTTTGGGGCAATGATAAAGAGAGCAAGAGAACCATTGAGGAGCTCGATAAGATGGATCTTTGCTCGAATGACCGCGTTAGGCATGTTTCAAGCTTGGAAAAAGTCAAGATCGGTATTGATCAAGCGGCCAAGTAGTCTGGATACTTCTCTTGCTCTTTTTGTTAATATTAATTTTCTTGTTTCTTGGTTTCTTGTCGTCTTGTCTTTTTTTTTTGCCGTTGTTTTCTTTGTTAAGTCTTATGCATGTATAGTGTTTACGGGCTACGTTGATTTTGTTGTAACTCTTGAAGCGTACTTCTGTTCTACTCTGCTCCTCTCTCTTATTGCAAAAGGAGCAAGGTCTATGGGGTAAGCTACTGATGCCTCCCAATTGGGAATTGGGCATCCACTAGTAAAACACTACCAATAAATTTCACCATACATATCCTTATGCCTCCCACAAAGTAAGAAATGCAAGCTATTTCTTTTCCATGAGTGGATCCCAAACCCAAAATCCCTCCACAAAATTCTGATTCCAATGGCATTCCCTTTTGCTACCCCACATGGATTCTCCATTGCCTTATCCTACTCCATTCCTAAGGTAGTCTACCTAACCAGCCAATAATTAAATCAAACATGCACCATTCACACAACACACCAACATAAATAACAACAGAAGATGGATAAAATGCCTACCTCTCTATGGTAGCTTTGTTTCCAAACAACAACTTCAAGACTCAAAACACAGTCCAAAACAACAATCTCCAAAGCATGCAAATCTTTCTCCAAACTTCCTCAAAAACAGGAGCTCCAAAACAAGAAAATGCACCCCAAAGAAGTTACAAAATGATTCAACAACCCCAAAACAAGAAAAGAGTTTGAATTATATAGAATAGGGAAGAAGAGAGGATGATATGGATCCATGTAGGATGCCACATCACACATCCTCAAATTCAAACAAAAAAGAAAAAAATTCATTCTCCCAAACACAATAAAGAGGTGGTTGAAAATATGAAAAGTTACTTGCACACTCCATCATACCACACCCCAAAGGATTGCAAATTAAATAAAATGTAAGAGAGTACAATCAAAACAAAGCAACATGATTAATAAAATTCATTATAAAATTAACAAATCACTTATCCAACCATAAGTATGGTTGGTAAAATTAAATTTAGAGGCATGGGACAAGTTTTACTTATCCCAAAATCCTCCAAAAACAGCCCCCAAGGACAAATTTAAGTTTTTCATGGAGGTGGAGTATTTCATACTACAAACCGACTTACACAAACTCTTACACATCCGTTACATATTAAATGCAAACAACCAATAACTTCCATAATAATTTCCCATATCCCATTCTTATTTATTTTAAATTTTAACCATATGATTTCTCACATTAATCTACCACATTTTAATTAATTAAAAAAAAAGAGAACACATTACTAATAAAATACATACAACAATAAATAAAATTTAACCACATTAATAAAATACACAAACCCATGGTCACATGTAAAGGTAATTCCCCCATGGGAATCCCTAACAAAACAACACACAACACAAAACAAGTTGCCATGGTGACCTTGTCGAATTCACCTAGAATTCCATTGTGGTTGGTCTCCAATTCCCGATGTTTTTGTTGTGATATTTTTAACTCCGTAAAATAAAAATACCTCCTTCACCTCATGGCCATATCGAACATCCAATATGATACAAATAAAATCACAAAATCATCTAAGTATGTGAATCACAACAACATCAAGGCAATTTAACATTATCACATACAATTTATATCAACAACTATGTCATCATCATAAAATATCCAAAATTACATGTCCGAACAACATCCATGTCAAATAGTATATCATCATCCACATCCGAGTGTCTCTAATAATCATCATGTATTATATCCAAACTAAGATCAACAACAATCTCTGATCAAATGTCTAACATCATACTAAGTCAAAACATAAAAATGTCTATAATGAAATCAACCATATCAAAATAGGTATCAACGGGTTTCAAAGGGAAGTGGGCACTACATCCCGTTCCTTAAGACTCAACTTCTTCCTAGAAGTCAACTGGAACAAATGTGGAAATTCAACTTGTAATGAAGTAGCATCCTCCCATGTAGCTAAAGTCTCATCATATCTGTCCCCACTTTGCACTGAACTCCGATCAACCTCTCTACCTCGAAGGCCCAGATCTTGTGATCAAAATTGTGAAGGGTTCCACCATCACCTCCCCGATCCCGCACTTGCAATGATGTCCAATTTAACACATGAGAAAGATCTGTAATATATCTCTTGAGGATTGAGAAATGAAAAACATCATGTATGTGAGACAAGATGAATGGAAATGCTAGACGATAGGCCAAAGGGCGATACGCTCCAAGATCTTGAAAGGACCAACGAATCTAGGAGCTATCTTAGAACCTTTTCCATAAGGGATAGGGATATTATGTGGCCTCGACACGAAGGAACACCTTCATGCCTACATCGAAACTATGATCAATCCTATCTGATCTACATACTTCTTCCGCTGATCAATACCACACCTGCTGCTCCATGTCCCGTAGAAGAGATATTCCAAGAGATACCCTATCCTCTAACCTATCCCACTAAGAGGTGTGTTGCACTCTCTACCATATAGAGCCTAGAAAGGAGCCATGCCTATGGAACTCGAAAACTATTATTGTAGGAAAACTCCAGTAAATACAGTACTCTTCCCATTTAGATTGTTGATCCATCACATACATCCTGAGCATGTCCTCTAAAATCTGATTCACCCACTCAGTTTGTCCATCTATCTCAGGGTGATATGTTGTGCTGAATTTGATTCTCGTCCTAAGGACATACTACATGGTAGTCCAAAATGTGAAGTGTACAAAGGATGGCCATCAAAATGATCTTCATAGATCCCATGCAACTTGACAATCTGATCTAAGTATACTGTTATTCTTTGCTCTAGTTGTATAAGTGGTCTTCACCGGAGAAAATTGAGCCACTTTTTTCAATTTATCAACCATGACCATAATGGCATCGTGGTGATATATCGACATCGGTATCCCAATAATGAAATCCATGGAAATGGTGTCCCACTTCCATTCCGATATAGCATGAGGATAAAGAAGGCCAGCTGGATGTTGATGCTTGGCCTTAACTCTCTAGCACTCTAAACATCATGACAAAAATTGGGCCATGTCTTGATGAAGTCCTCTCTAATGATATAGTTGTCTCAAGGTGGCATGCATCTTCTTCACCCCGGGATGGGTTGAATAGGGTGCACGATGTGCCTCTACCAAGATGTCTTGCCTCAAGCCTCCATCTCTAGGAACATATATCCTACCTCTATGCCTAAGAAGACCATCTGCCTCTAAGGAAAAACCATCAAACTTCCCCTCTGGGGTCTCTCGTGACTCTATCTTTGATTCAACCGTAATGTAGAAGATGTCAAGAGAAATTTGCTAAAGAATCCTACTCGTAAATCTCGCTCACTTTGAAGTGGAGATAGCCACATGTCTCCATCTACTGAGAGCATCTACTACCACATTCTCCTTCCCCTTCACATGTTCGATCTCCATGTCATACTCATAAAGTAAATCCATCCAACGCCACTGACGAGTGTTGAGATAGGGTTGCGTGAAGAGGTGGCAAAGACTCAAATGATCTATCCTGAGTGTGAATCTCCTGTAAAGAAGAAAATCCCTCCATCTAACCAAAGCATGCACAAATACCACAAGCTCAAGATCATGGGTTGGATAATTAAGATTTTGATCTTTGATTTTGTGAGACTTAAAAGCCACTACTCTACCATCCTCCATCAACACACCTCTAAGGCCTACCAATGAAGCATCCATGCGAACAAATAACTCACCTGTGGATCTGGAATTTCAAGAATAGGTGTTGTAGTGAGGCACTCCTTCATTGTCCTAAAGGCCTACATGCATCCGTCTCGACCATAAACTTCTTCCCTTTCCTCCGAATGGAAGTCATAGGGTGCGTAATCTAAGAGAAGTCCAACAAATCTCCTATGGTAACCTACTTATCCCATGAAGTTTCACACCTTGGTCACTATAGTGGGTGCTGGACAATCCATAATGGCCCTAATCTTGGAAGGATTGACTTCAATACCTTCCCGTGAAATGATATGACCCAAATATTGTACCTCTGCTTGAAATAATGCACACTTCTCCAAGTTCTCGTAAAGCTTCTTCTCTTGAGGACACTAAAGAACTTGGCGAAGGTGCCCCTCATGCTCCTCACGCATATGTGAGTATATCAAAATGTTATTTAGGAAAATGAGAAAAAAGTTATCTAAGAAGGTCCTAATACCCCATTCATCAAACTCATGAACACTACGGGGAAATTAGTAAAAAAAAAAAGGCACCACCGTGAACTCATAAAGTGCCCATATCTTGTATGAAAAGCGGTCTTATGAATGTCCACCTCCAAAATCCTTAGTTGATGATAGCATGACTTGAGATCAATCTTAGAGAAAACTATGGATCTCTTCATCTGATCAAACAAGTCATCAATATGAGGAAGACGATAATGATTCTTGATCGTTACCTTGTTCAATTGGCAGTAATCAATACATAACCGCAAGGATCCATCCTTCTTCTTCACAAAGATCACCGGTGCACCCCAAGGGGATACACTAGGATGGATAAGGCATTTCTCCAAAATCCCCTCAAGTTACAACTGGAGCTCACGAGCTCACAGGGGTGTTCATCCAATAAGGTGCTTGTGAGATAGGCTCGGCTCCAGAACTAGATCTACATGAAAATCAATCTCACGTGGGGGTGGTAACCTTAGTACCACATACGTAACAACATACATCCAAAACCATGTTGTACACACCACTTAAGCTATATAGTGGAGTTGGTGTGAATAGAAATGGATTTCTGACCCCTCGAAATCACCAACTCAACTCCCAAATCATCTCACACAAGATATAGTCTTGTGATAACAATTCACTCTGCCCTATGTGTAGATAACCAATCCATACACAAAATGAATCCATACGAGCCCAAAGGATACGAGAGATTTGAGGTAGTGGTGAAAGGTTCCAAATCCACTACACACTCCTTAACTAAGGAGTCTCACAGAGATCCCTGCTCCAAAGCTATCTCAACATCCCAACTAAGACCCTACCTAATCGCCACCGCCTACATCGCTCTACTAGAGATGGTCCAATGAAAGAATCGGAAGAACCAGAAGCAAATAATACAGAGGTAGGAATACCACCAATGCTACTCACGTGGTCTCAATAATCTGTATTATGATGCTCTTCCTAGTGGTTCTCAACCGCTACATAAATCCTATGGCTGCATCCCATGTCTCCAACCGTAGGCTCGGAGATATGTGTCTTACCTTTGTTGTTAGGATTATGTGGAAATATCTCCAAAGTGTCTAGTAACTCCACAACCAAAACATCCTCCCGATCATCCCTAATGAGTAGCACCTCCAGAGGTGCCCTGAAGCTGTGGTATGGATCCTAATGATCCGGCTATGGTCCTGAGGTCTATGCCGGTGAGCTCCCATTGACCGAGCTCTAGGTCCACCTTGTGTCTGATGGGACCCCTGGGGAGGCCCCATAGTCCAACCTCTCTGTGCATCGCCTCTATGTGGAGGGCGGACTCACTGCTACTGGCCTAAAGGATTACTATGTTGTACCCTAGCCACCATGAGGAAGGGGTACTAACACCCTCGATCTACCATCCACATCATCTGTGATCAGCTCCCGACTCGGTTTCTAGCCTTATGGGTCTTTCCCCAGTGTCCTCTATAATATAGGCCTTCTCGACGGCCTCTCTACTAATGTATGTGGGTAGTGGATCCACATATCACCTCCGATATCTAAATACCGGAGTAGATCCAAATCTACTCTCATACTTTTCTACGAAAGAGATGCTTGTTGGAGGTCATGGAAGTCGTTGATCCTCTACCGTATGAACCTCTCGGAAAATACCTACTCCTAAATCTCTCCTCAAATAGCTCCCAGGTCACTGTCTCTAAATCTATATGGAGCTTCTTCTCCTCTGTCCTCCACCATACTCCTGCTCCATCCCTCAGTAGATGGATCACAACACTCAGATTTCATGTTGCTAGAACAAGGACAAAGCTTGAAGCAACCGCTCAAGCTCACTAGCTAGGCCTATGCCTCAAATCCACCCATGTTACTGAGTAGTGTGAGGGATGAAGCTTCCGGATCTCCTCGATGTGATCTCGAAGCTATGGTTTGATGGCCTCTAGGTCTCTATGCACACTCATCCCTAAGCCTGGGCCTCGAGACCTCTCTATGCTCTAGAACTCTGTCACCATGTCCCCTCGGTGGTGAATTTTCTCTTTCTAACTCCACATGGGATTTCTCTCCTCTATGCTCCTTGTTGGGTCGAGGAGATGCTTGACCATCAATGGAAGGGGCTCTGTCATGACTGGCTACATGTCCTCCTCCTAGTCCTCCACATAGAGTGGCATTGACATCCTGAAGGGTCTGCAAGATCTGGGGTAGGATAACTGCTACACCCTAATCTGTGGTGGTGGTGGTGGTGAGTCTGAGTCTCTGTGAAGGTTCCTCTCACTCGGTTGAGCCTCCTACACGAGACTCAAAGTGAGAGTTAGTTTATTTTAATAAGTTTTACACTACTTTCATGTTTACTAAAATACACAAATTCTAGCTAAGTTGTTTTCTAGGTTTAAAAGTGTGTTAGGTTTAAGTTTCATGTCCCAAGTTTTCTAGCGTGCCCAATGGTCCAATATTTTTAACCACTGCTCTGATACCAAGTGTGATTCCCATTAAAACAACCCACTTGAGACCGAAGAAACAACCTAGGATTAGTTAGAAAATTATGGAATAATTTTTTTAATTAGAAGTGTCCACAACCAAGTTGCAAGACAACAATTGACACTAATAGGTTTTGCAAACAAATCTAAAATTACAAGAACATAATTTTCATTTATTAATAATTATCGAGGTCACATGGTCCAACTTTTAGGGTTAGAAGTTTCAAGTAGGTTCAGGAGGGTAAAATATCACCATACCCACTCTCTAACAAGCTCGAGTTTCAACTTGATTTTTGTCACACTTTAATCTTCCAAAATTTCCATAAATCACATCCATTGGATAAGAAATTTCTCACCTTTTCAAAGTGATATAATGAAATCCTCCTAACTCCTTGTAAACTCTAGTTATGGTTCGGCGGAGCTTAGGGGTCAAATATTCCGCAAGGGGACACGTGGTGAGAGGGGAAGAAAAGCCTTTTGACGGGTTAGCGGGTCGAGGTGACATTAGAATTTTTTTCCCACATAGTCACAAATTCTAAAAATCTCCCATGCCTCTCAAGGGTCCTCTAGGGACACGTGGTGGCCTCTCGAGTCATCTCCGGAAAATAAGAAAGGAAGGGCGGGGCAGCGGGAGTCTTTAGTAATTTTGACAAAGGGAGAAAGAAAACAATTAGCGTCCACACACCCATAGGTCCCAGGACACATGGAACTCAATGAACTAATGCGGGGAGAAAGAGAGAGGGAAATGTGGAGTGGCAGGGTTAATTGGATAAAATTTCAAAAGGGAGGAAAAAGGAAGAAGATTGATGTGCGGGTCTCGCGCATCCACGAAAAGATCTTCTCCGAGACAGGGGTGAGGAGTGTGGGGCTAATGGAAAAGTTAAGAAAATTTTCCAAACAATTTTTTTCAAAAGGAAAAGGGGTCACAAGGGTTGTACCCCTCTGTAGCACCCAAAGCTGCCACGTGGCAGCTGTGAGAGACCGCGGGGCCAGCGAGGAGAAATGGAAAATTTTAAAAAAATTTAATTTTTTTGAAAAGGTCTAAGGGCAAAAAAGATGCCACGCCTCTATCACTAACCCATGGAGACACATGGTAGCCTTTGATTTTTTTGGGAAAGCAGAGGAAAAATTAATAAATTTTCTTGAACAAACAATTTAAAATTTTCATAAGGATTTTAACTGGAATTTTTCAGGCCGCATGGGCCCATTTAGGAAATTTTTTTCCCAAACTTTCCCTTGCCAAGACACAAAACTTCAAAGTGCCATAACTTTTGCTAGAAAGCTTAGTTTTGGGAAAACAAGGAATTTTGGAAATTTCTCGATGCCCTCTTTGACAAAAAACATAAACTCTACATTTTGATAAGTTTATGTGGTCAATTTTACAAAAGGGATCTGCAGGATTTAAAAAAGCCAACTGGTAATTTCCAAATTTCAAATTTGATTAAATTGGATACCCTCCTTAACTCAACATGCCAAATGACATGGAGGATTTCTCTAGGGATGTTTTAAAGTATTTAGGAAGGTAAATTTAGTTTTTGAGTTTCAATATACATTTTTCCATCAAATGACAGAAAGCAGATTGTGGAAGATATTTAGCTCATTTTAACAATGTTCAAAATATTTTCTTAAGTGTTCTTTGTCAATTGGATTCCTTGATGTCTTAAAGCATACTAAATTATATCCTTTCTAATTTGATTATTAAGTGCACGTCCAAACCGTACATTTTTATTTAAATTTATTTTCCAGCTTTTAAATTTTACAACAGAGATCCATTTCTTTTAGTTCGTAAATAAGTTTTATCAATTAATTGTGGTATTTCATTTCTAAACTAATTCAATACATGTAGTTCTTTGATAACAAACCATTATGAATCAAAAGAAAATACTAAATTTCATTTTTACACATTTCCAAAAATACAAAATACAATATTGCTTTCACGTGCATTTCTTCTTTCCAAATAGAGATCTAACTATCTCTTTAGCCATACAATAAAATATTGATTTCCATCCAACAATGCATAGAGAAGATATTTCAATTCATTGTTAATTCCAATTATATACTTTACATACTTCAATGTTTGAAGAGAGGATGATGTGGATCCATGTAGGATGCCACATCACACATCCTCAAATTCAAACAAAAAATACAAAATTTCATTCTCCCAAGCACAATAAAGAGGTGGGTGAAAATATGACAATTTACGTGCACACTTCATAAGCCCACACCCCAAAGGACTACAAATTAAATAAAATGTAAGAGAGTGCAATAAAAAAGCAACATGTTTAATAAAATTCATTATAAAATTAACAAATCACTTCTCCAACCATAAGTATGGTTGGTAAATTAAATTTAGAGGCATGGGACAAGTTTTATTTGTCCCACATGCCTCCAAAATGCAACCCTCAAGGACAATTTTGAATTTGTCATGGAGGTGGAGTATTTCACCCCCAGGGTTGAATTGATAACATACATCAGGATTCCCAAGTCCCAAGATGAAAAAGAACGAGCTCTGAGAGAATGCGAGAAGTTGCAAAAAATAAGCTTGGGCCAGAAAAAATTGTGAAAATCGGCTAAGTCCTTGTCCTAGAAATATTTGGGACATGCGGGACACCAAGGCGCGGTTCGGCTGAAATGCCTCCAGGCAGCCCGCGAAGTAAAGGGACATCTGGGACAAATGGACGTGAAATGCCCGAATCGGCCGAAAAAGAAAGAAAATTTGTCCAAGTCCTTCACCGAGAGCAAGAGGGACAAGAGTACGCGGAAGACCGGGGCCGCCCATTTGGGCGAACAGAAAATTTTAGTCTTTGGGACATCTGGGACAAAAAGATGTGGTGGACGTGAAAATCTGGCAGGCCGTGGATGAATCACAGCATGACACGTGTCGTCAAGGAAAAAGGTCCAAAAAGTCAAAGGGGCGAGTTTTCGAGCACTGATCCAAACCAATGAAATAGTGCCACGTGTCCAAGTTTAAGGGGCCCACAAGAAAAACCCATGAAAAGGTGGAGAGAGGGAATTTCCCAGTGAATCAGAACCCGCCACATGTCGTCCAGATGGCAGAGCGCGGGAAAAGAAATTTAAAAATCCGTTTTCGCCTGTTTTGTGCCCTAAATCTTCAGATCATCATATCTTTCGATCCAGAGCTCGGATTTGCATGTTCTTGATATCAACGAAAAGCTGTTGAAATTCTCTACATGATTCTAGGATCAATCTTGCATTTTGGTGCTTTTTGGAGGGAGAAAATTAAGAAAACGTCTCTGACGTGGTGATAGGTAGAAGTAATGCTTCAACAACCAACTTTAATGCAGCAGACAGCTCGCCGCTCCTGTTAGACAGCTCACCGTTTTGCCAAAAGCCGCCACTTCTACCATAATGAGATGATTTTAAATGTATCTAGAGGTGGTTGTGGTAGATTCGACTTTCCTCTCTCTTTCTTCTCTCATTCTTAGTATATATTGTAAAGAGGAGCTCCTTTAACAGGGGGGACATTTTCTGTTTTGCACTCTTCCTTCTCTTCTGCTCGCAAGAGAATTTGTGGAGCTTTCAAGCCTCCCATATGGATTGTAATGCCATTTTTTGCCTCTTGGCCACTGCAATGTACTGTATCGATCCTTGAGCAATATATATATGTCTGTGATTGATTCTAAACCCTCTCATGTATTCATTGCTGTCATTTTGATCTCTTATTGCAGTTTGGTCACCTGTGCATGGTGTTGTATTGCATTTATGTGGTCTGTGTTTAATTTTGCAAAATGGGTGTCCAACATTCCTCGGTGCATCACCTCCGTAGTTTAGGTTTTATTTTTATGCATTCTCTACCCTGTCTCCTTGGCAAATTAGATTAGGTTGTAGTAAAACCTCTGCATTTTATTGGTGCATCTGAACAGAGGAATAGGAACCAGCCTTCTCTGGAGAATCCTTTCTCATCTTTACAAGTCCCACACTTGGAGAAAGGATTCCATGTTGTGCAATCACACTAGATGCCTGAACATCAACCTAGAAGCCTGATCTGCATCCAGGGGTGCTGTGAGTCTGCAACAACAGCTTTGGCATGCCCGGTGGGACACTAGAGGTCTCATTTTTATTGCAGCAAAGTTGATATGCATCTGCTGCATGTTTCTTTCTTATAAGAGCTATTATTTTCATATCTGGCGACTCTAAGGGGAAGAATCAATCTGGTTTCAGCGAGTGCGAGGCTGAAAACTCATTAGAAGAATCACCACAAGGTCAAGAGTCGAGAAAGAAGAAGTGATGTTTGAATACCTGCAGGTTATCTCCGAGAAGAAGGCAAAGAGAAAGAAGGATTCAAAGGTCTCCATCTCCACCAAACAAAACTCTCTCAACTCCTCCACCTGCGAGGCCTTTCTTTCAATATAGAGGGTTTTAAGACCAATCGAATGGCTCAGAACAACCCCTATGTCAACTTCACAGGAAATGACCCACTTGCTCTCAATGCACAACATCCAGTTCCTATTGCAGCCTTGAAGAACATTCCCTACTTCACTGGAGAAAATCAGACTACTCCAGGTGATCATGTTAAAGATATTGCTAACCTTTGTGCAATCCATGAAATCGATGAAATGCAAGTGGCTGTCAAATTACTGGCATCTTCATTCAAGGGTAAAGCATTGCAATGGTTTAGGAGCCTTGGGGCTGGTTCTATTACAAACTGGAATCAGCTGTGCATTGCACTTCACGAGCAATTTGGAGAGAAGGGAGACAACTTGTCTCTTTTGGAGCAGTTGACAACTATCAAGAGAGCCCCCAACGAGCAGCTGACTGACTTCAACTTCAGATTTCAAAGGTCTTGGGATAGGATTCCAGTGGCAGTTAGGCCAACAGTAGGAGGTGCTTTTCTATATTACCTTAAAGCTTTGAATTCTGATATTTCTATGTTAATTCAGTCCATGGGAGGCACAACAATCCCTATGGCTTATAGCATTGCCATTAGAGCTGAAAACTATCTTATTCAAGCTGGTAAACTGGCTCCTAGGCCTCCTATGCCCTTGTATCCAAACTTAGAAAATCCAAGCACTAGTCAAGCACCCAATTTGGCTCCTGTTCCCACTCCTAGAAATCAGAGTTTGAATGAAGCTTCCACTTCATCTCCAAGTGCTTCAAATGAACTCCAAGAGGTCATGAAACAGTTGCAAAATTTGGGAAATGAGCTGGTTACTATTAAGAGGCAGCAAGCCCAAGGTTTCAGACCTTCTTATCAACCTCAAGCTCAGCCTAATAGGCAGCCATACCAACCACAAAGACCACCTAATCCAACTGCAAATATGAATCAAAATCAAAGCCAAGTAAGGCCTCCTGCCAATAGACCATTCCAGCCCTATAATCCAAATGCCATATCTGCCTCTAAGGCATTAGTGCCAACACAGAACAACATTGCTCAGGAATATGATTGGTGCTTTCCATGCAATGAGCCTCATAACCAATCCATGTGCTTCAATGGTGCTCTCAATCAAGCACTAATGGTGACAACTACCGGTGTGGAGGGTGAGGGCAGTCAAGGAAACAACCAACAACTAGAAACATTCCAACAACAATCAGCCCCAAATGACACTACATTGGTGAACTGGCAAGCAGAAGATTTCTGTGGCATGAATCAGGCAGTTTCTCAAGGTGTTGCAGCCAACACAAGGTCAAAAAGGAGGAATCTGGGTGAAGAACAACCATTAGCCCCAGCCAATCCACAACCTTCCACGGCTCCACAAATGATTGGCAAGCAGAGTCCAGTTTCAAATACACAAGGGCAGCCAAGAACAACCCCTAGGCCAACTCAAATGCCAGCTGTTGCTGCCCACGTGCAGGGAGTAAACGTGCAAACCAAAGGACAGCAGAGAGATTCTTCATCACCATTCAGTATCATTGATCAGATGAAGAAGACAAACATTAACATATCAATGTGGGAATCCCTATCTATCCCAGGCCAAAGAGATCTGCTGCAAGCTACCATGAAGGATTGGACAACTTCGAATCAGCAGGTTCAGATGCAAGACAAAGTGCTTACAAATGCTGCCCAGCCTGAAGGAAGTCATGGAGGACAACAAGGTAAAATGTTGAAGCCCCCTCCTTTCTATGTTTCATTAATCATTGGGGATAAACTAGTACACAATTGCATGATTGATTCTGGGGCAAGTAGCTCAGTGATGCCCAAGAAAATAGCTGATCAGCTGGGTCTCGAATATGAAGTAATATCTAAAGGAGTAGTGCAATTGGATGGGACAGCAATAGCAACAGTTGGAGTGATTAAAAACTTGAGTCTTACCTTGCATGCATGTCCAAATGTTGTTGTCTTACAAGATGTATCAATCATAGACCTTCCACCACTCTTTTCCCTTTGCTTGTCAAGGGACTTCACAGCCAAGATTGGAGGGTATTTGTCTACTGATTGGTCTCACATGTTGTTTAGAACAAGGTATGGAACTAAGGCCACAATCAGATCTGAACCCATTGCAAACTTCCATATTGAGCCTTACACCCCAAGTCAGATTAATGCCAATTGCTCAGCATTTGATCAAGAAGATCACCCTAGTACTGATGAGGCTGACACCAAGGTTGGAAGTATCCCGGACCTAACTCTTGATGAATGGGCAAACAAGATACATGCTTTTGATCCCTATCAAGAAGTAGAAGAATCTAAGTGGAAGTCTATTGTATACAAAAGAAAATCAACTGTTCTAGCATCACCAAGCCAAGCCATAATGATGACAATGAGGTATGGCAGCTGTTTTTTGACGGATCAAGGAGTAGGCAGTCGAGTGCGGAGGTGGAGCCATGCTTGTTTCACCTCAAGGAATAAAGTACTATTCAGCTTTTAGATTTCAATTTGCATGCTCCAATAACACTGCTGAATATGAAGCCTTGGTGCAAGGGATGCATTGGGCAATCAAGAGAAAAATAAAGAATCTGCAAGTCTTTGGGGATAGTGAATTGATTGTAAATCAGGTCAAGGGATGGCATGCTGCCAAGAATGATCTACTCAGGTGCTACAAGAACAGGGTGTGGGACCTCATGGAAGATTTTGAAGGTTTTGGCATCGAATCCATTCCCAGGAAAGAGAATCAAGCTGCTGACAGGCTTGCAGCAGTAGGGGCAGCCTTTGACATTATGAAAAGCATTCAACAAGACAAGGTACAGCCAAACATCCACGTGATTGTGAGGCCTTCAGTGCCGGATAACAATGTCAGTTGGCAAGTGTTTGAGAATGACCAGCAAATTGTCAATTTCCTACAAGAAGAAGCTGAGTTCTCTGCCAGGAATCAAGACAAGTTGCATCAGCAGTATGGTGACCAAGTGGTGCAGTTGAGAACTAACAAATTACCAAAAGGCCTCATAACCTTGGAGTCAATCTTCAACCCGAATGATCAGTTCCGGAAGGAGAAGGAA
This sequence comes from Taxus wallichiana var. yunnanensis, assembly GCA_018340775.1. Lineage (NCBI taxonomy): Eukaryota > Viridiplantae > Streptophyta > Pinopsida > Cupressales > Taxaceae > Taxus > Taxus wallichiana. The sequence goes on along the minus strand of CM031237.1, from coordinate 96,339,198 downwards.
AACATTCAAGTAAAGGGTGAGGATTCAGAGCCTATTTTAGTGGAAGAAGGCAAAACATTGCAGATTGGAAAAGTAAGTACCTCACAAGAGAAATCTGATTTTGTTCAGCTTTGCCAAGAATTTCCAGATGTCTTCGCTTGGAGCTATGAAGACTTGAGAGGATTCAATCCAAATTTGGCACAACATACCATAGAATTGGATCCAGATGCTAAGCCCATCAGGCAGAAGTAGAGACCAGTCAACCCTCACATTGAGCCTCTGATGAAGAAAGAGCTAAATAAGCTAATAGAGGCAAGCATTATATTCCCGATCAAGCACTCAAGCTGGGTTGCTAACTTGGTTCCGGTCAGGAAGAAGAGCGGAGAAATCAGGTTGTGTGTGGACTTCCATCGACCTCAATAGGGCATCTCTCAAGGATCATTATCCACTCCCTTCCATGGAGCAAATATTGCAAGTAGTATCCGGTTCAGAGAGATTCTCTCTCCTAGATGGCTACTCAGGGTATAATCAGGTGATGGTAAAAGAAGAGGACCAATTCAAGACAGCCTTCACAACTAAATGGGGCACGTATGCTTACAAGAAGATGCCATTTGGGCTGTCAAATGCTGGTGCTACCTTTCAAAGGGCAATGGACATGGCATTCAAGGGCTTGATCAACAAGATAGTGCTGATATACCTTGATGACATCACTGTATTCTCCAAGAATGTTGCAGACCATCTCTTTCACCTCAGGCAAGTGTTTCAGAGGTGTAGAAAGTTTAGAGTGTCTTTGAACCCCAAGAAGTGCATCTTTCTTGCACATGAAGGAAAGCTCCTTGGCCATATTGTCTCGAAAGAGGGACTGGCAATTGACCCAGAGAGAGTTGAAGCCATAAGAGCACTGCCATTGCCAAGTCACAAGAAGGCTCTTCAAAGCTTCTTGGGAAGGATCAATTTTGTCTGCAGGTTTATCCCAGATTTTGCAGCCCTTGTCAAGCCCATCACCAAAATGTTAAAGAAGAGCATGGCTTTTAAGTGGACAGCAGAAGGCAAGGAGAGTTTTGAGGCAATCAAAGAAGCTATCTCTCAAGCACCAACTCTCATTAACCCAGACTTCTCCAAGGATTTCATCCTCTATGCATTTGGAGGTGATGACACTATCTCTGCCATTCTGGTACAGCAGAACAAAGATAATGATGAGCAGCCGATTACCTTTTTCAGCCAGAGCCTAGACGACTGTGAGGTGAGGTACTCTTTTATTGAAAAGCATGTACTTGCAGTAATCAGAAGCTTGAAGAAATTCAAGCATTTAGTCTCAAACAACAAGGTCCAGTTGCTGGTCTCACATGCTGGAGTTAAAGACTTCCTCCTCAACAAGGATTTGAATGAGAAAAGGGCAGGTTGGATCACCCGTGTCATGGAGTATGACATTGATATCAAGATCACCAAGCTGGTAAGAGGGAAAGGACTGTGTGAGCAACTGGTTTTGGGGAAGCAAAAGGAAGTATGCAATGAAGAAGAGGCTGTTTTGACAGTCCAGGACAATCATGAGCCAAGTGGCAATCAAGAAGAAGACGATGCTTCCCCCACTCCTTGCTGGACCCAAGATATTATGCACTTCCTAGGTACAGGCCAGTGCCCCCTAGAGATGAACAAGACCCAAAGGAGACACTTCAGGTTGCAGGCTGTTCCGTATGCCATTGTTGATGGAGTTTTGTTCAAGAAAGACGTGAATGGAGTGCTGCTGAGATGCATTAGCATAGATCAGATTCAAAGGGTGTTGGAAGAGTTTCATGGTGGACCAGCTGGTGGCCATTTTGCACCAAGAGTGACAGCTCTAAAAATCATGAAGGCTGGTTATTATTGGCCTAAAATCTTCAGTGATTGCTATGCATGGATCAAGAGGTGTAAGAATTGTGCATTCTTCACGGAAAAGAAAGTTTGCTTGCCCTTCCATTGCATCCAATCTCAGTTGACCAGCTATTCATGCAATGGGGTTTGGACTTCATTGGAGTCATTAACCCCAATTCAAGCCAAGGGCATAAATGGATTTTGACAGCCACCGACTACTTCACCAAATGGATAGAAGCAGTAGCACTCAAAGAGGCAAATGAGTCTAGCATCCTAGACTTTTATGAGGGAATAACAACCAAATTTGGTGTACCTACCACAATAATCTCTGATAATGCATTGGCATTCATTGGATCTAAGGTGACTGAGTGGGCCATCAAGAACGGTATTTACCTGAGCACTTCATCGAACTATTACCCTCAGGGTAATGGCCAGGCCGAGTCTACAAACAAGAACTTGTTAAGGATCATTAGGAGAACTCTTGATGAGAATCAGAAGTCTTGGCACACCAAGCTGAAATCAGCCTTATGGGCTGATAGGATCACTCCCAAAAGATCCACAGGTAACTCTCCATTCAGGCTTGTCTATGGAAGAGAGGCAATCTTGCCCATGTCACTTGAGTTACCAACATTGGAACTCATGAAGCAGCTGGAGTTACTTGAATTTGAGCCCATGGAGGTGAGATATGCAGAGTTGATGGAGCTGCAAGAGATCAGAAATCAGGCATCCCAAGCAATGGAAAAGGATCAAGCTTTGATCAAGAAAACCTTCGATAGAAAGGCCAAGGATAGATCTTTTCAAGTTGGAGATCTAGTGTTGAAATGGGATGCGGACAGAGCAAAACCGGGAAGGCATTCAAAATTTGATGCTATTTGGAGTGGCCCATACATGGTCACAAAGTGCAAGAGCAGCAATGCTTTCCAATTGGCCTCATTGGATGGTGAAGAACTGCAGATTCCAGTAAATGGAATCTATCTCAAACATTGCTACTGAAAATAAAAGGTTCACCCTTGTAAATATTAGTCTAGATTTCAATTCCTCTAAGTGCGTATGCACATTGTCTTGTTGTAGTTAGGTTTCAGTTTCCCTAAGTGCTTTGGCGCAGGTTTTGTTGCTCCTGGATTGAGTTTTTGATTCAAAGCATGCTCGTAGAAGGAGTTGCAGTATCAAGCTCATTTCAGGTCATTGCTTATGACTCCATGCCCAATGGATCACTAAAAGGCCACTGGTCTTTTCATCTAGCAGGCAGATGACCCATTGAGTCACCAAATTGTTATCCAATTTCACCCCCAGGTTGAATTGATAACATACATCAGGATTCCCAAGTCCCAGGCTGAAAAAGAATGAGCTCTGAGAGAATGCGAGAAGTTGCAGAAAATAAGCCTGGGCCAGAAAAAATTGTGAAAATCAGCTAAGTCCTTGTCCTAGAAATATTTGGGACATGCGGGACACCAAGGCGCGGTTCAGCCGAAACGCCTCCAGGCGGCCCGTGAAGCAAAGGGACATCTGGGACAAATGGACGCGAAATGCCCGAATCGGCCGAAAGAAAGAAAATTTGTCCAAGTCCTTCACCGAGAGCAAGCGGGACAAGAGTACGCGGAAGACCCGAACCGGCCGGTTCGGGCGAATAGAAACTTTCACACTGGGACATCCGGGACAAAAATACACGGTGGACACAAAAATCCGGCAGGCCCGTGGGCGAATCACAGCATGACACGTGTCGTCAAGGAAAAAGGTCCAAAAAGTCAAAGGGGCGAGTTTTTGAGCACTGATCCAAACCAATGAAATAGTGCCACATGTCCAAGTTTAAGGGGCCCACAAGAAAACCCCATGAAAAGGTGGAGAGAGATAATTTCTCAGTGAATCAAAACCCGCCACGTGTCATCCAGATGGCAGAGCGCGGGAAAAGAAATTTAAAAATCCGTTTTCACCTGTTTTGTGCCCTAAATCTTCAGATCATCATATCTTTCGATCCAGAGCTCAGATTTGCACGTTCTTGATATCAACGAGAAAGATGTTGAAATTATCTACATGATTCTGGGATCAATCTTGCATTTTGGTGCTTTTGGAGGGAGAAAATTAAGAAAACGTCTCTGACGTGTGGTGATAGATAGAAGTAATGCTTCAACAACCAACTTTAATGCAGCAGATAGCTCGCCGCTCCTGTTAGACAGCTCGCCGTTTTGCCAAAAGCCGCCGCTTCTACCATAATGAGATGATTTTAAATGTATCTAGAGGTGGTTGGTAGATTCGAATTTCCTCTCTCTTCTCTCTCATTCTTAGTATATATTGTAAAGAGGAGCTCCTTTAACGGGGGTCATTTTTACTTTTGCACTCTTCCTTCTCTTTTGCTCATGCAAGAGAATTTGTGGAGCTTTCAAGCCTCCCATATGGATTGTAATGCCGTTTTTGCCTCTTGGCCACTTTGTAATGTATTTGTATCTATCCTTGAGCAATATATGTATGTCTCGTGATTGATTCTAAACCCTCTCATGTATTCATTGCTATCATTTTTGATCTCTTATTGCAGTTTGGTCACATGTGCATGGTGTTGTTTTATTGCATTTATGTGGTATGTGTTTAATTTTTATTGCTAATAGCGGTGTCCAACATTCCTTGGTGCATCACCTCCTTAGTTTAGGTTTTATTTTTCATGCATTCTCTACCTGTCTCCTTGGCAAATTAGATTAGGTTGTAGTAAAACCTCTCTAATTTTTAGCTATGTCATCTCTGAATAGAGAGGAATAGGAACCAACCTTCTCTGGAGAATCCTTTCTCATCTTTACAAGTCCATACACTTGGAGAAAGATGCCACCAACCTGTAAGCTCCGATCCATCTGTCTATCTCAGGTATATGTTGTCGCTAATTTGGATTCCACTGCGTCCCAAGCCTATGACATCAATCCTAGATTAATAAATAATACCACACCGCTCCATGCCCGGGATAAGAGTTAGTTCAACAGATATACCTCCTCTAAAAGAGGTGTCCTAATAGTAACCCGGAAAGGAGCCATGCCTATGGAACTGAAACTATTAATGTAGGAAAACTCCACTAAGGATGGTACTCCTCCCATTTAGACCGTTGATCCATCACATACAACCCGAGCGTGTCCAATAAAATCTTCACCCACTCGATCCATCTATCTCGTGGTGATATGTTGTGCTGAATTTGATTCTCGTCCCAAGGACATATCCGCATGGTAGTCCAAAAAATGTGATGTACAAAGGATGGTAGTCATAAATGATCTTCTTCGAATCTCGTGTAACTTTACAATCTCATCTAAGTATACTGCGCATCTGCTCTAGTTGTATAAGTGGTCTTCACCAAAGAAAAGTGAGCTACTTTTTGTAATTTATCAACCGTGACCATAATGGCGTCATGGTTATATCTCGACAATGGTAGCCTAATAATGAAATCCATGGAAATGGTGTCCCACTTCCATTATGATATAACATAAGAATAAAGAAGGCCACTGGATGTTGATGCTTGGCCTTAACTCTCTCGCACTCTAAACATAATGACACAAACTGGGCCACATCTTGACAAAGTCCTCTTGAATGATATAGCTATCTCAAGGTGACATACATCTTCTTCACCCTGAATGTGTCTGAATAGGGTGCACAATGTGCCTCTACCAAGATGTCGTACCTCAAGCCTCCATCTCTGGGAACATATATCCCGCCTCTATGCCTAAGAAGACCAACTACCTCTAAATAAAAACCATCAAACTTCCCCCTCTAGGATTCTCTTCATGACTCGATATCTTCTCGAACTACAATGTAGAAGCCGTCAAGAGGATGCTTCAAGAATCCTACTCCGCAAATATATGCTCACCGAGGTGGCCATAGCCACATATCTCCATTTATTAAAAGCATCTCGCTACCAAATTCTCCTTCCCCTTCACATGCTCAATCTCCATGTCATACTCACAAAGTAACTCCATCCAACGCCGCCGACAAGCATTGAGATTGGGTTGGGTTTGGAGGTGGCAAAGACTCAAATGATCTAACTTGAGTGTGAATCTCCTGCCAAGAAGAAAATTCCTCCATATAACCAAATCATGTATAACTTCCGCAAGCTCAAGATCATGGGTCAAATAATCAAGCTCGTGATCCTTGATTTTGCGAGACTCAAAAGCCACTACTCTACCCTCTTGTGTCAACACACCTCCAAGGCCTTCCAATGAATCATCTATGCAAACAAATAACTCACCCGTGGATCCAACACCGTAAGAATAGGTGTTGTAGTGAAGCACTCCTTTAGTGTCCTAAAGGTCTTCTTGCATCTGTCCACTAGAAAAACTTCTTCCCTTTCCTCATAAGGAAGTGATAGGTGTGCGATCTCGAGAGAATTCTGAACAAATCTCCCGTAGTAACCTCGATAATCCCATGAAGTTGTATACCTTATTCACTGTAGTGGGTGTTGGCCAATCTATAATGGCCCTAATCTAGGAAGGATCGACCGTGATACCTTTCCCAAATGATATGACCCAAATATTGTACCTTTATGCGAAAGAATGTACACTTCTCCAAGTTCCCATAAAGTTGTTGCTCCTAAAGAAACCGATGAACCTAGAAAAGGTTCCTCATGCTCCTCACGCATACGTGAGTATATGAAAATTTCATCTAGGAAGATGAGCACGAAGTAATCTAAGAAGGTCCTAAATACCCCATTGATCAAACTCATGAACACTACGGGGCATTAGTCAAATCAAAAGACAACAATGTGAGCTCATAGTGCCCATATCTCAAATAGAAGGAGGTTTTATGAATTTCCACCTCCAAAATCCTTAGCTGATGATAGCCTAACTTGAGATCAATCTTATAGGAAATTATGGCTCCCTTCATTTGATCAAACAAGTCATCAATACAAGGAAGAGGATAACTATTCTTGATCGTTACCTTGTTCAAATTGCTGTAATCAATACACAACCATAAGGATCATCCATCCTTCTTCTTCTCACAAAGAACACCGATGCACCCCAAGGATACACTAGGATGGATAAGGCCTTTTCAAAAAGGCCCTCAAGGTGCAACTTGAGCTCACAAATCCTCGGGTGGTCATCCGATAAGGTTCTCGTGAGATAGGCTTGGCTCCAAGAACTAGATCTATATGAAAATCAATGTTACGTGGGGTGGTAACCCCGGTATCTCCCTTGGAAAGACATCTAAAAACTCTCTCAAAATGTGATGATCATCTAGTGATGGTCCATTAGACCCATCCTTTGATCTCACACCGATCGTAATAGCATACATCCGACAACCCCATTATACACACCGCTGAAGTTGCATAGTGGAGATGGTGTGAATAGAAATGGGTCTCCTGACCCCTAAAATCACCAACTCAACTCCCAAATCATCTGCACAAGATATAGTCTTGTGATAACAATCCATCTTGGCCCTATGTGTAGATAACCAATCCATACCCAAAATGACTCCATACGAGTGCAAAGGAAGGATACGAAGATCTCGAGGTAGTGGTGAAAGGACCCAAAATCCACTACACACTCCTTAACTAAGGAGTCTACAAAGGTCTTGGCTCCAGGAAGCCATCTTGACATCCCAACTAAGACCCCGCCTAATTTCCACCAGCTTGCATCTCTACTAGAGATGGTATAATGAAAGAATCAAGAACCGAACCAAACAATATAGAGGAAGGAATACCACCAATGCTACCTGTGGTCTCAATGACTATGCTCTGATGCTCTTCCTAGTGGTTCTCAACCGCTGCATAAATCCTGTGGTTGTGTCCCATGTCTCCAACTCGTAGGCTCGAGAGATCTATGTCTTACCCTTTTTGTTAGGTCTATGTGAGAAATCTCTCCAAAACTCGTCTAGTAACTCCGTAACCAAAACATCCTCTTGATCCTCCCCAATGAGTAGCACCTCCAGTAGGTGCCCTAGAAGCTTGTGGTATTCATCCTAATGATACATTTATGGTATGCTTTGAGGTCTCAGCTAGTGAGCTCCCACTGAATGAGCTCTAGGTCCACCCCGTGTCTTGATGGGACCCCAAGAGTAGGCCCCATATTCTAACCTATCTATGCATCAACTCTCTGTGGAGGTCTATGAGGTGGGAAGGACTGCATTGCTGTGGGCTTAAAGGATGACTATGCTATACCCCGGCCACCATAAAGAAGGGCACCCCCTCAATCTACTATCCTACATCTACTTTGTATGTGGCTCCTAACTTAGTCTATAGCTTGTTGGGTCTTTCCCGATTCTCCTCTGCAATATAGGTCTTCTCGATGGTGTCTCGCTAATTTCTTTGGATAGTTGATTTGTACAACAAATCTGATATCTAAATTTAGGCCCCGATGAACCTGTGAATCTATACCTGCTCATCTTGCATATACTCTACATACTGGAGTAGATCTAGAAATCTACTCTCATACTCTCTAGCTGAGAAAGAGATTCTGCTGGAGGTCATGGAACTCGTCGATCCTATGCTATATGAACCTCGTGAAAAAAACATGCTCCTAAATCTCTCCTTAAATAGCTCCCAATTCAATGTCTCTAAATCTACATGGATCTTCTTGTCCTCTGTCCTCCACCATACTCCCTGCTCCATCCCTCGGTAGATGGATCACAACATGAGCTTTCATGTTGTAGAACAAGGAAAAGCTTAAAGCAACGCTAAAACTCACTAGCCCAGTGCCTCTCGCCTAAAATCCACCCATGTCACCTAAGTAGTGTGAGGGCCGAAGCTTCGAGGATCTCCCTAATGTGATTTGTAATTATGGTCCGATGGCCTCTAGGTCTCTCTCGCATGCTTATCCCTAATCTTGTGGCTCGAGACCTCTCTCTATGCTCTCGGAACTCTGTCACCCCTGTCCCTTAGTGGCGACTCTACTCGGGCCGACTCCACATGGGATTTCTCTCCTCTATGCTCCTCACCGGGTCGAGGATATGCCTAACCCTCAATGGAAGGGGCTCTATCATAAATGGCTACATGTACTCCTCCTAGTCCTCCACATGAGCGACATTGACATCTTAAAGGGTCTGCAAGATCTAGGGTAGGATAGTTGTTACACCCTAATCCAAAGTGGTGGTGGTGGTGGTGGTGGTGGTATGTTTAAGTCTTTGTGAAGGTTCCTCTCACTCCTCCGAACCTCCTACAATGAGACCAAAGTGAGAGTTAGTTAATTTTACTAAGTTTTACACTACTTCCATGTTTACTAAAATACACAAATTCTAGCTAAGTTGTTTTCTAGGTTTAAAAGGTGCTTTGAGGTTTAAGTTTCATGTCCCAAGCTTTCTAGTGTGCCCAATGGTCCAATATTTTGAACCAATTCTCTGATACCAAGTGTGATTCCCATTAAAACAACCCACTTGAGACCCAAGAAACAACCTAGGATTAGTTAGAAAATTATGGAATAATTTTTTTATTAGAATGTCCACAAACAAGTTGCAGTAAGACAACAAGTGCAAATAGCAGTTCCGAACAAATCTAAAATTACAAGAACATAATTTTAATTTATTAACAATTATTAGAGGTCACATGGTCCAAATTTTAGGGTTAGAAGTTTCAGTTAGGTTCAGGGGGTAAAATATCACCATACCCACTCTTTATCAGGCTCATAGTTTCAAATTGAATTTTATCACACATAAAACCTCAAAATTTTCCCTAAACCATACCCATTGGATAGGAAATGTCCTCACCTTTTCGGTGATATAAAGAAGTCCTCCTAACTCCTTGTAGAAACTCTAGTTATGGTCCGGCGGAGCTTAGGGGTCAAATTTTCCCCCAAGGGGACACGTGGCGAGAGGGGAAGAAAACCCTTCGATGGGTTGGTGGTTCATAGGGCAGCGTTAGCATTTTATTTTTCCCCACATGGGTACAAAGTATAAAACTCTCCCACACCTCTTCAGGTCCTCTAAGGACACGTGACGGCCTCCCGAGTCGTTGATGAAAGACAAAAAAGGAAGGGCGAGGCATCGGGAGTCTTGTGGAAATTTTGCGAAAGGGAGAAAGAAAAAGTTAGTGCCCACGTGTCTCAGGTCCCAGGACATGTGGCCTTCAATGAAATAATGTGGGGAAAAGAGAGAGGGAAAGGTGGTGCGGCGGAGTTAATTGGCTAAAATTTCCAAAGGGAGAAAAAAGGAAGAAGATTGACGCACGGGTCCGCGTGTCCATGGAAAGATCTTCTCCGAGACAGGGCGGGAGTGCGGGGCCACGGGAAAAGTTAAGAAAATTTTCCAAACAAATTTTTTCAAAAGGAAAGGGGTCTTGAGGGTTCCTCCCCTCTACTAAGCACGCAAAGCCGCCACATGGCAGCTTGTGATAGACCGATGGTCGAGCGAGGAGAAATGGAAAATTTTCCTATTTTTTTTTAAGAAGGTCTAAGGGCTCTAACGATGCCACACCTCCCGCTGCCCCATGGAGACATGTGGTAACCTCTCTCGATTGGCTACGGGTTGATGGAGAAAAATTCAAAAAAATTCCAAACCAAAAATTTAAAATTTTTCAAGGATTTTAACAGAATTTTTCTCCCCACGGGCCCGCTAGGGAGAAAAACTTTAAAGTGCCATAATTTTTTCTAGAAAAGCTCGGTTTTGGGAAAATAAGGACTTTCTAGAAATCTCTCAATTCCATCTTTGCATAGAAAACATAAATTTTACTTTTTGATAAATTTTAAGGGTCAATTTTACAAAAAATGATTTGCAGGCTTTTAAAAAGCCAACTGGTAATTTCCAACTTTCAAATTTGATTAAATTGGATCTCCTCCTTCACTCAACATGCCAAACAGACATGGAGTATTTCTCTAGGGAGTGTTTAATATTTTTAGGGAAGGTAAATTTAGTTGTTTGAGTTTTAATATACATTTTTCCATCAAATGACAGAAAATGGTTGTGAAAGAGATTTGGCTCGTTTTAACAATGTTTAAAAATGTTTTCTTAAGTGTTTTTGTCAATTGAGTTCCTTGACATCTTAGCATGATAAATTATATACTTTCCAATTTGATTATTAAGTGCAGTCTGAAACTATACATTTTTATTTAAATTTATTTTCCACTTTTACATTTTACAACGAGATCCATTTCTTTTAGTTCTGTAAATAAGTTTGATCAATTAAGTGTGGTATTTCATTTCTAAACTAATTCAATACATTTAGTTTCGATAACAAACCATTCTGAATCAAAAGAAAATACTAAATTTCATTTTTACACATTTCCAAAAATACAAAATACAACATTGTTTCCACATGCATTTCTTCTTTCCAAACAAAGATCTAACTATCTCTTTAGCCATACAATGAAACATTGAATTCAATCCAACAATGCATATGAGATAATATCTTTCAATTCTTTATTAATTCCAATTATATACTTTACATACTTCAATGTTTGAAAGTAGTAACAACATTCTATTTATTTCTTTCCATTGTACAGAGCAGAATGTAAATGTCTTTCACAATTTGAATATATATATCCATAATCAATTACAACATCATTTCTTCACAAGTATACATTACAATTTCATCCACTTCCAGTGGGAAAGGTTACAAATGAAGTATAATTCACAAGGGACTATCAAAATTATATTTTCCTTTGCTCCGGGACAACAACATGTAGGTTTCCTTTTTCTTTCAAGTTGATCACAACCAAAGTTGGGGAAAGGAAACACTCTCCACCCAACCAAGACATCCAATGAAAGGATAAGCCCTCATATTTGGCCCCCAGAGCCCCAACCAAGATGTAATAAAAGGTGTGATTCAACCCATGGCAACAAGCTGGCTTCCACTGACAACACACAACATTCTTTTAATCATGCAAAATTCAATATAAAACATAGTTCAACACAAAACAACACTTTACAACTGCAATTGAAAACATTCAAATCAAAACTTAGGCTTGATCATGCAAGCAAAAGGAGCAAGGTCTATGGGGGAAGCTACTTATGCCTCCCAACCGGAATTGGGCATCCACCAAAGTAATAAACCACCAATAAATTTCACCATACATATCTTTATGCCCCCACAAATCCCCCTTATGTCCCCCACATATTTCCTTATGCCCCCCACAAAGTAAGAAATGCAAGCTATTTCTTTTCCATGGTAGATCCCAAACCCAAACTCCTCCAAAAATTCTGATGCCAATGGCATTCCCTTATACCCCCACATGTATTTCCCATATCCTTCTCCTACACCATCCCTAAGGCGCCTACCCAACCAACCAACAATTAAATCAAACATGGACCATTCACACAACACAACAAGAAAAATAACAGCATAGAAGATGGATAAAACTCCTACCTCTCCATGGTAGCTTTTTTTTCAAACAAAAACTTCAAGACTTAAAACACAGGTCCAAAATAGTAATCTCCAAAGCATGCAAATTTTTCTTCAATCTTCCTCCAACACAAGAAAATGCACCCCAAAGAAGTTGCAAAATGATTCAACAACCCCAAAACAAGAAAAGAGTTTGAATTATATAGAAGAGGGAAGAAGAGAGGATGATGTGGATCCATGTAGGATGCCACATCACACATCCTCAAATTCAAACACAAAGACAAAATTTCATTCTCCCAAGCACAATAAAGAGGTGGGTGAAAATATGACAAGTTACTTGCACACTCCAAAAGCCCACACCTCAAGGGACAACAAATTAAATAAAATGTAAGAGAGTGCAATCAAAACAAAGCAACATGATTAATAAAATTCATTATAAAAGTCACAAATCACTTCTCCAACCATAAGTATGGTTGGTAAATTAAATTTAGAGGCATGGGACAAGTTTTACTTGTCCCACAAGCCTCCAAAAACAGCCCCCAAGGACAAATTTGAATTTTTCATGGAGGTGGAGTATTTCATACTCCAAAACTGACTTACACAAACTCTTACACATCCCTTACATATTAAATGCAAACAACCAACAACTTCCATAATACTTTCCCATATCCCATTCTTATTTATTTTAAATTTTAACCATATGATTTCTCACATTAATCTACCACATTTTAATTAATTAAAAGAAAAGAGAACACCTTACTAATAAAATACATACAACAATAAATAAAATTTAACCACATTAATAAAATACAAAATACCCATGGTCACATGTAAAGGTAATTGCCCCCCCATGGGAATCCCTAAAAACAACACACAACACAAAACAAGTTGCCATGGTGACCTTATCGAATTCACCTAGAATTCCATCATGGTTGGTCTCCAATCCCCTAATGTTTTGTTGTGATATTTTTAACCTACAAATTATAAATACCTCCTTCAGTCCTCGTGGCCATATCATCGTAACATCTAATATGATACAAATAAAATCACAAAATCATCTAAGTATTTGAATCACAACAACATCAAGGAAATTTAACATTATCACATACAATTTATATCAACAACCATGTTATCATCATAAAATATCCAAAATCACATGTCTAAAAACATCCATAAACATCCATTTCAAATATTTCATCATCATCCACATCCGAGTGTCTATAATAATCATCATGTATCATATCCAAATCAAGATCAATAATAATCTATGATCAAATGTCTAACAACATACTAAGTCAAAACATAATAATGTCTATAATGAAATCAACCATATCAAAATAGGTATCAACAAGTGTCAAAGGAAGTGGGCACTATAAATGGAACAGATCTTACAAGTTGTAGAGTGGCTCGAGAGGTTTTCATTGCTAGATGGATACTCAGGCTATAACTAGATAATGGTGAAAGAGGAAGATCAATTCAAGACAACCTTCACCACCAAATGGGGTACATATGCTTACAAGAAGATGTCATTTGGACTGTCAAATGCCGAGAGAAACATTTTAGTGAGCTATGGACATGGCATTCAAAGGCTTAATCAATAATATAGTTTTGGTGTATCTAGATGATATCATTGTCTTCTCAAAGAATGTTGCAGACCATCTCTTCCACCTCAGGCAGGTGTTTCAAAGGTGTAGAAGGTTCAGAGTATCACTGAATCCAAATAAGTGTGTATTCTTAGCACATGAGGGAAAATTTTTGGGCCACATTGTCTCAAGAGAAGGGTTAACAATTGATCTTGAAAGGGTTGAAGCCATCCGAACAATTCCATTGCCACAACATAAAAAGTCTCTCCAAAGCTTCTTGGGAGAATAAACTTTGTTTGCAAGTTTGTGCCTGATTTTGCCACTCTTGTGAAGCCTTTAACAATTATGTTAAAGCAGATTCTTGCATTTAAATGGAAAACAGAGGGAAAAGAAAGTTTTAATGCCATCAAGCTCGAATATCACAGAGCTCCAACTATTGTTAACATAGACTTTTCGAATGACTTCATGCTATATGCTTTTGGAGTGTCAAACGAAAAACCCATAGCCTTCTTCGCTTAGATATTGGAGGATTACAAGGTAAATTATTCTTTCATTGAAAAGTGTGTCATTACTTTGTCATTAGGAGTTTGAAGAAGTTTAGACAATTAGTCTAGAACAATAAGATTCAATTACTAGTGTCTCATACTAGTGTCAAGTATTTTATCCTAAATAAGGACTTGAACAAGAAGAGATTTGGTTGGATCACTCATGTAATGGAGTATGAAATTGAGATCAAATTGACCAAACTGGTTTGTGGCAAGAGTTTATGTGAGCAACTTGCTTCCAAGCAACAAGATGAGTTAGTGGATGAAGAAGAGGTTGTTCTGCTCATCTTGCGAGAATGATCAAGAGAAGCCGACTAATGATGCACCTATTCCATGTTGGACCCAAGCCTTGGTGCATTATATCCAAATAGGTTTGTGCCCTCTAGAATGGAACAAAGAAAAAGGAGATACTTCAGACTACAAGCCATCCCATATGTGTTTATAGGTGGTGTCTTGTTTAAGAAGGATATCAATAGTGTTCTATTGAGGTGCATTGGGATAGGCCAAATTCGGAGGGTATTGTATGAGTTCAATGATAGAGAAGTAAGCGGCCAATTTTCTCCTTAAGTAATAGCTCTCAAGATCATGAAAGCTGGTTATTACCAGCCTACGGTGTTTAGGGACTGCTACTCATGGATCAAGAGGTGCAAGAAGTGTGCATTATTCACGAGGAAGGAACAGATTAGCAGCCCTACCCCTTCGCCCAATTTCAATGGATCAACCATTCATGCAATGGGGATTAGATTTCATCGGAGTGATTAACCGAAACTCAAGCTAGAGCCACAAGTGGATACTTATAGCAGAGACTATTTCACCAAGTGGACTAAAGCAGTGGCACTTAAGGAGGAAAATGAATCCAACATCTTGGATTTCTATGAAGGAATATCCACGAGTTTGGATTCCTTTCCACTATTATATTAGATAATGCATTACATACCTTGGTACAATGATCACTAAATGGGCTGTCAAAATTGCGCATACCTCAACACTTCATCAAAATATCACCCTCAAGGTAATGGCCAAACAGAGTCCATAAATAAGAATCTATTAAGGATTATCAAAAGGACCCTTGATGAAAATCGAGAGAACTTGGAATAAAAGCTCAAATCAGCTCTATGAGATGATAAGATCACATCCAAAAGGTCCACAAGCATCTTCCCATACAACCTTGTATATGGAAAAGAATAAGTATTGCCCATATCATTGGAGTTACCTACTTAGGAACTCATGAAACAACTAGAAGCTGGCTGAGTTTAAACCTATGGAAATCGGGTATGCGAGCTAATGGAAGTAGGAGAGGCAAGATAACATGCAATGTAGGTCATGGAGAAGGATCAAGCATTGATCGAAGATATTTGATAAGAAAGCAAGAACAAAGACCTTTCAAGAGGGGGACTTGGTTACGAAGTGGGATCTGAGATAGGAAAAACTAGGAAAGAATTCCAAGTTTTATGCCATTTGGAGTGGCCCCTACATGGTTACAAGATGTACAGTAATAATGCCTTACATTTGGATATGTTGGATGGAAAAGAATTGCATATTTCGATCAACAAAATCCATATCAAACACTTCTCTCTTGAAAAGGAAGGTTCCAACCTTGTAAATATTAGCATATGATTTTAATTTCTCTAAGTGCATATGCACATTGTCTTGTTGTAGCATAGGTTTTATTTCCCTAAGTGTTGTGGCACAGGTTTTTGTTGCTCTAGGTTTGCGTCGTTATACAATTCAATGTGCCTCTAGGTGAATACACTAGGCCCTTCAGCATTTGCAATAGGAGACCCATATTTTCCGTAATAGTTGCTCATTTTAAAATATAACAAATACAAAGAAACTAAAATCGGGTCTCGAAGGGTCTATTTCAAGAACAACGGGGTAGGTTCAAGATAGCCAAGCACAAACATTGGATTCAAGCTTCAGCAGTACTAACATCGAGGCCACCACCCACGACTCCATGCCCAATGGATGCTTCAAGGATACTGGTCTCTTCATCTAGCAGGAAGATGCCCCGTGAGTTGCCAAATTTTTATCTCAATTTTACCCCTGGAAAAATTGATCAAACACGACCCCATGCAATAGGAAGAAATCTAAGGGATATTTCCTTCGTGCACGAGCCCATGTTTCAAATCCAACAAATAGGTTGTAGGAAGGCTCTAAAATGGAGTGGCGGGGGTTTGAAAGGGCCAAACAATGCCAAAAAGGAAACCAAAGGATCTTAGGAGAGAATCAGGGAAAGGCTCAAAGTCTTCGGGCTTTACAAACGATTCAGAATGGGCCCAAATAGGCTAAGTATGGAATAATCAGAAGAATCTTCCATGTGCCTCATCGGTGCTTCTCCAAAGGTTAAACCCAAAAGGCAGTCCCCAAATAAGCGTGGAGCTTCCACATGTCCCGAGCTTGAAAAGGGATAGAGTCAACCATTGAAAATTCCAAACGAGTGGAAGGAACCATGTGTCGACTCGATGCATTTCCAAAAGAGAGAGCCCAAAGTAGGGACTCAAACTAGCACCGACCCCTCGATGTGGCTAGGGTTCAACCAAAGTAAAATGGAAAGTGAGCCAAAATCAACTAAGTATAAGAGTGTTAGTTGAAGGCACAAAGTGTCTCAATGGTGCACATTCAAAGGCGCAACCCAAAACGAGAGACTCGAAATGAGTGTGAGGCTTCCACATGTCCAGGGCTCGAGCAAGACATCAAATCTGAATCAGCTAAGTATCATAGACTCACGGAAGGCACCACATGTCAGCCCGATGCATTTTCAAAGGTAAATCTAAAAGTGGGTCTCCCGGATGAGCTCCAAGTCTCCACCTATCCTAGGTCAGATATATAGCCCCTGCCAAACAAAAGGACTTAGCAAAAAAATAAAGGAATAGAGAAAAGCCATAGAAGGTGCCACATGTCTCTTTGGCACAATTTCAAAAATAAAATCCAAAAGTGGTTCCCAAACGCGTGTCTGCTCTACATGTGGCCATGTCCCAAGTCAAAGCGAGAAGGTAGGTCATAGGAGGAATTTTTAGCTTTTGTCTTTGTTTCCAAGAGGCATAAGGTATAAGAAAGAGCCGTACCTCTGTTGATGCCCAAGGAGCCACGTGTCGGTGTAAATTACAAATGGGCAGCGAGGCCTTGGAGTGATTTTTTGCCCAAATGGAAAATACGGACCGGCGGGCCCGAAGATGGTTTTTGGAAAAAGGTGAATTGTGGGGCTGCGGGGTGTTTTTGCATTTTTGTATTTTGTACAAAAGGCACAAAGTGAATTTCGGGCCCGTGGACCCATTCTGCTAACTGGTTTTCACCATTTTTGTACGAGACCCAACTCAAACATTCAAATGGACATATCTTTTGACCCAGTTCCCGAAATTCAACAAATTTGGCACCATTGGAAAGGTCTTAACCTCATCTACACCATGGAAACCTAAAACTTTAATTTTGACAAGGTTAGGTGGGTAAAAAATGGGAAAACATCTTCATGCCATTAATATGCAAACTGATTGCTCAACAACCAGATCAAATTTGATTTGATATCTGTTCTTCCTTCTTCGACATGCTAAGAAGACATGGTGCGGTGGAATTGATGAGATCATGGGTAGACTTTTAGGGGTATTGGTGGCCATTAGCTAAGCTCCAAAATCAAGTTTCCTGCCTCTTTTATTCTTTTCTCTTCATTTCATCTATATAAGGATAAGCTTAGCTCTTTGTAAAGTTGTTGGACATTTTTGTTTTGCACCCTCCTTCTTCCCTTGTCTGCTAAGTGAATTTGTGGAGTTTTACGAACCTCCCATTCAAGTTGTAATACAAAATTTTCCTCTTGGCTATTGTAATGTACTTGTATCAAATTTGGAGAAACATTATGTCTGTGGATGATTATCAACCCTATGTGTTCATTGTTGTCTTTTGATACCTCATTGCAGGTTTAGTTGTGTATGCATGGTAATTGTAGTTCATTTTTGTGGTTTGTGTTAAATTGCAAAATAGGTGTCTAACAATATTGTTGTGCATCACCTTGTTATCTTAGGTTTATTTTCTCGGATCTTCTCAACCATGTCTCCTTGGTAAGATATAGTAGGTTTAGATTAGATCCTCTATAATTTACTTGTGCATACACGAACAGAGGAATATGAACCGACCTTAAAAGCGGAGATCTCTCTCGGCTCACAAGGTCCCACACTTTTAGAGATGCTCCATGTTATGCTATCACACTGAGAGTCTCAACCCATCGAGTTGCAAGAACTCAAGGGTGCTTTGTGATTCTACACTAGAACCACCCTTTTTGGGGCTCTGTAAAGTCATTCTTGCTTTTGTTTTCCACAGGTCACCTTTGTGACACACTACATAAGTTCATAAAATTAGATAAGTCATTTCCATACTTCTCTTGCATATTAGGGTTTCTACTTTCATTATATTAGTTTTTGGGGCATATTTATATTAATTTACCAAATCTATTTACTTTATTTACAACTATGCATAGCTTATATTAACTAGTGCTTATTCCACATTTTATTTAATAATTTATCCATGCTCAAGATTTATTTAAACATATATCTCTAAATGTTTCAAAATAGAGGCCCAATCAAATTAGTACACCTTGTTATGGAATGATTGTATTACTATTAATATATATATATATATATATATATATATATTCAATTACTTTAAATGTAATTGATTACTCGGACTACTGATTCAATGGCGAGAACCATATTTGGTATTCTAGTCCTAGAACTTGGATTGCAACATGAAAACTTTATATTTTAGGTAGTGGACTTTTTTTGAGGTAGGAAAGTGGAGGTGAGCATTTTAACGAGGAATGAACTGTCACTTAGGGTGCAACATTAGTGGATGACAGAAGGCCCAAGAAGAAACCCTATGTTTGAGAAGTTGTTACAAAATTGGTCCTCTATCTCCTTGTATTCAAGAGATTGGAATCTCCCCCATATGTGTATTGACATTGCATGTTGTTGTAAAACTAGATTGATACGTAGTCAAATAGTCCGTATGCAAGACCGAACCTCAAGATTTATCCGGCTAAAGTCACTTCATGATGGTCTGAGATATAATTTTTGGAGGATGAGGAGTAGAGAGGGGAGACGATCTTGATGAGTTCATTGTAGTGCTCTCTTTGTCACCTCTATATCAAAATTCATTTCGTTAAGAATGATGTCTCCTATAGGCCTAGAATCGATGACCCTCCAAATAAATTGTTTGATAGATAGGTTGTCATGCTATACACATTTTGGTGGAGGTGATGAAATAGCTATCAGAGCCTCCTCCCAAGGGAAAAAACAATTCAATGCCCTTGGACTTGTATGAAAGCACAACTTATGTCAAAATTCATATTCCCTCAAATTTTACATTTATGAAGCATTAGAGATATAACATTATACGAAATGACATGATGTGGATGATAACTCAAAAATTATTTATGGATGCGATAATATGGCCTTCAGAATGAATCGGTAACCCTTCCCTTTATATTATTTAGAGAATATTCCTTCAACATAAAGAACAAAAAGACTAATAAATGACGTAAATGTAAATGGCAAGGTAAAATACATTGCATCAATGCCAACCAAAAAGTGCAAGCAGCAATGAAAAAACATTATGTCATTTCTCTCAAACATACCCAAGCTTTATCCATTATATTCTCATTGGGAAAATGCACTTGGCATAAAAATATTTGAGAGACACATGTGACCATCATATTTAAATCTACCACGATGGTAGGGTCATAATTAGTGGAAAGTGTTTCTCATATTAGTAATTGGAAATTGTCAACATATTTTTGTGTATATGATGATGTAGACACCCAAAATTGGGATGACACCCTCTAGGTTCCCTTTTATTACATACCCCCTTACCATGACCCCTTTCACATATTTTTATTAATCTAATTACCTATATTAGATTAATTATTACCTCACCCCTCCACCTCACCTTAGACCCATTCCAAGCCCATTTAATAACTAAGACTGAGTCATCACTCCCCCTAACCAACTGAGAATTATTCTAAACCTAATATTAATTTCCAACTACCTTTCCCACCAATTTCTTGTGTGATTTAATGAGAATCAAGACTCCTAACCCATAACCATTCTTGACTTAGGCCAAAACAAGAGAGAAAAGGTTATTTTTAGCAAATAAGATTGTTCCTCGGTGGCACGGTCATGGAACCACCATCAATTCCTTTAAATAATAATTTTCAACTCTTTTCCCAGGGTTCTTATTTTGGTTGGCATTATTTGATCTCACATTTTGGCACTCAATGAACACCTTGATGATAAACTAAGCACCAGAGCATCAAACACTCCACAAGTAGCTAATCTATGAATTCATAGGATTAAACCATTCAAATGAAGAAGAAATCAAACTTCACTTCCATGGGCTGGACCTTGACTCATATCTCTTATGCACACCCACCAACCACCACCTTCTACCAATATTTGGATCTCTGATAAGTATTCTTAACTAGGTTATTGATTTCATTAGATTTTGTTTTAGATCCTTTATCTTTTTATAATCATATCCTTCCTCTCATAGATACCTTATGTATCCCATTCACTGATTCCCTTCCAACCAAAACCACTATGCCCTTTCAACCACCCTTTCTACCCCTGCTAAGTCTTCACCTAAATTCCCACACCCTACCTAAGATCTCCCCAATAATTTTTGTAATCACAAAGAGCCCAAATCAACCTCTTTTTACCATTGAAATTCAATTCCCCTATCGATTGGTTACCCAATTGATCTTGGATATAACCAGGTGAATGACATTGGTTCCCCAAAGGCATTAGTTTCTATGTTTGGCATTTTCTCCACGATACCGGTGAGCTCATTCCTCCACCCATAACTCTCTAAAACCTCCCAAGACTTGAATCAAACCTTATTTTTCCCTCTGTCATACCTATAGCCCCTAAAAACCAACCATTCTATTACATCTAATCTTATATACATCATTTAGATTAGATTTAAATTATGTGTTTTTATGAGATACCTAAATTATATAACTATAGTAGTAATTTCCATTTCATGATATTTATCGGGATTGATTTGTATTAAGGAATGGATTGAAAACCTTCAAGAAAGCACCCCACTTCCTAGATCTAGCACACACTTTAGGAAATCCATGACCTATGCCTTTAACTCTATTCTTTGGTCTTGCTTTTATTATCGGGTAGTCCTTCCAAGACAAAAAGAATTTCTCTATAATCAGCTTGGTCTTCAAAAAAATGTGCAACCTCTTCATGACCTCCGGTATTTCTTGAGTACCTTACCTTTACCTTTTAAATCATTTTCATACGGTACTCCTATCGGGTGAAACAGATGACATATGGCCACAAAAATTCTAGGAAGCCATGGATGATTACACTTTGGAAAAATATGTTTAGTAATGGATTCCCATTTTGTGAGTTTTTGTAAATGATGCATATAAAATGTGGGAAACTTACATTTTTAAAGATGTAAGTGAAAATATAAAATTAATTTAGGAAAAATGAGAACAAAATTTTTATAATTTATTCCATACTAATCTAGTGAGGAACAAGTTATGTTACCACTAATTTTAATGTATTCTGTCTCTTTTTATTTCTAATATATTGTAGAGAAGAAAAATAAAAATAAAAAGTTCTTCCCGGCCTTAGAGAAAGGTGAGCTTATCTTATTTGTAAATATGAACATCCAGGTTACATGTATATGTCACCATCTCTATGGAAATAACCACCACCTCATCTCTATAATTATTAAGATTATGGTTGAGGTGAATGTCATGGTGGTGAGTAATGGAAGGATTATAAGGTGACGCACATGCCAAAAACCTCACATGCACTATCAATGTATTCACTTCAATACCTCACTAGCGCCCATATCACTAACACATAACCATCCTCCACATGGTTCCCCACTTCTTGCAAAGTCATTTGGACTTCTTATAGGTCATTGGGAGAAGCAAACAAGTACTTAGCTTTGATGATGTCAACTCAAGAAAAGTCCGTGTTAACATGTCTCAATGTACTATGTCATGAACGTAATACTTTATGTATTCTTCAAATGAGATATCATGGTTATATTGCACATTAAATGTGGTAGAAAGGACTCCATGTAGACAAGTATCCACCCTTGTATTTCAATGCATGTATGTCAAGCTCTTCTACTTCATTGATTTATTAAAATGCATCGATCTAGGCTAGACTCCACAAATCTACATTCTAACTATATACACCTTTGGCGTAATGGGTTAAGAGTCTGTTGGAGATCAAAATTTCACCCTACCCTGAGTCATAGACAACCCAAGATTTAGAGGAAACATGGGACTATTTCCAAGTTGCGGGACTTATACTATGAGACAAACCTACGAGAGAAGGTTGGTTCTTCAACTTATATCTAGTGATAAACTAATCATAGGAATTGAAATGAAACTATCTAACACTACTCTATCATTCCAGGGACCAAGGATAGACGAAGTGCATGAAACATAAATACTACCCTAAAAATGTGATAGCACCAAGAAAAGGGGTGGAGACACTCTCAGGTGAGTGGAAATGGAAGAAAATGATGAAGGAGAGGGTAGAATTGAGTGCCAAAATCCAAAAAAATTCAAACCACCATGTCCATGGAGCACAACACATTTGAGACCCTACAAGGAGAACAAAAGATGCACAAAAAAAACCTGCAGATGTAATGAAAGGCAAGGAAATGCAATAGAACACAAATAGGGCACAAGATAACACCAAAAAATATTTTTATTACTTCAAGTATTGATAAATCATTACATTGAAGGAGAAGAGGAAAGGATCACCATGCAATATGTCCAAATATGAGACTGTAACTCACCACTACTGGGAACAATTTTTACAAGAGTTTCATTACATTCAACACCCCCACCTCTCAAATGATAGGTTTTACAATATATAGAAGATGAGAAAAGAGAGGGAAAAGAGAAACTTGAAATTCTTCCCCACCCACAAACAAGGTGCATTAAATTTATGAAAAGGGTCATGAGAAGCTTTCTCAATCAGTCTCTCCATGATCTTTTTCTTACTTAGAATAAAGAGCACCAAATCTCACCAAATCTACTTGTTGAGCTACTTGGAATTGTGCTTATTTGAATTTTGGTCATGTTTTTGGACTATTTCACCCACTTAATCTCACATAAATCAATATTTTGTGTTTCCATGGTGTAGAGGATGAAGAGATGTTTCAGTGATATAATTTTTATTAAATTTGGAGACCCGAGAAACATTTATGCCCATGCAGATCTAGGGATGTTGTGAGGAACACGGGTTCTCTATACCTTATCACAATCCATATAAACCCTTTATTACCCCTATATTCCTTTAGATATCCTTTCTTGATCGGATATTGCAAGGTTTTTGGGAACATGAGGAATTGTGGGCTGGGCATTTATTTCTTTGTTCTCCCACATCCCTCCATCTCTACACTAAAATTATCCTTCCTTTAGCTTGCAGGTGGATCAAGGTTTTGGGGCACACATGGAACTAAGGAAGTTGTTACGTGTTGCTCATTCCACCCGCAAAGATTTCTTATGAACCTCTTAGTTCCCGCATCCCTCACTTTTTTTGCAACATTGCTCACCACTTCCTTCACATTGTGGACCAATTGCCTCCGTGGGAAACTCATGACCCAATAGAACTCATTTCTTCATTCCACCTACCACCTGCATCTCTTCATAACACTTATCCCTCTTCCAATTCCTTTTGCCTTTGAATGAAATGGGGATGTGGATAATTAGTGGCTTTGAAAAAACTAGTTCTTGAGTTCCATCCCAAACCAAGCATTTCTACAATACACTCACTCCTTAGCAAAATTTATCATTTGTCGTTGAATCGGAAAATTTGGGAATAAGCGTAACTTGATAATTGTTCCATTTTAAATTGACCCATTTTCCATTTTTTCTTGATTTTTTTGCTAATTATAGATCTTTTAAGCTCTAAGAAAGTAGGCAAATGCATCCAAATAATTCCAAGTACCCAAAACATGATAAATAATTGAACATACATATTCATCACCAAGATCCCATGAATTTTCCCAAGTCCAAATTTATCAAGTTAGCCAATTTTAATAGGGAAAAATTGGATAACATGTCCTAACTGAGCCATTTGAAGAGTTCGATCTTGAAAAATGAGTTGGGTTTACAAAGAGTCAAAGTGCCACATTGGGATTGGAAAGTTGTAAGCCTCATTTCTTCTAATTCTATAAAATATTTGATAGTGATTTAATTTTGTGAATGAGTCTTTGATGAACCAAATTCAATGGGGAAATTAATGGTGGTGCAACTAATAGAAGAATGGAACACTACATGAATGTCTATTTATAATTTATTCAAAAATGGTGTCAATTACCTATGATGTTTAATTCTTACCATACTATAGGAATTACATTTTTATTTATTTATTTTTATTGATATAATCTCTCATTGTTTATTTTTGATATCCTCTTCACTCTTCTTCAATTTATAAATTTAATATTGATATAGCCATATCTACAAATAATAATAACAATGTATAATTTTTTCTCAATATTCATTATATATAAAAACAATATCAATATAAAAGTAATTTTAAAATATTACTTTTAGAGAAGGAGATACAAGAGTGGATAGGTTAGAGAAGGAGATACAAGAGCTAAAAGGGACTATAAAAAATATGGAAAGAGCTAAGGGTAAAGGTATTCTTCAAAGTGATGATGATGAGGGGTTATTGCTGAGGTCTTGAGAAGTTACAGTCCTAGATGGTAGAATGGGCAATCTAAAAGCATGATAATGCATATTATCGCCCTTAAAAGCATATATAATTTCATTGAGCAGCATGTGCATAGTGTCTTGTAGTTTAAGTGGGGTTAGTGAGGACATCAGGGACCTAAAGAGAAAAGAGATATATATGGAAATTTCCCAGGAGTTGATATGATTGAATACTCTCGGGCCCTTTGCCATTGCCTTCTTCATGTCATGTGGACATTGCCAGGCCATCAAGACCAAGATTGACAGGGAAATAAAGTAACGGGTTGCTGTGTGGCTGCTTTTTGGTTGTGATGTTTCTATTATCTGGCGGTTCAGGCACTATTTTTTGGTAGAGTTTTTTATGATGCTTCTCTTTTTGTTGCTTTTTGTTCTCTTTGGCTTCTTTTGGGATCATCGTTTGTTTGGATCCTTTCTTCACTTGTATTGTCTTACTTGGCTGTTGAGCCCTCTTTGGTTGGCCATTTTTCCCTTCTCTGGGATGTATCTCTCATTTTGACTATCTGGCTTTTGAGCCCTTTTGTATACAGGGTATAGTCCCTTCAAAACTATTTGCCCTTAATAAAAAAAAAGTAATTTTAAAATATTAAAACGTAATATTAAAATATTAAAATAAACCCTTAATATTATTTACATTTAAATAGAATGTAACCTTAGTTTTCCCACTCATAACCCTCGAACACCGGCACTTCATTGAAAAACCCCAATGCTCACAGAAAGCATGCAAAGGTACCAGGGTTCCTCTTTTATGGAAGCCTTGTCAAGATGTTAGCATCCATACTCATATATTCCATATCCATAACAAATAATTAAAGGAAAAGCATAAGAAGAATCGATCACAACCATAGTGCATAATAATTCAAACAATAATCAAGATCATAGTTACCATACAATAACCATGAATAGAGACATCAACAATCAATATCCATCCACAAAAATCCATCATATTAACTCATCAAAAATAGAAGATGAATACATGATCAGAGTACTATCATAATTCATATGTGCTCGTAAATAAACATAATATATTTAATGCATATAGGATTACCAAAACCATGCAAATAAATACATACATACATACATATGTATGTATGTATGTATGTATGTATGTGTGTGTGTGTGTATGTATATATATATATATATATATATATATATATATATGGATGGGACTTTCCCTTCACTACCCATGCACTCTCAAAATAGGCTACATGCTCAAAATATCCATGCATGAATATAAAGATAACTATGAAGCATAAAATATTTACCTAATAATTCATTATCTCTATAATTAACTCTAGATCTAATCCTATTATTAGCTTGAACTTTGCATGACTCTTGATCTCCTCATGCATGTGATCTTACCTAAAATATCCTTTTCTTCATTCACAAGACTCCATACATCTATCTATTCTCAAAACATTACTTGAATGCCACTTGACTATCCACTTATCTATTTTTTTCATCCTGTGGCTCAAAAATTAGGCTAAGTCTCAAATATATTCTTCTGGGTGCGAACCTTCACGCGCTGCCTATTCGGGTTTTGTGCGTTCCTTCGCGCAAGCATGCCTCTCACACATACAAAAATATTGTATGTCACTTATATTAGAACATTTCAAGGGTGCAACATTACCCCACACTAAATTGATTGTCGTCCTCGGTAATACTTCGATCAAATTGTCATGAAAAGGATGTATAGATAATAAGAAAGAACTAAGAATTCAACTCCCAAAAATATGATATCGTACTCCACCAAAAATTACTTAGGCCACATAGGTTGGAAGAGCTCACGAAATATCTATATCTATCTCACTTAGCACCTTTTTCTATTCATCAAGCTCTACTACAAATGACCTTCTTGGAGTCTTGTCGACACTAAAATTTTCCTCCGTAATTTCTATTTCATTAATGTATGTATTAGGAATAGGATGTTGTTAAGTATAATTAGTAGTAGCATCCGATAGAAGATAATGGCGCTGCCAGTACGACGCCGCCAATAATGTAGAGTACGGTAACAGTCAAAGTACAATAGGAATGTTGTAAAAAGTAAATATTTGTCGTAAGTGGTCCGGTAATGTTAAAATGTCAAAGTTGGGATAAGTAGAGAAGTAGGGTCTACATGATTAGGAATTAGAAATATTATATTGGTAATAAGGACAAGGAGTGAGGTCATAAATATTTTTGTATTTTTATTTGTAAAATGTCTAAAAATGTGGAACCCATGTGAAATGATAAGGTTTATCTTATCTTAAAAGATAAGCTTACATGTATACGAGATAAGAGTTAAGGTATGGAATTTGATTCGTCAGTGGTGGATTTCTTATCCTATCTTAGAGATAAGATGGATAAGCCTGGAAGTTCTATAAATAAAGAGGCCACCCCCCTCATTTAGCATAGAAGGAAGTAGTGAGAAATATTGTATGAAGTGTGTAAAGGAAGCCATCAGTTTAAAGGTGTGTTGAAGAAGCCATTAAGAGGTGTAATTGTAAAGTTTCTCCCATAGTATTGGTGGAAGGAAAGTGAAGTCAATAACACTTGAAGTACCTCATGGGTGAGATTGTAACAATTTCATGTTAATATTATAATTTACTTTGATATTTCAGATTTGTCATCATTCCTTCTTATCATAGTCGATGGTATTCTTGTGTTATGTTTGTTGTTTTGTTTCCAGATTACATCCACCAAACTAAAGGTTGTGCATTAGTAAATAATCATAGCACGAGGAGTTCTCGGTGAAGAATTATCATAGTGCCGGATTGGTGATGACATTTTGGTTCCGTTGCCGGGACCATTCCTCGTTGGTGGATTTTCTGGAGAGATATTCCCACTTAGTCAAAAATCAATTGGAGGGTAACCTTGTTTTTATTGCGTGCATAGTAGTTACCATGGTAAAGTCATTTTTGCCATGAATAGTAGTTACCATGGTAAAGTCATTTTTTCTGTGAATAGTATTTACCACAGTAAAGTCACTTTTTACCGTGAATAGTATTTACCGCAGTAACTTCACTTTTTATTGTGAATAGTATTTACCACATGATAAAGTCAATTTTTACTTGTAGTAAGTCAAGTTTTACCATAGTTTACCATGGTCATTTCTATTTTCTATTATAGTGATTTTAATTATTGGTGCACATAAGTCTTGTTGATTGTACTTTTGGGTTGGTATTTCACTATGTGTTACTTTTGAAAATGGGAAGATTCTGTTTTTCAGCCCAATCTAATGAAGATGCTTCCTCTTTCATTCAAGAGTTTAAACGATCTTGTATTTGTAATGGCCTTATAAGAAGGAACAATGGACTGAATTTTTTCCTACCTTTTTGGATGGTTCAGCCCTTAGGTGGTTTGAAACACTAGGTGATAATGTGAAAAACTCATGGGATTTATTAACTGAAAGTTTTCTTGAAGAATTTGGTGAACAACAGAGATATACAGATCTCATGATCGATATCACAAAGCTAACCCAAGGAGAGAAGGAGAAGATAAGGGATTATCATGCTCGTGTTCTAGAGCTAAGGAGGAAGCTCGACGCCCAGATCTGGAAGGAAGGATTAGCGGATGGGTTGATGAATGGCATGGATAATCTCCTATGTAAGCACTTCATTCTTGGGATGAAGCCGGAAGATCGGACAACAGTGAAGTATGACCACCTAGCTACCATTGAACAAGCAAAGGAGATTGCAAGAAGGTAAGAAGAAATCATGGAAGAGGAGCCCAAAAAAAATTGTTGCTAAAGTAGAACCTACACCAGGCACCTTTGCTCTAGAATCCACAACCACTCTCGATGAGCAAAAATATTTCTCCTAGTAAATCTACTTGAGTATGAATATCTTTCTCAAAAAGATGGAGTCGATTAACTATTAATCTTCTTGAGGAAAAGAATTTAGTTCTCGGGGAGGAGATAGAGGTCCAAAAAGAAATATTTACGAAGTTGTATGTTATGGTTGTTATAAAAGGGTCATTATAAGTATAATTGTCCAAATAGAGCTTCACATCAGTAAAGGAGATAATGATAAAGGAAAAGCACTATGAATTCTTTTGATGTAGTAGATAAGAGCATAAATAATGAAGTAGATGTGTTTGTAACAAAAAGAAAGAAAAAAAAGATAATCAAGATGGAAATGATCCTAAGAAGATGAAAGGAGAAACTAGTAAGAAACATAGGAGAAGAAAGTTGGGTGTGCAGGATTTTTTGATTTCACGGGGCAAGGACCATACTCCATCTTGGAAGATCTGTCCAAAAGGCCTGCAAATATTACATATGGTCAACTCTTGGCTATGTCTTCTGAGAAGAGGCGGGAGCTGCGAAGTGGACTCAATGCTCAACGAAGGAAGGAGGTTGAGGTCCCTATTTTGGAGGTAGAGGTGGATCCCTATGCTCCACAAGCTGAGGTATTATGTAATGGTATTTCAATTCATGATGTCTTAGTTGATGGAGGTGTTGCAGTTAATGTAATGACCAAGTCTGTAATGAATATGTTGGGTTTAAAAATTGATCTCCCTTCAACACTTATGTTAAGGTCATTAAATAAGGGAAAAACTAAACCAGAAGGTGTAGTTTCAAATGTGGCAATATCTGTTATGGGTGTTGTATGTGTGGTAGACTTTCAGGTGATGAAAAATGGTACTATTGCATACCCAATGTTGTTGGGAAGACCATGGCTAAGGAGAGTTCATGCGAAAAACTACTTTGGAATGAAGGCTTCATGAAACTTGGATGTGGTAGAGAGAGGGTGAAGATAAACGTGATCCCTCGACATCATAA
Organism: Taxus wallichiana var. yunnanensis; assembly: GCA_018340775.1. Classification (NCBI taxonomy): domain Eukaryota; kingdom Viridiplantae; phylum Streptophyta; class Pinopsida; order Cupressales; family Taxaceae; genus Taxus; species Taxus wallichiana. Next base: position 96,309,503 of record CM031237.1, on the reverse strand, counting down.
GGCAGAACCTATGGATTCAAGTGATAAAACTGATGATTGGACATCCTTTGATTACTCTAGTACCAGTGAAGTGGACACTTTGAAGATGAAGAAAGTGAGGTTGATGATTCAGCCATGGATATCATTCCATCACACCGACTCATGACCCATAAAATTATCTCGAAGAAGAAGTTGATGATCATCTCCAATAAATAAAGATTGGTGATGCTTGTGATGGAGAGTGAGAAGGAATCCTACCTCCGGCTCTTTTGAAGGTACATACACATATTCACTTTTGATTACAAGGAACTCATCAAGTAAGTTGGGTAGAACATTCTATTGAGCTGGTAGATGGTGCTTAAGCCTATAAAGAAAATGCCATATAGAATGAATCCTAATTTTTCCAAGAATGTAAAAGAAGAAATAGATAAGTTGCTTGATGCGGGATTCATATTTCTTTGTGGAGAATTCGAATGGGTTTCTCCCATTGTGATCTCAATAAAAAAGAATGGGAAGCTACGCATTTGTGTTGATTACGAGGAAGCTCAATAAGGCAAAAAGAAGGATCATTACCCTCTTCCATTCTCGGATCAGATCTTGGATGAAGTAGGCGGCCATGAGTGTTATAGTTTTGCTTGATGGATATAGTGGATACAACCAAGTCCGTATAGCGGAGAAAGATCAGTTGAAGACCACGTTCACCACTCCTTGGGGAATGTTTGCTTATAGAGTTATGCCTTTTGGGTTGTGTAATGCTCTAGCAACATTCCAGCGTTTGATGAATAGGGTGTTCGAACCCTACATTGGGACCTTCATTAGAGTATTTCTGGATGATTTTTGCATCTATGGGAGCAAGTTGGACCACCTGCACTAGATGGAGACAACATTTCAAAGGTTAGATGAAGCACAAGCCTCACTAAACCCTACAAAGTGTGTCTTTGGATGTTCTAAAGGTGTTTTGTTAGGGCATGTTGTATCCAGAGATGGTATTGTAATCTTGATCACGATAAAGTTTCAAAAATCAAAGATTTACCATTTCCTATGAATAGAAGTAAGTTGAGATCATTTTTAGGCCATGTGGGTTACTATAGAAGGTTCATCAAGAATTTCTCAAAGATTGCACAGCCACTAACCTAGTTCTTGAAGAAGGATGTTACTTATGAACTAGGAAATAAGGCACATGAAGCTTTTGGACAACTGAAGGAAGCCCTAGTGTCTTCACCTGTTTTAAAGAATCCAGATTGGAGCAAGCCATTCATTGTGTACACTGATGCCTCAGATGCAGCACTAGGAAGTACTTTGAGCCAAAAGGATGAAAATGGGAATGAACATCCAATTTACTTTGGGAGCAGACAAATGAGCAGTGCTGAGGTAAATTATACTATAACTGAAAAAGAGGCTCTAGTTATCATTTTTTTTGTAAAGAAGTTTAGAAATTACTTGCTAGGGCAGAAATTTATAGTTGTAACAGATCATCAGGCTCTAAAATATATTGTCAATAATCCTAACCCATCAGGGAGGATAGCAAGATGGATAATTTTGCTACAAGAATTTAAATTTGATATTATAGATAGGCTAGGAAAGAAGCATGTCAATGCAGATGCACTCTCTCAAGCCTATGATGGTTTAGGATCATCTTGTGATGATGATGATTTCCCCGATGCAACATTGTTATCCCTTGACACAATCCCTAGTGAATACATAGATATTTGGAATTATCTGAATGAATTCAAGTTTCCTGATGGTGCCAATGCAAAGACTAAGAGAAAGATTACTCAAGCCAGTCGTCCATATTCTATTCTGCATGGAGTATTATTTCGAATAGGACCTGATGGACAGTACAAGAGGGTAGTTGGACGTGATCAAGGGAAGGAACTGCTAGAAGAATTCCACAATGGTACATGTGGAGGGAACTTCTCTGGACAACTTACAACAAGAAGGATCTTGGATGCAGGTTATCACTAGCCCACTCTTTTTAAAGATTGTTATAATTATTGTAAGACATGTGATATTTGTCAAACACATGGTAACCGTAAGACTTCATCAGCTCCATTATGTCCTATTCTTCCACTTGGTCCCTTTGAAAAGTGGGGAATAGACATTGTAGGTCCACTTCCAACTACCTCACATCAAAATAAGTATATTGTAGTTGCCACAGATTATTTAACCAAGTGGGTTGAAGCTAGGCCATTGAAAACAACTTCCATGGATGAGGTGGCAAGGTTCATATATGAGCGCATTATCACCAGATTTGGTTGTCCATTAGAAATTGTATGTGATCAAGGAAGCCACTTCATTAATGAGGTGGTAGAAGCCCTAGTCAATAAATTTTCTATTAAGCATAGGAAGGCAACAACATACAAGCCAAGCACAAATGGACAGGTGGAACGAACAAATTTTGTGTTGTGTCAAATTCTAGCAAAAGATGTAGCCTTGCAGGTACATAAATGGGATAAAAGGATTCATGCAGCATTGTGGGCATATAGGGCAACATCAAAGTCAACAACAGGATACTCCCCATTTCAGTTGGCTTATGGCATTGATCTAGTTCTTCCTATTGAGTTTGATATTCCCACGGTCAGAGTAATGAAAAATGAAAGAATGGATGAAAGTGATTCAGTAAAAGAAAGGTTGGTACATCTTCATTTGCTAGAGGAAATGAGGGAAATAGCTAAGGATACAAGCTATAAGAAGAAAATGAAGTAGAAGGAATACTTTGATCAAAAGATCCGTTGGTCTCCATTTCATGTGAATGACTTGGTTCTAGTATATGATTCCAGATACAAAAAAGAAGACAGAAAATTTCTTCCAAAATGGATGGGGCCCTACAAAATAGCAGCTGTGCATGAAAATGGTACGTGCATTACCCATTGGAGGAATTGGATGTCACTCCCATTACGAAATGGGTCAACCACGACAAGTTGAAGATTTTCCAAACACCGGAATAGTCTACTTCGAGGACGAGTAGAAGCTAGGACGGGGAAGATGTCGACACTAAAATTTTCCTCCGTAATTTCTATTTCATTAATGTATGTATTAGGAATAGGATGTTGTTAAGTATAATTAGTAGTAGCGTCTGATAGAAGATAACGCAGTGCTTTGCAGTCAAGATGACACCGCCAATAATGTAGAGTACGGTAACAGTCAAAGTACAATAGGAATGTTGTAAAAAGTAAATATTTGTTGTAAGTGGTCCGGTAATGTTAAAATGTCAAAGTTGGGATAAGTAGAGAAGTAGGGTCTACATGATTAGGAATTAGAAATATTATAATTGTAATAAGGACAAGGAGTGAGGTCATAAATATTTTGTGTATTTTATTTTTAAAATGTCTAAAAATTTGGAACCCATGTGAAATGATAAGGTTTATCTTATCTTAAAAGATAAGCTTACATGTATGAGATAAAAGTTAAGGTATGGAATATGATTCGTCAGAGTGGATTTATTATCCTATCTTAGAGATAAGATGGATAAGCCTGGAAGTTCTATAAATAAAGAGGCCGCCCCCTCATTTAGCATAGAAGGAAGTAGTGAGAAATATTGTATGAAGTGTGTAAAGGAAGCCATCGGTTTAAAGGTGTGTTGAAGAAGCCATTAAGAGGTGTAATTGTAAAGTTTCTCCCATAGTATTGGTGGAAGGAAAGTGAAGTCAATAACACTTGAAGTACCTCATGGGTGAGATTATAACAATTTCATGTTAATATTATAATTTACTTTGATATTTCAGATTTGTCATCATTCTCGCCTTATTATAGTCGATGGTATTCTTGTGTTATGTTTGTTGTTTTGTTTCCAGATTACATCCACCAAACTAAAGGTTGTGCATTAGTAAATAATCATAGCACGAGGAGTTCCCAGGTGAAGAATTATCATAGTGCGGATTGGTGATGATAGTGCCACCTCCAAAATCCTGGTACTTGGTCAAAGCGCTAACTCTTCAATCCTCTTCGCTAAGTTCCTTAACCACCACAATTAATTCTACTCATATGCCTTCTATGAAATCCATGTGGTCCAATACCATATTCTAGAACTAACCTATCGTGAGCTCTAACTTATTCCTCTTAGTCCTAATCACTTATTTTTGTTTGGCTACCTCATCCATAACTCTGCACTCAATCTTGTTCATGGGTGTCTTATCTTGAATATCTCTAAGTTCAGCCTCTTCATCACCCGCGCACACATCAATAATGAGTTAAAACTTTTGACACATTTTGAATGTTATATCTACTTTAGCACTTTCTTCTTTGAGCACGGCATAAAATCCCTCTAGCTCAAAGTAATCCATGCCTCAAAAAGGAACTGTTATTATCCTTCTCCTTTGTAATTTATTTATCTCGAAGCCCTTGTATGACTAAATATATTCTTAAGAAGAATCCTAACTAAATCTTATAAGTATCTCATTTCATCCTCATAATCAGTCCTATCCTAGCTCACCAATGATGGAGATCCCAAAAGTTTGTTTACTTATGTGTCGGCCCTTTTGTATGATTCCTTTGTTCTCTTCGATACCCTTACAAGTCTTTCACTAGTCTGCCTACCTCACGCTCTTTTTATTTCTTATCCATGAATAAAGTTCTAAAAGTGGCACTAGCGTCTAAGTTCCTATGCACTACTTCTGAGGAAAACTTATTCAAGACATTGCACGCATGTTCATCAGACAAATGGTTGGGATCTATTTCCTTATACTTGTCTCTAGGATTGTTCTTTAATGTTATAGTCCCAAAGGAATGCTTACTCACCTAAAACTTTGGTTTCTCCAAGTGGGTATGCACACTCCATCTCAACATTTTCTTTGTTCTTGAAACCCTCTCATTGATAGATCAAGTCTCTAGCATGTAATTTTTTTGTCACCAGTGTTCTTTGAAATCACGACCATAATTCCTTCTTGGGATTGTCCACATAATCCATGTGAAGTGACCTTGGTTTCCACCGCTTCTTCTACAAATTTTTAGTCATCCTTTGTTTCTTAGGAGTGGGTATGCTCATGCCTACCCCTAATCATATTTCCTCCTTGATGAAAAATTTATCACCAATATCCTTTTCCACATGCGCTTCCTCCTATATAAGAATAATCTGTTTCACTAGTATCTTACTCCCTTCTTACTCTTGTATGGGAACCTTCTATTTCTCCTTGGATTTTTCCTTTTCTCTCTTCAATTGCTCGACAAAATATTGTTTTAACACTTCTCTCAAAGAGGTTCCTACCTTCTCTGGATTTGACTCTTCACTTACCCTTGCATTAGAGAAAACTATGGAATTCACGCCCTTACTCTTTTCCTACTCCGTACTCCCCTATTGTGAGGTCCTTGCACCACCGCTACATCGCCGAGAATAATACATCTTCTTCCATGAGTGTTCTAGCTTCCCCTCATCATCATAGCATTCTACCTCGTGGTCCTCTTCACATTCCCTTTTCAATGGTGGCACAACTATTATTTTGGGTTTTGTAACATCCACCTCAACTCCTTGAGTCTTATATCTCAATTTTATAAAAAAATTGCATATCATACCTCTAATAATGACATTCATCCGTATGCATATCTAGCATATCACGGCTATAATAGCTCCAAGTATGCATGCCTTGAGTCATACCTATAAGTCACGCGCGAGGTGTGGGAATTTGAGTTGACCTTATCTACATCAAAGGCCAACTTCTACGCATGTTTTATTTTGTTAACTTAATACTTGAGGTATCACGCAATGAAGGAAAATGGCATCTTGCACGAGGGACCCATCTCCCCATTTACCATCCTAAAATGTGCAAGACTATAGTTTCGCATCACTTTGAATTTTATTTTCTCCTAACCAAAATGGGTAGTTCGTGTAGAATGCACCATTCATTCTCATATACCCCTCTTAACTTGTCATACCACTTATTTATTCATGCTTTATATGTACTTGTGATAATCCCATCACAAGTGTATTTTTTCCTCCTCGATGAAAAAGTTATCACCATTATCCTTTTCCACATGCCCTTCCTCCTGTATAAGAATACTCTATTTCACCATAATATTACTTCCTTCTTCCTTTTGTACTCACTTTTGTTTCTACTTGGATTTTTCCTTTTCTCTCTTTAATTGCATGAAAAATTCTTTCTCTAACACTTCTCTTAAAGAGGTACCTACCTTCTCTAGATCTGAATCCTCACTTACCCTTGTGCTAGAGACAACTGTGGGATTCACACCTTACTCTTTTCCTACTCCGTACTCCCCTATTGTGAGGTCCTTGCACCACTTCTACGTCATTGAGAATAATACATCTTCTTTTGTGAGTTTTCTAGCTTCTCCTCATCATCATCACCTTCTCTACCTTAGGGTCCTCTTCGCGTTCCCTTTCAATGATGGCACAACTATTCTTATGAGTTCGTAACATCCACCTCAACTCCTCTTCGAGTCTTAGATCTCAATTGTATAAAATTTTTCCTATTATACCTCAAATAATGACATTGAGTTGGGATGCAATTCCAGCGTATCATGATATAATAGCTCTAAGTATGCAGGCCTTGAGTCATACCTATAAGTCATGCATAAGGTGTGAAAATTTGAGTTGACCTTATCTACATCAAAGGTCATATTTTGCATGTATTTTATTATGTCAACTTAATACTTGAGGTATCACGCAATGAAGGAAAATGGCATCTTGCACTAGGGGCCCATCTCCCCATTCACCATCCCGAAACATGCAGACTATAGTTTCACATCACCGTGAATTTAATTTTCTCCTAATCACGGTGGGAAGTTCATGAAGAATGTAATATTCATTCTCATATGCCCCTCTTAACCTATCATACCATTTATTTAGTCTTTCATTTTATGTACTTGTGATAATCATATCACAAGTGTATTATGTGAATTGTACTTTGGGAGATGGATGTAAGCGTGGGTAAACACACATGTTATCCTCTATTCCTTCTACGGCACTCCAATCTTCCAAAACAATATGAGTAGTATAATTGACCCCACATTATATTGGCACCCTCATCATTTTATACTCACTCTTCTTCTATAATCACGTATCCAATAAAGCATGTGCAATGTTATAGTGTGCTCTACAATCCATTATATGTTCCATATATAATAATATATTTTGACATCTATCCAATGTTTGGAAGCACCCAATTTTCAACTCACCAACATGGTTGTATCCCTATTCATGAGATCATCTAATTCTACAATCAAAATTTCCCTTCCACCCTTCTAGTAACTTAGTTCTATAACTAATTCGCCTATCTTTGCATTCACGTAAAGATCTAATCCCATATCTTCTTCGAAATCCGAATACTTGTAACTCACTCAATCAATTGAGTAGTAATCCTCATCCTTCTTTTGGTGAAGTAAAAGAAATATTCATGTACCCATGACATCAACCATTGGTACAGATCCACAAGCTTTGTGAAGAAGGGAAGATCGTATAACTATAAAACTCTAGCCTTCTCCAATTTTCTTCTCACAAATTCTTCGATCAAGTGGTTTCATTATTCATCCGTTCCTAGAAGCACCTTTTCTAAATATTCCTTCAATCTCTTCTCATTCTCATATGTTCTATGGTTATATTCACTTATTTTGCACTTTGGGAGATTTGTATTCCATATTTCAACCCTATGCACACCAGGTGGATACTTTGCATTTCGAGTAAATTTCCTCTAGGGTTCTTATACTTCAACCTCCACCCTTTTCATCCTTACCTTTCTTCCTTTTGCTACAATACTATGTGAAAATTTAAGTACCTTAGGTGCTCTACGACACAAGCTTCATTTCTACCCGCGTCTTTGTGAACCCTAATTACTTAAATTATACAAAACCCTCTCTTTATGCACTACTATTGGTTCCAACTTGCCTTTCCAAAAGGATCTACACGAAGCTCCTCAAACTTGTCCGGTTTGCACTCTCCTTCTATCTTCTTCCCATTCAAATGCTCGGTCACTTATTTTCTCAAATTTATCTTCAAAGGAAAGGTAGAAAAATGACTACCCCTTACCCCTATTTATACTTTTTAATGACCCACATTTTCCTTTCGAACCAAAATTTTTAATTCAATTTTTCAATAGAATAACTTTTATGTCTTGTTTCACTCCCGTGACTTCCTTTCGCGCATTACGATTGTAACATTTGTGCACGCTATACTAATTCCTAGCCATAGAATTCCTCTACATGTCTACTGTGATGAAGTACATAACAACTGCACCATATACCATGTAGCTTCTTATGTATCTACCTACCTCGTGTTACACTACATGTTCATCTGTTCCCATACGGTCTTTATTCAAAGTAATTTTCTTCAAGGCACCTTTATCCACCACACCTGTAACACTATTTTTCCTTCATTCCAACCTTCTAAGAGACACCTTTGATTGAGCCAACATGTATCAAGATGGAAGCCAAAAATTATCATCTCTCGCATTTGATCCACCCCACACTAAAAGTATGTGTGGTCCTCTGTGCATGAATCCAATAGATAGTAATCAGCTCCTAGCGTGCAAGTACACTTATTACAACAAAACACTAAACTAAATTGAAAAATCATAACAACGATGAAAGGAAACACATATAAAGGAAATGATTTAAATGGAAATCTAATCTAAGTGGTAATACGACCTTATTACAAACAACAAGAAGACTTATTTATAGTAGGGCTTTAGCCTACTCACTATTGAAGTAACCAGTAATAAAGTGCCATACATTGCATATAAATGACAAGTGCTTAAATCAAGTATCTTTGTTACAACAAAGGGTCCCAACCAATGAAATTTCAATTTCCCGGGTGGCATGCAAATGTTGAATCATACGGAAGAACCATATTTTCAGCCTCAAACTTTTATTCCTAATATGTCTATCATGTCGCCTTTTATCTCAATTCTTCTATCTTCCGTCTCTATCGAGAAATAACACATCACTCATCTAAATTCATTAATTTTTATATGCATTCCTCCACAATTTTCTCATCATCCATTCCTCTTGCGTGCATAATACGTAGTGATGGCACTATACACTCAATAGAAATACAACTTCTCTGTCAAAAACTAATCAAAAAGGTGTGGATTTTTTTAAACTATTATAAATGGTCCTATATGCCCAAAGTACAAAAGATACCTTATCACCCCAGTATTTCCGTCAACATCACATATTTTGGTCAATGTTTGTCCCAAAATATTATTTAAATCTTCAATGATGACATTATCCAAAATTCACCCCTCGAGGTAAATTTTGATAACATGCATCAGATTCTTTAGTCCCGAGCAAGTAGATTGATTCAATGCCCAAAATTATGTTTTGGGGCCCTTTGGCTTCTCTCTAACTCTCCCATCCAAGAAAAAATCCCAACGAGTTAGAAAAAATTGAAAAAATGCAAAAATGAAGTCACATGCTTGTTTTAATGCATTGTGGGTCTAAAGGTTGTGGGTCGTACCAGTGTGGATCATACTAAGGTTCGTCGTACCAAGTTTGTGGCTGAAATACAAAGGAATCGTAAATTCAAAAAAATTTGTCCCAAGTAGTCCACGAGACAGTTGGGATGTCAGGATGCACGGGATGCGAATCGAGCTGATTTGCCGCAAGTCAGTCTATTGTGGGTGGTGTGGAGATTTTAAATGCAGGACATTCGGACAAAAGTATGCACAGGACGTGCAAAGGTGAAATCACCACACAAGGATTCCCAAATTGGTGATGCATGCAGAGAATGTGTATGGGACAAATTGGACACGTAGACCTGATTTTTCCGCATAACAACAATCAAAGAGAAAAGTCAAAGTTTGACCCCGAACTTCAAACGGCCATAACTTTTGACTCCGAGCTCCGATTTTCATAAAATTGGAGTTTCTCGAATGAGAATGACGTCCTATGCTTCACAAAAACAATATTTATTAATTTTAATGAGGGTATATATGTTTGAATAAAATAAAAATATTTGGCTCAAGACAGTTAATGCTCATTCCCGTCAAATGACAGAAAACATCTACTAGACCCAAAATAGCTGCTCACACTTAGAACATCATAACTTTTTGTATTTCTCAATGAAATCACACAAAATTGGTACCCTTGGAATTTTGGCTTCGATCTTGATGCATAGAAATCAATAAATTCTGGATTTTATGAGAAATTGATTGGGATTTTTCATAAAACGTGGCCAGGTTCATGACAGTGTTTTATTTGGTAGTTGGGAGTGCAATTAAGAGGCATGGTCATCATTCTTTCTCTTACATAAGACACTGGGACAAGATGGGGATCCTTTTGCAAGTAACATACAATCATTTCACTCCATTTAATGTATCTTACAAGTGGTTGAAGGATAGATTTTAAGATTTCCATTTTTCCCTCTCTCTCTTCTCTTTTTCTATAAATTGGAGTGTTGGGCTCATTATAAAGGAGAGTTTTTAGTGGTAGCAAAGATATTTCAAAATTGCTTTGTGAACTCCTTGCATGGTGATCTAGGCCCTTATATTCTAATAGATTGAATTGTGCATATCATGAAGCAATAAAATACAAGTTTGTCGATGTATCTTTCCGTATCTATTTTTGTTTGCACTCTTCTTGCCCTTTCAACCTTCATTACAAGAATATTGTGTCTATTTTTATGTTAAATCATGGATCTATTATCATTGTGTATGTTTGATATGTTGTTGTGAATGGATTTTGCTATATTGTGGAGAAGCTGTTATCACCCCTTCTAGTATGCATTTTACTTCTATTTTTCACACATTGAAGAATACTCTCAAACCCCTCCTTTTCGGTGTATCACCACTTTATTGTAGGCTTTCATTTTCATTAATTCTATCTCCTTGGTCCCTTGGAAAGTTAGATTAGGAAAGATAGTCTTACCCGCATTAGAGTAGATTTTGGCGGTAGTTTGGGAGCAAGAACCGACTTTCTTTGGAGGTCTATCTCAAGTAGAAAGTCCCACAACTTGAGATAGTACCCATGTTATCCAATCACACTATGAGCTCAATTATATTCACTTGTGTAAACAAAAGGGTGCTTTGATTCAGTTATAACAATACCATTGGCACATGGGTGATAGGGTGTTGTCTTATGGTAGGCCACCATAAAATCAGCCAAAATAATTCACGATGGTCTCATTCAAGAAATAAGTGCCCTTATCACTTGTTAGATATAATGGACAACCATACATGCTAATAATATTCTCCCATAATAATCTCTCTGTGAATAGTTGTCATGCAATCCTTAGTAGGTGTTGCTTCTTCCCACCTTGTTAGATAATTTGTACAAGTGATAATGTAGTCCATGCGATCCTATGTGTGGGTGAGAAAATAGGACCTACAAAGTCAATAGCCCATTTCTCAAAAAATTTAGCGGTTTCTATACGCCTTAAAGGCATATCATCTTTATTTATAGGCTTGAAAGGTGCTTTACAGGTGGGTCACACACCTTGACATATTATTTAATATCCTTATAAAGAGTCTCCCACCATAATCAGGCCATCAAAATCTTACATGTAGTGGCATCTCAAAAATAATGACCCCCTACTGATTCCACAATGAGATTCTTCCATAATGGCTTCATGCTCATGCTCCGAACACATCGAGTGTAGAAGTTCACCATAGCCTAGCCTATACAACAAATATCCACCTATCAACTTATAATTCCTCATGCATATTACAATTGTATTCTCCTCCAAAGTCTTCATCTGCTCAAAGTGCATCTCTGGTTCCGCAAAATACTGCAATATCCTCTAAATCTTGCTTTGGCATGTAGTTTAATCTAAATAATTGTGCATCAGATCATGATGTCCTTAATGCTCTGTGCATCCTCACTAGAATTAATTTTTGATAAATGGTCATGCCTTGAATTACTTTTGTCTTGTTGAACAACCAATGTAAACTCAAAATCCTTAAATAGTAGTAGCCACCTACAATGCACCATTGCAAAATATGTTTTTGACAAAATACTTAAGTTCCATATGATCTATAAAGAATATAAATGGTGTTTCCAATAAGTATTGTCGAAATTTTTGTAGAAATAGATCAAAGACAAAACCTCATGCTCGATAGTTGTATAATTATGTTTTGTCGAGTCAACTTCATACTTGAAAAACAAATAGGGTTGTCTACGATTCCTTTAACTAGTTACACAAATATTGTGCTAATTTCCATTCCAAAAGAATCAACAATAATATGAAAGGGCTTATCCCAAGAAGAAAAAACGTAAAATAAGAGAAGTAGTCATCTTCTCCTTCAAGGTTTTGAATGCTTTCTATTGTTCATCCCAATAGAATTTTCCATTAGCCTTCATAGTTCCTCCAAAGGTGCGATAATTATTCCATAGCCCTTAATAATTTTTCTCTAATATCCTGTATGTCCAAGAAATCATGCACTTTACTTTGACTATTAGGTTCTTTGAATCCCAAGATTACAACTATCTTGGCTGGATCTACTAGCAAAACTTCTTTACAAATAATATGTCTAACTAAAGAGCCAAAAGCTGTTATAAAAATAAACTTCTTAATATTGAGAGAGATGCTCAAATGTACACACATCTCAAACATAAGCTTTAAATTATTACAATGATCCTTAACCAACCCATAAACTATCCAATCATCTAGATATACCAAAGTAAAAATTTATGAATGAAGTCCTTAAAAGCCTACACAAAATGCATGAGAAAACTATCGACACATTCTTCAATCCAAAGGGCATCACTATGCATGAAAAAAAAATCCCCCATTCGGTGGTGAAATATGTATTTTCCTAATCTTGTTCTACTATTAAAACTTAATAATAACCTAAATATCCATAATTAAGATAATAGATCTCGTGCCCTACAACTCCTTCTAGGATATCCTCTCGTGAATGGGGCAGGAAAAGGATCAATAACACATGTAGCATTCAAATCTTTGTAGTTCGCATAGATATTTATCCTCCCATCCTTATTAATACTGATGACCATGGGACTAACCCATTTAGATTCCTCAATGGGATCAATTATACCAGACTTGAGCATGTTATCAATTTCTTCCGTTACCTTAATGAAGCAGTTAGGATTCATCCTATAAGGCCTCTTCCTAACCGTGTGTGCACCTTCTTTAAGTTTAATTTACATCTCACATAAATAAGGGTGTAATCCTTTTAACTCATGATATCCCCATGGAAATAAGTCTTTTAAGTTGCACAAGAGTTCAATGATTTTAATAACTTCATGCTTTGGCGCGTAATCACTAATAATGGTCTCTTTAGGCTCTACATTTGTTCCAATGTTAACCTTACTCATTTTCAGGCTCATGATATGTGCATGCCTTTTCATCTGTTGTATCCATCACCTAGCATGTAACTTTAGTGTGGTTAACATTCGGGTTATTGCCATCATCATCGTCATCATTTACCATGCACACAAGTTTACCCTTTTCCTTTTCTTCACATGCACAAACCATTTATTCTTCCTCACTCTCTTCGGTCAAGGCACATCTCTAAATCTAACTCCCAAAAATATCCATTATAATTCCTTAACCTTCATGCTATCTCCCAAAGTAAGGAACTTCATAATCTGTAATACTTCATTGATCTCGAGGCTTAGTAGAAAAGTAATCAAAAGTATGAACATACTAATTAGTTGTTTCTCTAGTCAATTAAGAATGGACATACCATGCGTATGTGCAATGACCTACGGTGGTGTATAAATTATGTACCTAAAGTGATGGTTGTAAGGTCTCTTGACCCTTCATCCGAGTCTCTCACATTCCCGAGCATGGTGTGAAGTAGGGGAATTCCCATGAAATTCACATACCTGAGAAGGTACATTGTTTCTTAAGAACCTAGTAGAAAGGGAAATTCTCACTTCTCGCCATTCCAACAGGGTTGTCTCTATTTTTTCCACCAAAACATTGTTGTCCGAGAATAGAGCATATACCAACATATTTCATCTATCTCCTTCATTCTTCCACTAGGCTTCCATGGCGTGCAAAAATACATTAGGATTCCCTTCACCAGTGTATCAAGGTACCTGGTTATAACTCAAAATCCTAACAACATGCGGCTTTGATCACATGAGTAAACGTGTTCTTAATATCGTGCTCAAATACTTCATACATTCCATGTACCCATTTGTCACAGGGAAATAATTGTGGTATATCTATTGCACTGAGCATCATCCCACTATATCATTCCTTCCTTATATCGCACAATTACTATTATGTCGAGAAAAGTAACACCCTAGGATTTGGACATTACAAAACCCTACTTTTTGACTAACATGGGATTATCTCAAGGTGTGGGACCTTATAAATGAGACTAACCTCAAGAGAAAGTTGGTTCTTCTACCTATTCTAATGATAAAACTACTCCTAGAAAGAGAAATGTAACTACCTAATGCTAACCTAAATTTTCCAAGGACCAAGAAAGAGAGAGATGCATAAAATAAAATCCTAAACTAAGGATGTCAATAAAACCAAGAAAAGAAAATGGAGATATCCTTAGTGAGTGAAAATTGAAGGGAATGAGGTAGATGAGGAAGAAAAAAATACCACGGTTGAAATAACACATTCAAACCTCTAATTTCATTGAGCACAACGAATTTAGATCCCGTAAAATAATAGAACATGCACAATATACACGAAACTACAATGAAAGGAACATGACACAATACAACCAAATTAGGTTAATAAAAGCCACAAAACACCATTTTTATTTCTTAAAATGATGCATAATCCATTACAATAGAGACATGAGGAAATAATCATTTACAAAATGCAAAAATTGAGGATTATAGCTCACAAAAGTGTTGGAACAATTTTGATAGAGTTCCTTTACATTCCGAATGTCTCTCCTATAAATGAGGTGAAAATACATATATATATAGAGAAAGGAGCCACCAAATGACAACCTTAATTTTGCACCTATACAGAGGTATGGGCAGCCATATCGGTCCACTTTCTAATGGTAATTTTCTTTCGGAAAAGACATGGGTGCCATAATGTTGAGCTACCTTGTATGATGCCATTAATGCCTGGTCCGTAGCATCTCTTGCTGATGCCCAACAAGAATAGAAGAATTTTTCCACCAATAAGGGAGGGATTTTCACGACAAGAAGAAACATTATCATGCAATAATAAGGGAAGGTGGGTGCATGTCAAGGTGGAATGATGACACATAAAATGATGAAGGTGGATGACACGCATCAAGAAAATGGTGGTGATGCACGATAGGAAGACATGATGCTAATGCGCGATAAGGGGAGGATGAATGATGATCATTCGCAAAGGTCACTTGACGTATAACAATGGGTAATGATTGACACATGATATCAAGTGGTAGTTGACACTCAATCATGGATTGCATTGACACATGGTTGATGCGTGATGGTGAGGCTAGTTGACACACGCCGCCAAGAAATGGTCCCAAACCTTCACCACGGTGAGCTAGGTCACCACGAAACATGACCTACCAAAATCCTCAATTTTTTACTTACGAACCATCTTGAGATGTCTTCTTTTAACACTAGTCACTAAATTTGACGGTCTCTGCATGTCCTAGAATTTGAATGGATAAGTATGTTTATAATGAAATATCCAAATTAACCTTGGGGTGAACTTGGGATAATAATTTACTGAGACCTCTCAAGGACATATGCCTATTAGATGTATGATCGGTTGCCTTAAAGCATTCATTCAGCATGGAGTAAAGCCTAAACTTCAAGAAATGGATCTTTCTTTTGAAAACTCCGTCCCTAAAACTAAAAATATGACCAAGGTAAAGGTATAGAGAACTTTGAATCTACAACAGATCTGTTGGGACTGAATATATGCACTGTGAAACTACCCCAAAATATAACTTCTTGATAAGTGTGAAGCATAACCAATTGATGATTTTGACAAGAATAACATTGTAGAATTTTTGGGAACACAAGTTGATTGGGAGAGGCTGGAACTATTGTTAGGACCTGATCTTCCCTCATGAACATGCCTTGGCTGAAATGTCAAAGATAGAAATGCCCCTGTGATTGATTTTATAATGCAAGAAGAGGTATAAAAGTTCAACTATGATGATCTAGAGAGACATGAGAGATGAAAACATTGAAAATGTCCCTCAATCTGATTTAGTTGCTTTGCATTTGGATTTTCTTGAAGATCTGCAACTATTTCTACGACTTTGAACCCCTTACTTTGTGGCATTACCTCTCAACAACATGATAAACTATGTTGTATAAACTACCATGAAAAAACTAAGTATAAAGAGAAAATTATACATACCCCAAGTGGGATATGCAGAGTTTGTATAAGCACTTCTTTTTGAAAGAAAACCTCCCTACCCTACCCCAACTAAAGACAAAGGGAGCTAAACAAAGCCTACAACATGAAGGGAGAAATAGCTTCCCTTCTTTACAAAGTGCAGCCATGTAATTAATTTAGTAATGGACATGACTATTGGTAAGAGTGGAAAATATCTTCCACCTAACCAGCCCCAAAGTATAAACATCAAACAAAAATACTACCTCCTCAAGATGTTCATTATTTGGGTTATGGAGGCTTTGGTGCTAATATTTGGTGGCAACTCTATTTTCCACTCCAAGCTTACCAAATATATGATTGGAGGTGCAACCTTGCGAACCAATGACTGATCAATGTGATCTTCCCATCTCTTTAAAGCTCAACTCCTAAATGGATTCATCATACATACTTTATAGAAGAAGGCGATTGCTTGTAGTATGGTTTGAATATTGCTTCACCTTTACAAACAACTTTGCATCCTCCAAAGCTACTTTTTCCATGATGACTGATTTGGCCTTGTTGTCATCATCTTCCTCCTCCTCAAGCATGAAGTTTGAGAGATCAAACTCCTCTATAAAATCATATTCTTGTAAGGATTAAGTGGAAGAAGGATCTAAAATTTCACCATCAAAAGAAAGCAAGAAGATTCATATGATCTCTTCTTCATCCAAGGCTTTATAATCTGATTTTTTCATCTTCATGGCATGAAGCTCCCCACGGTTGGTTGCAACTAATTTTGATAATGTAGTGGCTCAATGAAACCTTCCAATAGTGTAATAATCTCTAGGCATGCGGAGACAATGAGGAACACCACATTCTATTGAAATATCTTACAAACTTGGGAGATTTTCCTTCTTTGCTTGCACATGATCCTCCCGGAGATTTAGAGTTGATTATTCTTCTATTTATAAGTAGGTAGCTAGTGATGGATCAATAACCTATGAGAATATAACGCCATCGTGTACGCTACATTCCAAGAAATACACCATTGGTCATCATCCTCTTGTTCTTGTTCCACTTTTACCACAACATCAGCCTCCATCACTTGTTCTTCAACCCCGATCTCCTTTGAAGGCTTAAATATCAAGGGATATTTTATATTATGAACTTGGTAGCCTAGATCTTGAGAACTTTGGTCATTTCTTTTTTGTTGGGTTTTTCTTTTGTTGTTCCTCTTGACTGTATTTTTGTTTCCTCCCAACATGGACTTGGGAATGAATGAGGGTGGGTTGGGTCACAACTAGTCTTTTCTTTTTTTTGTGGAGGGGAAGGTATGGCTTCCTCTTTCTATGGAGGGGACTGAATTTTATAATGGAAAAGGGTATAATATTGAGAGAGAAAATTTGTAATGGGGGTAGCAGATAAGAAGCTTGGGAAATGAGGCTCAGGTTGAGATGAAAATGATTGTGGAATAGGGAGAGGCTTATAGGATGGCAATGCAGGGGTATCCCATTGATATGATAGAACAACATTGGATTCATAAGCCTCTATCTCTGCAATCCATTGTTCAAGTTGTGGAAGCATCTCAACTATGAAAGCAAGCTTTTGTTACGGGTCTATAGTAAAATGACATAGGGCCAACCTGTGACAAGGTGCCATGAAGGCGATTGTAAATGCCTTGATTTGAGATTTATCCCAATTTTGTACCATGGTTTCCTCCATATTTTGAAACTTCAACTATAACTTTACATCATTAGGTGTAGGAAGCCTCCAAAATCTGCATACCCCTGCTCTTTGACAGCTCCATAGTTTGGTAGATAGCCAAACTGATATGCATTCTACTCATACATGTATGCACATTTTTGATCTTTAATGTAGTACGAACTTGAGAGGTTTCTAAATACCCTATAAATACATTTTTTAAATGTGAAGGGGGTTTGAATTTTGCTCTACTACAAATGTGAATAACATTATCTCTATTAGTGTTCCCTTCATTATACTATTCTCCCTATTCCTTATATCCACTTTCTACACCAGTCTCAATATCCTCATGAATATTATCAATTAACCTACAATCACATGTATCACGGTATGATTTTTACAAAGCTTACAATATATAGAGACATTCTACTTCATCATGTGCTGCAAAAGAGGGGCATCTTCTTGCATCATGGTCCAAATGATAGATCTCACAATCCAACAACATGGCATGCAATCACTTACGAGGGAATATATCCTTAGTGTGTCCTTCAACCTTGAAATATGTACACCATATTCCAATGTGCATCTCATGAGTTGATTAGCGAGATATTCTCCAAATGTTTCGTCATAGATGTAATCAATGCTTATAAAAATACTTATTCCAAAAAGATCCACACTCCCAACTACCTACCTCAGTGCATAGAGATACTTCTAAAGCATCACACAGATCTACAAAGGTCTTATAAGATAAAATACTTATGAACATATTCAATAACCCACAAATAAACCACTATGCACTCTTGACTAGGTGTATGACATAAGACAAATTTTACAAAAAAGTTTTAAAATGCACATCATGTACTCCCTCATGCTCTCAGATAAGCCCTGCTTAATGTCCTTAAGCACACTAATACTTTTCTATTCAAACTCAGGAATATGGAACTCTACTAGAAACATAGAGCATAAGGCAATATAATCCACCACATTCTTATGAAGATCATACTTCTTATACCAACTATGCACTCCACCATGAAGAGTAGTTGAAAATTGACTCACCTTCCTATCTAAGGTTGTAATTTCTTTAGAATGCTATAATAGCTCGAACTTGTGCACATGATCTATAGTATCTTAAATACCTTTATATTCTAATAAGATAAGAGATGTCTCATACTAAGCTGTTGTGGCCGATGAGGGTGTGGACCTTGTCCACTAGATCCGTAACTGCAACCTACATCGATATTTCCTCCACCACCAAAACAACTCCGATCCACTTGATCTTGAGACCCCATATCCTCTTGATCCTCCTCATGTAGGTTAAAATATACCACTGGATGTGCTTCCTTATGTCCCAATAGTGGTACTAAAATGAACTTCCATAGTATGTGAAGTTGTGATACTTTCATATGTATTCCCAATGTTCTGCATCCAAAATTTGTCATGATAACGCATTAGAAAATATTCCTCCAATTGGAACCCCAAAAATATCTTTTCTATGCTACCATATGTATTCTTTTCTTATGATGAACTTCTGTATTCAAAGGAAAATTATATCTACATGTTTCTACTAGATTAATCACACTTGCTTGTTGATAATAATTAATTTTGTAACTAAAACCCTAAATGCAGAGGCTAGGTTGTTAGGTGGGATCAGATGCATACCTGTGGTCCTCAATATTTCTTCCTCATATGCACTCTCATCAGAATCTAAAGGATTTCTCTACCATGATTCCAAAGGTTGGGAGAACTAGATGCTCTTGCTCCATGTATTCCACTTGAGCTTCAAATCGCTCGTGAGACATCTTCCTCCACAACTCCACAAAATACTCAAAATCACACTACTTCACTAATTCCCTCTCTCGAGCCTCATTATACTTAAACCACCTTTCCTCTCTCTTTTTCTACTGCTAGGTCCACCATCCGTCACCACACTCTGCTCCTACCTCTACATGTGATGGTGTGTTTAGATATCCATAGGTAACATCTCCAAGCTTAGCTCCACTATCAATATTTAAATCACTAAAGGAATAATGTGTAAATAATATCCTCCGGGCTTGCATAAAAACTCAAACTCGAAACTTCTAGAAAATAATACATAAAAAAACATATTCTAGAGTATAATTATGAACATCATGAGACCACTAATGATCTACAACACACATCCAAGGTTCATCTACATCAAACAAATCCTGATACTCTTCCTTGTATCCAAACCTTGGTCTATAACTCCAGCTCTTCTTTGATGCATACATTGACAACCACTGCACAACTCTATTGTGAAAAAGAAGAATAATGTCTCATAAAGTTCATGATAAATATATTCTTCAACCCATGTGTGCACATTGAAATCAGGTCCAATACTATATCATTGCATAAAATGATGTTGTTCGTCATCAACCATCTTTAATGGCTACAGATTCCATCGATATGCCATCATCATGTAACATCATGATAGAAATCTTTGAAAAGAGGTCCCATCAATGGAACAAAACATAGCCTTAGTTTTCCCAGTCATAACCCCCGAGCACACAAAAACTTCATTAAGAGAATTGAACGCTCACCAAAGCATGTAAAGGTACCATGTTCCTCAATTATGGAAGCCTTGTAAATATGTTAGCATGCATACTCATATATTCCACATCCATAAGAATTAAATAAAGGAAAAGCATAACAATAATCGATAACAATCATAGTGCATAATGAATCAAAAAATATCAAGATAATATATATCATACAATAACCATGAATAGAGACATCAAAAATCAATATCCATCGACAAAGAACCATCATATTAACTAATCACAAAGAAAGTTGAATACATAATCAAAGTACTATCATAAGTCATGCATTCTCATAATCTAATAACATATCTATAATACATCCGAAATTACCAAAACTATGCAAATCAATACATATATATAGGGAGGGTACTTTCCCTTCACCACCCATGCAATCTCAAAATAGGTCATATTCTCAAAATATCCATGTGTGCATACAAATATGACTATAAAGCATGCAAGATATACCTAATAATATATTATATTTATAATTAACGCCATATCTAATCCTATCATTAGATCGAACTGTGTATGAATCTTGATCTCCTTATGCACATGATATTTCCAAAATTATCCTTTTCTTCATTCACAAGACTCCATATACCAATCTATTCTCAAAACATTGCTTGAACGCCACTCCAATTGTCCACTATCTATTTTTATCCCGTGGCTCAAAATTAGGTGAAGTATTGAATACATTCTTCCCGGTTGTGAACCTCCACACACTACCTATTTTTCTTCCCTACGTTCCATTGTGCCTACCTCTCGTGTGTCCAAAACTCTCACGCACTTTGCTTATACTTAGAAAATTTTGAGGGTGTAACACGGACTATAGTTATTCGTTTATTTTTGGTGTTTTTTTTTAACATTCATTAATATATAGCTAGCAAAATAAAATACATATATTAATGTTAGAAATGTTTTATTTATGATATGAAATAAAAATAAGATTAAAAATTAAATATATTAGTTAGTATACATAACTTGTTCTTAAATTCATAATTTATAATTGTTAATTAAATATTTTCTCCATATTATAGTAATTATGATACTTCTATGAGCAAGAATTTATGTAGATCAACCATGTAAATAATGATCAGGTTGTGAGCTTACATCAAGTGAGTTAGGATCACTCATGTATTAGTGAGTTGATAATGCTAAGTTCCAAAGGTGATCTCCCTATTCCAAGATGTCTAGCATTGACCCCTATATCACACTTCAGTGGATCAAGCTCACAAGTCATTGGGTGAGCCATCTAAGAGCACCAATGCTCCTTTATGATGCTTCTTCTTGTTGTGTCAACCTGTTCTTGCACATAAAGTTTGAAGTATCACAATATTGAGGTTTTAACACATTGACCTCCCAAAACAAGTGTTGAAACAAAGCTCTGTGAGCATCAAAATAACTCCATACAACCTCGTGGAAACATGAAAGTGACCAAGCTAAGATCAATCCTTGACACTTTGCACAATGAAAAAACAACGACGAACAACAAACAAAAACAAATCAAAAGTGGCTTGTATATGACAAAGGAGATAAATGTAGTAGAAAGGACCCTCCATTTAAAGCAACCTATAGATGATAAAGGAGATAAATGGGAAAACATGACTCTACATAGACTGCATTCCACCCTTATATTTTAATGTATATATGTTAAATTTCTCTTCTCTATTGATTTCTTGACATGCGTCGATTTTGGCTAGCATTCACCCATATACATTCTAATTGTACTTATATGCCTTTGGCATAATAATTAGATAGTATCAAGAAAGGAATCCAATAATAAAACAAATAGGTTCTAATACAAACAATAATCAAATCCAATATAAAAAATAAAAATCTAATATTTCAGTTAAGTACGCATAAGGGTTGTTTAGATTCATGGTAATACGTCCAAGATTATATAAATAATGGTTTTATGGATTATTCTATGTATCTTGCTTTATAAAATAATAGGTTCTTTAACCAAGTCCATGACTATTACAAGATCAAAAGTAATGATATATCCATACCACACCATAGTTTTATTTATGATAAGAAATTTCAAGTCAAAGTTTTCCCAAGTAGTTACCTAATATGACTAAAGGTTATAGTGTTATTTCTACCAATCGTAATTAGATATTTTCCTTGTAATTTTATTCATATTATCCTCTTAATTTTAATCCTACTATCTCCCAACCTAAGTTATAGGTTCCTCATAACTCTCCTCCTATAGAGACTTCTCACTCTTTTGAATAAGTAGCTAAGCCTTACCTCATGAATACAAATGATCCAAATTTTAATGACAATATTTCTATATGTGAAGATGATTATCTTGATGAATCAGATATTAATTGTGATAAATATTTAATCAAACCAATATTTCATCTCCTTGACCATATTTATAATTATTAAATCCGAATGATTCTAATGTAATGGAAGTTACTTAGTGAAATATCACACACTACTTGTGAATGGGATTATCTCTCTTCTTACTCTTGATGTATGTGATCAAATTTATTCTTATTTTGATGATAATGATGTTTCATATGATTGAAATTTCTTATTTTTAATGCAAAAATTGATGTTGTTTATTCCTCCTATAATATTGAACTTGAAAAAATAATATGATGATGAATGTAAAAAATAATGTTATATTCCATATTCTTCTATCTATGATGATGAAAATGAAATTATTATTATTCTCGTGAAAAAAACATGTGCATACTTGTGTTTCTCCTCTTCCCGATATAAAAATAATGATATGCCTAGTTGTGTTTCTCCTCTTCTTAATGAGTGTAAAAATTATATTTCTAAGTATGTCACTTATCTTCCTCATGAATATAGAAATGACATGAGTAGTTGTTTCTTTTATTTCATCTTACAAATGATAATATCTAAAATGATAGTGCGGCTTCTATTTTTATTATGGAAATTGAACATTTTAATGTAGATCATCCTGCTCTTAGTTGTATTGAAACAAATGCCATTCCTTTTATTAGTTTTATTATAAAATAACTATATGTTCCTAATAATGATTTTTGTTTAGACTAAAATTATGAGGCTAATTCTATAGTTCTTATTACTCCACATTCAGTTAATATAAATTCCCCTAATCATGATGCATTACCTTATACTTTATTCATGTGGAATGATGTCTATATGGATACTTTTAATGGAAAATTACAACCTCAAAATGATCCTATTGAAACCTATTTTCCCCCTCAATAAGTTCTCTCCTTGATGCATGTGGTAGCTATCGTACAAAAAAATTTCATGCTTTATCTTCAAAATTTAAATCTTTTGATTCATTAATTGATTCTAAGGTTATATCTAGAAACCAATAAGGTGAAATATATTCCAATCCCATTTCCTTATATATTTTGTCATTCCTATGTTTTAGTTATATTATGGAACTTTCAATCCTTAACTTCATCTTATGTGCTATAGGATTTCTATGATTATCAAAAGAATGATAAGATATCAATAAAATCCTTACCTAAAACCTTAAATTTACTATGACGTGTTGGTTTAATCAACGCCGTATTGGATGTTTTTGTACCTTTTATAACTTGAAGAAAATTTCCCTATATGTTTTTTCACAAAAAAAGGCCCTAGGTTTACTTATGAGGATTTTACTTCCTTGTGTTAAGAAACATCTAAGTTCCTATCTAACTAGATTATAAAGTTTAATAACAATATGACACATCTTGTCTATAAGCCTACTAATTTAGAAATGTAATATATTTCTTTTCATGGCCTCATTTTCCCTCTTGAATTGAAATTATTTTTTCAAATATTGTACTCTTTCACATATCTTCTACTTTGCATTATGGATTTGGATCAATAAAGTTCTCCCCTTACACCCTCATATGTTAATATTTTTACTCCTATGATGGATCCTAATCCAAATTTTATGAGTTAATAATCTTATACTTTAGGAAAATTAAATGTTGTACATCACAAATATACTTCCTATCATATTAAACATATACCTAAAGATACTTTGAGGATTTCTCCCATTTATAAGAATAAAGCATTATAATTTTACAAATAGAAGATCTAGTTTCTCAATTTATCATGAATAATCACCCTACATTTAATGGATTTATTTAGTGTATCAAAATAACAAATGAATCCCTAAGTGTCTCATTATTATATGTTAGCTCTCATAGTATCTCAATATTGTTAGATGACATAGAATAACTCAATGCTTGTGATTCCTCTATGTATCTAGGAGAAACATTTAATTTATATACAGTGTTGGAAATTATGTCTAGGTGTTGTCATTGATGTCAAATCCATTGATGGAAAATGATGTCACAGCTTCATGAGAGTCTCCATGAGGTGTTGGTCAAAGGTCAAACATGAAGGTTGATTGGTAGTGTCAAGATTTTTTTGTCAAGTTGCTATGGAGTCTAGCCATGGTTTCGGGCATGGTGCAAGTATGGATGGTCATGGGATGAGTTCCAAAGGTTTTCATGAGGTCATGCATGGTACTAGAGGTGTATTACAGGTGTCTAAGTGTCTACACATTGACAACATGGTCAGTTCATGGTTTTTCCCGATTGAGTCATGTCATTCTAGGCTAATTCCTAGTCCTAGAACATGTAGAATAAGTTGAGGTGTGAGTTTTGGAGCTGATAAGTATTGGGGAATCATGGTAGGAGCATGTTGATGTTGTATATGAAATATACAATGAGTTTCATATTATTTCTCATAGGTTTTATGGTGTTTCATGTTTCTTGGAAGCAAGAAGGTGAAGAAAAGTTATGTAAACACAAGTAAGTCGTTGTGGGTGGAGTGTTTCAAGCCTATTTGAGTAAGGTTGTGAGTTTGAAAAATTAAAGGATGTTGTCTGAGATTGGTCTATATTTTTATTAAAATATTTCCTTTCATGGATGATTCTATATTTTACTAGTAGTTATTCTTTAAGGGATCATTTTATATTTTCGATAATTTGCATCCACACACACACACACATTTAAGCTAATGATAGGCCTAGTAGACAATTTGAGGGCAAATGATGTGTGTAAAAACTACACATGTATACCCCTTAATATGTTTTCAGATGGTAGAAAAGGGAAAGATGGGAGTAATGATTGTGGGGTTCCTATTAGGAGGAATATTTCCATGTGGAAAATGTGATGAAAAGAGCCTTGGTTTTCATCTTTAAGGTGGTGACTATAAGATATTGATGGAGGAACACATTCTTCCACATCATTACGATAGCAATTGATAGGCTAGCAGCAAGGAAATATGATATTTGATTTGACTAATGTCATGATAGTAAATATGTTAACAATAGAAAGGATTAAAGTGTAAGGAATTAAAATTTTACCATAAAGGAGGATACATGATAGGATCTTGACTCATACTTATGATTGATGACATATGGACCCATCCAGTTAGGGTAAAACTTTCTATATTTATTGCTTTCTAGAGTAGTGATACTTTTATTCTCTTAGAGGGTCTAAGATTGCCAATGTTGAAGTCACGTTCTTTGAAATTCTTGTTGTATGCTCATTTGATGTCTTCTTAATAGACATGATGATTTCTGAGGATGTTAGGTGATGTTCCTCTTATAATTCAAGTTGTGCTAATTTTTTTATGATAATCCTCATCGTAGATAAAATATCCGATGGATATGTGGAGATGTTGGATTTGAGCTTTAAGGTGTAATATTACCTCAAAGCCATATACTAAAGAGAAGGGCATAACACTTGTAGGATTAAAAATGCTAGTTCGATAAGCCCAAAGAGTAAATGGGATTTTTAGATGCCAATTCCTACTTGCTTGATCAATGGTTTTCATGAATATTTTATTGAGTGTTGTATTAGAATCTTCAACTTTTGTGTTTTCTTGTGGATAATAGGGTGATGAAAATCTTATCTTGATATTGAATGTATTGCACAGTTTGTTCATTTATTTAGTGTTGAAAAAATTTCCATTATCTGTGATAAGTTTTTAGAGATGCCAAAGTGACATATTATGTGTTGATAGATGAAATTGATGCTTTTATTAGCATTAGTAGAGACCAATGGAATAACATCCAGCCATTTAGTGAAGTATTCAATAATGAAAAATGATAGAGTGATGTCAATATGATGAGCAACGGTTGATGAGACCAATGAGTTCAATTCCCCATTGTGATAATGGCCAAAAATCATGAACAGTTGTAGGGCCTTACTCGGGATGTGAGTGAGATTTAATGCATTTCATGATGTATGTGTAACAATATTTATTTATGGTGGGATAGTAAAAGCCCATTCGTAAACACACATTTAGCAATAGTTATATGACTGGAATGTATGCCAAATATATTGTTGTGGACTTTTATGATATACTTAGTAGATTCATGAGATTTGATGCATCGCAATAAGAGGATGTTAAACTCGGGTTTGTAAAGAACACCACCTATGATGACATATCGGGTAACACATTGAAAGAATGGTTGTTTAGTGTTTTAGATAGATTTGAAGGTATGTTTGATTAAGAGAGATAGTCATAGATTTGCGTGTACCAAAGGTTTATTTAATTATTTTGGATGAAATTAATAGAGGGGAGTTTATAGGTTTGAGATGGTTAATAGATTTTGTGCAAAACAACAAAAATATGGAATCATTAGTTAATAGTGGAATAAGTGATGCTAGAGATGCCATGGTGTCTGTGAATTTGTTGTAAGATCATGGAACTATTTGGATGGTGTATTGATTAAATGATCCTAAGAGGAACTCAACATTTCTCTTATATTTTCTTAAAGTTTCATTATTGCATTGGTAGATTCCTTTGATTTTGTTGACGATGAGTTGAGAGTCTCCATAGATGTCTAAAATTTGAACACACAAAAAAAGTTTGGTTTGAAGACCAATGCTTAGAGATTCATATTCGGCCATATTATTAGTGTATTCAAATTTTAATTTGAAGGATAGAGGATAGGAATCCCATTTAGACACAAAATCAAGAACTTTGGGTAATTATGAAGTCCCGATTACAAAATACTATTCATATAATATCTAAGTAAGAAAAGTACTAACTAACCCATCTATTGGGTCAACTTTCTTTTTTTTCTATTGCCACTTTTGGTCTTGTTGTCCACTCAAAATTCCCCGCTCTGATAAGAGTAAAATTTCAAAATTTTGAGTCTAAGTGTTTTTCTCTAAAGTGCCTAAGTCGTGAAATTAAAAAAATCTGTGTTTTGGGTCATTTTGTGTGATTTTCGGGCCTGTCGGAACTTTTTGTCCCAACTGTCCCAAGTACGAAAGTGCACTCTGTTCCCCGATCGGCCGAAATCCCTGAAGCTGTCCCATTTTCGGGCCCGTCGGAAGATTTTGTCCCAAGTGTCCCAAAACTTTTTGTGTGAGTTGTTCCAATTTCGCCGAAACATCCTTCCCGCGTACTTCGCACTTTCCTGTCCCAAATGTCCCAAAGTTAAAAAGTGCGAGCTTCCCATTTTCGGCCGATTTGCCCGAACCGCGTCCTTCGCGCAATTTTGTCCCAACTGCCCCATTTTAAAAAGTGCGAGCTTTCCCAATTTACCGAGCGGTCAAGTCGCGTACTTCGACTTTTGTCCCGAATGTCCCAAGTCCAAACGGGCCCTTTGTTCCAATTTCGCCGAAACACCAATCGTACTTCGCACATTTTCGTCCCATTTGTCCCAAATGCATTTGTGCGTCCTCTTCCTGTTTCACCCGAACCGGCCGAGCCGTGTGTTTCGCGCATTCGCATCTCACATGTCCCAAGCGTACCAAGTGTCATTCACACTTAGTTTTTCCCGCTCACTCCGAGTATGATGCTTTTCAAATTGGTGGTTGTGTATTCAATGCGCATTAAAGTCATTCCTCTCTCCAAATGGCTATATAACGAGCATTCCCCTTTGCATTTTTCGCATTGCTTCCATGCTATCTTTTGCTCGAACCCTTGCAATTTGAAAACCTGCGCGATTCCCCCTCCATTTGCAAATTCCTTCCAGAAGTCTAGGTTGCAGCTCCGAGGCTATCAATATGAAGATCAAGTTCCAGGGACAGGAGCAAATTTCTCCGCTTGAGTCTGCCGTTAGCAATATAGGGGACAGCGAAGCTCGTCATCTCGACTTCGGCAATTTTTGGGCAAGAATGACAGATGCAAACCCTACACCAATGGCACAGATGATTAATGATAGTGGTTTAGCTTTTGCCGGAGGATTCCCAATCTCAGTACAGTGTGCTGATACAGTGCTTTCATGCGGAGCTCACTTCGACCCCGCTTCGAGCGAATTGACAAATGTACATGGGGAACTCATTGCCAAGCTGGACGCTGCCGCCATTGGCGCTGCTCTGAGGATTCCGGAGATGGACAATGCTATAGTCGTCTCCCGGGATCAAGCACAGGCTATGTTCGACCAAGACAGTGACAAATACAAGGCGCGAGTGGCGAAGTCTTGGTTGAAGAACCCTAAGAAAGGTGCTTCTCGCCTAACCAAAACCCTCTTCCGAGCAGATTTCAATGAGGAATTGTCAGACTTCATAATCCTGCTGGCTCGGGTTATGGGTTTGCCCTCCACCAACGAGTTTCATTTCTGGATGTGCCCACTCATCAGCATGGTGTGCGAGGGAACACAAAATATCAACTGGGTAGAGATCATCAGTATGAATTTGGCGGAGCAGCTATCCAACGCTCAAAGAAACAAATAAGTTCTATATGACTTCATATCTCGATGTATACCCTAGCAAGAAGATCCGTGCAAGTGGTTTGGTTTCTCCTATATAGATGCACACAAAGATGACCCATCAGTATGCCTATTGCCCGCAGCTTCACCTCGAGACCAAGAACCATAATTTCGTAAGGGTCAATGATGCTTTCACCATGTACGTGGTCAGATTGCTCGAAGGTGATACTGCTAGAAGGTTTTCAGATGAAGCCATGAACCTGATATCGCAGTATGGAGCCTATTTCATTCAATTCAGGAAATTTTCCTATATCAGGCTTGCTGGCTATGAAAGCACTCCTCTGCGGCTTCCCATGTTCTGCAATGACAAAATGGCCTTGATTGAAATATGCAGGCAACTAGACAAGTTGCACAGAACTTGCAGAGACAAGAAGATTTCTGGCTTGCACTTTCCCATCTCTCTGGGAAACTACACATGCAAAACAACTCTGGATGCTCAGAACATAGAAAGAGCCCTGGTCCCTATCATCGCTCATTTCTTCAAGCCAAGAACCTGCTTTTGACTTGAAGAAGTTCATCAATGGTAACATCAAGATAGTCTATCATCATAGGGCAGATACAGAAGACTACTGGGCTGACTACGCAGATGATTTTGAATCCAGAAGAAGGCATTGTGGCAGGTTCTCCCTGCAATTGATCCAAGAACTCGTCACTGTACTCAAGTTCTCGAAGGTCTCTAGGATGACAATTCTGATCTATACTCTTATGAGTATGAAAATGTGATTAAGCACACCTCTCTGGAGGACCCGGATTGGAACAGAAAGAGAGAGATGATCTGGCTGAGATTCTTGCTCCAGTCTTAATCGTGACTAGGTCCTGCTTCGAAGAAGATCCGAGAATTCAATAGGCACTCAAGAGAATCTAGCTCCAAGGATGATTCGACACCCATAAGAGAGGCATCGGGCCTGCAGTCCGGAACACCAGCTGAAAACCCCTCCCCGCCTCAACACTCTGGGGACCTCAGTAGAATCTACTCCTTCTCCATCTACCTGTATACAGAAGAAACTCAAAGAGGTAAAGAAGGAACCCGCAGAGAATGATCCTCCAAGAAAACAGTAGAGTTGCTTATAGGCCGAGAACATCATTGTTCTCAGTGAAAGTGAAGAAAGTGAGATGCCCACTCCTGCAAATGTTCCTGAAGATCCAGCAGATAAGGACAAAGAGGTCCAGAGCACTGAACTTCCGGGTGCTATTGATTCTTCTACTGCCATTACCTCCAAAGGTTTCTACTCACGCCTCAAATGGCCTGAGTCAACAAATGCGCAGCACTCGAGTGTCATGAGCTCCCTGTCTCTTGGTCCCCTTGCCCCTCCTGTAGATTCTTCTTCCTCTTTTGCTTGGGTGCAACCTCTGGTTGACAAAAGGAAGAGGAAATCCTCCTCTCAAAGCTTGGGACCAAATTTTGATGCTGTAGCAGCCTTGTTGGGCACCACTCCTTCTCGTGCCAAGAAAGCCAGAACCACCTCCACTGTGTCTCGATGCCCAAGGTCAGCAATTCTTGGAGATTGCTAAGCCTACAGAGAGAAAATCGAGAATCGACTTGCTGACATCTCGACTTAGAGCTTTCAAGATCCCTATGGGAGAGTCTACTCCTCAAGGTGAAATTCACAACCTCCGTGAAACAATCACGAGAGTCATCGGAAGGGTAGAGAAAGGGCAATGAAACTATCGAACAAACTGGAAGAACAAGCCCAAGTTCTCACAAGTTTTATCAAGTCACTCTTGTCTAAGGACAAAGTTTTGGACCCTACCCCCTTGACTGCTCTACCACCTCCTGTAATTCTAAGCCAAGATGAAGTGCAAAGTATTAAAGATATGCACAAGTATTCTGTCTAGCATGGCAGAGCTATCAAGCCATGGTGGATGACATGCTTGTTGCTGGGCTAAACTTCATCGATGAAGCTTTTAAACTACATGGAAAGGTAGACAATTTGCAATAGAAGCTATCCTCTGCTATTGGGGTTATGGATAAAGAGCTTAAACTCTGGGGCAGTTGCATTGTAGACCTTCGCCTCATGGGACAGACAGATGAGAACATCTTACTGGCGAATAAGATTTTCGATGATGCCAAAGACAATCTATCAAAATCCTGGGTCTACAGCGTAGAGTGGAAAATCAAAGTCCTGGAGGAAGCTGTGGGAGAAATGAAGAACAACTGGCAGAAGGGAGAAGCTTTCAAGACACTGGCAGCTGCTGCTTTCAAAGATATACATTGTCATCTTCAAGATGAAAACTCTGGTGTTTCCTTGTCCTTGCAAGAAATCAAAGCTCAGTTCAGAGCTTTTGTCAAAGATCATCTATTCAAGGAAAGCTCCATCTCTAAGGAAAAGATGAAGGAAATTTGTTCTCTTCTAATCCGCCATCAAGAAGCAAAATAAAGATTATCATACTCACGCGAGTTTGATAAAGAGATGGAGAAATGTCTGGGATTTTGACTCGGCCTCGCAGCCAACACGCGCCCCACGTGGCAGTAGACATAGCCGAGGCGTTGAAGAAATTCAGCAATGGATTCTCAAGACAAAGTGGGTCCCTCCCAATAGCTGGCCACCTGTCTCCTTCTCCTTTCTTTTCTCTTCTTCCCATTCTTTTCGTATTCTTTGTAATTAGTTAAGGTATCGTAATGGGCGATCCTTAACTATTCTTTAATTAAAAGAAACGGTTACGAAGAGTAACTGACTTGTAAGCTATATAATGGCCTTTCCACGCCATTTTGAAGGAGGAGGAAGAACTTGGATATTTGTTGAAAGTGTAAATAGATCTTAAAGAAATCAATACAAAAGGGCTTTCCATTCTTTGTCTATCTAATTCTTGTTATCTCTCGTGTTTTCCTTTAATATGTGGAGATCATTTTGTTCCTAACTCGTTAGTCTCTCCGATCGCATACTGCCTCGCTTTTGCAAATACAAAGATCTTGTACAACCAAGAAGGAACTTTGTGTCCTTGATTAATAAATCAAGAAGGTTATTTATGGAACTTTGTGTCTTTAAATTTAATCTCATTCACCAACGCAAATGATCTTGTCTTAAATTCTTTGAAGCTTCACATACACGAGGAATTATTCTCGCTATCTATAATTCTCGAATGTTGCTATTCTCGCTCATCTTCTTATTCCCTTCCTCACCCCTTGTGTAATCGATGATCCTTGTGGAAAACACTTTCGTAATATCCAAGTTTGACCATAAAACAATGTTCTTGTACATTTGTAAATAAGTTCGCTTTCTCGAATAAGGGAACCTCTCCCATTAAAGAGGAGGGACTTCTTGTCCCCCGATCAACTGCTCTTCTAAAAAGTCCTATTTGACGACCAACAGCTTTTTGGCGAATCCACTGGGAAAATCGCATTCCAAGATCGCAATTTTTCGATCATCCTTTGATCCGCGACTCGCGCTTTCACTCGAGGGAGAAGGACCCTTGTATCAAGATTCTCGCCAGCTTTTGGAGCAACAGGTTTTCCTTTCCTTCAAATAAAGAACTCGCTCGACGAGCACTCCACCTGCTCAAGATAGAAGTCCTACGGTGGTATTCCTTCGTAACCTCGCTAGTCCCAATCTACGAGCTTTGATCCTAGCTGGTGCTACAGCCTCTTCCAAGCCGTATTTCCAAGAATGGCGGCACAATTTCCATGGGGTCAATGTGTCGGGCCCCGCCCTTACTCACCTTTGCATGAGTTACCTAGAGGTAACCGAAAGAACTTCCCAAGTTTAGAGGAGATGGCAAAGTACACCCCGATGAACACATTGCAGCCTTCATAGTTGCATGTGGAGTCTTGGGAGTCAACATGAAGACGCCTCGCAAGGTGTTCATTGAGACGTTACAGATAATGCCACGATCGGTTCTATCACCTTCCGGCTGGTGCCATCACCGACTGGAATACAATGAGAACTCAGCCAAAGCCATTTCAAGCCGGCAGTAAGATGTGCATGCCCCGCTTGCCCAAATTTCTCGATAAAGAAAGATCCATCGAACCCATGAGAGAATTTGTGGCTCGGTTCAATGTGACTCGATCAACAAAATTCTCGTAAATACTCAACCGTTGATCAAATTCAAAATGTTTCTTTCTAAATGCTCAAACGCCCAAAGTCGGCTTATGCTCTAAGAAGGGCTAATCTTGAACGTTAATTCTGATCAAGAACCGGCCGTTAGTGTCGAGGATGACTGATCATGTCAGTGGAAGTCAAGAGAGATCCTCCCAAATCTAAATCTGCTTGCTTCTTCCTCTTCCACCTCTCGACCCAATACCGATCCATTAGTCCGTAAACTTGCAAATGATCTAGTAGCTATAAAGAAACAATTGGCTCAAAGATGCCCCCGTATGCAGATGTTCCAAGAAGAAATTTCAGCCCGTAAATCACTTGCCTACTCCTCACACAAGACTAGCACTTGAAGGACCTCCTGTCAAAGTTCCCGTGAATGCAACCTCGTGAAGTTGAAGAGCCGATGATGATGTGGATGATGAAGCTCGTGAGGAGTTCCCGGAGGAATTTGATGATGAGGCGGAAGAACTCAAGGATCTCGGTTAATTTCTTTACCACCGAAGGCACCGATGATGGAGATGACTATGATGAAGTGGTAGCAGATATGAACAAAGTGAATCATTTGTCTGTCATGACTCGAGAACATACAAGCGTAAGGAGAAAGTAACACAACCCATGAAGAAATCTAAGGAGCAGCCAACAACTATTCCCGTAATTGCAAAGAGGATCTCCTATCCCTACCTCATCTCGCACCAAAGGTAAGTCCCGCCAATCCTACTACAAAGTTCCTTCTTTTTCTCCTAAAGTCGATAAGCCTAGAATTCCAAATGATGATGGTCCATCCACCTCTCTGATCCTTTGATATTGTTGATCACCTAAAAGGACCAAGGTTCAAATTTCTGTGCCGAATACTACCAAACCATCCCAAGGCTTTTGCCAAGATGATCCAATTTGTTAATTCCCATTCCAAGACCACCTCTAAAGGCCTTTTGCCCACTCCTCCTTCTACACCACACACCTTAGTCTCGTAGCCGCTGTCACACTCGCCCGAGTGACAAAATCAAGCCTTTTATGTAACACTTCTTATAGCTGGCCATAGGCTCAAGAATCGTGTCATAGATTCCTGAGCCTCGATAATGTGATGCCTCGCTAAAGTAGCTCATGCTTTAGGCTTGACCCTTCACTCGCACTTTATGGATCTTGCTACTCCATGGAAAGTAAGGAAGTGCCTTTGGTCGAAGGATTAAAGATGCACAAGTGGCTTTTGCTGCTTTACCTGAAAAGAAAGTCTTGGCTACCATCCTAGTAGTAGACATTCCTCCTTCTTATGGAATGTTGCTAAGTAGGAACTTCTGTAAAGATGTGGGTGGAGAGATTCAAATGGATTGGTCACACGCACTCATACCTGTCAATGGACACATGAAGAAGTTATGCTCCGAGAAACAATCTGAGTATATTGTGCAGAAAACGGATGATCCTAAGGCACAAATACTCTATGAAGACATAGGTCATGGTAATTACATGATTCTGTCCCCTGATGAAATCCAACCCTCCAAAGTATCACCCAAAGATCCCAATGGTGTTTGGATTTTAGAATTTGATGGAAGTTGTTCCTCGGCTGGTTCTGGAGCTGGTGTCCTGCTAGTGTCACCTGAAGGCTGCCTACACCCTTTTTCATTTAAGTTGCAGTTTGAAAACACTAACAATACAGCAGAGTATGAGGCTCTCATTCTTGACCGCAAGTGGCCAAAGAACGAGGTGTAAAAATCTTCCGCTCATGGTGATGCAGAGCTGATTGTGAAGCAAGTCGAAGCCTTTTTCGTAAAAATGGGAGGTCAAGCATTATCGAATCAGGTTTGGGATTCAATTGAATTCTCGATGCTTTCTCTATTGAAGCAATACTAGAGAAAAGAATAGCAGGCTGATTCATCGGCATGTCTCAGTGGTCACTATCGATTCCCATCCCGAATTCTCTCAGATAAGTTCACTATTGAAATGGTCCACCGCCTAGTGTTCCCGATAATACTAATAACTGCAAGTTTTCAACGATGACCAAAGCATTTGCTTTCCTTCCCG
Organism: Taxus wallichiana var. yunnanensis; assembly: GCA_018340775.1. NCBI lineage: Eukaryota > Viridiplantae > Streptophyta > Pinopsida > Cupressales > Taxaceae > Taxus > Taxus wallichiana. The sequence goes on along the minus strand of CM031237.1, from coordinate 96,274,382 downwards.
GAACTCAAGGGAATTTCAAACAACTCGTATTTTGAGGGAAGTGACAACCTCGCCTCGTGAGAGTGTGTCCTCCACCAAGTGTCACCCAAGGAGAAGAAACAGATCGTGAAGGATGCATTAAACTCAAAGGAAACAAGATTCCCAAAGGTTTGGTGAGTTTGGAGGAGTTGTTTGATAAACATGACAGATATGTAAAATCTAAAGCTTTACTCGACCTCAAAGAATCACCGAGTATGATAAGATTGATATAGGGAGTTCTACTCATCCTAAGCTTCGGTAAATATTGGAAATGTTACACAACCGACGAGAGGAGAAAAGCAATTGATCTTCTAAGGAAGTATAAGGATGTTCTTGCATATTCTTATGAGGATCTAAAAGCCTTCAAGCCAAAAGACATGCAAAGACTCTATCCTCTCAAACCAGTGAATCAAGCCTTTCAAGAAGTAAACAAAGGCAAGATAATCCCAAAATAGCCGACACTATATTTCAGGAGATTCAGAAATTGTTGAAGGCTAAAATCATTTTTCCCATTCACCATTCAACATGGATTGCAAACATTGTGCCTGTTAGGAAGAAGAATGGTGAGATCCGCATCTGTGTTGATTTCAGAACTCGAATCAAAGCTTCTCTAAAGATAACTACCCTCGCCTATGATGGATCAAATATTGCAAGCAGTAACAGGATCTGAAATGTTATCTATGCTTGATGGATTCTCGGGATACAATCAGGTAGAGGTTGATACTGCAGATCAACACAAGACAGCCTTCACCACTCCTTGGGGTACCTTTGCCTACAAGAGAATGCCTTTTGGGCTGATTAATGCTGGTGCCACTTTCCAGAGAGCTATGGATCTGGCTTTTGGAAGCTTGAAAGGGAAATGTATTGTCATATACCTTGATGACCTGACAGTGTTTTCAAAGACAAGAGCAGATCACTTCGACCACCTGGAAACGGTTCTGCTGAGATGCCGAGAGCATGGGATTTCTTTAAATCCTAAAAAATCTGTCTTCTGTGTTACAGAAGGAAAACTATTAGGGCACATAGTCTCCAAGGATGGTATTAAGATTGATCCTGAACGAGTTCAAGCCATCCAGCAAATTCCTCTCCCAACCAGTAAAAAAGGCGTGCATTCCTTCTTCGGTAAGATCAATTTTTTAAGAAGATTCATCCCTGATTTTGCTGAATTAACTTTGAATATTTCTCAGATGATGAAAGGGAAGCAAACATTTGGTTGGTCTTCTGAAGGAAAGGAATCCTTTGAGGGTATCAAGAAAGCTATTGCTAAAACTCCAGTTTTGGCCTGTCCTGATTTCAGCAAAGATTTCATCATCTATTGCTATGCTACAGATAATACCCTGCCGCATTGCCTTAACCCAAGAAGACTCTGATAAACATGAGCTACCAATTGCCTTCATGAGCTATATCCTGAAGAATCATGAGCTAAAATACACCATGATGGAGAAGCATGCTTTTGGTAGTAGAGTCAAGGTCACAAGGCCTGCTTTCTATATCCTCAACTCTCACTCTATGGTGCTGGTTCCAGATACAACTGTTAAGTCAATTCTTACACAAAGAAGAATTTGGGTCCAAGAGAGGAAACTGGGTGGCTAAAGTCCAGAGTATGACATTGATATCAAACCGACCAAGCTGGTTCGTGGAAAAGGTCTTTGTGAGCTCATTGCTGAAGGAGCCAAACATGAGTTGCTGGAGGAGAAAGCCGACATTCCTACTGTTTCTATTCCTTAGTTCACCGATGAATGGTATTCGACATCGCCCATTTTCTCACTTATGGGGAATGCCCTCTCATTTAACTACCAAGGAAAAGAGGACTGTTAAATTGAGATCAACGCAATATGTACTGTGGGAAAATGCCTTGTTCAAGCGTGGTTTGATGGGAGATTTCAAGTGTGTGGACAAGGAGCAAGCAGAAAGTTGCTCTCAGCTTTCCATGATCAGGCATGTGGAGGGCACTATTCATCAACAGTCACAGCTCACAAGATACTCCGGGGAGGATATTACTGGCCTTCCTTGTTCAGAGATGCATCCAAGTGGGTGGATAAATGTGAAGCTTGTCAGACCTTTGTGGGAAGACCTAAATTGGCATCTTTACCTCTCAAGCTAGTTGTGATCGAGGAACCATTTCAACAATGGGGTCTAGACTTCATTGGTGCACTGAACCCTGCTTCTAGTGCTGGTCACACGCATGTGCTAACTGCCACTGACTACTTCACCAAATGGGTGGAAGCTATTCCAGTCAAGAGCACTACTTCTGAAGTTGTATGCAACTTCATCAAAGAGAACATCTTGGTAAGGTATGGTGTACCTAACAAGATTGTAACAGACAATGCTTCGAACTTTTCCTCAACTGAGATAATGGATTTCTGCTACGGGTATGGCATCTCTCTGGCTCATTCTTCAGATTATTACCCACAGGGAAATGGACAAGCAGAATCCACCAACAAAAATCTGGTGACTATCATAAGGAAGTTGGTCAATGAGTCTCAGCGAAACTGGCATAAGAAGCTTTATGATGCTCTTTGGGCAGACAGATCACACCTAAAAGAGCCATTGAATGTCTCCTTTTCAAGTGGTGTATGGAGTAGAAGCTCAATTTCCGCCAATGATATGGAACCGCCACCTGCACCTGATGAAGGCCATCAAGATACTAGTTTTAGTGATGCTCGATAAAAGAATCATGTACTGCACAAACCGAACGAGGACAGATTGAGGTCATTGACAGGATATCTCGCTCACCAAAGAAAGGTAAAGGTTCTGCTTTGACAAGAAAGCTAGGTTCGTGGGAGTTCCAAGTTGGAGATACTGTGCTTTTGTTATGGGACAAAAGACATGAACCTCGTGGGCAGCCATGGAAAATTTGATTCCCTGTGGCTCTGACCTTTTCAAGATAAGACACTTTGCTACTGTAAGAACTCTTTCTATCTTGATTACATGGATGGTTCTCCCCTCCCACTTCCTTATAGTGGGCAGTATTTGAAGTTGTTCAAGTCGTAGGTGACTAGGGAGTCCCTTTGTATATTCTGTACAGTGTTTTTGCTTTTCTACTTTCGGTGTGTTTCCCTTCTGTTGTTGTGTGTGTTGCCCTCTGTATTGGTTTGTTTTTGACTCCTTTGCCCAATGGATAAGGCACTGGTCTGCTTCACCGAGTTTGTCTAAGTTCTTGCCTTGTCTCATTCCGAGAATTTATGCCAAGTCATCCCTGCAGGAGCCAAATTGTTGTCCACTCAAAATTCCCCGCTCTGATAAGAGTAAAATTTCAAAATTTTGAGTCTAAGTGTTTTTTCTCTGAAGTGCCTAAGTCGTGAAATTGAAAAAATATGTGTTTTGGGTCATTTTGTGTGATTTTCGTTCTGTCTTGAACTTTTGTCCCAACTATCCCAAGTACGAAAGTGCACTCTGTTCCCGATCGGCGAAATCCCAAGTCCGTCCCATTTTCGGCCCACGAAAGATTTTGTCCCAAGTGTCCCAAAACTTTTTGTGGGAGTTGTTCCAATTTCAGCCAAATCATCCTTCCGCGTACTTTCGACTTTCACTGTCCCAAATGTCCCAAAGTTAAAAAGTGCGAGCTTTCCCATTTTCGGCCGATTTGCCCGAACCGCGTCCTTTCGCGCAATTTTGTCCTAATCGCCCCATTTTAAAAAGTGCGAGCTTTCCCATTTTCGGCCGAGCTGCCAAGTCACGTCACGACTTCTAACTTTTTGTCCCGAATGTCCCAAGTCCAAACGGGCCCTTTGTTCCACTTTCGCCGAAACACCCGAATCGTGTACTTCGCACATTTTCCCCCATTTTTCCCAAATGCATCAAGAAGATTCTCTCCACTTTCCCATCTCTCCGGGAAACTACACATGCAAAACAGCTCGATGCTCGTAACATGAAAGAGCCTTGGTTCCTCACATCATTTTCATTTCTTCCCAAGAACCTGCTTTTGACTTGAAGAAGTTCATTGAACGTGTCAAGATAGTCTATCATCATAGTGCGATTACGTATGACTCACCGGGCCGATCAAGCATGATTTTGAAGCCGAAGAAGGCATTGTGGCAGGTTCTCCCTCGCACTGATTCAAGAACTCATTAAGGTCTCCAGGATGACAATTCTGATCTATACTCTTATGAGTATGAAAATGTGATTAAGCACACCTCTCCGGAGGACTCGATTGGAATAGGAAAGAGAGAGATGATCTCGGCCGAGATTCTTGCTCCAGGTCCTTAATCGACTAGGTCTGGTTCAAGAAGAAGATCGAGAATTCAAGAGGCACTCAGAGAATCTAGCTCCAAGGATGATTCGACACCCATAAGAGAGGCATCGGGCAAGCAGTCCGAAACCCTGGTGAAAACCCCTCCTCGCCTCAACAACACAAGGACTCAGAATCTACTCCTTCTCCATCTACCTGTATACAGAAGAAACTCAAAGAGGTAAAGAAGGAACCCGCAGAGAATGATCCTCCAAGAAAACAGTAGAGTTGCCTATAGGGCCGAGAACATCATTGTTCTCAAAGTGAAAGTGAAGAAAGTGAGATGCCCACTCCCGCAAATGTTCCTAAGATCCAAAGAGAGATAAGGACAAAGAGGTCCAGAGCACTAAACTTCCGGGTGCTATTGATTCTTCTACTGCCATTACCTCCAAAGGTTTCACTCACGCCTCAGCTTGAGTCAACAAATGCGTGACCCCGAGTGTCATGAGCTCCTGCCTCTTGGTCCCCTTGCCCTCCCCCGGGCATTCTTCTTCCTCTTTTGCTTGGGTGCAACCTCTGGTTGACAAAAGGAAGAGGAAATCCTCCTCTCAAAGCTTGGGACCAAATTTTGATGTCAGAGCACTTTGTTGGGCACCACTCCTTCTCGTGCCAAGAAAGCAAGAACCACCTCCGTAATGTGTCTCGATGCCCAAGGTCAGCAATTCTTGGAGATTGCTAAGCCTACAAAGAGACAAATCAGAATCGACTTGCCGACATCCGACTTAGAGCTTTCAAGAATCCCTATGGAGAGTCTACTCCTCGAAGGTGAAATTCACAACCTCCGTGAAACAAATACAGAGTCATCTGGAAGGGTAGAGAAAGGGCAGCAAACTATCAACAGCTGAAGAACAAGCCCAATTCTCACAAGTTTTATCAAGTCACTCTTATCTAAGGATAAAGTTTTGACCCTACCCCATTGACTACTCTCTACCACCTCCCGTAATTCTAAGCCAAGATGAAGTGCAAAGTATCAAAGATATGCACAAGTATTCTCGTCTATGGCAGAGCTATTGAAGCCATGGTGGATGACATGCTTGTTGCTGGATTAAACTTCATCGATGAAGCTTTTAAACTACATGGAAAGGTAGACAATTTGCAAGAAGCTATCCTCTCACTATCAATTATGGATAAAGAACTTAAACTATGGTGCAGCTTGCATTGTAGACCTTCGCCTCATGGGACAGACATGATGAGAACATCTTATCGGGTGAATAAGATTTTCGATGATGCCAAAGAAAATCTATCAAAATCCTGGGTCTACAGCCAGAGAGTGGAAAATCAAAGTCCTGGAGGAAGTCAGGGGAGAAATGAAGAACAATGCGTAAGGGAGAAGCTTTCAAGACACCGGCAAATGCCGCTTTCAAGGATATACATTGTCATCTTTAGATGAAAATTCGGTGTTTCCTGTCCTCGTAAGAAATCAAAGCTCAATTCATAGCTTTTGTCAAAGATAATCTATTCAAGGAAAGCTCCATCTCTAAGGAAAAGATGAAGGAAATTTGTTCTCTTCAATCCGCCATCAAGAAGCAAATAAAGATTATCATACTCACGCGAAGTTTGATAAAGAGATGGAGAAATGTCTCGGGATTTTGACTCGGCCGCAGCCAACACGCCGGCCCACGTGGCGTAGACATAGCCGAGGCGTCAAGAAATTCAGCAAATGATTCTCAAGACAAAGTGGGTCCCTCCCAATAGCTGGCCACCTGTCTCCTTCTCCTTTCTTTTCTCTTCTTCCCATTCTTTTCGTATTCCTTGTAATTAGTTAAGGTATCGCAATGGGCGATCTTTAACTATTCTTTAATTAAAAGAAACGGTTACGAAGAGTAACTGACTTGTAAGCTATATAATGGCCTTTCCACGCCATTTTGAAGGAGGAGGAAGAACTTGGATATTTGCTGAAAGTGTAAATAGATCTTAAAGAAATCAATACAAAAGGGCTTTCCATTCTTTGTCTATCTAATTCTTGTTATCTCTGTGTTTTCCTTTAATATTGTGGAGATCATTTTGTTCCTAACTCGTTAGTCTCTCTGATTGCATACTGTTCAGTTTTGCAAATACAGTGATCTTGTACAACCAAGAAGGAACTTTGTGTCCTTGATTAATAAATCTGAAGAAGGTTATTTATGGAACTTTGTGTCTTTAAATTTAATCTCATTCAGCCAACGCAAATGATCTTGTCTTAAATTCTTTGAAGCTTCGCATACACGAGGAATTATTCTGCTATCTATAATTCTGAATGTTGCTATTCTGCTCATCTTCTTATTCCCTTTCCTTAGTCCTTGTGTAATCGATGATCCTTGTGGAAAACACTTTCGTAATATCCAAGTTTGACCATAAAACAATGTTCTCGTACATTTGTAAATAAGTTCGCTTTCAAACACCTAGCCAAGATGCCAACACCAATAGCCCGCATCTCGCCTAGGTGCCCCCGACCCCCTTTGTACTTTGTTGACATATTTTTGGTCCTTTCTAGCCATTTAAAAATCTTATCTTTTTGGTATTTAGAATTTTTGGATTAATTACAAAAATCAAGTGAAGGAATCATATAAATATAAATTTATGTGTTCATAATAAAGGACCAAGCACTAAGCATTAGCTATCACCACCTAAGGTTACATCCATCAAACATCTAAGGGCTCCATTACATCCATATAACATCATCCAAGGCGCACAAAGGATGGTTATTTTGCATACACTTAATAGGAGGGAAGTTAATTCTATTCCATGCACACATCTATTATATTTATTTACATTTATCTTAATTTCTTGCTATCAAGTACGACACCCATAAGAGCCATCTATGGCACAATTACACGCATGCGTGCACACACCTCAGAGAGAGAGAGAGAGAGAGAGAGAGAGAGAGAGAGAGAAATACATTGGGTTATAAATGTAGTGTAATGATCAGTCATAAGATCACCATTATGACAACTGAGGATAGTCCAACCCCTTATTTTGCACCTTTCATTTTTAGGATTTGATGTCTATTTGAGGGTTTTGTAGGTATATTCATCATTGCAAGTTTCCGACGACCTTGGAGATCTTAGTGCAACCTCATAGTGGCCAAAGGAAAATAAAAATGAAAAACTATTGATCACCTAGAGGAGGATTTATGAGAATTTCTATAGACCTAGGCCCCAAGAAACATGTCTAGGGTGCCAACAGTGCCCCGTCCCTATCCGAGATGCACCAGTCTAGCTTATTCTTCCATATCTACTTTTTTTTTTTTTAGCTTTTGTGCAATAAGAAGTGCTTCATATTTTCTAGTATTTTAACTTTGTACACCTCAAATCTATCTATGAATCAGCTAAGGCTTTCTACCCTCTCTTTACACTTAGGGTTTTATATTTTATTGTTTAGTTTTCTTGGCTTAATTTATGTAATTAATGCTTGTATATTCATTTACTATTGTAATAACCATTAGATTAGGAAAATATTTTCATATTTAGCTTAATAATTTTGGTGAACTTTACCTTCAAACCCACTATCTCTCTTTAGGGTATTCCTTCTTAGTCTCATCACCCGTAGTGGTCATTTTGGATCTTTTGAGCATCTTGAGCTTCCTCCATCTTCTTTTAGGATCTCTAAACCAATGGTGACATCTCTACATCAATGGATGTAACTAAAAATCCATTTGTTAACTCTCATCGTGTCCCCTTGAAAAAATAGAAACATATGATAGTGAAAAATCAAAGATGAGGATACTAATGTTGATCAAGATAAATTAGAAAAACTCACCAATTTTTGACAAGATTGGTGTGATAATTCCTCCCATCTTTCACATATCTTACATGCCTTGATTTCTACTAAAGGCTATCATGATGCTTAAGTACTTAATTTTTCTCACTCCTCAGCTCCAATGGCTTCTAATCAACCTCTTCATATTCCATCTTCCATTCCTACCACTACCACTCCCATCATTCAACCTAACACTCCCAATGCGCAGCCTAGCTCTTCTTCAAATACTCATGATTTAACTTCTTTATATCAGGAACTACATACTGAAAATTCACCATCTCCATCTCTCTGCCACTTGTGTAACTCCATATCTTCATTCCACTTCACTTCTTCACACTCCTTTTGTACCCGCCATTTCAGCCTATCCACTACTAACCAAATTCATTTCCCCTAAATTTTCCATCTTCAAAGGACATAGTGACCCATAAGAGCATCTCCGTGCATTTTATGTGGCATGTCTAGACTATGCAGATGATCATAGTCTATTAGCAAAGCTCTTTACCCACGAAGTCTCTAAGATTATACAATTCATTAGTTTTATGACCTATCTGTTCACTCATTAATATATTTCATGCATCTAACCGATGATTTTCTCACTCATTTATCTAACAATATTGGCTCTAAGATCTCATATTATCAAATAGCACAAAATAAAAAAGGATCTAATGAACATCTAGTGAATTATGTCTTATGATATAAAAAAATTAGATAAGATGTCTACCGTTATTTACGACTCGAGATTAAATATTTATTCATTAAAATTATATTACCACCTCTCTAGGACAATGTTATATTTGAGACATCTCTCATTTGATAAACTATGTCATACTCTTAAGCTATGTGAAATGAAACTCTTGTCTATAGGAAAATCTTAAATATAAAGAGCAAGCATAATCTTCTATGTGCATTCAAGTAAATAAACATTTGAGAAATCAAGAACCAAACCTAATGAAGAAAAAATCATCACAATGTTGTATTTAACACCAAAGAGCTTCAATGACAACCACTTAAGAAAACATATAAAAAATGACTATTCCTCCACATCTTATATTTTAACAACTTATTAAGAGAAATATTATCACACTTCCTCCTCCACTTAACATGGATCCATCGCATCCTAGAGGTCATAAATAAATTGAAAACTTTTGATGCGAATATCATTAATGTGTCATAAATTCTACATATCATTTTTTAAAACTTCAAAATATCATTCAAGATCTTATCGATGATAACAAACTCGAGCTTCCAAAGTGTATGGATTCTACACTATTTATGAAAATCATAAGATCAAAATATTCAATAATCCACTTCCAAAACATGACAAGAAAGTGGTTGATTCCTCGAAAAATTATACATATCACACAGTGCCTCCTCCTACATCAGGGGCTCTTAATTTATTAGTTGCTCATGATGATATTTCTCTATAAATCATTTATTTCTCTGTTCATTATTATCAAGGTACATTCTCTTCGATCATTTGCACATTAGTTATTTTATCAGATCCATCCCTATCAATAACACCAAAGTTAATCCATCATGGCCTATCAACACATGTTTTGTTCCACTTCTTATTGCTATTGGCTATCCACTCTCAAAATCTCATATCCAATGGATAACTCATATGGGTTCATCAGATTCAAGTTATTATCGGTCCTCTCACCATGCTTGTTCCCTTCCATGTAGAAAAAACAATCGAAGGGTGTGACATGCTCTTAGGTCTCAATTGGATTTGCAAGTCTCATTCTATTATCTCCATGAATCACTTACGTCTAAATTTCATTCACAACAATCAAGTCATCTCTATCAATGGTGTGCCTCCATCCACTCCATCACCACAACCTCATCTCAAGATTACCATTGCATCACCTAGTCCATCTAGTTTCCCGTGGCCTATTGAACCTAAAGCACAATCTGCTTCTTTCTCACCTATTCACACATGACCTATGTGATCTCATTGCTTTGCTATTCCAACACATTATTCTAGGTCCATCACTATGATATCTCTTATATTTTGGCATATATCAGCACCTTTATTTACTCCATATAGGTGTTCATCACCTTCGCGCTCTCCTCCATGTAGGTTTCCATCATATTCGCATTGTCCTCCACATAGGTGTCCATCACCCCCATGTGTTGCTTCACATAGGTCTCCATCACCTCCACAATTTTTACACAAGGCTTCCCACCATATACTCATAAATTACATGTATATAGAATACATTCACCTTCACAATATCTATCTCATATACAACCACTCTTAGAGCATGGTCACACTCCATCATCACAAGCATTAGTTAGAGGACCTTCATCCTTTAATTTTATTGGATAACACATTCATCACTAGTATTGACATGCATCTTATATGCACATCATTTCACAACTATATTTTTACATATACATCTTGACACATGCTAGTATTGTCAATTCCTAATGACGCACTCTTATACTAAAATTCACACTTGATTTTTGAGGGAATATTATACAAATGAACCTCACACAAACCACAAAAAAACACACATCACATTACACACTTCGCATTTCACATATTCCTCTACTTCTCGTAGCATTTACCCTACACATTCACGATATATATTTTTGACATCTACTTTCACATGTTGCAGTCATTACCCTATGATGCGCTCTAGTTCCATGGTCCATACTCAAATTTTGAGGGTCTATATATCAAATTTACCTCCCCACACTAACGATTTTAATCAAATCAATCATTCACTCACTTGTTTACATTCTACACTTTACACTTTGAAAATCACATCTTCTTACTACACACATTTTCGGACCATTTCCCGATGACGTACTCTCATTTACGGTTCATTCTTGACTACTAAGGGGGCATAAATAAATGAAACTCATTACATACATACACATCCACTCATGGGGACATGCTACTCCTATCATTCACACTGCATTCCATTTTTTCATCCATAACATACTACATATCTTGGTTGTATTTACTCTTTCTTACTTATACTTTTACATGTACACTTTATTACACATGCTAGATAGATATATTGTATGTCATTATCTTTATCATATAAACATGCGTGTTGAATTTCCTTTCTAGTTGTGATTGAACGTGTTATAGATCTATTACACGTAACATGGATGTTTGGCATAGTACCTATGTCCATTCCCATAGTGGCTCCTGGGGAATCCACTTCCGTACATTATAAGTGCTAGTGTTTCATTTTGTTTCATAGCACATTACTCATACACACTTTGACATAATTTTTATCTTTCTAACATCATAATGGGTGCTCTATGTGCAACATTTGTTTTGCATTCCTATTTTCTACCATGGTTTTATTTTACATTACATGTCATTGTTTTCCAATGTTTGCATGCTTTTCCCTTTGTCTTGTGTACACACTAACTATTTTATGTTTCATCGGCCTTGATTGTCTTATGACATCGTGAGTTGTGTCTCATGTTTGCAACCCACTTTTCACATTCTACATTGTCTTCTTGCATGTTTACATTATATTCTTGTGTCTTAGCTTAAACATTGTCTACTTAGCTTACACATTATCTTCTACATGCATGTTTACTTGTACTAATAGTTATTTGCTAGCCACTTTGTTTGTGTGCGCCTTGGTTTATACCGAGCACATTCTCTTACCTTTATAGGGCATAATTTCAAAACAAAGGTTAGTCCTCTTTTAGAATGTATACTCCTTTAGAGATGTCACATGCACCCCAAATGAGGGGGCATCATTTAGTTGAAATAATCACCCCATATAACGTCATATAGTAGACACAATTCAACATAGAAAAATATTGTTATGACAAAATTTTAGTTTTAGAGATCGGGATAAGAATTGGGTCCTTAACATAGCACGTAATCTTCTGGATGCTTATAACCAGGGGCAATTACACAATAATTGGTAGTTCAAAGACAATCTACAAAACTCTACATGGGTGATTTTATAGGGCACATAGTCCTTAACACTCGTGTTTGATCAAAGTTTACACACCATATGTAGTGTTGTTCTACATTCTTGGAATAAATTAAAGATGGGAGGATAACACCAAAGTTTTATCCCTACATTTCTTCCATATCATTGGCTTGAGATCGCCCCAAAAATGTGGCCAATATAAATGGCGTGATATCACCCAAAAATTTGTTCATCTACAAAATCTTCAGGATTATTTCTACACTCTTTCCTCATCTTGGATCAGGTGCACATGTTTCATTTTCACATTTTTCATTTTACATACTTTATCACATACTTTTTACACATATACATGTGTATTTGACTACTAAACTCATTCTTATTTTTTTCCAAGTTTGTCCATATGGGAAGAATTAGTCAACATCATTCACAACATAGACAATAATAAAATCAAAATCAACAACACGTATATCATGACATATGCACATGAGTTTCTTCCCTAGGTTCATTTTCATAACCACTTTTTAAAATTTCTTCTCCTCATACTTCACACTTTTATGACTCCACACTTTGTCTTGTCCATTGGGACACTCTTTCTACATTAATCTTCATGATTATCACGTGCACATCTCTATCTAATTTATGTTACAAATATTTCCACTCACCAACATAAAGTGGGGTAAATGGAGACACAAAATCATGCACTTTGGGTAATTATCTATTCATGATTACATACTATTATTCATATAATTCGAAATAAGAAAATTACTAACCAACCCATGTCTTTGGCCACCTTTATTTTGTTTTTGATGCCACTTTTTTCTTACACCCTTACTTTCTCTGTCATCCTTCTTATAATTTGGAATTTATCATCCTAGACACCAATGCCTAGCTATGACGCTAGTTCTAGACACCCACATCCCCTCCGGGTGCCCCTTACCAATTTGTACTTCGTTTAAATATTCGGGTCCTTTCTATCCATTTGAGAATCTTGTATTTTTGGTATTCACCCTTTTCGGGGTTTATTACGAAATTCAAGAAAAGGGATCATATAAATGTGAAGTTATTTGATCATAATAAAATACCAAGAACTAAGCATTAGTTATCACCACCTAAGGTTGAATCCATCAAACATATAAAATATCTATTACATCCATCTAGCACCATCTAATGGACACAAGGGATGGTTATTATATATATACTTCATAGGAGGGAATTTAATTCTATTCCATGTACACATATATTAGATTTATTTACTTCTAGCTTAGTTGCTCACTATCAAGTGTGACTTGCATGAAACAACCACCTAGGGAACAATTCCACACACACATAAAGAACTACATTGCATTTGAGATGTAGTGTCATGCTTAGTTATAATATCACTATTGTGATAGTTGAGGATAGTTTGACCCCTCATTGTGTGTCTTTATTTTATAGGATTTGATGTCTATTTGAGGGTTTTGTAGGTCTATACATCATTACAAGTTTCCGGTGACCAAAGGTGAACAATAATGAATAACTATCGACCACCAAGTGGAGGTTTTTGTAGCATTTACGAAGACCCGAAACCTAGGAAAAGTCTAGGAACCCATGGTGACCTTGTCCCTCTCTAGGTGCCCCAATCCGACTTATTCTTACAGATCTAAATTTTTCGAGATTCAAGGTGAGACATTCGAGTGATTCATACTTTTTAGATTTTAAACTCGTAAACCTTCAATATTTATGTGAATCAAATAAGGATTTCTACCCCCTTTTGCACTTAGGGTTTTAGATTCTATTGCTTAGTTGAATTGGATTAATTTATATACTTAATTGCATATTCATTTACTTCGCAATAATAACAATCAGATTTTGGCACATATTTTTATATTTAAGTTAATAACCCATAGGGATGTATGATAATAATACCATCACCCCCTATTGACATGTAGATCCATCAAAGAAGAGATTCATTCGATAGGAGTATATTTTTGATCAATGGTGTTGATGGATTTGTTAGTAAATTTTTGGTGGGGTAGTTGATTGTTAGGAAGGAGCTTCTTCCCCAGGCTGGTTGGAAATGGATTCCCCCTTGATAGATTTATGTGACATTAATTATAGATCAAAATCAGTCATGATCATGAGTAATTAAATGATAAATTCATTGTGATATGCTTCCTCTAGAATACCAGACTAAGAGGGGATTGAAAGCTGGTGACGGTTGCAAGTTTTATGATTCGAGGTAATGGAAAATTTTGGAAGCTGCAAGTACACAGAAAAACATAAATTTTTGGATTCATTGTAACATGTTTCATATTCATGGAGTGTGCGTCTTATGTAGTATATAGCATGTTCTCTTCCTTACTCATCTTGATGAGCAAGCATAACACCCAAGGAATGGTCAATAGTGGATATGTGTAAGTAAAAACTCCCTCACATGGAGGTGTGAGCACAGGTGGTGATAGAAGATATTGATTGAGGTCTTTGAGTTTGAATTCTTTTTGACATTTTTAATCCCATTTGAAATAAACATCCTATAACACCTTGAACAAACTGAATTATATTTATCTTTGCATTACAAGCATTGGCATGTGATTTTCTTAAATGAGGCGCGTTTCCTTGATAGGTTGAAAGTCATGTTTGTTATGGATAAATCATCTCTACTCTTGGATTCGGTGGATAGAATTGATATGGCTTTCAGAATCCATTTTCACTTCTTATTGATAAGCTGCAATTGAATTTTTAGAGTTGCAAACTTATCTCTTTTCTTGACTCATCCTTGGATCAATTTTAGTGATCCAAGGAATGTTTTAAATCTTCTTAACAAACTAAATGGTAAACTGACATTCATTGGTTAAAATACATAATGGACTGAACTTGTGTTTGTTACAAATTCTTTATTATCTTGAAAGACCATGCCTGCATTCTGTTGTGTGTTGTGCTCACTCTTCTTGATTGACCTTTGTAGGGCACTTAATGGCATTAAGGGAAATAGAAACCTGCTTTAGGATTCTTGAGAAAGAGAGAGTATAATGTGTCCTATATCTAATAAGGTCTATCCTAATGAAGAATTCAAGTAAATTTTCCTAACTCTTTCTACGCCACTCTACGTGGGATGAAATCCTAACCTAAGTTGTTAATACTAAGTTAGTATGTAGGGAAATAACCTAAGGGATGCTAAGTTATTTCTAACCTATTGCCTAATACTATTTGGTTAAGCTATGTCCTAACCTAAGGTGGCAATCTATTTGATTGAAGGTTATATCCTAAGGTTATACTTTTAAATTAACCTAAGATCTAACCTAAATAAATCGTATATCTATCCTAAACTAATGGGGTATGAAAAGGAACCTAAGGGTCGATTGGTAAGTGGGAGCTAAACAATGGTTCCTAAGCTTTTAATGAGATGTGATTTTGATTTGATTTGGTATTAAGGCATGGAAGTACTATCAACTTGGCGAGAAACTAGTTAAATTTTAGTAGGGCTTAGGTGGAGGCTTTCATAAGTATGGAATTGCATGTTGTATTGGGATTGCCATCCGCTAGTTTTAGGAGGTGGTGGCAAGGAGGGATAAGCAGAGAATAAGGAATTATGGCATTAATGAATCTTGGTTTTTGTGCAAATTATTAGAAACTTGAGAGGTGGATTTGTGAGAGGTTGTTTGGTTTTTTCATGCATCACGAATTTTTCTCTACATGGAGCTATTTGGTTCCTTGAACCAGCGATTCAACTTATTTTTTTCTTGGCTATTTTTGGTTTCTTTATCCTATTTTCAATCGAGTAATGTCGAAGAGGCGTGTTATCCAAAATGTGCCCCTACTCATTTTGTGGCTAACTCCTTCCATTCTTCCTATCTTGTGCCTCGAGATATAATTTTTGCTTTTCATGCACTAAAAATGTCTAGAAATGGCACCGTTGGATAGATCTCTTTCTCATCTTTCCAGAAAGGTAAAGTTTTTCTCCTAACTCCATGTATTTTTGAAGTTATGGCTCTTGGAGTTTTTGTGGGAAAATTTCCTGAAAGGCCTTTATGAAATGAGATGCCACCATGTGTCCAAGGAAGTGGCGGGGGTCAGGAGAACTTGGTTTTTTACCAAGTGTTTTGGCGAAATTTCAAAAGGAATATTTTTCCATCCGGGCCTGACCAACGAATCAAGTGATGCCATGTGTCCAGGGGAGAAATTTGGAAAATTTGACTAAGTGTTAGCGCATGGAAAATTTTGGAGGAAATGCCCGCGCCCAATAACAACGTGCCACATGTCCTATGGAGACAACTCATTTTGGAGGGTGGAGGAGAAGTTGGAATTTTGGCGAAGTGTTTCACCAAATTTCAAAGAAGAAAGTTTTGGCCCGCTGCCCCATCAACAAATCAACAAAGCCCACGTGTCATCGACACTCGGAAAGATGGAGCACGGGAGGGAATTGGGATTTTTTCCCAAATATTGAACAAAGTGAAAATTCTTGCATGAGGGCCCGTGACCAATGACATGCTTCTTACCACATGTCTCATGTTAGGAAATAAGAGATAAAATATGTGGAATAATCCCTTATAAAATTTCAACAAAAGAGAAACTAATATGCAGAAAATATTACAGATCTCAAATAAAAGTGTAGAATAAATAACACAACACAAAGAGATAAGATTTAACGTGGTTCACCCAATTTGGGCTACGTCCACCAAGAATCACTTGCTCATATTTTATTACAAGCCTCCACTCTCTCAATATAATACCCAAATCCATTTGGAGCTATGCTCAACAAACTCTACAGAATTCACACCCAAATTCAAAACACATCTGCAATACATTTTCTTGTACATCTATCATATGCATAAGACCATATAAATAGACAATTGCTTAAGCAGTTTTACAAAACCATGGGTATAAAAACAATGGGGAAAAACAAAACCGTCCCATAAACCTATGGGAAACCGAAGAGGTGGTTTTACAAAACAATGGGTACCGAAAAAACATGGGCCCAAAAACAGCCCATAACGGTTACCCATTACCCATGGGTTAATAAACCACCCATGAAAATTTGCTTCGGGGGCTTCGCCCCCGAAAAATACCCGAGTGTAACACATAGAAGGTGTACCACACTCTAACATGAAAATAGGCTCCACAAACATAACAATCTCCCACTTGGAGACTAATTTCCACTGAGCAAGCTTCTCAACCCTTCACTGTCATCCGCGAAGGCTAACCAAAGCTGAACATAGCTTTAGTTTATCCCTTGTGACCACCTTGGTCATCATGTCTGTAGGATTCTGACTAGTATGAATCTTCTCCAACTTCAACTTATCTTCCTCCAAAGTTGTCCTGATGAAGTGATATCTCAACTGTATATGTTTCATCCTCGGAGTGAAAGCGAGTTCTTAGCTAGGTGTATAACACTCGACTATCACTATGCAGCTTACATTCCTCCCGCTTATGCCCCAAATCCTCAAGCAATTGTTATAACCAAATCATCTCTTTGCTTGCCTCTCGTGGCAAAGAACATACTCAAATTCTCCGGGTTGACAAAAGCCACCACTTCTGTAGTCATGAAATCCAAGCTCTACCGCTGTCCCACCTACAAGTGTAAATATAACTGTCATGCTCCTCCTGATGTCTACATTTCCAGCCATGTCTGAATCTACATAACCACGTAAAGTGGTGTCTGATCCATCTGTAGCACAAAACTATCCCCATGGTCCTCTCAAATACCGAAGGATCCACTTTACTACTTGTCAATGCTCTTTACCTGGATCACTCATAAATCTACTCACAACTCCCACTGCATGGGCAATATCAGGCCTAGTGCACACCATAGCATACATCAAACTGCCAACTACTGATGAGTAAGGTACCTTGGACATCTAGTTTCTTTCCTGCTCTGTCATGGGACACTGCTCCTTTGATAACTTGAAATGGCCTGCCAAAGGAGTCCCAACCGGTTTAGCATCCTGCATGTTAAACCTGTCCAATACCTTCTTAATGTACTCTTCCTAAGATAAAGTCAACTTCCATTCCTTCTTATCCCGAGTTATCCTCATACCAAGGATTTTTCTGGCTGCCCCCAAATCCTTCATATCAAAGGATTCACTTAGCTATTTCTTGAGTACTTTTATTTCCTGCATGTTTTTACCTGCAACCAACATGTCATCAACATACAAACACAAGATAATATAACTTCCATCCTCAAATTTCTTTGTATACACACAATGGTCAAAATGGCATCTAATATAACCTTGCTCCATCATGAAGCTATCAAACTTCTTATACCATTGATGTGGAGCTTGTTTGTTTCAAGCCATACAAGCTCTTCTTCGGTTTACACACCATCTCCTCTTTACCTTTAACCTCATAGCCCTCTCTGCTGCATATATAGTTCCTCCTCCAAATCACCAAGGAGAAATGCGCTCTTTACATCTAACTATTCTAAGTGCAAGTCTTCTACTACCACTATTCCAAGAACAGTTCTAATAGAACTCATTTTTACTACAGAGAAAATATCTCATCAAAATCTATACCTTGTTTCTCGTGTAAACCCCTTGACCACCAACCGGCCTTATATCTTTTCTTTCCTCCTTCTTCATCTTTAACTTTGTACACCCACTTGTTCTCAAATTCTCTTTTGCCTTTTGGTAGGTTCACCAAATCCCAAGTTTGGTTCTCCATGAGAGACTTATGCTCTTCATCCATGTCTTGCTCCCACTTCTTACTAGCATCTACCTACATTGCTTCATCAAAGCTCTCTGGCTCTCCACTATCAATGAGTAATAAATAATAAAGAGAAGGAGAAAAACGTTCAGGTTCTTTTCTTACCCTAGAAGACCTCCTCACTGTAGGAGTTTGGGGTTCCTGTTGAGTTGGTTCCTAAACTGATTCATGGGTCACTGTCCCATCCGGAAGATCATCTACCATTGCATATTCTTTCTTGGATTCTTCCCTGTTTTCCTACAACTATTGCTTATACATGACTTTCTCATTAAAGACCACATCCCTAGATCGAATGATTTTCTTGTCCTTAATACTCCAACATTTAAATCCAAAGTCATCACCACCATAACCAATGAAAGTACATTTTTCTAATTTAGCCTCTAGCTTGGTCCTATCATCCTTGTCTATATGAACAAACACCTCACATCCAAAGACTCTAAGAAATGAATAATCAACTTTCTTACCATACCAAGCCTCCTCAAGTATGCCTCCATCCAAGGCACTTGAGGGTCCTCTGTTTATCAAGTACACAACTGTGCTCACCGCTTCTACCCAAAAAGAAAGAGGCAGTCCTGCATGTAACCTCATGCTCCTAGCATGTTCCATTATTGTTCTGTTCATCCTTTCTGATACCCCATTCTGCTGCAGAGTTCTTGGAACCATCTTTTTCCTGCGGATTCCATTCTTAGAACAATAATCATTAAATTCATTGCTGCAATACTCCCCTCCATTATCTGACCTGAGACATTTTAGCTTAAGACCTGTTTCATTCTCTACCAAGGCTTTCCATTTAACAAAAGTGTCAAATACATCATATTTGTTTCTAATACAATAAACCCAAACTTTCCTTGTTGCATCATCAATAAAAGTAACATAATAACTTGAACCCCCAAGAGATGATACTTGAGCCGGCCCCCACACATTAGAATGTACCAGCTCTAACTTACTCTCTTTCTTCATAGGTCCAACCTTGAGAAACCTTACTCACTTCTATTTCACATATATGCAGCCTCACGTAAATCCAAACCTATTTCGTATATCCAGGAAAATTCTTCTTTATGATGTTCATGCCCTTATGGCTCATATGACCGAGCCTATAGTGCCATGATGTTGTATCTGCATCTAAAGCCACAAGATTACAATCATTAGTACTATCAAGTGGTTAAATACAAGGTTCCAACCTTCTTACCTTTTCCACCACAAGAGCACCCTTGGTAATCCTTCCAAGAGTCACCAGAAATATCACAAGACAACCATCACTTCCCAACCGCCCTACTAATATCAAATTTCATCTTAATGTAGGCACATGTATGACATCCATCAATAGCCAAGTATTCCCATTCTCGCATCTTAACTCGAATGTAACCTTTTCCAACTATGTTGCAAGGCTCATCATCACCAAGAAAAACATGCCCAAAATCTCCTTGAATGTAATCAACAAAATAATGCCTATGTGGAGAAGCATGGAAATAAGCCCTAAATCTAAAACCCAAGATTAAGTAATATTGTGTAAAGAAAGAATCAAAGCATCCCGACATACATTACCCGTTGCCACATTTGCCTCCTTGTTTTCTTCCCGTTGTTTCTTCTTATCCCGAAGCTCCCAACAATTCCTTCTTTGCATGCGCAGCTTTCCACAATTCCAAAGATACATCTTGTTCTTGGATTTTGACCTTGCCGATCTTTTGATTTTCCACGGTTTCCTCTATTCTTTTGTCTCCCTCTAGTTTCCACTCCAAAGAATTCCCTAAAGTACAAGATTCCCAAGCTTTTTCTTCGCATTTCCTCGCTTAGAATCATCCCTACAACATCCTCAAACTTCAACTTCAAGTTAGTGAACCGAGTTACTTACCGCCATTACTGTGCTATTCCAACTCTCGTAAAGAGCACATAATTAATAAAGCCCTAACTTCTTCATCAAATTCTATCAGAACTAAAGCTAGCATATTCACAACCATATTGAAATCATTTAAATGATATGCTATCGAACTAATCTTAGACATCTTCATATTAAACAACTTTTTCATTAAAAATATCTTGTTAGAGGCAGAGGGTTTTTCATACAACTTCCCTAATACATCCATTAGATCTTTTGTAGTCTTTTCCTTTGAAACATTAAATAATACCGAAGATGCAAGACACAACCGGATTGTCCCAAGTGCCTTCCTATCCAGCAAATCCTATTCCGCATCGGTCATACTAGAGGGTTTGTTCACCTTCTCAAACAATGGAGTATAAAGATCCTTCTGATAAAGGTAATCTTCCATCTGCATCTTCCAAAGACTGAAATTCTACCCATTGAATTTATCAACCCTAGATCTTCCATCATCTGCCATAGCTCCCACTCAAGCTAAAAACTTTCCCTACAATTCAACACTTCAAAAACCAAACCAGTGCTCGATACCAATTATTAGGAAATAAGAGATAAAATATGTGGAATAATCCTTATAAAATCACAACAAAGAGAAACTAATATTGAAAATATTATACATCTCAAATAAAAGTGCGTAATAAATAACACAACACAGAGAGACAAGATTTAACGTGGTTCACCCAATTTGGGCTACGTCCACCAAGAATCACTTGCTCAGATTTTATTACAAGCCTCCACTCTCTCAATACAATACCTAGATCCGTTTGGAGCTATGCTCAACAAACTCTACAGAATTCACACCCGAATTCAAAACACATATGCAATACATTTGCTTGTACATCTATCATATGCATAAGACCATATAAATAGACAACTACTTAAGCAGTTTTACAAAACCGTGGGTATCAAAACAATGGGCAAAAAAAAAGCTGTCCCATAAACCTATGGGAAACCGAAGAGGCGACTTTACAAAAAAATGGGTATCGAAAAACATGGGCCCAAAAATAGCCCATAATGGTTACCCATTACCCGAGTGTAACACATAGAAGGTGTACCACACTCTAACATTAAAATAGGCTCCACAAACATAACATCTCGGACCGGTGGGGGGGGGAGAATTTGGGAGATTTTCCCAAAGGAGAAACGAAGGAATTTTTCAAAGGGAAAAGCCCGCATGAAAAATTAGAACGGGAAAACCTACATCCAATGGGGTTTCGCCACATGTCCAAAGGGGAAAATGGTCAAAATGGCCCACGAAAATTTAGGAGGGAAAGGGCCATGCCTAATTAACACGTGCCACGTGTCCTCAACTCATCGGCCCGGCGGGGAAATTTTGGAAAATTTTCCAAAGGGCAAAATAAAGGAAAATGAAGCAGGATGGGCCCGTGCCCAATGATAACATGCCACGTGGCACCTAGAAAGGCAGAGCGGGGATTTTTCAGAAAATTTTCCCAAATGCAAAAAGGATAAAAATTTCAAATTTTTGCCCGCCAATCCGATTTACCTGTTTTTCCCTAAAACTTCAAATGGCCATATCTTTCACCCGAGCTCATTTTTTCACGTTCTTGATATAAATGGAAAGATGGTAAAATTCTCTACAATATTCTAGGGTAATTTTTGCATTTTTATGGAGTTTGGAGAGAGAAAATAAAAAAACACCTCCTGCGTGTGTGGTCATGGACGAATAAATGACGTTTGAACCACTTGTTTTTAATGAAGAATGGCTCGCATTCTCTCCTGCATGATTAAAAATGTTGGGGGATGGGCCTATAAGGATAACCATGTTGTTTTGATTGCATTTCATGTTTTCCCCATTTCTCTCTCTGGACTCATCCCTTACACTTTAAAAGCCGATTTGGCTCCTTTTGAAAGGGTTGAACATTTTTTTTTGTATTGCAAGCTCCCTTTTTCACCTTGGAAGTGATTTGGTGGAATATTAGACCTTTTCTAAGAACTACAACCTATTTTTACCTCTCAGGTGTTGTAATGCATGTATTTTGATATTAAAATGACAATGCAAGCTCTGTGAATGAGTTTCAATCCTCTGCTTATGTTGTTTTCTTCCTTTATGATCTTTCATTACATGTCATCAGTTTGTGCATGATGTTTTGTTGCATTTCCATGATTTGTGTCAATCTACAGAAGTAAAAAATGCTCACCACTCCTTTGGTGTATCACCTTATTAGCACTAGTTTCAATTTTTTTGCATTCTCCATCTCTGTCCACTTTGGAATTTAGAATATAATTTTGAGTTTGAAACCTCTGCGCATAGTATACTTGCAAGTGATATATCCGATCAAAGGAGTTTGAGGAACCAGCCTCTAATATGGAGATTCCTTTCCCATTTTTCAAGTCTCACACTTGGGGAGAGGATTCAATGTTGTGAAATCACATTGGATGCTTAAGATGATCAAACTAGAAAGTTGATCAACATCCGTGGGAAGTCTTTCTTGATTTGCAACAACAGTTTTGGGATGCCCGAAGTGGGACCTTAGAGGTCTTCATTTTCATTGCAACAAAATAGATGTGCATTTTTTGCAAGTTTCTTGCTTTAAAGAGATATAAACTACACATCTAGCACTCCAAGGAAGAAGAATCAGCTGGTTTTAGCATGCAGGCACTGAAAACTCATGAGAAGGATCACCACAAGGTCAAGAGTTAGAGAAGAAGAAGTGTTGTTTGAGTATCCGTAGTTATCCCCAAGAAGAAGGCAAAGAGGAAGGAAAATTTAGAGGTTCCCATCTCCACCAAATAGAACTCTTTCAACTCCTCCACTGGTAGGCCTTTCATTCAATCAACAAGGGTTTTGAGACCAATTAGAATGGCACAAAACAACCCCTATGTCAATTTCACTGCAGCACAGCCACTTTCTCTCAATGCATAGAATCGATCCCGGTTGCAGCATTGAAGAATATTCCATACTTTACTAGAGAAAATCAGACCACTCTAGTGATCATGTTAAGGATATTGCCAATTTTTATGCAATCCATGAGATCAATGAGATGCAAGTTGCTATCAAACTCACCGGCATCCTCATTGAAAGGAAAGATTTGCAATGGTTGAGAGTCTTTCCTTAGGTTCTATCCAAAATTGGAATCAACTATGCATAGCCCTCCATGAGTAGTTTGGAGATAAGGGAGACAACTTGTCCCTTTTGGAGCAGCTGACAACCATCAAGAGAGATCCCAATGAGCAGCTGACTGATTTTAACTTCAAATTTCAAAGGACTTGGGAGAGAATTCCAGTGGCAGTCAGGCCAACAGCAGAAGGTGCTTTCCTTTATTACCTTAAAGCTTTAAATTTTGATATTTCTATGTTAATTCAATCCATGGGAGGCACAACTATCCCCATTGCTTATAGCATTGCCATTAGAGCTGAAAATTGTTTGATTCAAGGTGACAAGCTAGCTCTGAACCTCTAATGCCATTATTTCCAAGTTTAGAGAGCCTAAATACTAGTCAAGCACCTATTTGAGCTCCTTTTCCCACTCCTAGAAATTAGAATTTGAATGAAGCTTCTACTTCATCTTCTAGTGCCTCAAATGAGCTTCAATAAGTCATGAAGAGTGTAAAATTTAGGTAACGAGCTGGTTACACTCAAGAGGCAAGAAGCCCAAAACTTTAGACCTTCTTTCCAGCCCCAAGATCAGCCTAACAGGCAGCCATACCAACCTCAAAGACCACCCAATCCAGCTGCAAATTTAAACCAAGCAAGGCCTCCTACCAACAGACCATTTCAGCCCTATAATCCCAATGCCATATCTGCCTCTAAGGCATTAGTGCTAGTACAAAACAACATAGCTCAAGAGTATGATTGGTGTTTCCCATGTAATGAACCTCATAACCAATCCATGTGCTTCAATTATGCCTTGAATCAAGCATTAATGGTGACAACAACTGGTCTGGAGGGTGAAGGTAGTCAAGGAAATAACTAGCAACAAGAAACATTCTAGCAATAAATACGGCTCAAATGATACCACACTTGTAAGGCGCGGGCGAGAAGATTTTTGTGGCATGAATCAAACAATTCCCCAAAGTGTTGCAGCCAACAAAAGTTAAAAAGGAGAAACTTGGGTGAAGAAAAACCATTGGCCCAAAGCAATCCTCAACCTTCTATCACCCCACAAACTATTGGCAAACAAAATTCAGCTCTAAGCACGCAAGGACTACCCAAGACAGCTTCTCGAGCCAGCTCAAATTCTAGTTGTTGCTGCTCATATACAAGGAATGAATGTGCGAGGCTAAGGGACAACAGAGAGATGCTTCATCTCCATTCAATATCATTGATCGGATGAAGAAGACAAATGTGAACATATCAATGTGGGAATCACTATCTATCCCGGCCAAAGAGATTTGTTTCAAGCTTCCATGAAAGACTCGGTCAACTTAAAATCAACAAGTCCAAATGCAAGAGAAGGTGCTCACAAATGCTTCCCAGCCTAAGGGGAATCATGGAGGACAACAAGGTAAAATGTTGAAGCCCCCTCCATTCTATGTTTCATTGATCATTGAAATCAATTAGTAAATAATTGCATGATTGATTCGGGGCAAGTAGTTTAGTAATTCCCAAGAAAATAGCTGATCAGTTGGGAATTCAGTATGAATTCATATCCAAAGGGGTAGTGTAATTGGATGGGACAGTAGTAACAATAGTTGGAGTGATAAAAAACTTGAGTCTTACTTTGCATGCATGCCCCAATGTTGTTGTTTTACAAGATGTCTCGGTAATAGACCTTCCACCACTCTTTGCCCTATGTTTGTCAAGGGATTTCATAGCTAATATTGGAGGTTACTTATCTATTGATTGGTCACACATGTTGTTCAGAAAAATATATGGAACCAAGGCCACAATCAGATCTGAACCTATTGTAAACTTTCACATTGAGCCTTACATTCCAAGTCAAATCAATACAAATTGTTCAAATTGATCAAGAGGATTATCCAAGCAATCGATGAAACCCGACATCAAGGTTGGAAGCATCTCATATTTGACTCTTGATGAATGGGAAAACAAGGTGCATTCTTTTTACCCTTATCAAGAAATAGAAGAATTTGAGCTAGGAGTCTATTGCATGCATGAAGAGAATCAACCTATTCCTAGCATCACCAAGCTAGACCACAAGGATGAAAATGAGGTATGGCGGTTATTTTTGATGGATCAAGGAGTAGACAAGGTGCGGAAGGGGAGCTATGCTTGTTTCACCTCGGGAGTTAAGTATTATTCATCTTTTAGATTTCAGTTTGCATGCTCTAATAACGTGCTGAATATGAATCCTTGATACAAGGATTGCATTGGTCAATCAAGAGAGGAATAAAGAACTTGCAAGTCTTTGGTGATAGTGAGTTGATTGTCAACTAGGTTAAGGGGCAGCATGCTGTTAAGAATGATCTACTCAATTGCTACAAGAACAGAGTGTGGGACCTCATTGAAGAGTTTTAGGTTTTGGCATAAAATCCATTCCTAGGAAAGAGAACCAAGCTGTGACAGGGCTTGCAGCAGTTAGGGCAGCCTTTGACATTGTTGAAAGCATTCGTAGAAAGATAAGGTACAACCAAACATCCATGTGATTATGAGGCCTTGATTCCAGACAACAATGTAAGTTGGAAAGTGTTTGAAAATGATCAGCAAATCATCCATTTTTTTGAAAGAAAAGGCTGAGTTCTCGGCTAAAAATTAGGAAAATTTGGAGCAGCGATGGTGACCAAGTGGTGCAACCGAGAACCAACAAACTTCCTAAGGGACTTATTACTTTGGAGTCCATTTTCAATCCTAATGACCAATTTAGGAAGGAGAAAGCAAACATCCAAATCAAGGAGAAGATTCAAAGGTGTCCATCTCGGTGGAAGAAGGCAAATCACTCCAAATTGGTAAGATGACAACCGAACAAGAAAGGTATGAGTTTATACAACTTTGTCAAGAATTCCCTGATGTGTTTTCTTGGAGCTATGATGATTTGAAAGGTTTCAATCCTGAGTTAGCTCAACACACCATTGAATTAGATCCAAATACTAAACCCATTAGGCAAAAACAAAGGCCAGTCAATCCACACATGGAGCCTCTCATGAGAAAATAATTAAATAAGTTGATAGAATCGAGAATCATATTCCCTATCAAGCATTCTAGTTGGGTTTCCAACTTGGTCCCAGTTAGAAAGAAGAGTGGGGAAATCAGATTGTGTGTTGACTTTAGAGATTTGAATAGGGCATCTCTCAAGGATCATTACCCACTTCCTTCCATGGAGCAGATTTTACAAGTTGTTGCTGGCTCTGAGAGGTTTTCATTACTTGATGGCTATTTAGGATACAATCAGATTATTGTGAAGGAAGAAGATCAGTTCAAGACAACCTTTACAACCAAATGGGGAACTTATGCATATAGGAAAATGCCATTTGGGCTATCCAACGCTGGAGCTACTTTCCAAAGGGTAATGGACATGGCATTCAAGGATTTGATTAACAACATAGTACTAATATATCTTGATGATATCACTATTTTTTCAAAAAATGCAGCAGACCACCTCTTTCATTTAAGACAAGTGTTCCAAAGGTGCGTAAGATTTGGAGTATCCTTGAATCCTAAAAGTGTATTTTCTATCCCATGAAGGAAAAATCCTTGGCCACATTGTCTCTAAAGAAGGATTGAAATTGATCCGAGAGATATTTGAAGCCATAAAATCACTACCATTTCCAAGCCATAAGAAGGCCCTTCAAAGTTTCTTGGGGAGAATAAATTTTGTTGGAGGTTTGTCCCAAATTTTATAGCCCTAGTTAAGCCTATCACCAAGATGTTAAAGAAAAACATAGCTTTCAAATGGACAAGTAGAAGGAAAGGAAATTTTTGAAGAAATCAAAGAAGCCATCTCTTAAGCACCAACTCTCATTAACCCAGATTTCTCCAAAGATTTCATCCTCTATGCATTTGGGGGTGGTGATATTATTTTTGCAATTTTGGTACAGCAGAATAAAGACAATGATGAGCAGCCAATTGCTTTCTTCAGCCAAAGCCTGGAGGATTATGAGGTGAGATATTCTTTCATTGAGAAGCATGTTCTTGTAGTAATCAGAAGCTTGAAGAAATTCAAGCATTTAGTTTCAAACAATAAGGTCCAATTGTTGGTTTCTCATGTGGGAGTTAAAGACTTCCTCCTCAACAAAGACTTGAATGAAAAAAGGACGGGGATGGATTACTCGTGTCATGGAGTATGACATAGAGATCAAAGTCACCAAGTTGGTCAGAGGAAAAGGATTGTGAGCAGCTGATTTTGAGAAAACAAAAGGAAGCATGCAATGAGAAGGAGGTTGTTTTGGCGTTGCAAGACAGCCATGAGCAAGGAAGCACTCAAGAAGAAAATAATGGTGTCCTCACTCCTTGCTGAACCCAAGGTATAACGCACTTCCTAAGCATAGGCCTATGCCCTCCCGAGATGAAAAAGACCCAAAGAAGACATTTCAGATTGCGGGATGTCCCATATGCCCTTGTTGATGGTGTTTTGTTCAAAAGGGATGTGAATGGAGTCTTCTTGAGATGCATTAGTACAAATCAGATTCATAGGGTGTTGGAAGAGTTCCATGGTGGACTAGCCGGTGGTAATTTTGCACCAAGAGTGACAACTCTAAAGGTCATGAGGGCTGGTTATTATTGGCCCAAGATTTTTAGTGATTTTTATGCATGGATCAAGAGGTGCAAGAATTGTGCATTCTTCACGGGTAAAGAGAGGCTAGCCGCCCTTCCATTGCATCCAATTTCAATTAACCACCATTCATGCAATGGGGTTTATACTTCATTAGAAGTCATTAATCCCAATTCAAGCCAAGGGCACAAATGGATTTTAACAACCATAGATTACTTCACCAAATAGAATGAAGTAGTAGCACTCAAGGAGGTGAATGAATCTAGCATCCTAGACTTTCATGAGGGAATAGAAACTAGATTTGGCATACCTACTACAATAATATCGAGATAATGCATTGGCATTCATTGGATCCAGGGTGATCTGAATGGGCCGTCAAGAATGAGATCTACCTAAGTACTTCATCAAACTATTACCCTTAGGGTAATGGCCGGTCGAGTCTACAAAAAGAACTTGTTGAGGATCATTAGGAGGACTCTTGATGAAAATCGAGGTCTTGGCATACTAAATTGAAGTCACTTTATGGGCTTATAGGATAAATCCCAAGAGATCTAAAGGTAACTCTCCATTTAAGATTGTTTATGGAAGAGAGGTAATTTTTCCCATGTCACTTGAGTTGCCAACATTGGAACTCATGAAATAGTTGGAGTTGTTGGAGTTTGAGCCCATGGAATTCAGATATGCAGAATTGATGGAGCTCTAAGAAATCGAAATCAAGCATCCCGAGCAATGGAGAAGGATCAAGATTTGATCAAGAAGACCTTTGATAGAAAGGCCAAGAATAGATCCTTCAGAGTTGGGTATCTAGTGTTAAAATGGGATGCGGATAGAGCAAAACCGGGAAGACACTTAAAATTTGATGCCATTTGGAGTGGCCCATACATGGTCACAAAGTGTAAGGACAGTAATGCTTTCCAATTGTCTTCATTGGATGGTGAAGAATTATAGATTCCAGTCAATAGAATCCATCTAAAGCATTACTACTAAAGGGAATTCTCCACCTTGTACATACTAGCTTAGGTTTCCATTCCTCTAAGTGCTTGTGCACATTGTTTTTCTGTAGTTTAGTTTTTCTTTCCCTAAGTGCTTTGGCACAAGCTTGCTTATTCACGGAAACATGTTTGCATGCCTTGCTCCATCAGATGATATTCCATCTCCCTCCTTGTAGTGTTCTAGTTAGTTGGGGTATCAAATAGAGAAAATGATGATTCCATGCCCAATGGATTGCTTCAAGCAACTGGTAACTTCATCCGGCAAGGCGGTGACCCCTCTGAGTCGCCAAAATTGTTATCCAAAATGTGCCCCTTGCTCATTTTGTGGCTAACTCCTTCCGTTCTTCCCTATCTTGTGCCTTAGACATAATTTTTGCTTTTCGGCACTCAAAATTTCTCGAAATGTCACCATTGGATAGAGCTCTTTCTCAGCTTTCTAGAAAGGTAAAGTTTTCCTCCTAACTCCATGTATTTTTGAAGTTATGGCTCAGCAGAGCTTTTGTGGGAAATTTTCCCCTGAAAGGCCCGCAACAAATGAGATGCCGCCACATGTCCAAGGAAGTGGCGGGGTTAGAGGAGAACTTGGTTTTTTACCAAGTGTTTTGGTGAAATTTCAAAAGGGAATATTTTTCCCGGGGCCTGCCAACGAATCAAGTGATGCCATGTGTCCAGGGGAGAAATTTGGAAAATTTGACTAAGTGTTAGCACATGGAAAATTTTGGAGGAAACGCCCGTGCCCAATAACAATGTGTCACGTGTTCTATGGAGCTATAATTTCGGAGGGTGGAGGAGAAGTTGGAATTTTGGCGAAGTGTTTCACCAAATTTAAAAGAAGAAAGTTTTGGCCTGCTGCCCCATTGACGAATCAGGAAAGGCCACGTGTCACGGCACTCGGAAAGACGGAGTGCAGGAGGAAATTGGGATTTTTTCCCCAAAGATTGTGAACAAAGTGAAAATTCTTGCGGAGGGCTCATGACCAATGACATGCCGCCACGTGTCTCAGACCGGTGGGGGTGGGGAGAATTTGGGAAATTTTCCAAAGGAGAAACAAAGGAATTTTTCAAAGGGAAAAGCTTGAATGAAAAATTCGAAGGGGAAAACCCACATCCAATGGGGTTTTTCCATGTGTCCAAAGGGGAAAATGGTCAAAACGGCCGTGGAAAATTTAGGAGGGAAAGGGCCGCACCTAATCAAGCCACGTGCCACATGTCCTCAACTCATCGGCCGGCGGGAAATTTTGGAAAATTTTCCAAAGGGCAAAATAAAGGAAAATGAAGCAGGATGGGACCGCGCCCAATGATAACGTGCCACGTGGTACCCAAAAAGGTGGAGCATGGGGATTTTTGGGAAATTTTCCCAAATGCAAAAAGGGTAAAAATTTCAAATTTTTGCCCGCCAATCCGATTGGCCTGTTTTGCCCTAAAACTTCAAATGGCCATATCTTTCGACCCAGATCTCGGCTTTTCACATTCTTGATATTAGTGGAAAGTTGGTAAAATTATATACAAGATTATGAGGTAATTTTTGCATGATTATGGAGTTTGGAGAGATAAAATCAAAAATGCCTCGCACGTGGTCATGGACGAAATGACGTTTCAACCACCGTTTTTAATGAAGAATGGCTCGCATTCTCTCCCAAAGATGATTAAAAATGTCGCAATGGGCCTATAAGGATGCCCATCTTTGTTAGTATTTCATTTCACATTTTCACACATTTCTCTCTCTTGGGCTCATCCCTTACACTGTAAAAGCCAGATTTGGCTCATTTTCAAAGGGTTGAACATTTTTTGTGTATAGCAGGCTCCCTTTTTCACCTTGGAAGTGATTTGGTGGAATATCAAACCTTTTCTAAGAACTGCAACCTATTTTTTTCTTCTCAGGTGTTGTAATGCATGTATTTTGATATTAAAATGATAATGCAAGCTCTGTGAATGAGTTTCAATCCTCTACTTATGTTGTTTGCTTCCTTTCTGATCTTTCATTACATGTCATCAGTTTGTGCATGATGTTTTGTTGCATTTCCATGATTTGTGTCAATCTACAGAAGTAAAAAATGCTCACCACTCCTTTGGTGTATCACCTTATTAGCACTAGTTTGAGTTTTTTTGCATTTTTCATCTCTATCCACTTTGGAATTTAGAATAGGATTTTGAGTTTGAAACCTCTGCATAGCTTGCAAGTGATATATCTGATCAGAGGAGTTTGAGGAACCAACCTCTAATCTAGATATTCCTTTCCCATTTTTTCAAGTCCCACACTTGGGAGAGAGGATTCAATGTTGTGCAATCACACTTTGGATGCTTAGGATGATCAAACTAGAAAGCTGATCAACATCCAGGGGTGTTGCTGATTTGCAACAACAGTGCAACCTTTGTGAAAAAGATTATTATTGGTTGATCTTACTTGGAGAAGAAGAGGTGTTGGAAACTCAACTGGAAGTATTATTCAAATTGGTAGAAGCACTATCAGGCATGATAGGCTCTACCCATTAATATTTCTTGCTTTCTTCTAAATGATTCATTAAAACAACTCTGGTCACTGGATATATATTTTTGCATGATGTGTTTGGTTATTTACTTGCATGCTTTCATGAAATCTATGTGGGTTTGGAATGTGAATCCTTTGCTGTTAATGATAGTATTTGGGAACTTTCTCTGTACTAATTATTAGAGGTATTCATGTGAATTTGTAGATGAAGATCTGTAGCTTGTATTTGAAGCTTTGTTTCTAGCATTCGAGACTAATGTTGAATGAACTGGCTTGTTTCTTTTTGGTTATAAATCTTTATGTAGCCTTGTGTTTCGTTAGCTTGAAGTGGAGCTCCGTAGTTGCTTTAAGCTTGTGTTGAAGCTTCGTGTTATGTTATGATTTTTTGTTGGGACTTTGTTTTGGCTTTGGACTGATTTGGAGCTTGGTGTAGTTATGAACTTCGGTTGAATCTTCGTATTCAACAACTGTATTCGTAATCAGTTCTTGTGAATGCTGAACTTACTATTGAGTTATTGAGTTTTGTTCTGTACTTACATTCTGAACTAGAATTTTATTCTCATTTAAGGATTTGAGAATACTTGGACTCATATTAGAGCATTGGTGTTTTGGTTTTGAGCTCATATTTAGGGCTTTGTGTTTCTTATAGGCTCGTATTTGATCTTGTGTTTGTCTAAGCCGGTGTTAGAGCCTTGTAAAGTCTGAACTTATGTTTGAAGCTCATATTCGACACTATACAGGTATTCCATTATTGTGTGTTCTGGATTTATGTTGGAATCGACGTGTTTACCTATATTGTGAGTTGGGTTTGGTTGGTATTTGGTTTTGAAAAGCTTTATTCTCTTTATAGATTGTTTGCTCAATAGGGGCTTGAGAGTTTAGTTTCGGTTTGAAGCTGATTTGGTAATCTCCTTGTAATCTCCTTCATGCCACTCCTTGAGTGTGATTGGTTTTTGTGCTTGTCCTTTGGACTGTACAACCTTATTTGAACTCAATAGGGTGAGAGAAATCGAAGTTTAACCTATCCTTCTCTATTCTGAGCAAACCCGTGTCTTGCGGAAAGCTTGACTGTTTTGTTCTTAATATTATAAGGGACAAGAATTATGTCTTGTAATGGGTTTGGTTGGTATTTTGATCATTTGGAATAGTTGAATAAAGTTTGATGTTATGGGAATGATGTATTACTCTCTTCGGAACTTCTTAATTGGTTTCTTGGGTTTTATTGGAAGTTGAATTTAAAACCTAGAATACTAAATCTTGTTTACGAGTATATATCTATAAATCTACTTTTGGATAATTTTGTATATTTGTTCTTGTTTGGGACATGAACTACATACTTCTTGTATCGAGCTGTTAAATCCGTGTAATAAGAATTCAATTCTTGAGTTCATAATTCCTTCTGCACTTGTATATCTTCTCTATTTGTGGATTCTTATTCCTTGAGGGGATCATAGAACAAATCTCTAGGTTTTAGGAAGAGAAATGAATATGAACCATGGGGACAATATATAGTTAGGGACTATACTGTGTATTTCTTTCTGAGATTTGAATTTGTACTTGAGCTTGGTGAATGGAAATAGGAAACCAACTTGTTAGTTTTGATTAGAAATTTGCGCAGTGCATACCTCTAACTCAAGGCATTCAGTTTTGTATTCTCTTTTGGGAACTAAGTAAAGAATTTATAAGTTTGAATTAGATAAGGGAATTCATTTCATAGTATAAATGAAATGAATTATGGATTGGGTCCTTTTCTATTTGAGATCCTTTTTATGTTGACTGTATAAGTTCATAGACTGAACTTCTCTTTAATTGACTCTCTTCTGAGATGGAAATTTCTTGTGGATTGGTTAAGAGATTTAGTTGCTAAAGTATAGCTTGGATTTATGGGTATTATAGTTTTAGATCTTTGCATTATATACAAAAGGTATGCCTGAAATTCATAGTCTTGTAAATGTATAATTTTATAATTATGAAATGAAAGTTGGAGATTTACTTGTATTGGTTGTGTAAATTATCTTGTATTTATGAAGAAGATGGAAATCCTATCTTGATGATATTCTTCATATCTGATTATATGCTTAATTTGGATAAACTCGATAAGTTAGATAAAGGGAATTAGTTTAATTTCCCTTAATAAGATGCATCTTGTTAAGTTGCATAAGATAACGATTTTTATCTAAACAATTCTAACATAGTAATGGAATGTGTAATGAATATGTAGTAAAACTATAGAAATTGTGAAAGATAAGAAGGGTATGATAAACCTAACACTTAATCGTAGAGGAAGACTCTTCCTCACTCAAAGGAATGTAATCTAAAGAATGGTGGCATGATTGTAAATCATTAGACTTCATTCCCCTATAAAGTCTACCACAGCTTGAATCTAATTGGTTCTTTACTACCTTCTTTGAATGGTTAAGCTATATTATAATGGAACTTATGATGTTGTTGTCATGTTTCTAGATATCTGTTTGTTAAACCAAGTAAAAAAACTTAAAAAGCAATCATAAGTTAAGGAAGTTCTTTAATGACTAATTGAATCAAATATAGAAAAGAACTTATGGAGTGTTGGATTAGGGTTTAGCAAGGTTGTTGTAATCTGTGTAATAATCCAAATTAATAATGTATTAATAACCTCCTTGGGGTATGTACATCATGATGAGGAATTTCTGTAGGATGTTGGCACATGCCAACTACGGACTGTACCTTTGAGAAGACATGGGTCTTCTTGAGGATACAACATTGCAGTTGACATGTGGCAACACCCTTCTGCATTGATCATCTAGATCTACACACAAATAAGGACTTGAACTTAGTTTCTCTCTAGGTTAAGTTAGTAGCATGTTTAGGATAGGTAGTAGCTTTCAATGGCTCAGGGTTCCTTGGCACATCCGGTTGACTTAGGTCAACCGAGTATGCCCATATACCCTAAGTCATTATGAGCATATTCCTATAATAAATTATGTTTCTAACCCAGACTAGGGTTAAACCTTGGGCAAGTGGATTGACGGTAGTCAGTAAAGACCAATCTAGATAACGGAAGAGTGAGGTGAAGGATGTATTATGGAATGATGAGTATTCTATCTAGGAATAGTAATATGAACATTGTGTTAAAAATATTTGGCCAAAGTATCACAAGATGTTGGTTGTGTTGTCCTTTATCACCTAGTTTAAAGCAATGTGATGTCAAATGAATATTGGTAATAATTAATCGATAGATTATTTAAACATATCACTCAATACTCGGAATAGGGTAAGGAACCAAGTATATGTAGTATACATAAAGTATTCAATACTTGAAGTTAACATGAGAGATCAATTGTAACCGAGTCATGGAATGAGAGATCGGTACTATCTTGAGTCATTACAACTGCATATGGTTATTTGTTATGAGATTGATTGGCATGGAATGTGTGTTCTAAAATATGTTTTATTTAGAAAAGAGAATATTATGTTTCAAAAAAAAATAAAAAAATCCCTTGTTTCTAAAGTCTTCAAATGGGAATGTTACACATCCTTACAAATAAGAGGGTGAAAATGTTGATAGCGATATGAAATCATGATATGAAGAAGCAAAGGCTGATTGAAGTATACCTTGAAGATTCTGAAGTTTTTGAGGTTAGTAGAGGGAATCTCGATGTTGGATTTTATTTTGGTGGGTTTAACTTGGATTCCCTTTATAAAAGTGATAAACCCTAGGAGCTTTCCGATGAAGATGCCAAATACACACTTAAGCATGGTTAAGGTGGAGGAAGTATTGGTTAAGTTGAGAAAATATAATTTCAAGTAAGGAGAGATGATCTCTACATTGTTTATATTTTCATAAGAGGTCATTAACATAATATTCCACAAGTGTTATGAATAAGATCATGGAAGATGTATTTCATTGTGCTTGATATGTGTCCTTTACATTTTTAAGTCGAAGGGCATGACGTGGTAACAGAAATTCCCCAAGGAGTAATGAAAATGTTTTCTAAGTGGTCTTCAGTTGCAATAAGGATTTTATTTTAACTAGATAATCCATCCATAAGGGAAATAATTTCATGGCAAGAGGTGAACTTGATAAGTTGATCAATCTTAGGGAGTGGGAAATTATTTTTAGGAAATGCGAGATTGAGATCTCAAAAGTCTGTCTAAATGTGTAACTTTCTAGAGGATTTGGTTATAGATAATGTATTAGAAACCCATGATGGATAGTCAATGTGTATTATTAAGTTGGTAAAAGAATACATTGCATCTCTTAATTTCTAAAGAGCGCTATATAAAGATGTATCCTATGTAGTTTTTATTTGTGGTGTGGTGTTAGGGAACATGATGATGTTTTAGATGAAAATAATAGGTTCAATACTTTGCATGTCATCATATGACCATGTGAAGGCTTGATTGTGTTGGGAAAGGAAAGTGGTAAAGTATTTCAATTCTTCTAAATCTAAGTATTGACAAACTATGACTATATAAGGGTCCTATGAAGTCCCGATGTTAACGCCGATAGTGTATTTGTTAAGGAGTGTTGATGTATTAGGTGGTAGGGTATTTTTAAGGTAATGATACTCTAACCTTGCATAGGATAAGATTGATTGGTCATCGTAGCATTGATGAATGTCAATAGTAGGGAATCCTCTTCCACCATTTCAGGGTAATACTAGTGGAATGCTTTTTGTTCCATCATTTGTATCATAAGTAAATAATCCTAAGGTGATAATGCTTACTAATAAAAGTTAGATGGGATGGAAATGAAATCATCCATGTAAATAGAGGGTTATGTGGGGATGAAAAGAGGGTTACTCTAGTTCTATTATCAGTCAAATATAACACTCATAGATGTGTACGAGGAAGGTTGAAACCTAATATCTACTTTTCATGTGGTTTACTGGGATTGGTTAAAGATAGGGTCATTTATTCCTTGTTCATAATGACCCATTCCAAAGCCTTTACAAGAACATTGATGAAGATATATCTATGCGAAATAATGGTTTTATAAGAACGAGAAATTAGATGTGAATGGTTTATCATCATGCTCAATGTAATTATATGGAGATGTAAGATCGATCCCTCCATGGAGACAAGATTAGTTTTAAGATGATGAGGGTTGAAGGAGATGGAATATCAAATGTTGGGATCATATATCCTAAGCATTCAAGTGTTGATATATGATTTCTTCTATAAAAGGATGTGTTCCTTTGATTGTGAAGTCATGCTTGATATGTACTACCGTATCTTCTTTGCAATTGAAGATCTTTGGTAGTCGAATATGATTGGACTCTTTTATTTATTTCATTTTTGCACCTAAGTTTAATCGATCTCTAATGAATTGTGGATTTATCCATCTATAAGACCCAGCCTTGGATCAGTGGCATTGATCCAAGAGATGCTTTAAGTTTATTCGGGATGAACAAAATTATAGACCTTACGCAGGTTGCAAGGTCTGAATGCGTTGAGTAAACTATTCCGAGTCTAACTCAGGCTGATCGTGTTAAATGAATTGGTTCCCGATATCGTAATATCAGGAAGGTCTTGATCGTGGGCCAGGTAATAAATTCAGATACATTTATTCAACTAGATTATTGGCCGTGCTAGAGTGAATCCTTTTTGTGAATGTAAATCTGTAGGTTCTTATTCTGAGCATTTTTAAATGTTAGACCTAAACTGGACTTATTAAGGTTAATAACCTAAGTGATGGGATTAGTGTTAATCTAACCTAGCCCTAAGCTTTAAGCTAAAAGTTCCTAAAGTTAGTAACCTAGTGCTAAGGAGGTTAGACTAAGTATCATCTTAAATCCTAACCTATGTTTCTAACCTAACAAATGTTAGTGAAGGAAGGGGACCTATGAAGGGGTAGTGCGAGCCATGGGCGGTAGTTTCTATGGCATTAAATGGGATGGATAAGCATGAAGGACAGGATATGGTGGAAGTTTCAAACGGCTAGCAAAAGCCGACGTGGCGTAGTCTCCAAAGCTAGAAATGGTCTTTCATTTGTTTTTGTCCATCGCCAACTATGGCGGTCGGTGGCAATGGCGATTGAGCGGGAATTTTGGAGTTAATGCAATTAATGAACTCGGTCTTCGAGCTCGGATTTCTCGGGAAGACATGCAAAATGGAAAACTGGTAGTTTGTTTGGTTTTTCATGCGCTCCGGTTTTCTCTCTGTTTGATCACTGGTTCTTCGCACCAGTCTACTTGGTGTTGCATGGAAAATATGAGAGTAACTAGCTCTTTTCTCTGGCAAGGAAAGTTTATAAGGCATGGAAATAACAAATTATTGTTGTTGAATCTAACGTGGAAAAAGAGGAGAAGGCTCGAGCTCTTTCAGTGGTCTTCCTCGGATTTTTAAGCAACATTACCAGGCATGTTAGGCCCTAACCTTTAAAAATCTTGCTTTCTTTCAAATGATTTCATTAGAACAACTCTGTTCAGATGATTTTTGGGTTCAGTTGGTTTTTATGGTAGCTTGTGTGATTTAGTTGTTGTATCTTCTTACTGGCTCGATTTTTCAAGTAAACCCTTGATGGGTGTGTATTGTGTTTCAAACTGTTGCACTATCTTGTTGTGTATTGCATTTCGGTTAGATTTTGAAGAAATGCTTGCAAGGAAAATACATGAATTCGGTTCTGTGGGAGTCCATGAATTGTTCTCTTGTTTGGTTCAGACTTCTGTCGATACCTTGCTGTTTTCACTTGTTGAAAAGGATACTGTTGGAATTCTTGAATGTACATGATATTTCGACTTCTGTATAAGTTATGTCATGAGTAATATATATTATTGATGTTGAACTTCTTGAAATGAAATTATGTCTTGGTTTCTGAAGAAGTACAGTCGTGAATACATTATGTTATTGAATCCCGTTGGAATCCTTGAGTTGATAGTATTTTGACTTCTGAAGGAGTTTTTGATTGAGAATATTACTTGGGTTTGACTCTTTTTGAACTATTGATGCGTATATTATGTTTTCCTTTCTAAATAATCTCAGTTGTGAATACTGTTATGACTCTTGAGTTGTGGTCGCATGAAAGTAACTTCAATCTAAACCTTGTTTTGAGCATTAGTGGTATGGATACTGTTGGAGATTTGAAATGTTGCGAGTTGGCTTGATTATCGGTTTAAACCCTCGCATGCATGCATAACGCCTGAATCCTATTTTATATTCTTGTGTCCCTTTCGCACCGCTCAAAGTGGAGAGTAAAGGAAGGGCTTTCTTTTCAAACTTTACTTGGTTTGAGACTTTGTTGTAATCCAAAGTAGCTTGGCATAGGATGAAACTTTGAGGAAAATACTGTTATGGAATTTCGGCTTCTGTGAAGACCTTGTTGAGATTATTTTCTGGAAAACGACTTCTAATATAAGTCATGGCTATATTATCAAAAGAATTTGTTCCAGTTAAATGAGGCTGTGCATGTTGTGTTAGATTCGGTATGAATGTCACTATATATGCATAAGGAAACATCATTGTATTAATGTTATTGAGTCTCTTGTTTGACTGTGATAAAGAGGTTATTCTTTGATTTCGGCTTTTGATCTAAGTCCTTGCAAAGTTTTAGTAGGGACTAGATTGAGCTGTATGTTGCTGAGTGGGATTGTTGTCATGTTTGTGCATGATTACGTCTTCTGTTAGTATGAATATCTAGTCGTGAGCTTGACTGAACTAAAGAGCTGTTAACTGTACCTCGACAAGCGATGGCATTGGATATTTTCTCATTTGTTGATTAGTATGGAAGGTTATGTGGAGTCTATTTGATAGATTATTCATCACTGCCTCGGCGCGAGAGCTACTGTATTGCTAGTAAGCTACAGGAAGTTGTTATATTTAAATTTTAACAAAACTGTGGTTCTTCTTGTGGTCTCGTCTGACTTATTCGTATGCGTATAAGGTGAATGCTTTACTCTTGAGGAGACGGTACAGTCATGAGCTTGATTGGAAGGGAAATATGA
Organism: Taxus wallichiana var. yunnanensis; assembly: GCA_018340775.1. Taxonomy (NCBI): domain Eukaryota; kingdom Viridiplantae; phylum Streptophyta; class Pinopsida; order Cupressales; family Taxaceae; genus Taxus; species Taxus wallichiana. The sequence goes on along the minus strand of CM031237.1, from coordinate 96,234,896 downwards.
ATGACTCGTTTTCTTTCTCTTCTGTTGTAAAGTATTTGTTGATATATTTTTATCTAACTTTTGGAATTGTTTTAACATACTGATGGAATCATGAATTTTTATGATATTCATTTTACTATGTTGAATGTAATGGTCTGTCTGATGTTTGTTGTCCTTGGGATTCAGATGGATAGTTGTTTTAGATGCATTTGTTCTTCTTGGTCACTAACGTTTATGATGAAATATCTGGAAGGTATCTAGGACTATTTAGTAACTATAATATGAGTTACGCGTGTATAGTTTTATTGTATTACAAGAGCATAATCTGAAATATGTTTACATGTTTGGTGAATTGATTTCATTTAAACAGGTTGTTTAATGAAAATAATTGATGGATTGCAATTGTTTTAAGAGTTAGTGCTTATCATGCTCAGTTCATCGAACTGACCCATGTTGACAATTTTTGCAGATGGTTGCCGTAAGTGGTAAAAGCTCACAGATCTGATAGGATGATCAGATTGTTTGATTTGGTTTTATGATGAATTACAACTTGATTCTCTGAATGTACTACTTGTAGAAAGATGTTCTTTTTCTGTTGAGTATTGTATCAAATGTGCTGAATGCATAAAATGTATTTGATTAGCTTGAGAGGAATGAAAAGAGATATTTGTTACTTATATGTTAGTATTCGTATCTTGATAAGTTTGACCTTCTTCGGTTCAAATGATCTTGAGAGCATTGTTATTATTGTATAATTTGGAGACTTTTGTGATTATCAATGTAAGCTTGCAAGAATATGTGACTGAATACTTATGATTGTTTAGTAGTTCTAGTATGTTCTATCTAAAGCTAAATTGGAATTTAGATCACTGTCTTTCTGGAAGCTAGGGTTAAAATAAACCTGAACAGAAGCTAAACGAGCTGAATAAATTATTACTTCCTAGTCTTGTTCTAAGTCAAGACAACGTTTAATTGGAATCTTAATCACTTTATCTCGATACTAATAAGTAAGATAAGATTTCAGCTATGAGAAAAGATATAAACCTAAAAGGGTTTGGTTAGCAATCTCATGTGAAGATTGAGGGTTATTGTCCAATTCGTTGATTTAGAATTATGTATATTCTATGAACTCCTCAAGGGACCTCTAGTCTTAATAACTTCTCTTGTGTAATGGGTTTTACTAAGAAAGGTAATTCTAAGGTGAGGAACCCAGGGATTGGGAAAGACTACCCTTAAGGGAGCATCTTATGGTATAATTTTAACTCAACGTATGTACCACTTATTAATAAGTAGATCTTTTCGAGGCGGATTTAAAGGTTGATGGCACAAGTCAACTGCAGGTTTACCTTCAAGAAGATTAGGATCTTCTCGAAGATACAACAATGCAGGTGACTTATGACGACACCCTTTGCATTGATCGTTAAGATTTACACCTTAAACTCGAACAAGTTACTCTGGGACTGATTAGGAATGTGGTCACGTTATAAGGCTGCCCTAGGAGACTCGGGGTATCTTGACACACTGGATTAACTAGGGTTGACCCAGTATGTCAGCGTATCCCTAGTCCTCGGGAGCATCCCTATAACGTTGTCATCTTACTAATCCATTCCTGAGTGAATAACTTGGGATAGGAGAGACTGACAGAAGTCAGTATAAGACATTCTACATAACATAGGAATGGGGTGAAGGACGTATTCCAGATTGACGAGTATGCCGTCAAGGAATACGAGACATAAGCATTATGTTTCAAATCTTTGGCCAAAGTATCGCAAGCTGATTGATTGCATTGTCCTAAGTCACCTAGTCTAAGGGATGAGATGCCGATGAATAATGGTAAATTTATTCGTATAGGTTCCTTAGACAGAGCATTCTCAATCCTTAGATTAGGGAAGAGAACCGCAAGAGTGATGTGTTAAATAAAAACACCAACTCTTAATAAACATGAATAGATCGGTAGATTACCGAGTCATGGAATGAATAGATCGGAGGTACTCCAGTCATTACAAATCGCATATGGTTATCTGTTATGAGAATGGTTGTTTTGATTTGTGAGTTCTAAATTATGTATTTAGAACCAGAAGCATTTATAAAAAAAATTTACTTGTTCTAATGTATAAAAATGAGGATGTTACATCTTGGTATCGTAGTCAAGGTCACAGCCTCTCGGGCCTATCAGTGTCCATAATCTGATAAAACCTGAATTTTCTTGTAATAGAAAATGGTTAGAACAAGGGGGAACGTTGTGAATAATGCTCCACCTAAGGAGGGGTGCAATAACCCAAAACTTGATGAGATCCTTGCTGCCCTGTTGGACACAAGAGATCGCTTAGCCAGACTTGAACATAAAGAGGATGGGAAATGAGGAGGATGATGAAGTTAGTAATCACAATCAGCAACCTCCTGAGGACAACCCCGATATGGGTGTTGATATTAATGCTGGAAATGCACCTGTCCAACTAAAAAACAAAAAGGCCAGGTTGGCAAAAGAACTCACTAATGATATAAAAAGGATAAGCCCACCTAAGTATGATGGCACCACATTAGGAGATGGAGCTGAGAACTGGCTCAATGAAATGGAGAAGTACTTTGCAATAAGAAACTTCTCGCAGGAAACCAAAGCTATTTGGGAGCCTATCGCCTTTCCCACGAAGCATCTTCATGGTGGGATAGCCGTAAAGTGAGCTAAATATTGATGAGACCAATATTACTTGGGATCAATTTAAAGGCTATTTTAGGCAACGTTGGCTGCCACAACTTTTCTATGATCAGAAAATGACAGAATTCCAGAACTTAGCTCAAGGGAAGCTAACGGTAACTGAATACTGGGAGCGGTTTACAAAACTCCTTAAGTATGTACCGCAAAGATCAAACCGACGAGAAGTTCGAATATGGAAATTCATCATGGGATTGAATCTCGTGATAGGGGAGAGGTCGATGTTCACACCCAACCACTATGGAAGGAGTTGTTGAAAAGGCCATAAGACAAGAACAAAATTAAAGGCTATTTCGCTCATAAAGAGGAAGTGCGAAGAAGATTGCAAAACCCTTCTTCAACCTCTCTCGCACCCAAAAAGGGACCATGGAAAAATTTTGGAAACAAAAGTAAGTTTCAGGGGATAATAGTAAGAAACCAAGAGCAAATAAGCCTCATAGAAATGTAAGGGATAATTTTACCAAAATTATAACAATGGGTAGAAGCCCTATGGAGGACAACGTGATAATTACAAGGTCGAGGCAATTTTGAGCCTAAAAAGGGACCCGTAGGAGGCTCACATAATTGTGGCAAAGACCACTATGCAAATCAAGCCCTTTAAGAAGGATGATCGTAATCAAGCAAAGATAAGATACATGCCGCAAAGAGCGCATAAGCAAGTGTGAAAAGCAAGTGACACCTATAGAAGTTCCGGTAAGTTATTTGGCATACCCGCTACTATTCTTTTTGATACAGAGCTACCGAATGTTTTATTTCCAATAAACTTGCTTCTAAACTTAAAAGAAAAGTAGGAAAATGGATAAATCTTGACCGTATAAAGATGGTAATAACTCTGCTTCATACAAAGTGAGTATGTGTCTTTTTGGGGCAGTCCTTGACTTACCTAACTTTTCCATGGAAGTTGACTCTATGTTACACCTTTGGGATCGTATGACATTGTCATCGGTGTCAATTGGTTAGCTGACCATAAAGCAAAAGTAGACTATTATGAAAAGAACATAAAATGTTTAGATGATCAGCTGGAAACAACAGAGATTCAAGGTGTGAAACGGGAAATTTCAGTTAGAAAACTGTCAGCTATGCAGCTTAAAAAGGCTAAAAAAAAAGGATGTACCCTTTATGTAGTAAAGATATCTAAATTTTCAGAAGAAGATGGTGATTCCATGAAACGATTTCCTCTGCTACAAAGTTTCAGGGATGTTTTTCCGGAAGAATTACTAGGGTTACCACCCAAGAGGGAATTTGACTTCACCATCGAAATCAAACCAGGAACAAAACCTATTTCCAAAGCACCTTATCGGATGACTACTACAGAGTTAGTCGAGCTTAAGGCACAATTGCAAGAAATTTTGTCTAAAGGTTTGATTAGACCAAGTGTTTCACCTTGGGAGCACCCGTAATATTTGTGAAAAAGAAGGATGGAACACTTAGGTCAGTGGTATTGATTATCGGATGTCAACAAAGCAACAATCAAGAACAGATATCCACTTCCAAGGATCGATGATTTATTTGATCAGATGCGTGGGGCAGCGGTTTATTCTAAGATAGATCTTCGATCTAGTTATCATTAGTTAAGGATTAAAGAAGAAGATATTCATAAAATAGCTTTCCGAACAAGGTACGGACATTATGAATTCACGGTTCTACCCTTTGGATTAACTAATGCACCCACAACTTTTATGAACTTAATGAACAATATCTTTCAAGAATATTTGGACAAGTTTGTACTTGTATTCTTGGACGATATTCTCATTTATTCTAAAAGCGTTGAGGAGCACAATGAGCATTTGAAGATAGTTTTGGGAATTTTGAGAAAAAGAAAGTTGTATGGTAAGTTATCCAAATGTTCTTTCTTTGATTCAGAAGTTCACTATTTGGGTCATGTCATAAGTAAAGAAGGAATTGTCAGTAGATCCTTCAAAAATAGTGGCAATAACTGAGTGGCCTGCACCAAAGAATGTGCACGAAGTAAGAAGCTTCATGGGTCTTGCTGGTTACTATAGAAAATTTGTTAAGGATTTTTCTAAAGTGGCTGCACCAATAACTTCATTACAGAAGAAGGATAAGAAATTTATTTGGAATGATAAGTGCGAAGTGGCTTTCAAAAGTCTAAAAAGCCAGTTGACTTCCGCACCTATATTAGCTGTACCAGACCCTAATGGGAGCTTTACTGTTGTAACGGATGCTTCTGGGGAAGGCCTTGAGGTGTTTTTGTTACAAAATGATCAAGTCATAACATATGAAAGTAGAAAACTTAAGTTACATGAGCTGAATTATGCTCCTCATGATTTGGAGCTTGCACGCCATTGTTCATGCGCTTCAAGTCCTGAGACACTATTTACTTGGGAAACCTTTTGAGTTGAAAACTCGATCACTTAGGACTGAAATATATTTTTACTCACCTAATCTAAATGCCAGACAGAGAAGGTGGTTAGAATTTTTATCACAATATGATTTTGATATTAGCTACATCAAAGGGAAGGAGAATAGAGTAGCAGATGCTCTAAGTCGTAGGAGGCACATTTCTACTCTTATAACATTAAGAACTCAGTTTAAGGATGAGGTAAAAGTGCCTCAGAATCATATACATACTTTCAAAGAAGTAAAAGCAACGCTTTTGCAGTAGAACCTAATGATGAAAGGTATAAAGGTTTTCATTTTGATAATGAAGGAATCTTGCGTTATGAAAACAGGTATACGTACTTTGTTGAATGATTTGAGAAAGAAGTTGTTAGTTGAATTTCATAATTCACCTTTCTCTCTGACACCCGGTATCACAAAAATGCTTGCTGATCTCAAACAACAATACTTTTGGAAAGGTATGAAAAAGGATGTCATTGATTTTGTGACTCATTATCTGGAATGTCGCGGTTAAGGCGTAACATATGCACCCTACTGGATCATTATATCCTCATAAAGATACCGCAGACAAATGGCAAGTAATAACATGGACTTTGTACAAGGGTTACCTATGTCCAAGAATAAACATGATGTTATCCTAGTAGTTGTAGACAAACTAACTAAGGTAGCTCATTTCATCGCTGAAATCTAAAGGATGATTCACCAAAGGCTTAGCCAAGAGATTCGTACACAAATTTTCAGATTGCATGGTGTACCGTAATTGATTATATCCGACAGGATCCTAGAATGACGCCAAGATTTTGGCAAACACTTAATACAGCTCTTGAATGAAACTAAACTTCAGTTTCGTGCATATCATCCGGAAACGATGGACAAACTAAGAGGGTAAATCAAGTGTTGAAGACATGTTGCATGTAATGTATTGCATGGATCAACAAAGATAAATGGGAAGAGTATCTTCCATTAGTTGAATTCGCATACAACAACACTTATCACTCATCTCTTAAAATGGCACCATTTGAAGCACTTTATGGAAGAAAGTGCGTAACTCCCTATTAGTTGGGATAGTGTAGAGGATAGAGTGGTAATTGGACCAGAGATTCTCACCGAAATGGAACAAGCAAGTTAAGCTGATTCGTGAACGATTAAAGGAAGCAAATGATAGGCGTAAGAGCTATGCTGACCTTAAGCGGGTTGATCAAGGTTTGAGCTTGGTGAGAAGGTTTTTCTTCGTGTTAAACCCAAAGAGTTCTATAACTTTTGGCAAGGCTGCCAAGTTGTCACCTCGATTCGTGGGACCTTTCAAATTGTCAAAATAATCAATCCTCGTAGCTTATCGATTAGCATTACCACCGCTTTATCTCACATGCATGATGTTTTCCATATTTATTTGCTTAAGAAATACGTTTGAGATCCACACATGTTTTAAATTGAATTCCTCACAGTCCAAGACCCAGAATAATCGTGGTTAAACCCACACGAGTGCTAAACTCACCAATCATTTGAGAAATCATGAAATACAAGAATGTAAGGTCCAATGGGACCAGTTTAACGAAGAAAGTGCAACTTGGGAAAATCTGAAGAGATGAAAATTGCTTTTCCTTTTCTTTTTCAACAAATGAAATCATTGACAAAACATTTCTTTTATGAACTTATCTTTTCAAGTTTATATGAAAGCCGATGGAGGCAAACATTATTCAGTGAATAAAATGTGTGTCAGACATTGATTTCTGAACTATTCAAGTTGGAAATAGTCGCATTGTTTTGTGAACTAATAAATTGGTTGACCAAGGTTAATCAAATATGTAATCATCGGACGATGAATCTTTTAGAGGGAAGCATGTAACACTCTAAACTCATTGTTACTTCCTCCCGAGCATTCAAGTGTTGATATATGATTTCTTCGTAAAAAAGATGTGTTCCTTTGATTGTGAAGTCATGCTTGATATGTACCGTATCTTCTTTGCAATTGAAGATCTTTGACTCGAGTCGGAATATGATTGACTCTTTTATTTCTTTCATTTTTGCACCGAGTTTAATCGATCTCGAATGAATTGTGGATTTATCCATCTATAAGACCCACCTTGGATCAAAGCTGGCATTGATCCAAGAGATGCTTTAAGTTTATTCGATGAACAAAATTATAGACCTTACGCAGTTGCAGTAAGGTCTCGAATGCGTTGAGTAAACTATTCCGGAGTCTAACTCAGGCTGATCGTGTTAAATGAATTGGTTCCCGATATCGTAATATCAGGAAGGTCTTGATCGTGGGCCAGGTAATAAATTCAGATACATTTATTCAACTAGATTATTGGCCGTGCTGGAGTGAATCCTTTTTGTGAATGTAAATCTGTAGGTTCTTATTCTGAGCATTTTTAAATGTTAGACCTAAACTGGACTTATTAAGGTTAATAACCTAAGTGATGGGATTAGTGTTAATCTAACCTAGCCCTAAGCTTTAAGCTAAAAGTTCCTAAAGTTAGTAACCTAGCGCTAAGGAGGTTAGACTAAGTATCATCTTAAATCCTAACCTATGTTTCTAACCTAACAAATGTTAGTGAAGGAAGGGGACCTATGAAGGGGTGCGAGCCATGGGCGGTAGTTTCTATGGCATTAAATGGGATGGATAAGCATGAAGGACAGGGATATGGTGGAAGTTTCAAACGGCTAGCAAAAGCCGACGTGGCAGAGTCGCCAAAGCTAGAAATGGTCTTTCATTTGTTTTTGTCCATCGCCAACTATGGCGGTCGGTGGCAATGGCGATTGAGTGGGAATTTTGGAGTTAATGCAATTAATGAACTCGGTCTTCGAGCTCGGATTTCTCGAGAAGACATGCAAAATGGAAAACTGGTAGTTTGTTTGGTTTTTCATGCGCTCCGGTTTTCTCTCTGTTTGATCACTGGTTCTTCGCACCAGTCTACTTGGTGTTGCATGGAAAATATGAGAGTAACTAGCTCTTTTCTCTGGCAAGGAAAGTTTATAAGGCATGGAAATAACAAATTATTGTTGTTGAATCTAACGTGGAAAAAGAGGAGAAGGCTCGAGCTCTTTCAAAGGGTCTTCCTCGGATTTTTAAGCAACATTACTGTGCATGTTAGGCCCTAACCTTTAAAAAATCTTGCTTTCTTTCAAATGATTTCATTAGAACAACTCTGTTCAGATGATTTTTGGGTTCAGTTGGTTTTTATGGTAGCTTGTGTGATTTAGTTGCTGTATCTTCTTACTGGCTCGATTTTTCAAGTAAACCCTTGATGGGTGTGTATTGTGTTTCGAATGCACTATCTTGTTGTGTATTGCATTTCGGTTAGATTTTGAAGAAATGCTTGCAAGGAAAATACACGAATTCGGTTCTGTGGGAGTCCATGAATTGTTCTCTTGTTTGGTTTGATTTCTATTGATACCTTGTTGTTTTCACTTGTTGAAAAGGATACTGTTGGAATTCTTGAATGTACATGATATTTCACTTCTGTATAAGTTATGTCATGAGTAATATATATTATTGATGTTGTTGAACTTCTTGAAATGAAATTATGTCTTGGTTTCAAGAAGTACAAATGTGAATACATTATGTTATCAATCCCGCTGGAATCCTTGAGTTGATAGTATTTTGACTTCTGAAGGAGTTTTTGATTGAGAATATTACTTGGGTTTGACTCTTTTTGAACTATTGATGCGTATATTATGTTTTCCTTTCTGAATAATCTCAGTTGTGAATATTGTTATGACTCTTGAGTTGTGGTCGCATGAAAGTAACTTCAATCTAAACCTTGTTTTGAGCATTAGTGGTATGGATACTGTTGGAGATTTGAAATGTTGCGAGTTGGCTTGATTATCGGTTTAAACCCTCGCTGTGCGTGCATAACGTTCAGACTCCTATTTTATATTCTTGTGTCCCTTTCTGTCCGCTTCTGTGGAGAGTAAAGGAAGGGCTTTCTTTTCAAACTTTACTTGGTTTGAGACTTTGTTGTAATCCGAAGTAGCTTGGCATAGGATGAAACTTTGAGGAAAATACTGTTATGGAATTTCAGCTTCTGTGAAGACCTTGTTGAGATTATTTTCTGGAAAACGACTTCTAATATAAGTCATGGCTATATTATCAAAAGAATTTGTTCCAGTTAAATGAGGTTGTGCATGTTGTGTTAGATTCGGTATGAATGTCACTATATATGCATAAGGAAACATCATTGTATTAATGTTATTGAGTCTCTTGTTTGACTGTGATAAAGAGGTTATTCTTTGATTTCGGCTTTTGATCTAAGTCCTTGCAAAGTTTTAGTAGGGACTAGATTGAGCTGTATGTTGCTGAGTGGGATTGTTGTCGTGTTTGTGCATGATTACGCTTCTCGTTAGTATGAATATCTAGTCGTGAGCTTGACTCGAACTAAAGAGTTGTTAATCGTACTCGACAAGCGATGGCATTGGATATTTTCTCGCTTTGTTGATTAGTATGGAAGGTTATGTGGAGTCTATTTGATAGATTATTCATCACTTCTGCCTCATGCGAGAGCTACTCTATATTGCTAGTAAGCTACAGAAGTTGTTATATTTAAATTTTAACAAAACGTGGTTCTTCTTGTGGTCTCGTCTCGACTTATTCGTATGCGTATAAGGTGAATGCTTTACTCTTGAGGAGACGGTACAATATGAGCTTGATTGAAGGGAAATATGAATGACTCATTTTCTTTCTCTCTCTCGTTGTAAAGTATTTGTTGATATATTTTATCTAACTTTTGGAATTGTTTTAACATATCGATGGAATCATGAATTTTTATGATATTCATTTTACTATGTTGAATGTAATGGTCCTGTCTCGATGTTTGTTGTCCTTGGGATTCGATGGATAGTTGTTTTAGATGCATTTGTTCTTCTTGGTCACTAACGCTTATGATGAAATATCCGGAAGGTATCTAGGACTATTTAGTAACTATAATATGAGTTACGCGTGTATAGTTTTATTGTATTACAAGAGCATAATCTGAAATATGTTTACATGTTTGGTGAATTGATTTCATTTAAACAAAGTTGTTTAATGAAAACAATTGATGGATTGCAATTGTTTTAAGAGTTAGTGCTTATCATGCTCTACTTCATCGAACTGACCCTTGTTGACAATTTTTGCAGATGGTTGCCGTAAGTGGTAAAAGCTCACAGATCCGATAGATGATCTGATTGTTTGATTTGGTTTTATGATGAATTACAACTTGATTCTCTCGAATGTACTACTTGTAGAAAGATGTTCTTTTTTCTGTTGAGTATTGTATCAAATGTGCTAATGCATAAAATGTATTTGATTAGCTTGAGAGGAATGAAAAGAGATATTTGTTACTTATATGTTAGTATTCGTATCTTGATAAGTTTGACCTTCTTCGGTTCAAATGATCTTGAGAGCATTGTTATTATTGTATAATTTGGAGACTTTTGTGATTATCAATGTAAGCTTGCAAGAATATGTGACTGAATACTTATGATTGTTTAGTAGTTCTAGTATGTTCTATCTAAAGCTAAATTGGAATTTAGATCACTGTCTTTCTGGAAGCTAGGGTTAAAATAAACCTGAACAGGAAGCTAAACGAGCTGAATAAATTATTACTTCCTAGTCTTGTTCTAAGTCAAGACAACGTTTAATTGGAATCTTAATCACTTTATCTCGATACTAATAAGTAAGATAAGATTTCAGCTATGAGAAAAGATATAAACCTAAAAAGGGTTTGGTTAGCAATCTCATGTGAAGATTGAGGGTTATTGTCCAATTTCATTGATTTAGAATTATGTATATTCTATGAACTCCTTGAAGGGACCTCTAGTCTTAATAACTTCTCTTGTGTAATGGGTTTTACTAAGAAAGGTAATTCTAAGGTGAGGAACCCAGGGATTGGGAAAGACTACCCTTAAGGGAGCGTCTTATGGTATAATTTTAACTCAACGTATGTACCACTTATTAATAAGTAGATCTTTTCGAGGCGGATTTAAAGGTTGACGGCACAAGTCAACTGTAGGGTTGTACCTTCGAGAAGATTAGGATCTTCTCGAAGATACAACAATGCAGGTGACTTATGACGACACCCTTTGCATTGATCGTTAAGATTTACACCTTAAACTCGAACAAGTTACTCTGGGACTGATTAGGAATGTGGTCACGTTATAAGGCTGCCCTAGGAGACTCGGGGTATCTTGACACACTGGATTAACTAGGGTTGACCCAAAGATGTCAAAGCCGTATCCCTAGTCCTCGGGAGCATCCCTATAACGTTGTCATCTTACTAATCCGCTCCCGAGTGAATAACTTGGGATAGGAGAGACTGACGTTAGTCAGTATAAGACATTCTACATAACATAGGAATGGGGTGAAGGACGTATTCTAGATTGATGAGTATGCCATCAAGGAATACGAGACATAAGCATTATGTTTCAAATCTTTGGCCAAAGTATCGCAAGCTACTGATTGCGTTGTCCTAAGTCACCTAGTCTAAGGGATGAGATGCCGATGAATAATGGTAACAATTATTCAGATAGGTTCCTTAGACAGAGCATTCTGAATCCTAGATTAGGGAAGAGAACCGCAAGAGTGATGTGTTAAATAAAAACGCCAACTCTTAATACACATGAATAGATCGGTAGATTACCGAGTCATGGAATGAATAGATCGGAGGTACTCCGAGTCATTACAGCTACATATGGTTATCTGTTATGAGAATGGTTGTTTTGATTTGTGAGTTCTAAATTATGTATTTAGAACCAGGAAGCATTTATCAAAAAAAAAAAAAAAAATTACTTGTTCTAATGTATAAAAATGAGGATGTTACATCTTGGTATCGAGCTAAGGTCATGAGCTCTTAGACCTATCAGTGTCCATAATCTGATAAAACCTAAATTTTTTGTAATGAGAAAATGGTTAGAACAAGGGGGAATGTTGCGAATAATGCTCCACCTGAAGGAGGGGCGGCAACAACCCAAAAACTTGATGAGATCCTTGCTGCCCTGTTGGACACAAGAGATCGTTTAGCTATACTTGAACAACAGGTGATGGGAAATGAGGAGGATGATGAAGCTAGTAATAACAATCAACAACCTCCTGAGGACAACCCCAATTTGGGTGTTGATATTAATGCTGGAAATGCACCTGTCCAACCAGAAAACAAAAAGGCCAGGTTGGCAGCAGAACTCACTAATGATATAAAAAGGATAAGCCCACCTAAGTATGATGGCACCACATTAGGAGATGGAGCTGAGAACTAGCTCAACGAAATGGAGAAGTACTTTGCAATAAGAAACTTCTCAGAGGAAACCAAAGCTATTTGGGGAGCCTATCAGCTTTCCCACGAAGCATCTTCGTGGTGGGATAGCCATAAAGCTGAGCTAAATATTGATGAGACCAATATTACTTGGGATCAATTTAAAGGCTATTTTAGGCAACGTTGGCTGCCACAACTTTTCTATGATCAGAAAATGACAGAATCCCGTAACTTATCTCAAGGGAAGCTAACGGTAAGAATCGAATACTAGGAGCGGTTTACAAAACTCCTTAAGTATGTACCACAAGATCAAACCGACGAGAAGTTCGAGAATACGGAAATTCATCATGGGATTGAATCCGTGATAGGGGAGAGGTCGATGTTCACACCCAACCACTATGGAAGGAGTTGTTGAAAAGGCCATAAGACAAGAACAAATTAAAGGCTATTTCTACTCATAAAGAGGAAGTGCGGAAGAATATTGCAAACCCTTCTTCAACCTCTCGCACCCAAAAAGGGACCATGGAAAAGTTTGGAAACAAAAGTAAGTTTCTGGGGATAATAGTAAGAAACCAAAGTAGCAAATAAGCCTGCTGGAAATGTAAGGGATAATTTTACCAAAAATTATAACAATGGGTAGAAGCCCTATGGAGGACAACGTGATAATTACAAGGCTGGAGGCAATTTTGAGCCTAAAAGGGACCCGTAGGAGGCTGCTACAATTGTGGCAAAGACCACTACGTAAATCCGCCCTTTGAAGAAGGATGATCATAATCAATAAAGATAAGATACATGCCAGTAGAGTAAAGCAGCATGCAAGTGAAAAGCAAGTGACACCTATAGAAGTTCCGGTAAGTTATTTGGCATACCCGCTACTATCCTTTTGATACATGAGCTATCAATGTTTTATTTCCAATAAACTTGCTTCTAAACTTAAAAGAAAAGATGGGAAAATGGATAAATCTTGGACTGTACAGTATGGTAATAACTCTGTTCATACAGTGAGTATGTGTCTTTTTGGGGCAGTCCTTGACTTACCTAACTTTTCCACGGAAGTTGACCTCTATGTTACACCTTTGGGATCGTATGACATTGTCATCGGTGTCAATTGGTTAGCTGACCATAAAGCAAAAGTAGACTATTATGAAAAGAACATAAAATGTTTAGATGATCACTGAAACAACAGAGATTCAAGGTGTGAAACGGGAAATTTCAGTTAGAAAACTCACAACCATGCAGCTTAAAAGGCTAAAAACAAAGGGTGTACCCTTTATGCAGAAAGATATCTAAATTTTTAAGAAGATGGTGATTCCATGAAACGATTTCCTCTGCTACAAAGTTTCGTGGATGTTTTTCCTAAGAATTACCAGTGGTTACCACCCAAGAGGGAATTTGACTTCACCATCGAAATCAAACCAGAACGAACCTATTTCCAAAGAACCTTATCGATGACTACTACATAGTTAGTCGAGCTTAAGGCACAATTGCAAGAACTTTTGTCTAAAGGTTTGATTAGACCAAGTGTTTCACCTTTGGGAGCGCCCGTAATATTTGTGAAAAAGAAGGATGGAACACTTACGCTGTATGGTATTGATTATCGATGTTGAACAAAGCAACAATCAAGAATAGATATCCACTTCCAAGGATCGACGATTTATTTGATCGATGATGCGTTGGGCAGCGGTTTATTCTAAGATAGATCTTCGATCCGGTTATCATCGCTTAAGGATTAAAGAAGAAGATATTCATAAAACAACTTTCCAAACAAGGTACGGACATTATGAATTCACGGTTCTACCCTTTGGATTAACTAATGCACCCACAACTTTTATGAACTTAATGAACAATATCTTTCAAGAATATTTGGACAAGTTTGTACTTGTATTCTTGGATGATATTCTCATTTATTCTAAAAGCATTGAGGAGCACAATGAGCATTTGAAGATAGTTTTGGGAATTTTGAGAAAATAAAGTCAGTTGTATGTAAGTTATCCAAATGTTCTTTCTTTGATTCAAAAGTTCACTATTTGGGTCATGTCATAAGTAAAGAAGGAATTGTTGTAGATCCTTCAAAAATAGTGGCAATAACTGAGTGGCCTGCACCAAAGAATGTGCACGAAGTAAGAAGCTTCATGGGTCTTGCTGGTTACTATAGAAAATTTGTTAAGGATTTTTCTAAAGTGGCTGCACCAATAACTTCATTGCAGAAGAAGGATAAGAAATTTATTTGGAATGATAAGTGCGAAGTGGATTTCAAAAGTCTGAAAAGCCAGTTGACTTCCGCACCTATATTAGCTGTACCAAACCCTAATGGGAGCTTTACTGTTGTAACGGATGCTTCTGGGGAAGGCCTTGGAGGTGTTTTGTTACAAAATGATCAAGTCATAGCATATGAAAGTAGAAAACTTAAGTTACATGAGCTGAATTATGCTCCTCATGATTTGGAGCTTACTGCCATTGTTCATGCGCTTCAAGTCTGGAGACACTATTTACTTGGGAAACCTTTTGAGTTGAAAACTAATCACTTAGGACTGAAATATATTTTTACTCAGCCTAATCTAAATGCCAGATAGAGAAGGTGGTTAGAATTTTTATCACAATATGATTTTGATATTAGCTACATCAAAGGGAAGGAGAATAGAGTAGCAGATGCTCTAAGTCGTAGGAGGCACATTTATGCTCTTATAACATTAAGAACTCAGTTTAAGGATGAGGTAAAAAGTGCCTCAGAATCAGATACATACTTTCAGCAAGTAAAAGCAGCGCTTGCTGTAGAACCTAATGATGAAAGGTATAAAGGTTTTCATTTTGATAATGAAGGAATCTTGCATTATGAAAACAGGGTATACGTACCTGTGTTGAATGATTTGAGAAAGAAGTTGTTAGTTGAATTTCATAATTCACCTTTCTCTGGACACCCGGTATCACAAAAATGCTTGCTGATCTGAAATAACAATACTTTTGGAAAGGTATGAAAAAGGATGTCATTGATTTTGTGACTCATTGTTTGGAATGTCAGCGGGTTAAGGCAGAACATATGCACCCTACTTTGGGATTATATCCTCATAGCATACCATAAGAAGACAAATGGCAAGTAATAAGCATGGACTTTGTACAAGGGTTACCTATGTCCACGAATAAACATGATGTTATCCCGGTAGTTGTAATAAACTAACTAAGGTAGCTCATTTCATCACTGGAAATCTAAAGGATGATTCACCAAAGTCTGCCAAAAGATTCGTACACAAAATTTTCAGATTACATGGTGTACCGAAATTGATTATATCTAACAGGATCCTAGAATGACGCAAGATTTTGGAAAACGCTTAATACAGCTCTTGGAACGAAACTAAACTTCATTCTCGCATATCATCCAAACGGATGGACAAACCGAGAGGGTAAATCAAGTGTTCAAGACATGTTACGAATGTATTGCATGGATCAACAAGATATAAATGGGAAGAGTATCTTCCATTAGTTGAATTCGCATACAAAACACTTATCACTCATCTCTTAAATGGCACATTTGAAGCACTTTATGGAAGAAAGTGCAGAACCCCGTGTTAGTTGGGATAGTGTTGAGGATAGAGTGGTAATTGGACCAGAGATCCTCACTCCGAAATGGAACAACAAGTTAAACCTGATTCGTGAACTATTAAAGGAAGCAAAGCGGATAGGCATAAGAGCTATGCTTACCTTAAGCGGGTTGATCAAAGGTTTGAGCTTGGTGAGAAGGTTTTTCTTCGTGTTAAACCTAGAAAGAGATCTATAACTTTTGGCAAGGATGCCAAGTTGTCACCTCGATTCGTGGGACCTTTCAAATTATCGAAATAATCAATCATGTAGCTTATCGATTAGCATTACCACCTACTTTATCTCACATGCATGATGTTTTCCATATTTCTTTGCTTAAGAAATACATTTCAGATCTATCACATGTTTTAAATTAGAATTCCATGCAGGTCCAAGACCAGAATAATCATGGTTAAACCCACACGAGTGCTTTGGAAACTCACCAATTGCATTTGAGAAATCATGAAATATAGCAATGTAAGGTCCAAAGGGGACCAGCTTTAACAAAGAAAGTGCAACTTGGGAAAATCTGGAAGAGATGAAAATTGCTTTTCCTTTTCTTTTTCAACAGAATGAAATCTGTTGACAAAACATTTCTTTTATGAACTTATCTTTTTCAAGTTTATATGAAAGCCAGATGGAGGCAAACATTATTCAGGCTGAATAAAATGTGTTGTGACATTGATTTCTGGAACTATTCAAGTTGGAAATAGTCGCATTGTTTTGTGAACTAATAAATTGGTTGACCTGAAGGTTAATCGAATATGTAATCATCGGGATGATGAATCTTTTAGGAGGGAAGCATGTAACACTCTGAACTGTTGTTACTTCCTCCTGAGCATTCAAGTGTTGATATATGATTTCTTCTGTAAAAGGATGTGTTCCTTTGATTGTGAAGTCATGCTTGATATGTACTGTATCTTCTTTGCAATTGAAGATCTTTGACTGAGTCGGAATATGATTGGACTCTTTTATTTCTTTCATTTTTGCACCTGAGTTTAATCTGATCTCGGAATGAATTGTGGATTTATCCATCTATAAGACCTAGCCTTGGATCAGTGGCATTGATCCAAGAGATGCTTTAAGTTTATTCGGGATGAACAAAATTATAGACCTTACGCAGGTTGCAAGGTCCAATGCGAATAAACTATTCCGAGTCTAACTCAGTGCGATCGTGTTAAATGAATTGGTTCCCGATATCGTAATATCAGGAAGGTCTTGATCGTGGGCCAGGTAATAAATTCAGATACATTTATTCAACTAGATTATTAGCCATGCTGGAGTGAATCCTTTTGTGAATGTAAATATATAGGTTCTTATTCGAACATTTTTAAATGTTAGACCTAAACTGGACTTATTAAGGTTAATAACCTAAGTGATGGGATTAGTGTTAATCTAACCTAGCCCTAAGCTTTAAGCTAAAAGTTCCTAAAGTTAGTAACCTAGCGCTAAGGAGGTTAGACTAAGTATCATCTTAAATCCTAACCTATGTTTCTAACCTAACAAATGTTAGTGAAGGAAGGGGACCTATGAAGGGGTGTGAGCCATGGGCGGTAGTTTCTATGGCATTAAATGGGATGGATAAGCATGAAGGACAGGGATATGGTGGAAGTTTCAAACGGCTAGCAAAAGCCGACGTGGCAGAGTCGCCAAAGCTAGAAATGGTCTTTCATTTGTTTTTGTCCATCGCCAACTATGGCGGTCGGTGGCAATGGCGATTGAGCGGGAATTTTGGAGTTAATGCAATTAATGAACTCGGTCTTCGAGCTCGGATTTCTCGGGAAGACATGCAAAATGGAAAACTGGTAGTTTGTTTGGTTTTTCATGCGCTCCGGTTTTCTCTTTGTTTGATCACTGGTTCTTCACACCAGTCTACTTGGTGTTGCATGGCAAATATGAGAGTAACTAGCTCTTTTCTCTGGCAAGGAAAGTTTATAAGGCATGGAAATAACAAATTATTGTTGTTGAATCTAACGTGGAAAAAGAGGAGAAGGCTCGAGCTCTTTCAGTGGTCTTCCTCAGATTTTTAAGCAACATTACCAGGCATGTTAGGCCCTAACCTTTAAAAAAATCTTGCTTTCTTTCAAATGATTTCATTAGAACAACTCTGTTCAGATGATTTTTGGGTTCAATTGGTTTTTATGGTAGCTTGTGTGATTTAGTTGCTGTATCTTCTTACTGGCTCGATTTTTTCAAGTAAACCCTTGATGGGTGTGTATTGTGTTTCGAACTGTTGCACTATCTTGCTGTGTATTGCATTTTGGTTAGATTTTGAAGAAATGCTTGCAAGGAAAATACACGAATTTGGTTCTGTGGGAGTCCATGAATTGTTCTCTTGTTTGGTTCAGACTTCTGTCGATACCTTTTTGTTTTCACTTGTTGAAAAGGATATTGTTGGAATTCTTGAATGTACATGATATTTCGACTTCTGTATAAGTTATGTCATGAGTAATATATATTATTGATGTTGTTGAACTTCTTGAAATGAAATTATGTCTTGGTTTCTGAAGAAGTACAGTCGTGAATACATTATGTTATTGAATCCCATTGGAATCCTTGAGTTGATAGTATTTTGACTTTTGAAGGAGTTTTGATTGAGAATATTACTTGGGTTCAACTCTTTTTGAACTATTGATGCGTATATTATGTTTTCCTTTCTGAATAATCTCAAATGTGAATACTGTTATTACTCTTGAGTTGTGGTCACATGAAAGTAACTTCAATTTAAACCTTGTTTTGAGCATTAGTGGTATGGATACTATTGGAGATTTGAAATGTTGTGAGTTGGCTTGATTATAGGTTTAAACCCTCACTGTGCATGCATAACGTTCAGACTCCTATTTTATATTCTTGTGTCCCTTTCTGTCCGCTTCTGTGGAGAGTAAAGGAAGGGTTTTTTTTTCAAACTTTACTTGGTTTGAGACTTTGTTGTAATCCGAAGTAGCTTGGCATAGGATGAAACTTTGAGGAAAATAATGTAATGGAATTTCGGCTTCTGTGAAGACCTTGTTGAGATTATTTTCTAGAAAATGACTTCTAATATAAGTCATGGCAATATTATCAAAAGAATTTGTTCCAGCTTAAATGAGGTTGTACATGTTGTGTTAGATTCGGTATGAATGTCACTATATATGCATAAGGAAACATCATTGTATTAATGTTATTGAGTCTCTTGTTTGATTGTGATAAAGAGGTAATTCTTTCATTTCAGCCTTTGTCTAAGTCCTCGCAAAGTTTTAGTAGGGACTAGATTGAGCATGTATGTTGCTTGAGTGGGATTGTTGTCTGTTTGTGCATGATTACGTCTTGTTTGTATGAATATCTTTTTCAAGTTTATATGAAAGCTTGATGGAGCAAACATTATTCAGATGAATAAAATGTGTTGTGACATTGATTTACGAACTATTCAAGTTGGAAATAGTCGCATTGTTTTGTGAACTAATAAATTGGTTGACTGAAGGTTAATTGAATATGTAATCATCGATGATGAATCTTTTAGGAGGGAAGCATGTAACACTCTGAACTATTGTTACTTCCTCCTGAGCATTCAAGTGTTGATATATGATTTCTTCAGTAAAAGGATGTGTTCCTTTGATTGTGAAGTCATGCTTGATATGTACTATATCTTCTTTGCAATTGAAGATCTTTGACTGAGTCAGAATATGATTGGACTCTTTTATTTCTTTCATTTTTGCACCTGAGTTTAATCTGATCTCGGAATGAATTGTGGATTTATCCATCTATAAGACCCAGCCTTGGATCGGTGGCATTGATCCAAGAGATGCTTTAAGTTTATTCGGGATGAACAAAATTATAGACCTTACGTAGGTTGCAAGGTCCGATGCGTTGAGTAAACTATTCGGAGTCTAACTCGAGGCTAATTGTGTTAAATGAATGGTTCCCGATATCGTAATATCATGAAGGTCTTGATCGTGGGCTAGGTAATAAATTCGAGATACATTTATTCAACTAGATTATTGGGCAAAGTGTCTTTGGAGTGAATCCTTTTTGTGAATGTAAATCAGAGGTTCTTATTCTAAGCATTTTTAAATGTTAGACCTAAACAAGACTTATTAAGGTTAATAACCTAAGTGATGGGATTAGTGTTAATCTAACCTAGCCCTAAGCTTTAAGCTAAAAGTTCTAAAGTTAGTAACCTAGCGCTAAGGAGGTTAGACTAAGTATCATCTTAAATCGTAACCTATGTTTCTAACCTAACAAATGTTAGTGAAGGAAGGGGACCTATGAAGGGGCGAGCCATGGGCGGTAGTTTCTATGCATTAAATGGGATGGATAAGCATGAAGGATAGGGATATGGTGGAAGTTTCAAACGGCTAGCAAAAGCCGACGTGGCGAGTCGCCAAAGCTAGAAATAGTCTTTCATTTGCTTTTGTCCATCGCCAACTATGGCGGTCGGTGGCAATGGCGATTAAGCGGGAATTTTGGAGTTAATGCAATTAATGAACTCGGTCTTTGAGCTCGAGATTTCGCGAAGACATGCAAAATGGAAAACTCGGTTGTTTGTTTGGTTTTCATGCACTCGGTTTTCTCTCTGTTTGATCACCGGTTCTTCGTATCATCTACTTGGTGTTGCATGGAAAATATGAGAGTAACTAGCTCTTTTCTCTGGCAAGGAAAGTTTATAAGGCATGGAAATAACAAATTATTGTTGTTGAATCTAACGTGGAGAAAGAGGAGAAGGCTCGAGCTCTTTCAGTGGTCTTCCTCGATTTTTAAGCAACATTACCAGGCATGTTAGGCCCTAACCTTTTAAAAAATCTTGCTTTCTTTCAAATGATTTCATTAGAACAACTCTGTTCAGATGATTTTTGGGTTCAGTTGGTTTTTATGGTAGCTTGTGTGATTTAGTTGTTGTATCTTCTTACTGGCTCGATTTTTCAAGTAAACCCTTGATGGGTGTGTATTGTGTTTAATTTGCACTATCTTCTTTGTGTATTGCATTTCGAGTTAGATTTTGAAGAAATGATTGCAAGAAAAATACATGAATTCGGTTTTGTCGAGTCCATGAATTGTTCTCTTGTTTGGTTCGGACTTCAATCCGTTACCTGCATTTGTTTTCACTTGTCGAAAAGGATACTGCTGGAATTCTTGAATGTACATGATATTTCGACTTATTTATAAGTTATGTCGTGAGTAATATATATTATTGATCTTGTTGAATTTCTTGAAATGAAATTATGTCTTTGTTTCTAAAGAAGTACAATTTATCGTGAATACATTATCTTATTGAATCCCACTTGGAATCCTTGAGTTGATAGTATTTTGACTTCTAAAGGAGTTTTGATTGAGAATATTACTTGGGTTTGACTCTTTTTAACTATTGATGCGTATATTATGTTTTCCTTTCTGAATAATCTTAGTTGTGAATATTGTTATGACTCTTGAGTTGTGGTCGCATGAAAGTAACTTCAATCTAAACCTTGTTTTGAGCATTAGTGGTATGGATACTATTGGAGATTTGAAATGTTGCGAGTTGGCTTGATTATCGGTTTAAACCCTCATTTGTGCGTGCATAACGCTCGAGACTCTATTTTATATTCTTGTGTCCCTTTACGTCAAGAATACCACTGTGGAGAGTAAAGGAAGGGCTTTCTTTTCAAACTTTACTTGGTTTGAGACTTTGTTGTAATCCGAAGTAGCTTGGCATAGGATGAAACTTTGAGGAAAATACTGTTATGGAATTTTGGCTTCTGTGAAGACCTTGTTGAGATTATTTTCTGGAAAATGACTTCTAATATAAGTCATGGCTATATTATCAAAAGAATTTGTTCCAGTTAAATGAGGTTGTGCATGTTGTGTTAGATTCGGTATGAATGTCACTATATATGCATAAGGAAACATCATTGTATTAATGTTATTGAGTCTCTTGTTTGACTGTGATAAAGAGGTAATTCTTTGATTTCAGCTTTTGATCTAAGTCCTCGCAAAGTTTTAGTAGGGACTAGATTGAGTGTATGTTGCTTTGAGTGGGATTGTTGTCATGTTTGTGCATGATTACGTCTTCTCGTTTGTATGAATATCTAGTTTTGAGCTTGACTGAACTAAAGAGTCATTAAGCAGCCTCGACAAGCGATGGCATTGGATATTTTCTCGTTTGTTGATTAGTATAGAAGGTTATGTGGAGTCTATTTGATAGATTATTCATCACTACCTTGGCATGAGAGCTACTCTATTGCTAGTAAGCTACGGGAAGTTTTTATATTTAAATTTTAACAAAGCGTGGTTCTTCTTGTGGTCTCGTCGACTTATTTGTATGCGTATAAGGTGAATGCTTTACTCTTGAGGAGGCAGTACAGTCATGAGCTTGATTGGAAGGGAAATATGAATGACTTGTTTTCTTTCTCTTCATTGTAAAGTATTTGTTGATATATTTTATCTAACTTTTGGAATTGTTTTAACATACTTGATGGAATCATTAATTTTTATGATATTCATTTTACTATGTTGAAAGTAATGGTGCATCGATGTTTGTTGTCCTTGGGATTCGAGATGGATAGTTGTTTTAGATGCATTTTTTCTTCTTGGTCACTAACGTTTATGATGAAATATCACGGAAGGTATCTAGGACTATTTAGTAACTATAATATGATTTACGCGTGTATAATTTTATTGTATTACAAGAGCATAATCTGAAATATGTTTACATGTTTGGTGAATTGATTTCATTTAAATAGGTTGTTTAATGAAAACAATTGATGGATTGCAATTGTTTTAAGAGTTAGTGCTTATCATGCTCGAGTTCATCGAAGTGACCCATGTTGATAATTTTTGTAGATGGTTGCCATAAGTGGTAAAAGCTCACGAGATCGATAGGATGATCAGATTGTTTGATTGGTTTTATGATGAATTACACTTGATTCTTTGAATGTACTACTTGTAGAAAGATGTTCTTTTTCATTGAGTATTGTATCAAATGTATTTGAATGCATAAAATGTATTTGATTAGCTTGAGAGGAATGAAAAGAGATATTTGTTACTTATATGTTAGTATTCGTATCTTGATAAGTTTTACCTTCTTGATTCGAAATGATCTTGAGAGCATTGTTATTATTGTATAATTTGGAGACTTTTGTGATTATCAATGTAAGCTTGCAAGAATATGTGACTGAATACTTATGATTGTTTAGTAGTTCTAGTATGTTCTATCTAAAGCTAAATTGGAATTTAGATCACTGTCTTTCTGGAAGCTAGGGTTAAAATAAACCTGAACAGGAAGCTAAACGAGCTGAATAAATTATTACTTCCTAGTCTTGTTCTAAGTCAAGACAACGTTTAATTGGAATCTTAATCACTTTATCTCGATACTAATAAGTAAGATAAGATTTCAGCTATGAGAAAATATATAAACCTAAAAAGGGTTTGGTTAGCAATCTCATGTGAAGATTGAGGGTTATTGTCCAATTTCGTTGATTTAGAATTATGTATATTCTATGAACTCCTTGAAGGGACCTCTAGTCTTAATAACTTCTCTTGTGTAATGGGTTTTACTAAGAAAGGTAATTCTAAGGTGAGGAACCCAGGGATTGGGAAAGACTACCCTTAAGGGAGCGTCTTATGGTATAATTTTAACTCAACGTATGTACCACTTATTAATAAGTAGATCTTTTCGAGGTGGATTTAAAGGTTGACGGCACAAGTCAACTGCAGGGTTGTACCTTTGAGAAGATTAGGATCTTCTCGAAGATACAACAATGCAGGTGACTTATGACGACACCCTTTGCATTGATCGTTAATATTTACACCTTAAACTCGAACAAGTTACTCTGGGACTGATTAGGAATGTGGTCACGTTATAAGGCTTCCCTAGGAGACTCGGGGTATCTTGACACACTGGATTAACTAGGGTTGACCCAGTATGTCAATGTATCCCTAGTCCTCGGGAGCATCCCTATAACGTTGTCATCTTACTAATCCGTTCCTAGTGAATAACTTGGGATAGGAGAGACTGACAGAAGTCAGTATAAGACATTCTACATAACATAGGAATGGGGTGAAGGACATATTCTAGATTGACGAGTATGCCGTCAAGGAATACGAGACATAAGCATTATGTTTCAAATCTTTGGCCAAAGTATCGCAAGCTACTGATTGCGTTGTCCTAAGTCACCTAGTCTAAGGGATGAGATGCCGATGAATAATGGTAACAATTATTCAGATAGGTTCCTTAGACAGCATTCAGAATCCTAGATTAGGGAAGAGAACCGCAAAGAGTGATGTGTTAAATAAAAACGCCAACTCTTAATACGCATGAATAGATCAAAGAGATTGCAGAAGTCATGAATGTATAGATCGGAGGTACTCCGAGTCATTACTAACTACATATGGTTATCTGTTATGAGAATGGTTGTTTTGGTTTGTGAGTTCTAAATTATGTATTTAGAACCAGGAAGCATTTATCAAAAAAAAAAAATTTACTTGTTCTAATGTATAAAAATGAGGATGTTATAAGTGTCATTTGGTAACTTGGATACAAAAATGGAGGAACTAGTAGAATATTGATCAAAGGAGATCGATTTCATTTTAGGAATGAGCACATCATTTTCTCGGTATTTCATATGGCTTACTTTGAAGGGATTTTAAATTCATATTCGTATTTAAGATAGCAATGTAAATTGGATGGGATACACATGCATCGTGCATATACAGGGTCTTCCTAGCAACATATTGTATTGAAAATATCCTTCTATAAGATATAAGAGTTCATTGATACACTTGAAACCTACTATGATAGGTAAGATAATCATGCCTTATGTAGGGGAAAGCTGTTTCATTAAATTCATGCACTCC
Organism: Taxus wallichiana var. yunnanensis; assembly: GCA_018340775.1. Classification (NCBI taxonomy): domain Eukaryota; kingdom Viridiplantae; phylum Streptophyta; class Pinopsida; order Cupressales; family Taxaceae; genus Taxus; species Taxus wallichiana. Next base: position 96,210,230 of record CM031237.1, on the reverse strand, counting down.
CTCTGCAGGAAACTAAGAAACAATAATATTAGGTAGTTCTAGTTGATTGAATGTGTGAGATGATATGATGTTAATACTAGCATTGTTATCAATCATAACTCTCTTAATGAGAGTATCATTGATTTGTGTGGTGACAAAGAGTGGAGATCATGTCTTTGGGTTACAAAGATGGTATTTTTGAATCATCGAAAGTGATAACGAAGGTATTTTGACGGCAAACCAGATTTATAAATGGTTGGGGATCATCTAATGGTACTGATATGGATTGGAGGGCCTCAATCATTTTTGTAAAAGTTGCATACAAGATCTTGATGGGTTTTTAAACGTAAATATTTTCGGAACTTGATGAAGTTATTTTATGATGGTATTTGTTACAAAGGTGGATTATGTGCATGGAGAAACTAGGATGGATACCTTCATCTTAGAAAAGGTGGATGAATATATAATTTTGGTACAAGAGAGATAAAGACCTTGGTACTATTTTGATCTGAAACACTAGGACCTTATGTATAGGATCTAGTAGTTATATAAACAAAATCGATCGATGGAGTCGATTCTTACTAGAAGAGGCCTCACTTTGTTAGATGTGGGTGTGATGTTGGATAGTGGTTTAGAGATACATGTTTAGGTTTCAGATGATTTTATTTTTATTGATTTGAATATTATATATCCAAAAAGTTTGAATCCATTTGTTAGCGAGACTCTAAATAGAAACGTGAAGGGCTTTACCATCGTGAGTAGAATTTCCTAAAGTATTATGATTCTTAAATATTGCTTTTAAATTATAATAAGAGGGTTTCCACCCTCGAGGGATAGATAATTTGAGAGGAGGTAACATTATGATAGATAGTTGGATTATCTTTTCAAGGGTTCTCACATAGTACCATGATGAAGCTGATGTTGAAGGGATTTGTGTTTCATCTAATGGGTTAGAAAGTGGGGTGGATGTGGTCATTTTTTGTGCGACTCATTTTAGTACTAGTAGAGGGCCAATCTTAGATTTAGTTACTATGATAGTAAATATAGATAAAGGATGCCACCCAAGGATGGAAGGAAAGGGATTTGTGTGCTGCAATGAAGGAGTTTAAAGACTTTGTGACATAATTTTTTTATTTTTCTAGATGAGTGATTTTTGGGTTTATAAGCGGATTTGTTGATATTTTTCAAGTGATGTTGGGTAGCGTAGTCATTGAAATTTCTCTTAGTGATTTAAACGGAAGTTTTATTTTCTAAAGCTGCTCGAAAGAATTCATGTATGGTTTTGAGGTAGGTGTGATATATGTAGAAGGGTTTGTGGTTTTATTGATGATAAGACTAGAGGAGTTGGATAAATTAGTCATTTCTTCGTTAGAAGAGGCACCAAGTGTTGAGGATGTAGTTTTGAGATATTTGATAGTGTTGATGGTGTGATGAGAGTGGATGAAATTTGATGGGAGTTGATAAGTGGATGAGGTGTGATTAGAAAAGGTTTTTTTAAAGACATCCATATTTTGATTTGGAGGTGCATTCGATTATCAAGTTATAAATCACCTTGGTCAATAAAAACTTAGAGGATGTTTCTAAATGAGTGAAACTTTTGATGTCATGACCATAGACCCAATGGTATTTATAGTAATCATTTTATCGATACCATGAGGTTATGAAATGGAGGTTTTGATGGGATGAATAGGAGGAAATGTGATCACACAAGTGACTAGAATTTTATTGAAGTCCGTGTTGTAGGATTCTCCACTCGATTGGTGTATAGTTACATTGAGGGTGAGTGAAATCAAAATCTGAATGACATTTAGATGTTGATTTTATGATGACCATATTTTCTATGCCTTTACATTTTCATTACTAGAAGAATGTTTGAATGAAGACTCAGGTTTTAGTTTAATAGATTGGAGTTTGAATTTTCCATCTTCAAGGCGTGAAGTTATAATTTATAATCCATGGTAAAAGCTTCATCAAATGTTTAGAAATGTTGTATTTAAATTGTTAACTAAATATGTTTAGTGCACTGATAGAGTGAATAAATAGATCAATTTGGTTTTTGGGAGTGAGAAAGATAATTGATTGATGATACCATGCCAATGGGTGATGAATTCCACAAATGAATCATCTTCAAACTTTTCAATAGTGTAAATGTCTATAATGGAGATCTTATTGATAGAAAGTGTTCTAATAATAGTTGTGTGAGGTGTGCAAAGGAAAATAAGAAATAATGTGGGTTACTATTGTACTCTTTGCTTGAGTGTGGGCCATACTAAGGACATCATAAATTTCCTCATCATGAGGTCTTGATCATGTGCGATAAGGTAGGATGCATGAAAGAAGACTCGAGATATGTTGTTGAGGGTTTTCCTTCTTTGTAGAACTTACTAAAACTCAAGACTTATCAAGTGTGAAGGATATGGTTTTTATGGAACCGATGGATGTATAGTTTCATTGCAAATTTGTTTGTATATCGAGGTATATTTAGGACTTATAGAGGTTAATTCAAGAATAGAGATCATATTCATAAATTCCTATAAAGGATATTTTTTCGATGATTGTTAGAGGTTGAATGATGACGAACCAAATAGATTGTGGATATGTAGATTTTGTTGTTGGTATAGATGATGAGGTAAAGGGATATTTTTCTTAAGGGATTGCTCTGTGGGAATATCATAAGTAGGTTTTGAAACAAAAGGTTTTATAGTTGAATATATTGATAGGGGATTGAAAAATATGCATTAATAAGGGGTTGTAATGGTTTGGGTATATACGAGTGTTTTGCACGAGAATGTTTCACATTTCGAATAGAGTTGCTTCTATCCTTTCATTCTCTTAAGAAACAGATAAGGGTTAGGGAAAGCTAGGAGGAATACCTATTGAATGTTGGGAAGGTGTGCATCGTGACCGTAGAGAGATCAGATCGATTGTGAAGAACTCCTTTTTGTCTAGGAAGGACTACCTATAAGTAAGAATACAAGACCACCATATATCTTAGTTAGAAAATAAGTGAGTGAACTGCCTTGGGCCTAGGAAATATCAGGACTTCCTTTGAAGGTGGTCAATTCCCTTTTAATACAAATTTATGCAAATGATAATAAAGAAGCTATTGCGAACTCACGATTTAGGTATCTCGTCACAAAACAATAGAGACTAAACTACCATAATAAAACGTCATGCTATTTGTTTAGTCACTTTATTATTGACATTTTCAGCTCAAGTTCTTGGGATAGACCAGGCCCGAATCTAAGGTTATTTTGAGGTGAATAGGTAAAGGGATGGTTTTAGGTATAAGTCATAGTGACCGCGTGCTGGTCACTAGATAAGCTGACAGCATGTTAGAGAACCGCTCTTGGTGGGGATAACCAACACCGGTAGGGTCAGGTAATCTAGGTGCTACAGGTAGATGTTGGTTGTAGGGTGATTGTGGGGTTTTTAAGAAGGCTTGGTGGATGGTTGAGGGGAATAGTGAGATGATGGGGAAGACTCAAAGAGTGATAAAACTATCTTCTAGGCAATACAAGGATGTATGAATGAAGGTTAAGTGCGAAGTCTTTGGCGGTGGTAGATCTAGGAGTGAGCTTATAATTATTATCAATCAAAAAGTTTAAAAATGGTGTTTAGAAACATACAAGACACTACTTACTCGTTCTTGATGAAGATTCAGGTCCAAGGAATGTGGTGGTGACAGTAAGGCTCGGTTGGGATGATCTGGTATTGGAAATCGAGCGATGAAGCTATCCTCGATCCTTTCTAATGCTTGAATAGAGGTGCAGTTGATCCAGTGGCTCGATTGCGAGTCTTGGCTCGATCCTCTTCTCTGCAACCTCTTCTCTTTTCTTCACTTGTCTCTCGTCTTGCAAATGAATTCTACCTGGATCCTTGTTTTTGGTTGGGAAGGTCATTTATAGGGAACCAATTGTGGTTATGTAACCGGCAAGTCGAGTAGGAACCGATGTCGATTCGGTCAAAGTTGGCTATTTTTAGTAAAATAGCCAACCTTCCCTCCTTTTCTCCCAAGGGATCGGTTGTGGGCTTGGTCAAGTCATTATTAGGTTCGTTTTGATGCGGGTGAGGGTGATGAGTCATGGGTGTGGGTTTAGACCAAGTTATAGGTCTTAATTAAGTTAGTTTAGGGTTAGGGCTAGGTCATGATGGGGTGGCAAGGTGAGGTGGTAGGGGTGGAGATGTGGATTTATTAATTATATGGTAATTAATAAATAATTGTGTAAGGTTTAGGTGATGAGGTATGGCTAGGTTGTGAGGTGATATGCGGGTACAGGGGCATTGTAAGACCTAAATTTGGTTTCTACACTGAGACATGATAGAAACATATGTGTTAACGGGGAGGTTGAGATGGATGAGGTATATAATGAGATGCGATAGAAATGTTGATAAGTGGTTGAGATGGTTGTGGTATCTAATGAGATAGGATAGAAGTGTTAATGAGTGGTTGAGATGGCTGCAATATATAGTGAGAATGGATTTATGAGAAAGGAGTAGTCAATTCTTGTTGGGAAGAGTTATGAGTGCTAGTAATAGAACTCTTATTAATAAAAGGTGTAGATGTGGGGATGGACATGACTAAATTCTGGATAGAGGACATGGGTTGTTGTGAAGGGATAAGAGGGGTTGTATTGGGAATCCCATCCAAACTTACAAGATGTTTTTGGAAGAAATAGAGGCTATATGACTAGATGTGGAAGGAGATGTGTTAGTATTATTTTGTGAAGATGATGAACCTTATGAAACGATCTAGTGAAGATGAAGGTTATTGATTGGATATATCTTGTGATGATACAATGATAAGGTCAAGGTGATGCAGAGACTGATGAAGTGGGGTTTGATGCTCTTTTTCCACTAGTAGTGGAGTAGGGATGAATTTTTGGATGACCAACTCATGATTAAGGTTGATAATCTAGAAGTTTCAAAAATGACATTAGCGATAAAGGTCATTGTTCGGTGTTGGTTGTTGGAGGAACATACCTCGGAGCGAGATAGGTGTTAAAGGCCACGAGGTTTGAATCTAAAGGTTCCATAAATACTAGATCACCATTATTAAAGAAGCGTGGGATGGTTAGATCTAGGATTTCTTTTGTGGCTAACTAAGAACTAGGTGAATGAGGAGGTTCTTGATTAGTTGTTGAAGGTGATAAAAATTGGTCAATCATACACAGGGAGTTCTTGAAGGTGGGATTGGATAATATCCAGGGGACTATTGAAGGTGACCGGTCATATTGTCATAATTTTAAAGATGAGGCAGGTTGACTAGTTAGAACCATGGATTAAAAAAATCACTAAAGAAAATGAAAATTCTAGATTGTTGACTAGAATAATGAAAACAAGTCACACAAGACGATATTTGATTATCTTGTTTAAATTGTGTGTGAAATGAATTTTTTTCTAAACATAGTACTAAGAGAAGGAATTGAAAGGATGGTTTCAATCAAGTTAAAATATGGAGTCCTTGATATACCCAAAGGAACGTGAGGCCCAAATCTATGTTGGTTTCAATATGAGGTGTGATATTAGGGCCTACCCCTCACTTCAAGGTCCTACTGCAGTAATGGTTTTGGGTGCTTATCTAATATCCCACCCACCAAATTTTTATACTCGAAAAGAAAACTAAGTCAACTTATCCTCTTGGTGATGAAATACAAGTATGTCCACATATGAAGGAGTGTTTAGATGCAGATTTTTATGGCATGATTTGGTTGTGTGTGAAGGAGTCTTGTCAATTCAATTTTTGAACTCCTGAGTAAGCTATGTGAGTATTATTTTTAAAATCCAAAGGATATTTTTTAGTTTGATGAGAATAAACATACAAAATGTGATATTGAAATAAAATGATGACGAGAGAAGAGTGTTAATGTAATCGATTTTCCTTTTTAAACTTTTAGGAAACATCAACCGTAAAAAGTGCTCCAATACTAAAAGATAGAAAAAATAGAAATAAAAATAAATGAAAGACACGAGAATCTAATAAAAAGGGACTAACAAAGTCCCACCAGAGTGTGCCAAGATATTTAACATGCTTTTCGGTTAGGTGGTATTAATGCTTTGAAAGAACTAAAAACTAAAATGAGATGGATTAATTGATACCTTAAAAAAAAATTGAAATATAGGAATAATCAAATACGGTCCATGAGAAGAGATCCTCCTTTCACCAAGTGAGAATACATGTAAGAAATGACAACTAAAAAAGGGATAGTAGATAAACATGATAACTAGTTACTAAAAAAAAGTCGGTCTTAGGAATCTAAGGGGACTTCTTTGAAGGGTTTCAACACGTTTGATAAAATTACATTTGCTTGAAAATGACAAGATAGATGAGGAAAACACTTATTTAAAACTTGAGAGGGATAGTGAGGCCATGTTCACCTCATTAGTTTCCCAAGAAAGGGCATTGGAAAGCTAAAAGTCCTCAAAATAGTCGTACTAAAACTCTTGGCGGCTTCTCACTCTTCTTGAATGATTTTTATCTACTCCTTAATATCCTCGATGGTGGGAGAAAGTGGGATGACACAAAAATGAGTTCATGGAAAATGTCGATTTGTTTCCACATAGATGGCTACTCGATGTTCGAAGATCATATATGCTAGTAATTAGATTTAAGAAACCTAAAACATTCATCTATAGAAGATATATCTTACAAATAATTTGTTAGATAGCTATAAATATGATAATGTTAAAAATGATAAGAAAACAAAGGGATCGATGGTGATCAGAGATAAAATTCTTATTTTGATAAAGGATGAATAAAGCAGACAATAGTAAATTGTAAAAGCTAATAATAATGCAAACACATGCTACTGCGAGTAGAAAAGTTTTAAAACTCGGATAACATAATTTCAAGTATGTATGTAGGAGAAATAAGAGAAAATCCTATATATTCAAATGGATGGCAATAAAAAATTAAGGGTGGTTGGGAGAATTTTTTTATTTTGACCAAAGGCTAGTAAAATAGGTACTAGTAAGAGAAAGGATTTAAAATGTAGAGTGAACTAGATAGAGTCTATGACAATTAGTACTTTGAAAAGAAATATCTGGAAATGTTTAGAAGGTTAATAAAGGAAAGGATGTGAAAGGACCAATTTACGGTGATCAAGGATAGATGATGATCTCTGTAGAAGATTGTAGATATTGTAAAGGTTGTCTAAATGATGGAAACAAGATATGTAACTCAAAGGGGATGCATGATGGAGTAGAAGATAGGATGTGTATTGTAGATAATATAAAATTAATTGATAAAAATGAAAAGTATAAGGTACTAACCTTGATGGATAGCACGAGGGTGATAAATATCTAAAATAATTTATATAGTGCTCGACGAGGCTCCTAAGGGCTTGGTGGTAGTGTGTTTATGATTCTAAGCATTGTGATGTTATCGGAGGTGTAAAATTTCATCCTCACATGCGGTTTCTAACTATGTAGGTGATTAAGTAAATAATTAATTAATATATGCCTAATTCTAGTTGTAATGTAGTAGCAAATGAATATACAAATAAGTCTAGAATTGACCCAAGAAAATTAAGCTAGAGAATATGAAACCATAGTTATAATGAAAGGATGATAAGACTTAGATAGTTCATAACCAAATTTGGACTATTCTAAAGTCTTGATCGATGAATAGAGAGGGAGAAGTTTTGAATAGAGCCTCGAGAAAATGTAGGACCATAAGATATTCCTATCTTGGGGTGCACCGAATGGGTCAGGGCACCTCCAGGGTGCCTGAAACTTGCTCTAGATGTCTATGAATACTAAAACCCTCGGAAGCCTCCTTCATAGGGTTCATGAAATGTTTTTGTCTTTTAATTTTTGTCTCTTGTATGTAGCATAATGATCATTGATGTCCCTTGATAACCTCTGATGAAGAAATAACGTGCAAAACCCTCGAGAGTCCATCAAATCCCAAAAATAAAAAGAATCCAAATGAGAAGTCAGATTGTCTATCAAACAAGATAACCTATGACTCAGTATTATACTATATTTTAGACCCCATGTAGTTCTAGGTGTGTGTGTGCGCGTGCACCTTATGCGCGTAATTATTCCCTAAGTTGCTCTTGTGCATGTCACACTTGATAGTGAGAAATAACTAGATGTAGAAGATGTAAGTAGATGTGTGCATGGAATAAAATGAACTTCCCCTCATATGAAGTGTATGTAGAAGAATGTAGTCCTTGCCCTTTATTAATGCTTAGTGTATGTAGAAGAATGCATTACCTAAGGTGGTGATATCTAATTCTTAGTGCTTGGTCCTTTACTATGGTCACATAATTTTATATTTATATGATTCATTTTCTTGAATTTCATAATTAACCAAAAAATTATGACTACCAAAAATATAAGATGCTCAAATGGCTAGGCTAAAGGGCGCAAAAGATGTGAATGAAGTACAAAGAGATTATAGGTTCTGGAGGGGACATGGGCACATGGATCCAACATCTTGGCTAGGGGTTGATGTCTAGGATGAGAAATTCCATGTATGAAAATATAGACTGAGAATGTAAGAGTGTAAGATCAAAAGTGACAACTAAAAGTAGAGAAAAATGGCCAAAGACATGGGTTAATTAGTTTTTCTTACTTAGGAATCATATGAATAGTAGTATGTAATCAAGACTAGATAATTACCCAAAGTGCTTGATTTTGTGTCTACATTTTCCCCCACTTTATGATGTTATGAAAGTGTAAAAGTGAGGATGATGACCCAAGGTGGGAACATATGTGTAGATGTTGTCATTGTACTTGTTGTTGATGTCGAAATCTTGATGTGATTGATTTTTTTAATGTAAGATGATGTTGACTACAAATTCCCATAAGGAAGGACCTACGAAAAGAGAAGAATCAATAAGTATTCAAATAGACACATATATGATAAAAAAGTGTGTATAGACACCTAAATTTGCACCACTAATTTCCTTGACCACATAAACTATCTTTGTTAGTCTTTGATGCACTCGGAGAAAGCACATTAGCAGTGAGGGGGAGGTGTAGGTGAGTTTGGTAGTATTCCTTTGGAGACTAGATGTTACAACATTGGGTGTTAGAATACCACTCTGATATATCGAGATGAACCTCTCAAATTGTTCGAGGATGAGTCCATAAATATTCGGTTTCAATAATATGCACTTTGGCTTTGTTTGCATGTTTTATGAAGTCAAGGGAGAAGATGCGAACAAGGGGGTGAAGGGATTGATTTTGGAGACTGATAGGCTTAAGAGCAAGATTTGACATTTGAGGAATGGAGGCTAATTTGAATGGCACACTGGGATCTTTCAAGGTATTAGATTTTGTAGGAGCAGATTTAGATTTAGAAATGGAAGAGGGATTGGAAGACTTACTTAGGATTTTGGGGGTCTTCTTACTTGCTATGGGATCAAGCTCAACAATGCATACTTTGTGGAATATGGAAGTGGGGATCCTCGGTGATTATTTTGTTTTGTGGAGTCGCCATGGGAGGATCATCAACCTTATTTTCTTAGTATCGGTGGAGTAAAGAGGATCCTTTCTCATATTGAGAATGAGTGAATACCACACATGAGAAAATGGGTGCATCCTCCTTGTCTTCTTCATCACATCCAGAATACTCACAAAATTTGATTTGTGTATCATTCTCAAACTCATCATTTTCTAGGAAATCACCACCTTCACTTTCTTGTTCAAGCTCTTCTTCACCTTCTTGAAATATGTAATTTATGTTCATGGGTGGCGCCTCAGTGGTGAGCCTTGGGGTTCTCTTGCAATCTGATTTGTTGCTTCTTTGAGAAGATACTCATTCAAATAATTCCCTCTTCAAAGAGCCATCTCATTCACCAACTTTTGTAGCAATGGATTGGTTCTCTCATCTCTAGGATGTTGGGCCTTTCCCTTTGATGGATTCTTGATCTTCCCTAGAGAGGATGAGATCGTCATCAAGTTCAATGGCCATCCTTTGTGCTTCTACAATGTTCCTTGGTTGGGCTCTTCGCAGAAAAAATCCTACTTCTGATGATTGAGCATTGATGAAGAATCTCTTGACATTGTTTTGAGATGGTGAATCCTCTTGGGTATCCTCTGAAGAAACCAAGCAAACCACGCACATTGAAGTCTCTCATGGTTTCACTTTCTTGTTTCCTCATTTGAGATAACTACACAAGAGGTCTTGGCGTCTTGATTGATTTAAATATTTCCTTGAAGGTAACCTTGATGTCATCCCCACTAGTGATGGATTGGGCGGGAAGGAGGTAAAACCATTACTATTAAATTTTTCTTGGAGGTAATCTCACAAATAGTTTCACTCTGATGTCTTCATGTTAGACACATGATGTCATGAAGGTAGTGATGTGTTCTTCTGGATGTTGTGGTTTGTCACCTTTAAAATTTGGAAAGTTCTTACTGGAACTTTTTGGTAGATCGGAGAGGTGGTTGAGAAAGCGGGCCCATATTCCTTCCCCATGGAACAATGGATTGAGGCATTTCTTCTTCATCTTCCATTGTTGTCTCTATTTCAGCTTTTACTTTAGCCAATTCTTCTTCAAATTATAGCACTAGAAAAATCTGTAATAGGAATATGAAAAGACACCGTAGAATCTGAAAAGTCACATGCGAAACCAGCAATGTGTCTTTCGGCAATAAATTTCATGAATTTTTTTTTTTAATATTTAATATTTTTTTTAATTTTCAGTGACCTTATGGTCATATTTTGGAGTGTAAATGCTGTTAAATCTACCCCACGGTGGGCGCTAAAAAATGTTGGCGAGAAACTTTGTTGGGTGGAAAAACTTGTTGATTTCTTGCCAATTCTCTTCTAGGGAATCTAAGTCCCTCTACTTAAGCCATTGTGCCGAGTTGTCATAAATGAATGTGCATGAAAAGGTGGATTTATGATGTGGTCTTTCGATCGGGGATCCAAAAGGACACTCCTTTGACCCTATGAGAAATCTAGAAATCTCTTGCTAGGGAAGACTTTGTGCGAAAGTGGGAAAGGGAGTGAGATGAGGTAGGAAAACTAATGTTGCAGGTAGAAAATCAAATTCCTACAGCCACACTAGTTAGATACTTCATCACATGCACTAAATTTAGAGGAAACATCTTAAATGGCAAAAGACCAAATAGAATTTGATGAACACAAAAGTATCATGAAATCCCTTAGTCAAAGAAATCTAGAAACTCCTTCTTCTTGTATTGATGCTTAAACGGAAGTTGTACATAGTGGAGAAATGGAGGAAATTGAGAAGGGGAAATGGAAGAAAATGGCTATCTCCTTTGCTTTCTCTAGGTATAATGCACTCTTGAGTTTACAAGATCAATCACCAACCCTTTGAAATGGGAATGGCTTTACAATTTATAGAGTAGACTTGACTCCTTGTCTTCCTCATGACCTTTTGAATACCTTAATATGACTTAAGATTGTTCATATTCCACTTTAAATATTTAAGTCCCTTTTATAATAGCAGGTAAATTAATTTACATTACATTTCTAAAGTCACTTAATTCATATTAAATAGTGCCACCCTCAATGCAAAAATATAACATTGAAGAGAGATAGTGTCATATGAGGAGAAAAGAGAGAGAAAGAAGAGGAAGAAGAAGAAGAATTATGCTAAAGGATGAGTTGTTGCGGTGGACTTGGCTCTATTCTCTGACTGCTCTCCACTTCATGATCTTGAGAAGGCTTCTAACCCATCCACTTTGGCTTCATATCTCCCTTAGATAAAATCAAATTACTATTTTAAGTAAGTGTGAGAAATCAAATCCCGATCTTCAGCTGGATGTTTGCAATGGCTCAATTTTCCTCTTTCTCCACTGCATTCCTTGTTCTTTACGATCAACTTTCTATTTTAGCAGGTGCTCGAGAACCACTTACTATTTTTAGCAAGTGCAAAAAATGTCCGATTACAGTGAATTATTAGGCTGCAATAGTGCACCTCCAATGTCTTCGTCTCCTTCGTAGGTTCTTCTGTTGATGACTTTCCTAAAATAGCAGATTCTTGTGTAATAGAGCTGCTTATTTTTAGAAAGTTGTCTTAAAATCGGATTGGCGTCGAATGAATTTTTTCTGATATTTTTTTCCCAATATCACCCCTATGAAACTTTAGGCCCGCGCTTAATAGTCCATGAAGATTTTAAAGTCTTAAATTTCAGACTTGGCGGTGCTTCTAGATGCATTAGCCATTAATGGACCTCAAAATTCGGAGGTTTTTTTCTGTATTTTCAAATAAAATTATATATTTGATATGGGTGTTTTGTTTTGATACTTCACGTGCAATTCTACTTCATTTCACCCAACGGTTTGACGGAAAATTGGGATTTTCTTCGTTGAGCTAGAGTGGGATTTCTTCACCGTGGATGCTCTGTTGCACTGAGGGAGGGTTTGAAGGTGTATTTTTATGGCCTTTGGTAGAGGAATGATTAGAAAAATATATCTTGTTGTTTCATGACATCCGTTTGAGATATTTTTCAACTTATCATTTCATGGTTATGGATTTTTCTCTTATTTCTCCTTGTGTTCTTTGTTTCTCCTTCTTAGCTTGATGAGAATTCCTTCTCGAGAACCTCCCACATCCTTTCACGGAAAGGTGCTTTAGTTTTTAGGGAGTTTATTTTTCCATGGTGGAGCTGGTTCGAGCACTAATGGTGGACCGGGTGTACGGACAAGTAAGAACATGGCCATGGCATGGAAAAGTTGTGAAGGAGAAATGAGGGAAAGAAATGGCTAAATCTTTGGATCCTTGAATATTAAAACTTGTAGATGGAGGGCTGGGTGAATTTTTATGTCCCTTACCTTAGGGATGTGAGGGACATCAATTTCCACAGAATGGTGGTGATGACATGTGTCCTCAATCCGACAACAACAGAGGGATTACTTGAAAAATGTACCTAAGAGCTAAAATTCAGTCACGTGGGTGTTCAAATGACTCTATAGGGGATGGGTGTATTTTTCCATGTCTAATGTCCCCACCTCAAGGACATAAGGACATTAGTTTTCATGGTAGTCTGGAGCTGACATGTGGCACAAATCGATGGCAAGGAATGGATGCTCCAAAATGCACCCGTAGAGCTGAAAAGTCAATCACATGGGTGTCCAAATGACTCCCCATAGGGATGGGCACATTTTCAAGGTCTTATTTCCCTCGGCTTACGCTCGATCGGTGAGGGTAGGGAATGGATGCTCAAAAATGCACTTGGGGCGCTGAATTGTCGAGTCGGAGGTCATGATGAGGGGTCTAAGAGATCACATGGGGACGGAGTACGGTTTTCCAGGTTTGGTTAACCTGACCTTAGGGATGTTGGGGACATGTACTCCCACCCTAAGCTCTTGGAGTGGCGACATGTTTCCTCAGAAAAATGACTAAGTCCAGGAGAGGGGAAACTTGAAATAATGATAACGTGAGATCTTGGTAGCGATTTTTGTGAAATTTTATATGGTCCTGACTAGTAAATAGAATTTTGAATCCAACAATGAGGGTATAATGGCTTGATTCAACCATATTATCCCTAAAAAATCAGATTTGTATTTGAGGATCACTTATGCACACGATAAAACTGCTTGAAAATTATATGCTCCAAGGTGTTGTGAAAAATATTATTTAACCATAATGTAGGTATTAGAATCTTATTTCCGGATATATTTATTTTTACTTCTAATTCCATCCGAAGCTCAAGAATCTTCTTTTGAAGCCCAACTATTGTTTTAGGCATGTGAAAGCTACTTGGGCTTGTGGCTTCTGTTTTCACTGAGAGTACTACAAGTCTTTCAAAAATTCTCAAATCCTTCCAAAATAATTTACATGATGTTCTAAGGTATTCAATTCACCTCCATGTTTAATTTTACCTTCCGTTCCACTCCAGGGGTGGTTGGTCCGGAATCTTGGGAAGGCCCGGTGATAGCCCTTCCCAATACCGCCAAAAGATAGTATTTTTTCTGACACTCCCTAAAATCACCTAGGGACCTATTTGACATCAAATAATGGGCTACCATCCTAATGGATTTGTCTTGGGAGTGCTTGAAAATGATAAAACATTAAAATTTAGACACGGGGGTATAGTTGTCGTGTTTGGAAACTTCGATTTCGTTGTTGCACATTTGCCTGAAAACAATTATGTAAATTTTTTTATTCAAAACTAACCTATAAATTTATTTCAAATCAAATATTTTCTCTTATTTTGAATCCTTTTTCACCAAGGCTTAAAATCGAGTGAATATCTCACTAGCTAGAAAATATTCAAATGATAATTGAGGAATTGTCGAGGAATCACGGCTATTTAATCACTAATGTCATTGGTGGCAGAAATTCCATCTCCCCTTTCATCTTACAATTTTCATTTTCCTCTTGCAATATCCTTACTCAGGAATTCAATAGCCTCACATAATGTATATTCCCCTACTGTTGGAAATATTGTCATTGATGTCAAAAGAGGTGTTAGTAGTAAAAACAAATATGTCAAAAATGAAATTATTAATAGAATTGTGAGTATGTCAATGGAAATAACCATGCAACATATAGAGTAGCAAAAGAGCAGAAATGATATATTATATATTTGAAAAGGTTCACCTTTATAGGATAAATATAGCATTATTTGTGTAAAGTGAACATCATTGAAAGAGTAAGAACTTGACCATGATGAAGATGAGAAGAAAGCGGCGTTTTTCATGAAGACCATGATTTATCCTTGGGGCTCATGATTTTCAAAAAGAGACCCCATGACTTGCTTAGAGAGCACCACTCATGTCTTAAGGGGGCTTCATTGAATGTTTAGGTGATAGTTAAAATTATTTGGGGCATCTTTGTGTGTTCATTAACTAATTCAAAGGGGGTAGCGATTTGTGTAGAAAAGAATAAATTAATAAATAAAGGCTAACTAATGTTAATGAAAGGTGTGATGGTTTGAGGTGTAATTCCCTTTGAAAAGGTTTGAAAGGCTATATAAGAAGATTCATATGAGACTTATAAAGCATGGATTCAATTTGAATAGCTTAAAAAAAAAAAAAAAAAAGAGGAAGCATAAGGCGGAATTTTAGAACAACAAATACGAAAGTAAGAAGAATAATTTTCCATTATTCGTTGAGAAGCAACAAGTTCAAAAGTGGAAAGAAAATTTTGTAAGGAAGGTTGGTTCCTTCATATTTGAAGAGATCGGTGTCTCTTGTTGAGTTGGTGCTTAGCAAAATGGGTGGGTGCTCTGTAGGTTGGTGCTAAAGCCCGTAATTTGGGATTGGTGTCTCAGTAGGTTGGTGCCTACAAATTTTTGAGTAATATATATAAAGAAAAAGTATCTCCGTGGTTTTATCCCTAAAGATGGTTTCCACATATATCTGTGTCTACTTGCATTAAGTTTTGTGTTCTTTGATTGATTTGATATATTCACATTGCTCGTGATTATAGATCTAAGTTCAAGTATTAAAGTTTGAAATAATTTCATAATACTGATTCACCCCCCCTCTTAGTATTATCTTGTGCTCAACAATTGGTATCAGAGCAGGTTCCTTCAGGAACAATCTAATAGTTGGAAGGTAGATCTTAGGAGCACATATGGCTAGTCAATTACAAGATGGATTTTCCTCGAACAAGGGTCCGTTGTTTAACGAGAACAAACTATGAATTTTGGAGGCGTAAGGATGAGAACCTATACGATGGCACTAGGTTTGATATTTGGTAATTAGTAGTGGTCGGATATACCATTCCATCAACTACGCCAATAGACCAAGCGAGTAAAAAGGCTTTTGAAAATAATGCCAAGGCAATGAATGCAATCTTGTGTAGTGCTGTCAAAGTCCAAATTTGTCAAGGTAATGCAATGTGACACGGAAAAGGAAATATGGGATAAAATTCAAACAATTTATGAAGGTGATGATAAGGTCGGAAAATCTAGCTTCTCAAACCAATAGGAGAAAATTTGAGAGCCTAAAAATGAAGGATGAAGAAGATGTTGCAGCTTATATTACTGCATGTGGATGAAGTTATCCCACACTATAAGAGGGCTTGGAGAAAAGATTGAGGAACACCGTGATCGTCCGAGAAGGTCTTAAGATCTTTACCATTAACATTTGATGCTAAGGTGTACGCCGCCAACAAAGAAAGTGCGAGGATCTTGACAAGCTAAGCATGGGCGAACTACATGGAATCTTGTGCGCTTATGGAATGAGGATGGAGTCTAATAAACTAGCAAAGAACGAAGATGCATTCAAAGTCTCCGAAGAAAAAGGCAATTAAGAATCTAAAGTGAATAATGAATCAAACAACAAAGAAGATGAAAAGAAGCTTTATTAATTTGAAAGCTAAAGAAAGGATCGAGAATGCAAAAGATAAGTTACCATTTAAATTCTTTAAGCTGTGGTAAAATTGGTCATTTTCATCTAAATGCCCGAGAGAAGGGAACATAAAGAAAGATGAGAGAAAACAAGCCCGGAGTTTGAAAAAGAAAATTGAAGCAAAGCGAGAGGTAATAAAATGTTTGAAAATAAAGAGAAAGAGTCTATATTAAAGAGGTAGTAACTCATCTACAAAGAAGAAAGTGGAATAAG
>CM031237.1:95976259-96193650 GCA_018340775.1 Taxus wallichiana var. yunnanensis | reverse complement strand
GTTGTACTTCGTTCAGTTGTAGTAAACTAGGAATCCTCAACGCAATACTGTCACCCTAAGCTGACACGATCGAAGTTGGGCAATCATCGGTTACCATTTATTCACCTAAATAACCTTGTTTTGGGGTTGGCACATTTTAGAGCAAGGAAAGCAGGGATTAGAGTTGCATGCCAGCAAAACTAACGCCCTTTCACGTATCAGACATCGAGCCATCACCGAGGATAGAATATTGAAGCATAGCACTTTCGCATAATAATTATGGGAACCCTTGCTTTATGATATCGATGCTATTCTTCCGGTCCAAATAGCCACCTCCGTTTCACCCATCAAAATCACATCATAGTAAGTACATCTCTACCAACATTGTCTATTCCAGCATAGTTAACTTTTGTCATTCTATCATTTAGGTTTATACTTTGCATATTAATTTCCTCCATTGCTTATTAGCTTGTCAATCCTACCATTTCCCTTATCCACACCACCAAATCACCATGCTGACCTAATGTCCATTTTGAGTATACTTGAGATGTCCACAAACCTTCTCATCCCTCTCCCAACCACATTTGACCACTGGATCAACCTTGTCATTTGGTCTATTTGGGTTCTGTTACCTCGAAACTATACCAATACCGATTATCCATAATCATTGTTGGATTTCTACCTAAAATAGCATTGTTCAGTAGCCCTTAGTGATGTCGGTCTCTATGTTTTATACCTTGACCAAAGAACAAACCCAACTTTTAATCATCTCACTGATTGTTGACCCGAGCAACCTAGAGTCTTGCAGCCAGACTAGTCCCAATGCAGCCTTAATAGATACCCCATCTTCGAGATCCAGCTATGCTGGCTTTGTTGTGATTGGATTTTCTTATTTTTACTTATGCAGAGATACCTAAATCATATCAACTTGACTCTGATAGGATTTTACTTGTTTCTCACATTAATTTTTTAAAATAGTGGATTGACATGACCATCTAGGAAGTATCACACTTCCCGGAGACTAGCATATACTAGGTAATCCTGTATGTCATGTATCATTTAACTATCCCTTTTGTGCTCTTGTTTTCCTGTACGAGGTCAGTTAATCCTAGCCAAAAAGCTCTCACAATAAGTTTGTGGATCAAGAAATCGAGCCGCATGTAACCAATAAACCATGAATCAGGCCATCACATTTAATAGAGTATTCCTTCTTGGCCTTTACCCTTACTCTGTTTTGTCATTCAAAAAGGTTAAGAAAAATGTGAAGCATATACAGTCCTCTAAATTTTTATTTATTTATGTTTATAATTTATCCATGGTGAGAAAAAAATTGAACTTTGTGTATGCAAAGTTAAACTAATATGGATTTCTCGAACTTGTGTCTCGTACTGATGTTTTCCTTATAACTTGAAATTCCTAATGGTGGAGAAAACAAGTTTTAATGTTTTAGAGAGAATGAAATATAGGTGGGTCGGGATGTATAGATATAATTTAAAAACTTTTAATGAATCTGCTGATCGTTGAAAATGTTGTAAATAAAAATTAAACTAAATCCCTTCGCTTACTCTTGGGCTTTTTAGAAAACACTAGACGAGGGTTTGGTAGGAAAAACATCATATCTCGAGGCACATGAAAAGGAAGTTTTCTTACAGAAAAAATTGGAAAACCTGACCTTGATATATCCCCAAATCATATAGAAAAGAATTTTATGATTTCAAGATTCACATGTATGCTAGTTTTGATGCTGTGCAATAGAGTCTACAATCAAAAAGACTAAATTGGAGAATTTAGAAGCGAGGTTGGGAGACAATTGACGAGGAATTAATCCAATGAGAAACTTTAGATGCTTCCTAATGGGCCAAAGGTATACTAAACTATGTCTGACTTTCCTATAAAGAGATAATCATAGATTTTATAAGAAGAAAATAAATGTAAGATTAATGGAAAGTATGAAAACCTAGATGCAGGACATCGGTGATAATGTTTGCATAGATTTCCAAATCACACAAAGGTTTTATTATAGATTTATTATACCATCACTCCATATGGGGTTTGAGACAATTTTTCTCAAAATGCACATGAAATGTATTTCATGAGAAAAATTGAGTTCAACTATCTTAGAGTCCTAAATATGGTGGTCCCAAAGGCAAAATTTGAGCATAATATAGAAAAACGCACTTCGCATAGAATGGAATGCATGGATAAAGGAAGCTAACTTTGGAGATGAAGTGAAGCATAAAGAGGTAATGGAGGTATTAAGGAAGATTATAAATTACGGAGGTAACAGTGAAAGTGTGTTCATCATAAATAAAAGCATAATTTGGTTTTTCACTTAATACGGTCAAAATAGGGTTTAATAATAAGATCGAGGTTGTGAGTGTCGAATTATGATCCTTTTAGACTGAAATATGTATCTAAGGTTCATGTGAGTTATAACTTGGATGTTTCTTAGACTAAATGTTGAGATAAGGATGGATGAGGTACAGATGTTGGACCATGAGTTTTCTACGAGATCTCAGAGTCACGATTCCTAAAGCTTTATAGCCAATTACTAAATCTCTAATAAAAGTAAAATAATCTTGATAACTATTTTGGGACATTAAGTGCAACTAAGACTTTCCTAATAATAGTATTATAGCTCTAAGATCCAAAGTCAATCTCATTTAATATATGATTTCATTAATCACCAACACTAGAGTCAACTTGACATTTGAGTTATAACTTTACTGATTGAGGAGGATCTTTTGGCTAAAGATTCACAATTTAATTAAAAGTAATGCTTACTTTAGAGAAGGATTTGGCGACATCTACTCATTCCCCTTCCTCTATGGGATTTTAGTATGAGTCATGGATAATGAACCCGATAATGGAAATCTTTTTGAAGAATTAAACCTAATCTCATACTTGAGTAAGTCTTACTTGATGTAGGGTATTGGATCCTAAGTAACTTACATTGAGTTTTGTATGAATATATTATGGAATCAATTCATTCTTCTACTAACTGATTTGTTTTAGAATTGTAAAGGAGAATCTAGTGACAACTAGCTAACACTAACTAATAAAAAAATTCTCCCAATTTTTACGGGATTATTTTGAGGATCTCTATTCTTTATGAGGGGGCAAGAATACTGGGCCACTCCTGAATGAGGCCAATTATTGAACGTGGACTAATACTTGTGAGGGTACATGAAAATTAGGGAGCTAGTAGAATTTCACTTTCCCACTTACATTTTGAAAAAATAAAGTTCGGATAGAATAAGTTCATATTAAGTCATTTCAAATCAAGTAGCTAGTTAAATGATGACAAATAGATAGAAAATATAAGACTTAATTCCTAAGTAATAGTCCACCTTGAACTTCTTTGTATTTAAAATTACCAAATTTAAATAGTTAAAAATATCTTCCACATGTTTTTAATATATATATATATATATATATATATATATATATATATATATATATAGTGAAAGAGCATAAATTATTAATGGGTATGTTTTGTTTTGAGTTATATAATAATGCCAAAACTCATTTTTACAATGGGTTTGAGGCCTTCTGCCACTCACGACATCTTCGAGATATGATGTTGGAAATGAGGATAGATTTGTATGTATTGACATTATCCTAACTTGGTTCATCGCCTCCTGGGATAGATGGGCATTTGACCACAACGGATAATAAAAACTATTCGGCCACTGGCTCCTAGCCATTGTTCCTTTCAGTGAAGAACATGTGCTCTTGAAATAGAGGTCACAAGTTCAAATCCTACGGGGGTAGGGTATGTACGCCTCATTTGTAGCAAAGTTAGTTTCCTCCCGCATGTGAGTACTGAGGTAGTCCCATATGCTATCCCTGCAAGCCCTTACCCAGACTCCAAAACACGGAGGCCTTGCAAGCATCATGGGCTTGTAAAAACCTATTATTATTTGGATTTCGAGAAAATTTCATACTTCTTTAATTATTAAACAATTCTGAGACTCACGATGTATTGGGGGGATGTCAATGTGAGTTAATTGAATTAGCTAGAGTTTATAAGGATTTAGAGTTCGGTAAAGAAGATTGCGTGTACGAACAACTTAGAGGGTGGAAAAAGAGCTGCACATTTTGAGTTAGAATTAAGTACGTAGTTTTCATAGGTTAGTTTTTATGTCTTTTTTATGTATTGTATTTACCTTTTCTCCATCAATTTTAGAATGGGTTTAGATGTGTTGGGCTGCATATATATGTTAATCATGGTTTAGAAATTAGATTACATGAGTTTTATTGTGCATGCACTTCACGTGATATTTATTATTATGCCGAGGGTTACACTTGATGACCATTTAGGGCTTTTTTTCATTATTTTATCCATAAAATACTTGCAAATATTTGAAATAACCTTCACATGTGACTTGCATACTTTAACTATTACCGTCATTTTATATAGATTAGATGTAAATTACACAAATATAGTTTAGAAAAGGTAAATATATATAGCATAAGTATCACTTGTCCCACTTTTCCCTTCATACGGAATTATATTTGGCTTCACCTTGTATTCTTTTGTAGTAGCGGCAGAATCCATGTTTTTGCTTGTGTGTGCGAGGATACATTTTCTACAATTTTTATTTATCTGTGTGCAATTTATCCTTTTTTTCGTTTTGGTGTGGAATTTATTTTAAAATTGTATTTAGTGTGGGCCATCTAAAACTTTGTTAGGCCAGCGTAGAAACTAACCGTATGAGTAGGATTACCCTAAGAAAGTTGGTGAAATTACCTTTCCTATGCGACTTGCATACTTTAAAATGACCATCATTTATTATATATATATTAGATGTAAACTACACAAATATAGTTTAGAAATAGGTAGATATATATAGAATAAGTATGATTAATCCCGCCATACCCTTCACATACAAATGAGATTTGGATTAACCTTGTCATTACGCTATAGTGGCGGTAGAATCCATGTTTCTTCTTGTGTGTAAAAAGGGACATTTTCTACTTGCTTCAAGATGGAAATCGCTAAAGCTGGTGATGCTCAGAAAAAGGTCAAAGTTCTAGGTAGGCAAGTGGGTGGAGCGGTGAAGGGGGTGTTTCTTTATTGGGATCGGAGGTTGTTTGGGAGTCCTCTCGGTGCCCCATCAAACTTGTGCTTGCATGGGAGGACGCTAGTCCTCATCACTGGAAATACTGAGAGTATTCGTGATAGAGCTAGAATTTTTTCAAACTTTGTCTTAAAGTTGGGCACCTTTGAAGTGAGAAGACCAAACATAGATTATGTTTGTGCATGGTGTAAACGGGAAGTGTAAGGTAGAGAGGTTAGGGCTATGGAAAAGGATGACTTCCTCTTCTGCTTTGAGAAAGAAGTAGATTTGCAACAAGTGATCCTCTTCAAGCACCATGGTTTTTGGGAAAACAACCCTTAGTATCATGCAATAAGCAAGCTGGCTTGTCTCGGCTCTTTACCTAAACTCCCGATCTAGATTCAACTCCAAGCTTTGTCCTTGGAATTTTGGGAGAAGCGAGAGGTATTTTTGAAGTATAGCTAGCTGGCTATGGGGTGCTCATTTCGTGGACCTCGGCACGAAGGCTCAATCCAAGCTTATTGGTGCTCAAATGTGTGTTAATTTCCTATGGGTAACAAAGTGCCCAAGAGTATTTTCCTAAATACGGGGTGGATGGACAACAAGAATAGGTCATTCTTTTGTTGAATAATGAGATCTTCTCGTGGGAATTATTGGTGAAAGTGGATTTTTTTGGCTCCTTATGGTCATGCGGGTCTCCTAAACGAGCCCAAAGCACGGTTAATGTGTCCCTTAGGGCTCCAATCCCCCAGATGGATTCGCAGACCTCAAATATTTATTTGAGGTGGAGGAAGGTTTCTCACTCCGACTATGCTGGTGAGCTCGGTGACTGCGGTTGTTGTGTCTGGTTTTGGATGCTAGTGGTTCGAGGGTTGCATGGTGGGTAGGTCTCGGGGGATGGTTGAGCTTGCCTTTGCTCCACTGGGCTTGTGACCGAGGTTGTCATTTGGGGGAACCTAGGTGAGCTTTGGTGACTTGATTTCAAATTTCAATTCTTCCTCCCACCCACCGCTACGTCACTAATGATGTCTTCCATAGTTTCAACTTGTGCCCCTTATGGGCCATAGTGGTAGTGTATCCAAATGGTCTCTTGGAGGTGGATCTTGGTTGGAAGGATCTAAAGGATTATCTGCGGCCCCGTCTATCATCGAGGATGTTGTGGGCAAGGGTTCTTCCAAAAAGGACATTTGTTGGATCACGCTTACAGTGAAGTCACTTTGTTCTTCCACGTGCATACGAGTGTTTTCCATTTGTTTTTTTATCTTCTCTCCTCTTTTCTTTGTGAGGTTTTTTGGTTTTCCTTAAACAAATTTTTTTACCTATCCAATAAAAAAAGGATAAAAATGGGACATTTTCTAAAAAAATTATTTATACGGTACTATTTATAGTTTTTTTCATTTGGAATGGAATTTATTTGAGAATTTTATTTAGTGTACAGTTCAAAACTTTGTGGTGGGGCCATGTGAAACTAACCATATGAGTAGGGCTTATCCCAAGAAATTTAGGCATGAGTTACATGTCACTCGTGTTTCTTGGCTCCATCATATGGGTCCACAAGATTTATCAACGCATGCACGACCAAGATCAAACTACCATCCGCTTTTCAAAAAAACTAAGCTTCTGTGTCGCCTTTCATCCGTTAAGCATGGGTTAAATTTGAATTCACGAGATCCATGTCAAACATTATTTGAGCATCGATTAATTTTTTAAAGATTTCTTTCTCAAACACAAATAAGTGTTATTTATTGTATTTATTAAATATATTTTTAATTTTTTAGTTAGACATATTTATATATATTTTTATAATTTATGTATAAATATATATAGAAAATGATGGTCAAGTATTAAATATATGCAAAGCTACATGTGAAGTTTATTACAAATAATTTACAAGAAAATCACAATTAATGTATCAGTAGAAGTATTATTTTATAGAGATCCATTTGCATGATTTCTTTTGGATAAGTTTAATTTTGGATCGATGGTAGTCTATTTCTTCGCTAAAGACTAAATAAATTCACATTTTTGTTACATTCACCAAGGATTACATATTATTGGTGATTTGTGAAGATGTCTGTGAAATTTGCAAAGAGTAAATGTTTATCACATGTCGAACTTGTCGTAGAATGTGTTGAATGGCCCTTAATTTTTCTACGAGCATGTGGGGTGTTTATAGTGGGACAAACTCGTTGGCTATGGGTTTTCCCGAGAGTGTTTTGATTAAATAGACTCAATTTTCCATGCTTGGATCTAGAGACAAAATAAACCGAATATAGTGAGTAAGAAAGTGTGTTTCAAGGTGGCACAACCACTTTCTTTTAACATATGTCATACATTTACAATACCATCAGATAAGCTATAAACTCTACATGCTAATACAAGTGTGATGTATTTAAGGAGTGAAGAATTTGTAAGTCGTGGAACTCAAATGTTACAAGAGGAGACCGACATTTCTTTCACTTGCTTGGTATATAAAAATTATCTCCTTTTCTTTAGATGTTCCTCTAAGTAAAGGGGGTGTGTGGAATGATACAATAGATAAAACATATGATCCTTGGGAGTAATTTTAGTTATTATGTTTTTGTCTCTACATACCTTCCTCCCAAACATTTTACTCTGCGCATCAATCACATCAAGCATCATCTTCCACACTTCAAGGTCTCACCTAAATATTCTACACATGGAAACACTACATGCCTCCCAACCTGAGACAATGCCTTTTCTTTTCCATGATATCTACAAGAAAACCATATTCACAATTTTGCATGAAAACCCCACTCTCATTTTTGTATAAAACTTTGAGCAGAATGTAATAGTGTAAAAATGGAGCACATAGTAGATATTATTTGGGTACAGAATAATCTAGGTCGGGAAATAGGTGTGGTACATGCAAGTGTTTAATTCCCTTGTTTTTTTGAGTTGTGGAGTAGGTGTGGGACATGCGGGTACTAAATCCAGTGGTGTACTTCTCCTACATTATCGAGACATGTTAAAACTATGTGCCTCATGGCTAGAGACAAACCCTATTATTTTCCCTTATAGCTACATAGAAACCCCCATCCCTATTTCCTATGAAATCCCTACTCACAATTATGTTTGTAACCCTTTTTGCATTTTTAATAAGGTACAACACATATCATAAATTATTTGTGTGGAATAATCTAAACCAAGAAATTGTTGTGGGACATGCTATGATTTAATTCCCACTTTTTTACTAAGTCATGGAATAGGTGTGGGACATACATGTATTTAATACATGAAACGCTCTAGTGGAACACACATAGTAGATAATATTTGGTCTTTGATAATGAAAACTCATGTTGGGCATGCAATCAAAAGCCTTAATCTTCCTTAGACTCCTATGACCAATCGTGGAAAGTTGTCAATCGCTATAACATGTCTATGTTTCTACTTCCTATAATTGATTGACCTCATGACTAAAAATGGTTTGTACTAATTTTTGCAACAATTGGTCATTGTGGTCCTCTTTTCGCCATATCTCCTCCAACTGTTTTGTTTACATCTTCCTGAATACTGAACCTCCCCCTTATTACAAATGACAAGCATGTCATGTAGTTCTTAGAAAACATAATCCAACGTTACCTCCTTGAGTCCTCTTCCCTTTCCCATACACTTTTATAGCTTCAAACTCCTTTTTGTGCAACCCTCCTCCCCTCCCCTTTTTCTTCTCTTCATCCAGCTTTCATTTCTTCTCTAGATCACTTTAGGCATTCACATCGTACATTTTGTGCATCGATTATTTCTTGCATACACCCCAAGTGGCTCTCTTTGAAGGTATAGTTCTACATTTCCTCCCTCATTTTGCTTTCCCTTCCCTTACAATTCTCCACCCTCAAAACCTTACTCTATACCGCTCTTCCTCTCCCATTGTTTGTCTCATTGCATTTACTTTCATCTCAAGATCCCCTTTGGCATTTCCATCGTACATTTGATGTGTCATCAGTAGTCTCCCGAATAACGAGGAATGATGCCTAAATTCTCTAAACCTTTTTCCTCTCATAAACCGCTCTCCATTTCCCTTCCGCCTCTTCTATACTACCATTCCTCTCTTCTTTTCTAGCTCTCGGGCCTACCCTCCTCTTCGACCGGATATGGGTGTCACTTGTATTCTCCATTTCTTGTACATGTCTTACTTAATATTTAATTAAAAATATCATTTCTTTATTTCCTTTCTTATTTTTTCACCATACTTTGTTCTCATTTCCAGATCATTCACATTTCGCACCTTTCGACGTTCACATCGTGACCGCTCGTGTGCATTTACTAGTATTATGGTGGATATCTACACTCTTAAATTTAGGGTGCACAAAGATTGATTCCTCCCCATAATCTACGAGATAGTCGTAACCACTTGTTTTACTTGTTACGCATTAATGTTACCATAGAATAAATCCAAATTTAATACCATGGAAAACCATGTGATCAACCAAATTCTTTCCTACCATTAAATATTAAAAATGTGAAGCCCACGGTGGAAAATGCAACGTACAAGAATAAAGCAAAACCAACTTTCGACCCATTTAAATAAAGCAGATTCTTAGTTAGTAGTCTGTTGATGGATGTGGTCCTATGTGCCAAGTTAGATAGTTGTCTACCAAAGAAAAGTAAGAATAAAGATTTCTATATAGTTCTGTGTTCGTGTGTCTTATTGGAAATGTGTCCATTAATTAATCAAAGTATACTTCTTTCGAATCGAGGAAGACCAACTCGTATAGGCATATTGGGCACATTTATTTATTTTTAAATGTTAATGTGTTTGTTATTTAATTAGTGTTTGCATATTATTTATGAAAGTATAAGTTTTAAAAGAGATAGAAAGTAAATAAAATTGGGTTGAAAGAATAAAATGGGGTTGAAGAAATTAATAGAATAGATACCCTAAGATAAGGAAGATTGATTATTGAAGATACAAATGTGTGCTCTCAAACAACTTTGATCGAATGGGTACCTTTAAAATATTAATGAAACGAATATTTCTTAAACAAATTTGATGCAATAATTATCCCTTAAACCCTTTAAACAGAAAACATACCATTTAAACCTTCATACTAAATCAGAAATAATCTAAAAGAATTGTCAGAATTGTCTTTCACTATAGCAATTGTTTCTCATGAAAAAGGAGGTCCTGCTTAAAAGAAGAAAACCTTGATAACAAATGAAATGAAAAGTTTGAGTGGGCATCTGCAGCCTTCAGGTTGGAACCAAATAGAACGAATATATTTTAAAATTATAAATAAAGTCCTTCAACTTGAATAAACAAAAACAGAAATATACTTTTTTAACTAAAGATAAAGCAATGTGAGAACACTATTCTATTTTGTGTGGGTTCTTTGCGTACCTGACCATCTTAGTCTCTTTCCACTTTCGGATAGTTTGATAGAGTTTGATAGTTTGATGTATTAGTTCATTTTAGAATGGGGAGCTCATATCGTGGTATTGAAGACGGTTTCTCACAGCTGCATTTCAGAGAAGATTTCACCATGTTCACAAATCCTCCAAGAAAGAGGTTTGTTGGGAGATCTCGGTCTTCCAAAGTGTTTGCTTATCAGAGTGTTGGTAAAAAAACCAACGTGGAAGGGAGAAGAAAGTGTTCAAAAATTCAGATTGTGTATTAAAAAAGAGATGGGCATTTCATTTGCCTCGAGTCAGATTAGCTGTGATGCTAAGAAGAGCCAGAAATTGTTACAAAATGCTGTTGAAAACGATGAATCAGAAACCTGCTATTGTCTTCAGCACACAGTGGGGAATCCCAAGCCTTATTAATTAGGATGGGATCTGCTCTCATAGTAACCTGCATGTTTGTTTGACTCAGAGCATGAATGGATCAAGTTGAAGATCAGTTTGTGTTGAAGATTTGTTTGTGGCATTAGTACATAGTTTCAGTGAGAATCTCTGTCCTTTTTCTTTTTGTTATTTATATTGAGGTCAAGCACTTTGATCATATCATATCTTCGCCTTGTTAGGAACTGGGTTTCAGTAATTGTGGTTTTTATTGATACTTTGTATATTTGTATTAAAAGAAGCTGAATAGTTTGTATCTTAGTAGTGCCGTTTTATAATTTGAATGTTTTTTATCTTTACCACACCAGGTGAAATGCATATATTTTCTTTCTGATATTACTTCATCACTGGCACTCACAAATATTGGTGGGGGCTGCGCTCTTTTCCAATCACAAAATTAATATCAAAAAATATTTATCATTAAAAGGTGATTGGTTGAAAGAGATGAACCCCACCGATTTGTAAAACTTGATCGCATTGAATATGTTGTTAAAAAAAGGGTCATATTTTAACTTCTATATTTCAACTTTTTGAACTGTTTCCGATTGTAGACAGGTAACTGACTATGAGAGGAGTTTATAAGCATTTGCATGCAATGATCTTACAGGAGCTTCTCTTTCATTATCTGTAAGAAAATTAATAGCAGCATCCTACTTTCTGTTGCAGCTACTTCGCTCTGCCCTTTCCTTTTGTATACCATGTGTAAATAAACTAGATCAAACTTGTGCTCATATAGTATTCTTCATGCACACCATTATCCCATGTTTTATAGTTCTGCACTTTGTTTCGTTGAAGATTTCCGTAATAGTTTTGCTTTTTTAGTTTGGTATCAAATGTTCCTAGAAAGAGTTGATCTATCTCATTGTTTCTTGATTTATGGTGAAACATGAAATATGTGGAATCGTGGATGATATTTTTTTAAATGGATACACACTTTTAAATGGAGTTATGAATCAAATGAATTGAAAGTCAGAAATAAATATTACAACCCAACAAAAAAACAGAAACATCATGAAACCTTTTCAAAAAAAAATTGTCCAGGAAAATAACAAAGCAATTGCAAAACTAGCAAACAAACTTCTCCAGCAAAACAGGCCGCCATAGCATCGCCCCAAAACCAACTACCATCTGAAACACGAAACAAAACTACCATAGTAAGAACCCAAGCACAAGAATAACTGCACCCACACGAAACAAAATTCTGGTAACCAAAGCACAAGAATAACTGCACCCCGTCCTAATAAATGACAAAGCTCCAAACCCAAGGATATTAAACGTTCCTGGAATATATTAATTAGTTGGTTATATAGGTTGATACGGCTATATAACTCAATACAGTTGTCTTTTTCATTGATTTCCTGACACGTGGTTTGTTGTCATTTTCTATTTATTTGTTGTGAAGTGTTTAAACCTCATAAATTGTTAATAATTAATAATAAAAAGATAAAATTGAATTTAGAAAACGGTTCAACTATTCCTAGTTCAGTGCGTTTTGAAATATGGGTTTGAAATGAACTGAGAGTTTTGTATTAGTCCATTAAAAGCAGACACAAACAAGAGACCGTCAATGAATAGAGGACAATTTTAGAAAAATATTGCTCTCTAGATGGTCTTTGTAGACAACTTCGATGCATGTTGATTGCAATAACAAATGTAGATCCAATATAGATAGCAGTCAAGAGATCAAGTCAAGCTTAGTGAAAATACAATCTTCAATACTAACATGAAGGCAAGAAAAGTGTACAAGAAGATTTGAGGCATTCACTTTATCGGGTATGAAGAGGAGAATGAGTAAATAATGATTAAAAGTGCATTTCAAGGTGGAAGAAGGAACGTGGGACCTCATATTCTAAATGATAAACTCTCGGTAAGTGTTTAGGAAAGCTTAATTTGGTGGAAGAGAATGACCAATACAAGTTGTAGGAATTTAAATAAGAAAAGCTCTTCCTATTTTTTGTGGATTATATCAAGAACGTGCACTTTTACACAATCACCAATACCTTTCACATGCCACATGTATTTTAAATTTCAAAGCTTAATGAATCACAGAGGGATGCATTATCCTAGATTAAGTTGAGTGGTTAGTAGCCAATGAGTAGATAGCACGTGGACTAAGTCGACATAAATTGATGGACTAAAAAGTATTTCCACTAGTGACTTGTCTTTCCTTCATAACATGGGATGCAAGTATGGTGTTGCACTAGATGGTCAAAGCATATGACTGTGAGAAGAATTGGTTCGGCCGAAAATAACCAAAAGCGCGTGGATAACATAAATATGGTCATATGACAACAATTAGGGAAACCAAAGGCATCCAACATTTGTGCCTTGTTAGAATTTTCTTACATTCGTCTAACTTTGAAAAATAGTTGTCAATGTAATTACTTGTGAACTTTCCAAATTCGATATCCAATATTAAACATTATTGTTTGTGGATAATTCATTGTTGGCCAATATTTTTTTGAACATATGTAAGTGATGGTTTCTACTTCTATAGTTTGTGTTTGTCAACATAATGGAAGATTTGTGAATTGTGGGTTTGTCTCAATTATTCTTTGGTGAGTGGTAAAATGTAGAGAAAAATGATTTGCACCTAGAACCTTTCCACCTTTAATGTTGAAAACCTCATCTATAAAATCCACCTTCTATTAAGAATTAATGGTTGTTTGTGCCCCGCGACCGAACTCCCATTTCACCTACTTCATTGCAATATTTTGGGAGAGATAATGTTTGAACTTGCATGATAGGAAATTGACATTATTTTATAAAGTTAAAAATGAATAATGGTTAATGAGATATCCACATGATAACACTTGAATAGGAAACAATTTTCACACATTAGAAATACGAGATGACAAAGATAAAAAAGCTAAATGTGGGAAATATATTAAGGTTTGACATTTCCTTTTTCACGTTAGATATTCTTCTCCACAAGAGGAAAGATGGATATGGTGGGCTTTACATGCTTTACATAGGGTTATTTATTTCACTTTGTAGGTAGAATCGTGACACTTTTAATATAGTAAATGTGATAGGTTGGTCTAGTTTTGATTTTTTTAATATTTTGGAGGTGAAAATTTGCAAATATATTTTGACATATATCTCTAAGGTTTGAGTAAAATATTTCCCATTTTGAGAAGAAAACAAGAAGATAATATTTTGGGGGTAGTCAACACTATACCTTGGGGGAGCAGAGATATGATGATATAAGTATTGAGTAACATGACTTGACATAATTAAAAATAGTTTTGAGTTTAAGAATAACATTTTACTACACCTTATTTAACCATGTGGAGGGGTTTCTAGTCAACGCTTTTAACTTATCCATCAATGTTAAGGTGCCATTAATTGTCGTTTACATGATTGAAAGAAACAAAAGTTTTCGAGAAAATATGGGGAAAATGAACTTTGATTATATATTATTTTATTTTTACGGTGTCAACGTTTTTATCGCATGATGTTTCATCCGATAGATAAAACAATGACATCATTTCAAGGCTATATAGAAAAATACGGGAGTTAAATACCCCCATATCCCACACCTATTCTAGGGGCTCATATTTTCTTACCCAAATAATATCTCGCAATATGTGCTTCATTTAATCATCATCTTGGTCACATTATTTATGTGAGTGCAATTTATACTTAAAGAAGTCAAAATTTGAATACAATCAATTATTCATTATACTAGTGTATGCTCCCAAATTAATGAAATAAATACCTTATAGGAAAATTTAAGACAATAATTATCTCCTAAACATTCACGTAATAAATACCCCTTAAATCTTCAAACTACATGTGAAAAATCGGGAAAAATAAAATGTTTATCCTTCATCAATACATATAATGCATAAAACATAGCCAAAACTTATCTCTTTAGCAATAACTTGCTTATATGTAATGAAGAGAAGAATGTTGCGTAAAAAACCAATAACAACATAAATGTGAAGTGTGAATGAGCAATAGCAACCTTCAAGTTGGAACAAAACAAAACGAATATGTTTTGTAATTTTAAACAAAATCCTCTAACTTCAACAAAAACAAATACAAATATATATTTTCTTATCATAGATAGAAGCAATGTATGTTAGGAAATTACAGACTATGCAACAATGAATACAAGAAATGTGAATAACAAAATAATAATTTACAAAGATAGAGATAAATCAAATATACGAAATACCAAACATGCAAGAGACGAACACTAGATTTACGTGGTAAAACCTCAGCTAAGTGCTTAGGGAAACATCCACGGTGCAAGATATCAAGCTTTATTAACTCAAGATGAATAGATTACATGCAAACTCGTTATGAGAAATTTTAGATCTCCACAAAAATATATATACCTAATTGGTGAAGTATAGTTTGGATTCCTCCTCCTAAAAATAGAGTGGAAAAAAAGGTCATTAGGATTTTTGTTGCTAAAAATAGAATTTAGTTGAGTTCGTCTTTTTAGAAACAAGGGATTGGTTCTTTAATTTTTTCTTTAGGGGCTCCACCTAAACCCCCACCAAGGTGGGCTCCATAACATGTTGTCATCTCCTCTGGACCCCTTACGACCCCCCACACCACCCTTTAATAAGTGAGGTACTGCGCCATGCAAAGGGATCCAAAATTTAGCTTTGTTGACACATATTTAACAATGTAGTATAAGCAATGTTCTATTAGAACTCTATATTTTTAAATTATAAATAAAGTCCTTCAACTTGGAAACAAAAAACAAAACAAATATATATATTTTATTACGGATAAAGCAATGTAGCATACCACTTATTCTCGGAGCATTTGGTGGGTTCTTTGCGTAGATGACCAACTTATTCTCTTTCCACTTTCCAACAGCCCACTAAACGCTTGATAAGAATATCGGAATAGTCTGATAGAATTTGAATGGTTGTATTACAATAGCATATATAGAGTGTGAAAGGTCATTTCAAGATATGAGATAACTATACAAAAATGTTAGTCTTCATATTACGGTTGATAAAGAATATATAAACCCAAGTGCAAATACAACGATATAAAAGATTTCTTTTTCATCCATTAAAGGTATTAGATTTCTTTCTTCGATCTGCATACCACGGTTTTCTTTCTTTGGCATAAATTAATTCCTCATTAGACTTATGTGGCCAAGGTGGGGCCACCTAAGTAAAGATAAATGTGTAACCATCTGTGTTTTGTATCAAATAATCCTAAAGTTTTAACTGTGAAGATTATTCATACTGTTTGTTGGCTCAATCTACGCGACAAAGTATTAAACCCTCCCCAATCACAAAATTAAAACCAAACAATTATTAAATTTATAATTAGTAAAGAAAAATAAACCCCAAAAATTTGTGCATGTTAATATTATTATTCTTTTTGGAGCTTGGACCCTTTTCCCTACTTAAATATATTTAAAGAAAACCATTTTCTTGACTTGTCCTCTAGAACATTTTGATCCTATGCCTATCACAGATAGGCTGATTATGAGAGGCATTTCTAAATATTTGCATATAAATATTTTATAGGAGTTTCTCTTTTACATCTTTAATAAATAAAAATAGCAACATCCTTCTTTCACTTGTAGCTACTTTATTCCGCTCTTTTATTTCTTTAAAAAAAAAATACATGTGCATAATACATTAAATACAATGTACTATAATGTTTTGCAGCTACAAACAATTATGGTATATCTTTGAGCTCATGATTTTGTTGGTATTCTTACTTATTCTTTGATGTATCTCTACATTATGCATGTGTTTAATGTTTTCTAATAAAAGGGTTCATGTATTTTTTATAATGTCACTAGTGTAGGCAATAGAGGCGAGTATAATTGAAAGAAAAACTATTTAATTCTCTATTCCTCATTCTTTGAGGGAAATGTCTATATTTTTCTATCGAGGAATCAATGCGCCTATTCCAAATACCACTCTTCACAAAACCATGGAAACTACATAAGATTTTTTTATTTTTTTGCTGAAAATAGTTACTATGTTTAGGTTCGAGTCCCATCACCCACTTGACATTTCTAAATTGTACTAAAGCAACCTTGTATACGAAATTGTATTTGTTGTATTCTAAGGATCTCCCGCGATTCATTCTCTCCATCCATGGAATATTTCTTCTCATTCTATGTTAATTATATAGGATATTTTTATTCTTTTTGTATAGCAATTTCTCTAAATTTGTGATTTATTATGATCCTAATGCAAATTTTAACATAAGATAATCTATGCAACTTGATGGGAAAAAAATATTAAGTAAAACCATGAGAAGGAGTCCACTCTAATTATTTCCTAGGCATTCCTAACCTTGTATCTGGGTTTGATTATTCTATTCCGTGTGTAATTAAACTAGATCCAACTTCGACTTAAATAGTATTATGCATAATCACCATTATCCCTTCACTTATAGTATATTTATAATTTTACATTTTGCTCTCATTGAAGAATCTTGTATTTTATTTTGGTATTAAGAGTTTCTACAAAGTTTTTGGATATTAAATGTTTGTTGAATATTTTAACTACTAGGCGTCAAAAAATGTTATAAATTAATGGGTGATGTCGCTTTAACTAAGAGGTGGCGTTCCTTTAATCTTTATTTTATTTATTAATAAATTACATAAATCAAATTTTCATGTGAAAGATTTTTTTGGGTAAGTTGTATACATTTATGTTGATAAATGTTTTATAGTGACAACCACAAATTTTTAGTTAATTTTTAATCTTCAACGTAAGGTTCGTTTGATCATTATTTAGAAGATTGTTTTAGTTATCTCTAGAGAAGTGAATTGAAAATCCTAATATCTTTTTCATATGTAAAGTTAGGAACCCTTTAATTTTGTTGGTGAAATAAATTTTCATGCTAGGTATATTGGTACAACTAAGTCAACATTATTTGTTATCAATGAGTAATAAATTCATGAAGAATATCAAGTTAATATGTAAAAAATCCAAGATAAAAGACTTAAAATTGACATCTTTTTCCTAGATAGATATATTCATTTACATAGTACACACAACAAGAAATATTTTGCCTTGATCCGGTAGAGAAATAACTATACATCTATAACATGTGGTCGTGATTTACAACTCTACATGATTTAAAATCCTTTTAATTCATAATAATATTAATAATAGTAATCAATGTGTGACATGTGTCCTCATTTCATGCATCCATAGCTTTAATAAACATTACAAATTTTGTATGTGATACTAAAAAAGTTTGAAATACCGATGAAGCTCCATGTTGTGATTCGCGATATGGAAAAATGTGGCACTTTCATAGCCCACGTAAAATTTCAGGAATTATTTGGGAAGAATACAAAACTATAATTATATTTTTACAAAATTAAAATTATATGAAACATAAACGTTATCTACAAGGCTAGTGAGCATGAGCTCACAATATCACAATATTCTCAAGGATCTTTTTATCTATTTTGGCTAATTTTGTCAAGGTTTAAAGCATGATTTTTAAAGTGGACTATGAATGACAAAGAGCATACCTCTTCACAAAGATTAAGTTTAATTATTAATAAATATATGCATACACATGACATAGTTAAGGTTTGAATAGAGTTACCATATTTTTCTACAAATTGAGATAAAACAATAAGTTTATTTTTAAAACTAAAATAAAACAAAACGTTAATATTATTTACATTCGCTAAGACTAGCAAGTGCTCAATATGATATATACACTTCACCATCTTTTGATCTATTTTTTTCCATTAGGCATGCATATTTAAAGAATAATATCTTAATTGGACTTAGAAAAAATCAACAAAGCATATAGTGAAATCTAGAACTCTATGTTTATAATGATTTTATAAGAAACTTTCACAAGAAGAATCGATAATAATAAAATTGGAATCCAATAATGTTGGTAAAAAAATCTAATATTAGTGATAAGAAATACAATAATATTTTTTGACAGACTCCAATAGTATAAATAACACTAACAATCATACATGAAATGTACGATGGAAATGTCAAAGGGGATCTTTTAAAGGAGTCAAAGAAGATGTAGAAAAACAATGGCGGGAAGAGGGGTGAAGATGAAGGGGTTAGAGTGTGGAGAAGTGCGAGGGTGGTGAAAAAGGAAAGGGGAAATAATGTGAATTTCATGGAAAGGAAAAACAATGTGAAACACAACCATCCAACTACCCCAAAGTCGTGTAATAAGCTGTTCAATATTTTTCATGATTTCATCATCATTGTCCATAATTACATTCTATATCATTAAATCATCACAATCATTTTCTAACGTGTTATATATTTCTTATTTTTCCAAATTAAAAGACATTGCAAACAACAAGTTAGTACCTTGATGACTATGGCATCTAAACATGGTATGCTTTGGAACATGTTACAGACCAGTGCTAAAAACCTAAAAAAAAAAGAAAATCTTGTAAACAAGAGGATAACACACCTCTATTATATGGTGAAGAATGGAGAAAAGAAAGAAAACCTAAAGTAGGAGGAGTGGTTGCGATAACATGGGGGAGATCGAGGTTAATCCCGTGGATGTGAGGATATGCCTTCACTATTTACCCACAAGCATGCGGTCCGTTTACCCCACCCAAATCTACTACGCTCTTTAACTCTTTGAAACCCTCATAGAAATTCACAATCTTATCAATCATTGTCATGGTAGTGGATACCAAGAAATTATTGATGAAAATTTAAGTATTTATTGGTCGTTAAATTACGAAGACTTAGATTATTTATATTTTTGACTATTGCTAATCTAAATGGAGATTTGGCACATGATATGATAGTGTTCAAAAGGACTTTACTTTTCATAAAAAGATGAGCCTTAACATTTCCATTCCACGTCTCTCATCATGGTAAACTTGATAGAGATGTGCCAAAATCAATTCAAAGAGAAATTGTGGGATTGGAATTACATGACAAAATGGGGTGCAAAATAAGTTCTTGTGAATCGAAAATATTCCTTGTTATAATAACCAATAATTAACATAAAAGTTAAAAATAAACTAAGAAACTTTAGTTTAATATGTCTGCCACCATAATTTGCAACTCATGTGCAATTGCTAATTAGTTTAATATGTCTTCATGTACGTAATTGTGTTGGAAAAAGACGAAGCCGAGCATTACTTATTGTAGATACAAAATCATGCACTTTAGACATTATTTAGTCTCGATCTCATACTACTATTTAGAGGGTTTTTGAGTGAAGAAATTACTAATTAACCCCCATCTCTTGGCCATTTTTATTTGATTTCTATTGTCATTCCCGACCTCCACCACACACATGCCCAAATGATTTCATTATTTCTTAGAATTTGAGCTTTGAATGACATACCCTCGATTAGTAGTGGGGCGCTGTGAGGTGCCCTGGTCCCACGAGGGCTCACCGGTACTTTTTGAACTTTTCCACCATTTTTGGGCTCTTTATAGTTGTTTGAGGTCTTTATCTTTTTGGTGGTTGGCAATTTTGGGGTTAATTAAGAAAATAGATCAAGAGAACCTTATAAATATGAAGTTATGAAACCATAATGAGGTACCAAGCACTAGTCACTATTATCATCCACCTAGAGTTGCATCCATCTATTGAATTGGGGATCACTTACATCCACATACCTCCATCACAAGGCACAAGGGTAGGAAATATACATCACACACAACATAGATAGATGATTCTATTTTATTCCATGCAACGTTCTATTACATTTTTCTACACATAGTTAGCTTGTTAGATCACAAAGTGTGATTAGCACAAGAGCAACCTAGGGCATGCTTCACACACACAAAACTACATTTTGGGTATGGAATGTAGTGCACTACTTAGTTAGTAGGAACACCATTGTGGAATCTCAGTCATTCGATCCTATCATATACATTTTTATTTTAGAGGGATTGATGATTGTTTAGTGTTTTTCTGAGTCTTCCTTTCATCTTGGATTAACAATGACACCTAGCGCCATACGGTGAATCTGATGTGACACATAGCAAGGGTTTTGGACCACCTTCCAAACTTGTAAAGATCTATCCTAGATATTTTCCCAGACCTGTGCCCCCATTTTACTGACCAAAGCACTCGTAGGTACCCTAATCCTTCTTTAGGCACCCTAGTTTAGAGAATCAACCTAGATCTACCCTTTTAGGGCTCTTGATGAGTCGTTTCTACTTCTCTTTTCATAGTCACCTCTGGTACAAAGTCCCACAAGTTCATCAAATCAACTAAGTCATTTCCATACTTATCTTGCATATTAGGGTTTCTACTTTCATTAGATTAGTTGTTTGGGTCATCTTTATATTCATTTATAACATCTCGTGTCCTTTATTTACTGATTGTGCATAGCTTATATTAACTAGTTCTTATTCCACATTTTAGTTAATCATTTTGGTGAACCGATCATCCACGCTTTAAGGATCTTCACTCATAAATTCTCATTCCAAGGTTTATTCTTTTTCACCATGGCTCACTCTCTCATCGCTTTTATGAAGAACATCTTAAGGCCATTAATGATCATATTGGTGAGCACCCTCAAGATCTAGACTTAGTTTTACATGTGGATTGTGAGGAAGCTACTAATTTGGCGAAATTTAACACTTATGTGGCTTTAGTAAATTCTCTTTCCACTTAACCACTCGCTTCCACTATCCCACCTATCTCTACTATTCTGATTTCTATCAATACTCCTACCAATAATTTTACACCGTGCCATTAGTTTCTCATTTACGATAGGTTTCATCCATTAGCAATCAAGATTTAACTTATCTTTATCACGACCTTCAAGGTAAAAGCCGTAAGTTGCAACAAGCTACTTTGCATGCATCACCGTCATAGATTCTAACCTATTGCTAAATACTCCATTCTCACCTGCCATCACTACTTAGTCACTTCCTCCAACTTTGTCACCCCCTAAGATTCCCATTTTCAATGGGCATGGTGACTTGTAGGAGCATCTTAGAGCATTTCATGTAGCTTGTTTAGATTTTGACGAGCATATTCTCTTAGCTAAAATCTTTCCTCATAGTCTTCATGACTATGAAATGCGTTGGTTTTATGACCTACTTGTTCACTAGGTAACATAATTCACGCATCTATTTGATGCCTTTATTAAAAATTTCTCCATCAAGTATCAGCTCTAACATCTCTTATGATCAACTAATGCAACTTAAACAGGATCTAATGAACACTTCGCTAACCACATTTTAAGGTATAAAAATAATTTTTCTAAGATGACAAATGTTCTTGTGTACTTTGAGCTTCAAGTCCTGCTCATTCAGATTATTTTATGAATCTCTCGTTAGGGAATAAGGGATAAAATATGCGGAATAATCCCTCACAGAATCGCAACAATAGAAACTAATATGCAGAAATTATTACAGATCTCAAATAAAATTGCAGAATAAAATAACACAACACAAAGAGACAAGATTTAACGTGGTTCACCCAATTTGGGCTACGTCCACCAAGAATCACTTGCTCAGATTTTATTACAAGCCTCCACTCTCTCAATACAATACCCAGATCCGTTTGGAGCTATGCTCAACAAACTCTACAGAATTCACACCCGAATTCAAAACACATCTGTAATACATTTGCTTGTCTATCTATCATATGCATAAGACCATATAAATAGACAATTGCTTAAGCAGTTTGATACAAAACCGTGGGTATCAAAACCATGGGAAAAAACAAAACCGTCCCATAAACCTATGGGTAACCGAAGAGGCGGTTTTACAAAACAATGGGTATAGAAAAAACATGGGCCCAAAAACAGCCCATAATGGTTACCCATTACCCATGGGTTAATAAACCACCCATGAAAATTTTTGGGGGCTTCGCCCCAACCCCCGACCCACTCACCGTAGCGGGACCGCCGTAAAAATACTCGAGTGTAACACATAGAAGGTGTACCACACTCTAACATGAAAATAGGCTCCACAAACATAACAATCTCCCACTTGGAGACTGATTTCCACTGAGCAAGCTTCTCAACCCTTCACTGTCATCTGCAAAGGCCAACCAAAGCTGAACATAGCTTTAGTTTATCCCTTGTGACCACCTTGGTCATCATGTCTGCAGGATTCTGACTGGTATGAATCTTCTCCAACTTCAACTTATCTTCCTCCAAAGTTGTCCTGATGAAGTGATATCTCAATTGTATATGCTTCATCCTGGAGTGGAAAGCAGAGTTCTTAGCTAAGTGTATAGCACTCTGACTATCACTACGTAGCTTACATTCTTCCCGCTTATGCCCCAATTCCTCAAGCAATTCTTGTAACCAAATCATCTCTTTGCTTGCCTGCGTGGTAGCAACATACTCACCTCCGTGGTTGACAAAGCCACTTTCTCTTCGTAGTCGTGAAATCCAGCTCCTTCGCTGTCCCACCTACGGTGTAAATATAACATGTCGTGTTCCTCCGCTGTCTACATCTCCACCATATATGAATCTACATAACCATGTAAAGTAGTGTCTCGATCCATTGTAGCACAAAACTATCCCCATGGTCCCTCTCAAATATCGAAGGATCCACTTTACCGCTTGCCAATGCTCTTTACCTAGATCACTCGTAAATCTACTCACATCTCCCCCACCGCATGGGCAATATCGTGCCTAGTGCACACCATAAAGCATACATCAAATCCCCAACCGTTGATGAGTAAGGTACCTTGGACATTTGGTTTCTTTCCGCTCTGTCATGGGACTTTGCTCCTTTGATAACTTGAAATGGCTCGCCAAAGGAGTCCCAACCGGGTTTAGCATCCTGCATGTTAAACCTATCCAATACCTTCTTAATGTACTCTTCCGAGATAAAGTCAGCTGCATTCCTTCCTATCCCGAGATATCCTCATACCAAGGATTTGTTTATTTTGCACCCAAATCCTTCATAGCAAATGATTCACTTAGTGCTTCTTGAGTAATTTTATTTCCTACATGTTTTTACCGCAACCAAGCATGTCATCAACATAAAAACACAAGATAATATAACTTCCATCCTCAAATTTCTTCGTATACACACAATGGTCGAATGACATCTGCATATAACCTTGCTCCATCATGAAGCTATCAAATTTCTTATACCATTGACGTGGAGCTTGTTTCAGGCCATACAAGCTCTTCTTTAGTTTGCACACCATCTCCTCTTTACCTTTGACTTCATATCCTTTTGGCTGCATATATAGCTCCTCCTCCAAATCACCATGGAGAAATGCAGTCTTTACATCTAACTGTTCTAAGTGCAAGTCTTCTGCTGCCACTATTCCAAGAACAGTTCTAATAGAATTCATTTTTACTACAGGAGAAAAAATCTCATCAAAATCTATACCTTTTTTTTGTGCAAACTCCTTGACCACCAACCGGGCCTTGTATCTTTTCTTGCCTCTTTCTTCCTCTTTGACTCTAAACATCCACTTATTCTCGTAACTCTTTTCTTTCGGGTAGCTTTACCAAATCCCATGTCTGGTTCTCCATGAGAGCATGATGCTCCTCATCCATGGTTTGCTCCCACTTCTTCCGGCATCTACCCGCACCGCTTCATCAAAGCTCTCTGGTTCTCCACTATCGGTGAGTAATGAATAATAAAGAGAAGGAGAAAATGTTCAGTTCTCTTCTTACCCTAGAAGACCTCCTCAATATAGGAGTTTGGGGTTCTGTTGAGGGGGTTCTGAACTAATTAATGTGTCACTATCCCATCCGGAAGATCCTCTACCGCTGCATATTCTTTCTTGGATTCTTCCTATTTTCCCGCAATCGCTGCTTATACATGACTTTCTCATTAAAGACCACATCCCTAGATCGAATGATTTTCTTTTCCTTAATACTCCAACATTTATATCCAAAGTCATCACCACCATAACAAATGAAAGTACATTTTTATGATTTAGCCTCTAGCTTAGTCCTATCATCCTTGTCTATGTGAACAAACACCTCACATCCAAAGACTCTAAGAAATGAATAATCAACTTTCTTACCATACCAAGCCTCCTCAGGTATGCCTCCATCCAAGGCACTTGAGGGTCCTCTCTGTTTATCAAGTACAATTTGTGCTCACCGCTCTCGCCCAAAAAGAAAGAGGCAGTCCTGCATGTAACCTCATGCTCCTAGCACATTCCATTATTGTTCTATTCATCCTTTCTGATACCCCATTCTGCTGTGGAGTTCCTAGAACCGTCTTTTGCTTGCAGATTCCATTCTTAGAACAATAATCATTAAATTCATTGCTGCAATACTCCCCTCCATTATCTCGACTGAGACATTTTATCTTAAGACTGTTTCATTCTCTACCAAGGCTTTCCATTTAACAAAAGTTTCAAATACATCAGATTTGTTTCTAATACAATAAACCCAAACTTTCCTTGTTGCATCATCAATAAAAGTAACATAATAACTTGAACCCCCAAGAGATGATACCTGAGCTGGCCCCCACACATCAGAATGTACCAGCTCTAACTTACTCTCTTTCTTTGTAGGTCCAACCTTGAGAAACCTTACTCACTTTTGTTTCCCATATATGTAGTTCTCACAGGAAATCCAAACTGTTTCTATATATCCAGGAAAATTCTTCTTTATGATGTTCATGCCCTTATGGCTCATATGACCGAGCCTATAGTGCCATAATGTTGTATCTACATCCAAGCCACAAGATTACAATCATTAGTACTATCAAGTGGTTAAATACAAGGTTCTAACCTTCTTACCTCTTGCCACCACAAGAGCACCCTTGGTAACCTTCCAAGAGTCCATTGTAAATATCACAGTACAACCATCACTTCCCAACTACCCTGCCGATATCAAATTTCATCTTAATGTAGGCACATGTCTGACATCCTTCAATAGCCAAGTATTCCCATTCTGCATCTTAACCTGAATAGAACCTTTTCCAACTATGCTTTGCAAGGATCATCATCACCAAGAAAAACATGCCCAAAATCTCCTTGAACATAATCAATAAAATAATGCCTATGTGGATAAGCATGGAAAGAAGCCCTGAATCTAAAACCCAAGATTCAATAATATTGTGCAAAGAAAGAATCAAAGCATCCCGACATACATTAACCATTGCCACATTTGCCTCCTTGTTTTCTTCTTATTGTTTCTTCTTATCCCGAAGCTCCCAACATTCCTTCTTCGCATGCCCTGGGCTTTCCACAATTCCAGCATACAATCTTGTTCTTGGATTTTGACCTTGCCCGATCTTTTGATTTTCCACGATTTCCTCTATTCTTCTATCTCCTCTAGTTTCCATCACAAAGCATTCCCAAGTAGAAGATTCCCAAAGCTTTTTCTTCACATTTCCTCGCTTAGAATCACCCCTACAACATCCTCAAATTTCAACTTCGAGTTAGCTGGAACCGAGTTACTTACCTCCATTACTGTGCTATTCCAACTCTCGGTAAAGAGCAAAGAATTAATAAATCCCTAAATTCTTCATCAAATTCTATCAGTAACTCGAAGCTAGCATATTCACTACCGTATTGAAATCATTTAAATGATCTCGCTACTAAACTATTCTCGAGACATCTTCATATTAAACAACTTTTTCATTAAAAATATCTTATTAGAGGCGTAGAGGGTTTTTCATACAACTTCCTAATGCATCCATTAGATATTTTGTAGTCTTTTCCTTTGAAACATTAAATAATACCGAAGATGCAAGACTCATTCGGATGGTTCCAAGTGCCTT
This sequence comes from Taxus wallichiana var. yunnanensis, assembly GCA_018340775.1. Classification (NCBI taxonomy): domain Eukaryota; kingdom Viridiplantae; phylum Streptophyta; class Pinopsida; order Cupressales; family Taxaceae; genus Taxus; species Taxus wallichiana. Next base: position 96,167,162 of record CM031237.1, on the reverse strand, counting down.
TCGATCCAACAAATCCCATTCCACATCTGTCATACTCGAGGGTTTGTTCACCTTTTTGACACAACGGAGTATAAAGATCCTTTCGATAAAGGTAATCTTCCATCTCGCATCTTCCAAAGACTCAAATTCTGCCTCGTTGAATTTATCAACCCTAGATCTTCCATCATCTCGCCATAGCTCCCACTCAAGCTAAAAACTTTCCCGCGATTCAACACTTCAAAGAAACCAAACCAGGCTCTAATACCAATTGTTAGGGAATAAGGGATAAAATATGCGAAATAATCCCCTCACAATCGCAACATAAGAGAAACTAATATGCAGAAATTATTATAGATTTCAAATAAAATTACAGAATAAAATAACACAACACAAAGAGACAAGTATTTAACATGGTTCACCCAATTTGGGCTACGCCCACCAAGAATCACTTGCTGCATTTTATTACAAGCCTCCACTCTCTCAATACAATACTGATCCGTTTGGAGCTATGCTCAACAAACTCTATAGAATTCACACCGAATTCAAAACACATCTGTAATACATTTGCTTGTCTATCTATCATATGCATAAGACCATATAAATAGACAAATCGCTTAAGCATTTTACAAAACCGTGGGTATCAAAACCATGGGAAAAAACAAAACCTGTCCCATAAACCTATATGGGTAAAAAAGGCGGTTTTACAAAACAATGGGTAGAAAAAACATGGGCCCAAAATAGCCCATAACGGTTACCCATTACCCATGGGTTAATAAACCACCCATGAAAATTGGGCTTCTGGGGCTTCGCCCCAAATCCTCTTGAGGCTCACATAAGGAAAAGTGTGGGACCGCCGTAAAATACCGAGTGTGAAACACATAGAAGGTGTACCACAATCTAACATGAAAATAGGCTCCACAAACATAACAATCTCTAATAGAGAATTATTTTTAGACCTCTCCTTAATTCAATAAGCTATGTCATACTCTTAAGCTTTGTGATACCTAACTTCTATCCATAGAAATCTTAAGTATCATAAACGAGTGCTTTGTCTTCCACTCATTTTCAAAATAAAATGCCATTCAAATAATATATAACTAATCATACACGACACTAAAATCACATCAATGCGCTTGCTCCTTCTAAAGAGGTTTAATCATAACAACCTAGGCACATGTTTAACAACTTTCAATGGCTCCACATCTTATATTGAAATGAATTTTTGACAACAACCTTGTTACCCTTCCTCCACCACTTGAGTAAGATCCATCACAACCAAAAGGTAGGAACTGCAATGAAAAAATTCCATTGTGATTATCATCAATGTGTGGGACATTAAAAAATAGATGCTTCAAACTCCATACAATATCCAAGATATAATTGATGCCAAAAACTAGAGTTTCCAAAGTCATGCTAACTCTTGAACCAAGAAACAATAAGGGTAAATTCAAGATCTTTAACAAAAATCTTAACAACACGACAAAAAGATGTTAGATTCTTCTTCCAATCATACATACCACGTGGTACCCCTCCTAGATCGAGGGGAGGTGGATATCTTACTTGCAAATACCGATGCTTTCGGCACTAATAATTTTCTTCTTTGATCATGATTATCCTGAAAATTTTACATACAATCATTTACATATCAAGGAATCCATTGGTTCGAATCCCATCTATAATACCAAGGTTTACCCATCCTTTCAAAGTTTAGTGCATGTTTGATTTCACTTCTCAAGGATATTGGTTATCCTCCATTGCAAATTGAATATCCTTTCAACAAACTCTATCATGTTGTCAAAATACATGTTACAGTCCAATTCTCTTCACCTACCATGTCTTTTTCCTCATTGGAAACACATTTGAGATATGACATGCTACTTGGTTTTTAATTGGATTCATCACACTCGATCTATCATTTCTATGAACCATTTACGAATCAAGTTTATTCATAACAAACATGTCATTTCTATCTATGGTGTACCTCCATCTTTCAATGGTTTCCATATCCTTGCACAATAGTTAGCAAATCATCTCCCTCTTCTATCATATCACATTCTATATTGCTCAAAAGCAAAATATACTCCTAGTTCACATACTTGAGCATCTTCTACATGACCACATCGTTTTGCTATTCCTACGCATTGGCATAGGCCAAATCCTAGAACAATCACTACATCTCGACATCGATCACTACCTCATTTTATTCTAGACATATATTTATCACCTTCGACACATCATCATGTAGATATCCATCTCGACACATTTTGTGACACCATGGCCTTCAACATATTTTCATCCCTTACACACATATATAATTCATGAACCAACACAACATCCGCCTACCATACCACAATTGTTAGAGCATTGTCGTATGATTTCATCATCACACACATCGATGGACAACCTTTTTCCTTCACTATAATTAGTAAGTTAATTCATTTATATACACTTGGAGGTTATAGCATCTAACTCTTCCCCCATCATATTAACATCAACACTTTTCTCATCTCGACACACATCAATCTCCTCACATATGCACAATCTTTCATACTCTAACATCAACATTACCAAGAGATGAGACACTCTTGTGCTTCAGTTCACACTTTACTATTGAGCGATTACTACACATGAACCCCACACGTTGCACTATAGGACTTACACACCAAATCTATTCACATATCTTGCATCCTACATCATACATCATACTAGTCTTGATTATACATACTTGCAAATAACATTCCATATTACTCATCATATTGTCCATATCACACATTACATACACTATTAGATTATATATGTTTATTCATCATATTCTATACATAATGTCATTCCACTACATCTCGGGTCACATCCCTTTCATCATATACCGCACGTCTTCACATAACACATCTTATACATACTATACTAGTCATCATTACATACGATTGTAGAAACATTTCATATCACATACTACATTATTACTATGTACACATATTACTCATCTGATTTGCGACACATTACACTTTATGCATTCTACATGTATACCATTCCATTATATACATTGTGTATTTACATATTCTATACATCACATGGTCATTTTTCATCATTTACTACATCTTCTACTCGTTTCATGACTACAATATGACGTACTTTAGTTCCTTGGTCCATACTCTCAAATGCCGAGGGTTTAGAAATGAAATGGACCTTAAATTCATCACACTTTTATCATTCGAACTCTCATGTGACATTTATAGGTTAGTGACATTCACTATATGCTAAATGGTCACCTATTCTATTCATCTTGTAGTGGTATATGATTTAGGATACATCACCACTCCCTCTATTCATCTCGGTAGTGATATCACGCTTTAGGCTACATCATTACTCATATGCTCATCTTGTTGTGATACATGCATCAACCTTAAGGGTCATGCACACATTATCTCTAGGTCACATATCATCAACATACATATATAATCATCACATTGTGTTAGAAACAACACATACTATTCCACCCATTTCCCAATGACACACTCTCGTTTATGGTTCATTCTTGACTATTGAGGGGGAAAACTAAATGAACCTCACTACATACACTTTCATTCACTTAGGGGGCACGTGGCTCCTATCACTCCATTTTGTATTCCATTCCATCCATCCACAACATACTACATATTATGGTTGCTTTTACTCTTGCTTAATTTTCTTGTTCATGGTCACTTTATTACACATGCTAGTTGCATTACTTGTCTGTAATTTATCTATCCCATTCACACATGCACATTCACGCCTTTGTTTATCTTTGATCACAAAGAGATACCAATATAATACACACGACACAAATGCTCACCTTCTACCCTTCATACATTGGTCGTTGGGGCATCCACAATCGACTCTTATAGGTATTATCATTTAATTTTTATTTATCCCTGTACATTGCTTGGTTATTCATGATTTGAAATACTAGTTATCTTTCTATCATCATAACGGGTACTTCATGTGAATTTTTTTATGTAGGGATATTAACTTTCATACTTGTTTGTTGCATTATCTTCCATTATTTGTTCTTGTATGCGGGCCTTGTCCTATATTTGGACTACACACTTGTTTGTTTGTTTGTGGCCACAATGGCCTTGAGTGTCTTACAAAATTATGAGTGATGTCCTATATTTACAATCCACTTTGTATGAATTACTTGTCTTCTTGTGTGTTTTAATTACTTTGTTTGGTAGTTTTCACACTTTTTACGTAGATTACATTGTCTTACACATGTATGATTTTTTGAACTAACACTTGTTTTTGGCTATCCATCCTCGTTTTTGTGCACCTTGGTTTTACCAAGAACATTCCCTTCCCCTGCAAGGCTGATTTTCAAATTTCATGTTGTTGTTCCTCTTTTGGTGTCACATTCTCCTAATAGTGACATCACATATGCCTGTAAAGAGGGGAGAAGCGTTGGGGTTTTTACAATCTACATAGTGCGTTTACACGATTCAATTCCAATGTACTTTCGCCCTTGGAATTGTGGGTTACATACAACAAGTGAGTTTAAACAAGTCTATGAACTCCATACACAACAAATTTTACAAGACATGGTTGTCCTTAACATTCTGTGGGGAAACACTTATTGGTGTGAGGATACAATGGAATTACTCCAAATACTTATTATACCACCAACTTTAGAGCACCGAAAAAACTAGGTTGTATAGAGATCTCTTCACACACATTTAGGGGAAGTAGTTAAAGGTGAAGGAGGCCGAGAAATTCCTTCCTATAATTCTTCGACCTAAGGCATCGGATCGCCCAAAAACCTCAACAATACAAGATATCCTTCTACACTCTTTCTCTTGACATGGATCAGTGCACATATTTCATTTATAATTTTCATTTGCTTATTTTACATTCACATGATTTTTACATACATGTGTCTTTTACATTGCATTTTTTCACAAATATACATATTTATTTGATTTCTTGCTCATTTAGTCCTTGCGAGGTCCACCCATATGAAAAAAAAGCAGTCAAATGGGGAAACAACAACAACGAAGTCAACAATGATACTTTACGGAAGCATACTTCACATACTAACCATGCAGTACATTACACACATCAATATATGCATTCTGCCTCTAGGTTCACTCTCATCAATTGTTTTTGCACATTTTTCATATTTAGTTTCCATGCTCCATCATCTTTTTATCACTCCACACTTTGTCTATTCCTTTGACATGCCTTCTTTATCACTCTACACCGGCATCAGTGCACGCATCTCTATCTACTTTATGTTACCGATATTTCTTCTCACCAACATTAATAGGGGAAAATGTCGACACAAAATCATGCACTTTATACATTATTTAGTCTCGGTCTTATACTTACTATTTAGAGGGATTTTGAGAGAAGAAAATACTAATCAACCCACATTTCTTGGCCATTTTATTTGATTGCTATCATCATTCCCGACCTCCACCACACACATGCCTATTAATATTTCATCATTTCTTGTCATTTTAGCTTTCACTAGAGTGCCTAGGATACTGCTATTTAGGGCACCCGTGGAGTGCCTTCGCCCTACTAGGGTGCCTCGGTCCTTTTTGAACTTTCCCGCTAATGACAAAAAGTAGAGATAGATTCAACAGAATAAACACATAAATCTGACATAAGAAAGATTAAATGCTCATAACACACATATTCAGCACAAAGTCTTAATATTTGTATTAATATTTTCTTCTGTTACAAAAAGCTCAAAGTCTTTTCTTCTTACTTCTATTTTTCATCTAAAAAGTATCCATCCTGAATACAACAAGTATCCAAGTATATATAGAAGAAGGAGAAGAAAGAAGGCAAAAGGGAACCAACAACTAATTACAAAATATCTACAAAATATCTAAAAGTCAATGTTGACTTTGGACAACTTGGTGGATGACAACATCCCATGGTGCAACATGGATGAGGTCATCATTTGTACCAACATACTATTAGATATTTACAAAAAGAGAAGCCAAGAGGAAGAAAGCTATTCATCATCGTCTCGTGGCTGGAAGGGGGTATCTTGCTTCTGCTGTTGTTCGGGAGAGGTGATGTGGAACTGAGTCCGATATTCCATGAATTTACTGATCATGGGCTGAAGTTGATCCTGGGCAGGACCCTTCGTATGATCACCGATGACCTCACAAGTCTCCCGCTCATCTCTGAGTTTTTCAGGGAGTTTGAAATATTCATTTCCTACCTCCATCAGGAACCCCACAAAATCATGGCAAGCCAGAAGGTTGTTGATGCATTCGGTGTCGAAAGTGGCTTCTGGCCCTAACCCTTATGAGACGATCTCTCTTAAAGATCCGGATAGTTTCATCTGCCTTCCTCAAGGTGAAAGAAGTAAGCAAGCCTGGAGACATCCTCAGAACAATTTGCTCCATTTGATGCATTGCATCCAGGGCTTCCTCCTTGACTTTATCAATCTTTTCCAGGATGAACTCCATCTGGTCGACCCGTAATCCAACGCAGCAAGGATCTTGCTGGGTACCCTGGGGTGACTGAAATGCCAAATTTCACTAGATCGTCGACTGAGCAGTCAAGCATTTTCTGGAATGTTTCGTGTTGCAGCCTTGCATGGTCCAACTCCTCAGAGATAGGTCCTGTAATCACCTGGAGATCTTTGTTCACCTGATTGATGTTTTGATACAACTCGGTGAACTTGACTATTACCTCCTCGCTGTCTTTGAGGATTTGATCCTCCAGGTGGAAACTGCCATACCTTGTTCACCAATTTTGGCATACTCATTTATCTTGTCCTGACTTAGGACCTCAGGAGTTTTCAGTGGTACAGTAGGAGGTGCACTGCCCATTTTCTGCAGGCGTGGAGAAGATGTTTGTTTTGTTCCTTTAGCAACCTTTTCTCCTCCTTTGCTTCTTGAAGTTTCTTGCAAAGGGCATCCACCGCAGATAGGGCCTCTCCTGAAGACTTTCAAGACGTTCCTATGTGACTGGGTCACCGTATAATCATCTGAGATAGATCTTTTTACCCTTTGAAGGATCGGGATATGCAATCTCCATTACTCTTTCCCGATGCACTCTGAGAGAAGCGGGTTATAGGATTTTTGCTTCTTAGCCCCCTTTTCGGGATGATGGAGAAGTCCATCGGTGCGATAGGGACTTTCCTCTTTATCTGCTCTCGATGCTGGGAGATCCACGCTGGACTTAAGGGAACGGGACCAGAGGTAGAAGAGGGAGCAGCTGCAGTGGATGAGGGGAAATGGGTAGAGACACTTGGTGGTGGCATCGAGAGGGAGGCCGAGAAAGTGCTCACGGGAGGAAGGGATACTGCAGGGGAGGTAGACATGGGAATGGAAGGGAGCTGAGAGATGAGAGAAGAAATGGTGGGGATAGCTCCGCGAGAGAAGAGAAGATGGATGACGAGGAAGGGGGAACAAGTAGAAGATGGGGAGAGGACACGACCAAAGGAATGGTCGCTTGGGTCACGCGAGGAGGAGAAGGAGGAGAGGGAGAAGGGATAGAAGGGACCTCAACGGTCAGTAGTAGTGGCGACACCCTGAGTGGATGTGCCCATCGAAACACCTTCCGCCGCTTCTTTCTCTGGGGATACCAGGCTTACAACCTATTCTTGTGCAGTGGAAGGAGGACTTTCAGGAGCTCCTTCTTGAGCAGAGCTTGATTCACCCTCTTTATCCTTGCCTTTGACCTTTGGCAGATGCTTTGGCCTGACAGGTGCGTTGCCCAATGGGGATGTAGTGAAATCTACCCCGAGGTAGATAAGGCCATTCATCCTGCACCAATGTTCTGTCCTCCGCAATGTCTCTTTGACCCTTTCTTCAATGGTCTGGGGTGCTTTTTTTCTATCGATCGCAGCAAATGGCCAGTTGTCCCCATCTGTATCCAGATATACCTGATCAACTTCTTGATCGGTAGTTTGATAACCCTTTGGAACAATGGCCACGCCGTATTGAATAATTTCTGCCAAGGCCAAGTGGGAGTGGTCCTTCCTTCTAAGTTCGACCTCATGGTACAGGTCGATATAGATGTCCTCGATCTGTGGAATATGGATTGGATCGAGTTTTTCCTTGGGAAGGAAATTCCTTGGATCAAAAGTGGGCCTCACTGGGAAGTTGTGCTTCAGATTGAGCAGTTCTAGCTCGCAACCATTTCCGGGCTTTGTGGTGAGAGATGCATGTGTATCTGCCCACTGTAAGGGGGAAAGGAGTTCCACCCTTCTTTCTCTTCAGGCACTTCTCATGGTATGTTACGAGTTGTCTGGATAGCTCCAACAGATCAACTTGGGGCCGCATATCTTGGCAATTTGGTGGGCTCACCAGGAAGTTAGCTGCCCTGAGATAGGTGAAGGTGGGAAATTGTGTAAATAAGGCCCCCCACTTCTCTGTTGCTGTGACAATGCTCTTGGTCATTCGACCGTGAGTCATGTTTGGCCTCAAAAGGTAGATGATGCCATAGAAGAAAGCATCGTTGATCTTAGTAAACTATGGGATGTTGTTCTCAGCTTCAGCCTCCGGTAGTATTCATATATTTTTACCTGGGGCCAAACCCCGCATCGGCTCAGTGCCGGATAATCCTCTCCGAGGTCAGCAGCAGACTACGTAGGAGTTCATGTAGAATCTCCCCGTTGTGGTGAGTTGTTGAGAGCGCTGATATGGTGCCGCTTATGATCTCCGCCCACTCAAAGCGTTGATCTCGCACATTCTTGTTCATAGTTTCAAGGTACCTGAGCATCCATTTGTGAAAGTAATGGGCATCGAAAGCCCAAAAACTCTACTAAGGAATGTGATGGTGTCGCTCAATTCCTCAGAGAAGTCACTGCGGTGAATAACCTGTGGCCATCTGGTTATTACCTTCTTGTTTTTCAAGTACACTTCATTCATCAGCTGCATGCACTTGTCTTCATTGTCCTCCCATGCCTTGGTGCAGTCCTCTTGGCTTACAGCCACAAAGTGTCGGTGGTGAGGGATGCCTAGCATGATTTTGAAGTGTCGGGCAAGTGAGGTTGATTATGACCTCGCCCTTTTCATTTTCGACACACCTTGTGTCTTTGTTGTAACAACGGGCCACTACCATCATAAATTCATTGTTTACTGCACTGACGGGGATCCCCCCAGCAAAATGCAGTCCACTGCCCACCAGCTTGTCCATCCAAGGACTTCCTGTGACTCTCCTGGTTCTGGCCCAGAAATCCTCCATGTCGATGTGACCGAGTTCAGAGTCTCTTATGTCCAGGTCACATTCTGCCTGGGACTCGGGCATCCTGACCCTCTGGTATTTATACTTCATCTCTTCTTCTGTAAGCTTAGCCTTACCCTTTGACTTGGTTGGCTTCTTGCTTGATGTAGACATATATGGATCTGAGTTCAGTTGCTGATCTGCAAGAAGAAGAAGAGAAGTCCAACGCCAAAGAGCCATATTAGTCGCCGATCTTCCATTAAAGCACTACGGAATAGAATGAGGAGTTAGCAATTTTAAGGCCTCAGGGCAGGCAGGAACACTGCAGGCTGCAAAGCTATTAGAATGGCGCACTGAATCGAGTGTTACAAGGAACAAATCAGCGCCAAAGGGCGCAGGGCACAAGGATTTTGCTTATGACATCATGTTATCAGAAGGGATGCGCCCGCGCCGTTATGCAGTTTTTATACTTGGCGCAAGTAATGTTGGTGTGCATGGGGCAGTGGTGTGCCATGGGCGCAAGTATTTGACCATGCAACATGGAAGTTTGGTGTGCCAAAGGGCGCAGGGTTTATCATGCATAGCAAAGCACCAACTTTAGGCGCGCAGAAAGGGACTTTTGGCGTGGCAGCAGGAAAGCTTGCAGATGACATATTGTTGTGGTGAAGAGGATGCGCCGCGCTAGTTTAGGATTTACTTGGTTTACACATGGCACAGGGAGCTCATGTGTTGCAATCAATTTTGGTGTGCCATAGGCGCGACTGTGTTTCCTGTTGCAAGGGTGGCGATTGCGCCAAGGGGGAAAAACAGCTTGGAAATGATTTTTCAAGTTTTCCTTCTCTCTGATAGATTTGTGATCCTTTAGGCTTAACTCCACATCGATTCAAGTGGTGAAGGGGGCAAAGCAAAGAGTTTTGGATTTGTTTTCTAGGCAGAGCCCTCTTGGCCAGCAGATCTGGAAAGAGGAGGAAAACAGCTTTGGGGAGAAAGATTGCAAGAACAAAGCAGGGGGTTTTATACAAATCCATTGTTTCCTACCACACAAACAATCAAAACAAAACATAAGAGGAGTAAGAACCACCTACCCGAAATATATAGAATGTGAGAGATGAAATGGGGTCCACGAACGTGATACGAGGAGGAGGATGGGCTATTGACAGTGCAGAGGAATAAAGTTATCACGTGTTTTTAAATTGTGAAAGTGACAGGGCGGGTGTGCCTATATATAGGCAAAGGTGCAATAAATGTGCCAACCACTTTTTCAAGAGGCGCACCAAAACATGTGTCGACACGTAAAACGGTGTGCCCTTTGGCGTGGATAAACGCGTGTCAACACGGAAATATTTGCGCCTTTGGCGCAAATTTAAGACTGTCAACACTTCATTCCTTGCGCCCTTTGGCGCACCAAAACACGGCGCAACAATTTAGTTGTTAACATGAAGGCATGCATGCGCCTTGGCGCACGCAAGAAAGGCGCATCACGGGAAGGCGCAACAATTGATGTGTCGACACGTCAATCTATGCGCCAAAGGAAATGAAGGGGGCACAAATTTATTCTGTGTTACATGATAAAAGGTGTGCCCAGCCAAAAAGGGACCAAAATGGCTAAGTTCGGAGAACTAGATTTCCGGAAAGGGATTTTGTAACATTCCAAACGCAGAGGGGTCCCTGACGAGGGACCAGGACAAAATTTGGTATGGTTACCTATAAAATTGCCCTCATCAATTTTACAGGATAACAACTGGCTCTTTCTGGGGACTATCTTTGAGTGAAACTCAAGGGTAGAGAACCTCATATCAACATGTGCCTATCCATTGGGTAACAGGTCAAAAACAAGGGCGAGGATGAAAGCAAACACATGATGAAAGCAAACACACAACAAAAGCAAACTATACAAAGAAGAGAGCAAGCTCTACTTCCTGAATATTTTGAGGTGCTGCCCGCTATAGGGAAGTGGGAGATCAGTTCCATCCAGATACGAGAGATAGAAGCTATTTTCTCCATTGAGCTGTTTGATCTTGAAAGGCCCTCTCCATAGAGAATCAAATTTCCCATGCATGCCCTTTCGGCTCTCTCATTTGTCCCACAAGAGGACGAGATCTCCCACTTGGAAATCTCTTTGCTTAGCCTTTTTATCGAACAATTTCTTAACTTGATTCTGATGTTCGGTGATCCTGTCGACCACTCTTATTCTTTTCTCTTCAAGCTCTGATAGATACATGATCCTCTTTTCAAGGGAATTTTGGAAAGTCTCATCTTCGATTGCTCGTGCCAAGCAGAGCAGGGAGTTCTGCAGAAATGGGAAGCTCGGCGTCGGTCCCATATAACACTTGAAAAGGTGACATACCGAGAGACCTCTTGGGAGTAATGCGGTCCACCCACAAAGCGTCGTACAATGACTTGTGCCACGTCCGCTGACTCTTATCAACTAGCTTCCGTATGATGGCCACTAGTTTTTATTACTGGATTCTGCCTGACCATTTCCCTGGGGGTAGTAATCCGAGGCATGGGCCAAGGTTATCCCGTGTTCATAGAAAAAACCAACAACTTCTCGTGAGGAGAAGTTGGAAGCATTATCAGCAACAATCTTGTTTGGAACGCCAAACCTGACAATGATATTCTCTTTGATGAAACTGCAAACAACCTCGGAAGTGGCATGCTTGATAGGTATGGCCTCTACCCATTTGGTGAAGTAATCTATTGTTTGTCAGGACATAACTATGTCCGCACTCGATTGGGGATGGAGTGCTCCGATAAAGTCGATTCCCCACTGTCTGAATGGTTCATCAATAACGACCGGCCTGAGGGGAAAAGCAGCCAATTTTGGCTTGCCGACAAATTGTTGGCAGAGCTCACACTTCGCTACCTGTGTGGTCGTATCCTCGAACAAATCTCGGCCCAATAGTACTGGCCCGGATGATCTTGTGTGCCATCATGGAAGAGGAGAAGTGACCACCACAGGCTGAATCATGAAAACTCTCAAGTAGTTTTATCTGTTGTGGCTTGTCAACACATCGCAAGAAGATGCCATCTATTCCACGTTTGTATAAACAATCATCCCAGATGACATATCTGGCCACTCTGAGCTTTATAGCACGTTTCTCCTTTGAAGTTAGATGAGCTGGACACTCACCATAAGTGAGAAAGAAAGTGATATCAGAATACCATTCGTCGCTAGTGGTGACAAATAGAACCATGGGTAGAGAATCAGCTTTCTCCAAACCTGGCTTTCAGGCTCCTCGTGCAATCATCCTTTTCCTCAGGGTCTTCTGAATCTCGGTTTTCAGCCATAAGCTGACATAGGCCCTTGCCCCTTACCAACTTGGTTGGTTTTATATCTAGATCATACTCTTGGACTTTTGCAATCCAATTTCCTCGCAAACTCCCTAACTCCTGTTGAGTTAGGATTGACTTGACCGCCGTGTCAGGGACCAAGCACCATTGTGTGAGAATTTAGAATGTAATACCTAAAGTTCTTGACTACTTTGACCATGGCGAAGGCATGCTTTTCCAACTGAGACATCTTTAATTCGTGAGGCTTGAGAGGAGAGCTCATGAATGCAATCGGGGATTCAACATCTTTAGAATTCTTTTGCATTAAGATAGCCGATACAGTATGCTCGGATGCATAGCTATACATGATAAAATCTTTGGAGAAATCAGGACATACCAGACTGGTGCGTGAGTGATGAGGCTTTTATATCTTCGAATGACTTCTTTCCTTCTTCGCTCCACCGAAAGTTGGTGATCCTTTCATCATGTTTGATATGTGGTGAGTCTTTTCAGCAAAGTCGGGAACAAAGCACCTGAGAAAATTCACTTTTCCGAAGAAAGAGTGAACGCCGGTTTTGCTTGTGGGTAAAGTAAGGCTCTGAATAGCCTTAACCCTTTCGGCATCTATCTTCGTTCCTTCCTTGCTTACAATGTGTCCCAACAACTTTCCCTCTGTGACTCAAAATAGACTTTTTCAGATTTAGGGAGATTCCATGTTCCCGGCATCTAATCAATACTTGCTCCAAATGATCGCAATGATCATTCCGCTATTTAGAGAACACAGTTAAGTCATCCAAGTAGACTACGATGACTTTTCCCATCATTCCTTTGAATGCAAAGTCCATGGCCCACTGAAAAGTGGCGCCAGCATTGGTCAGACCAAAAGGCATCCTGCTATAAGTGAATGTACCCCAAGGGGTAGTGAATGTTGTTTTGAATTGGTCTTCGGGTGAGACTTCGATCTGATCAGAGCTCTAAAACCATCAAGCATGGACAACATTTCGATCCAAAGTCACTACTTGTGCGTAACCCGATCCATTATGGGAAGGGGGTAGTTGTCCTTCAAGGAGGCTTGATTCAAGTTACGAAAATCTACGCATATGCGTATCTCACCATTCTTCTTACGTACTGGCACAATGTTTGCCACCTAGGTACTGTGATGGATAGGAAAAATGATCCTCGCATCCAGCATTTTCGAATTTCAGCCCTGATAGTACCCGAGATCTTAGGATTATAGTGTCTCTCTTCTCGTGAAAGGGTTTGACATCTTCTTTCATGGGGGATGTCATGTCGACGTCCCTTTGGCTTGAAAGACTTTAGATCAAGCATAGACCACGCCAATACATCCATGTATTTCTTCAGCAATTTGACGAATTTCCGCTTCTCTTTGGGTGTGCAACATTTTCCAATGTTTACAAACTATGGATGTTCTACCGAACCTAAATTGACCGGTTCGGTTTCTGGGGAGGAGTTAGGATCATCTCACCTTTTCTTCTTGACAAAACGATCGTGCCTGTCGAACAAACGCTCTAGAGAAACCAAACCTTTCGGGATTTTATTTCCTTTGAGCTGACATATGCCATCGCTTCCTTCGGATTCCCATTTCGATCAGTAACAGACTCACGGCATGTGGAAGTGGATCCTTCAAAATGAAGCTCACTAAAATTTTCCACTTTTTCAAGAAAGGCAATGAGTTGATTGTCATCGTTGAATACCTGCCAGTGCTGAGAATTGTCCGGCACGCTTGGGTGGAAAACCACCTCAATGGTATATGTGTCTATTTTCAAACCTGGGTGAGGGAGCATGAGGGATGCTGAGATGGCTAATGAGTCGGCCATGTCATTCTGAGCTCTAGGAATGGCTTTTATTGAAAAAGCGTCAAACTCCTCGATGTTGTCCCATACCGCATGTTGTGGTAATGTCTGAGCCTTTCATTCTTCACTTGGTATATCCTTTTAACTTGATTTACGACCAGCTCTGCATCACCCTGTACTTTCAGATTCTTGATTCCTCTTTCCTTTGCGGCTTGCATGCCCAAGAAGCAAAGATTCATACTCAGCAAAGTATTATTTGTATTGAAAACTACAACTTGAAAGAGAGAGGGATAATCTCTTCCTGGGAGATATTAAGACGGCTCCAAAGCCGCCGCATCCACTAGTCGCGCAATCGCCATCAAACCGTAATGTCCAGATCTTGTTAAGATCCTCTCTCGCTGACGAGGACATCCATTTTTTGTCGACTCAAGAGACAAGAAATAGTTTCCCATCCCCGATGATTCAAGAGAATTTGGGCTTTGGGGTCATCGGAGTTAGTAACCAAAGTACTTCTTTTGTGATTCCGCTCCAATTTGCATTATACCTTTGATGGGAATCCTTGCCTTAGACCAGTCCATATGAATCTCTCCACCAACCTCACTACAAAAACTCCTTCCTAATAGAATTCCGTATGCTGCCGGAATATCGGCAACAAGGATGGTCATCTTTACTCTTTTCTCTGGGAACGCCGCAAATGCAAACTGCGCATCTTTGATTTGACCGATCAACGGAACCTGCTTGGTTTCCAAGGAATAACATCTGCCAAAAGGCTTGGTAAGGGTGAGGCCCAGGCATGGGTGACTTTTGCTGGCATGACGTTATCGGAAGCCCCATAATCAATTATGCAGTTGCTTAGTTTGTGGCCATTGATTAGGAGGGAGAGATAGAAAGGTTCTATCTTTGCCTGACGCAGATGTCGAGGCAACATTTATGCGAGATGCAGAAGGAGTAGAAAGGATTCCTTTGGGGAAACCTGAGTAGTTATGACAGCTTGGCTTTAGATGTATTGGTCAACCTTACAAGCTGCTCGGGATTTGATCAAGATACTCGGCTTTGTACATTTGGATCTTGGTTTTTTTAGCATGATCAATTATGTCAAACGTGGCCAAGGGTCATGATTGATGAAGGAATGAGTCCTCATTTCACGATGGTAGGGTAGGATTACCGGGTCTTGATAGGAACATGAGAGGACTGATTTGAGGGGAGATAGGGAAAAGATTTTTTCAAAAAGATTTAATAACAAAGTTGAGAAGAAGGGGACTACCTCATTTAGCGATGGTTGGAGGCGTGTGTGACACGGCCTTCTCTTTCTGCATATTGGCAGCCACTTCTGCTTCTTTTCCTTGTGAGTGGGTAAAAACAACATATGACTACCCGCTTGCATATCCTTGGGTACCCTCTTCTTCGTCAGATTCTTCCTCATCAAATTCCATATACCCGATAGTAGAGTCGCCAGTCGGTTCACCGACATCTTGATCATCTTCACCTGGCGATGAAGGTTCTTCATAATTTTGCTCCTCTTCTTCGATTTCAGCTAAAGCATTGACCGAGGGGCCTCGAGCGCCAACCGTGGAGCAGCTGCAGGTAGGGGCCTTTGTGAGATGTTGTTAGAAGTAAAATTCCTCCGTGGGATATCCCGGTACGAAGAGCTAGGAGAAGACTGAGCTAGCTACTTTTTTAATGCAAGCAAGTCATTTGCCATCTTTTGGAATGCCGGATCGGATGAAGTGGTGAGGAGAAGGAGCTGAAACTTTTTGGCTTGATGGCTCTCACTTTAATTCACCAGATATTAGCAAGTTATCTTCAATCCGTATGGCAAGCAAGCTTGGGTGAGAACCAAAGTAGTGACTTGT
Source organism: Taxus wallichiana var. yunnanensis (assembly GCA_018340775.1). Classification (NCBI taxonomy): domain Eukaryota; kingdom Viridiplantae; phylum Streptophyta; class Pinopsida; order Cupressales; family Taxaceae; genus Taxus; species Taxus wallichiana. The sequence goes on along the minus strand of CM031237.1, from coordinate 96,151,078 downwards.
TCTTGTAAGAGTAAGAAACTTACTTTTGAGCTCATGGCGTTCACGAAGAAACATTTCTGATTTTCTGGCATTGGCAGCATGGTAGGTGGAACCCGATTGATTAGTGAATTGAAACGGGTGATGAAATCGCACATGGTTTCATTGACCTCCTTCTTCAGGTGAGTGATCTTGGATAGTAATGTGAACGCGTCCTCTGAAGGCTTATATCTTTCTTCGAATGCAGTTCGCAAGGTGGCCCAACTAGTAATAGATCCGGCCGGCAAATGCTGAAACCATTCCACTGCATGGTCCTTGCAAGGTCTCTAGAAAGAGGTGAACTGACACATCTTCATGGGTCACATCTAGGATACTGCATGACATGATGAATGTGGATATGTGTGAATCCGTGCTTTGGTTCCCGCTACCATCAAATTTAGGAAAATTCTTCGGTTTCCGTGAGGGAGCGCATGAACAGGATGTGGCAAAGTGAGTGGGCCCATAGCATTTCCCCATGGTACTGCCATTTGAATGGCTGGAAAAAGGACGCGAGCTAGAAGCACAGTTCCACTGAGCAGCAAGGCACTGCAAAGAGATGAGGATGTTCCTTGTGAGAGATGCTTCCTTCGTGGAGGTGAGACACTTCTAGATGACCGGCCAGCTGAACTTAGCGATGGGAAGAAGTGTGTCGGTGTAACACTGAAGTTGTGCCTTTGAAGTAGATCAAAAGTAGGATCGATTACTCCACGAGCTCTTCTGCTATGAGTAAATGGTTCACCCGCCAGTGTACCTTCCAGATCTGCAATATTTTGGAGCAAATTTTAAAAACTCTTTTTGGTTGTACTTGCTGATTTTCTGATTTTTCTGACAAAATCAGCAGCATGTACTTTTCTAAATATTTAATTTTATCCCTCTTTTGAAAACCGATTATGGTTTAATGACAAATGTTAATGGGGATAAAATTATGGCCAACTTAGTAAGCTGATTTTCGGATCTTAGATTTGACTTTTGCAAGGGTTTGAAATTTTTGTAAAAACTATCAAAATCTCAGATCTACGGAAATATATGGGTTTTTGTAAAAACTCAATGAACTAAAGATCTCTAACTAGTCCCGATCTATGGATCCTGAAGAAAATTTTCAGTTTGGATCACTTTTGCAAAAATTTTGGATTTTGAACAAAAGTTAAAATTTGCAAACAGGTAGTGATTTTTCTGATTTTTACTGATTTTCTAACATACCACTATCATAGATCTGTTAGATCTGTTCGATCCCCAGTAGAGTCGCCAAAAACTGTTGGTCCGAAAATCTGTCAGTGGACAGATCTATGGATAGATGAGCCAACAGTGTGCAGGGCATAGCCCCTCTTTGAGTCAGCAAAGTGAAACTGGTTTATTGCTATTCTACTAGCAGGAATCTGTGCAAGTCTCACAATATTCTACCTTCGGGGGTTGGGATCTCATCCCAGTAGAGGTATTTCCAACTGTAAAAGAAGGGAAAGAAACGAGGTGGGGAGATAGGAAAGATCTGAAGGGAGAAAAGAAATGAATTCCAAAGTAGAAAGGTCAGAGGGTCTATGTTTTGGGCTGGTAGTAAACAGAGCCGAACCTACTTGCATAGACGAACAAAGCAATACTGATGAATAAATGACAAAAAGTAGAGATAGATTCAACAGAATAAACGCATAAATCTGACATAAGAAAGATTAAATGCTCATAACACACATATTCAGCACAAAGTCTTAATATTTGTATTACTATTTTCTTCTGTTACAAAAAGCTCAAAGTCTTTTCTTCTTACTTCTATTTTTCATCTAAAAAGTATCCATCCTGAATACAACAAGTATCCAAGTATATATAGAAGAAGGAGAAGAAAGAAGGCAAAAGGGAACCAACAACTAATTACAAAATATCTACAAAATATCTAAAAGTCAATGTTGACTTTGGACAACTTGGTGGATGACAACATCCCATGGTGCAACATGGATGAGGTCATCATTTGTACCAACATACTATTAGATATTTACAAAAAGAGAAGCCAAGAGGAAGAAAGCTATTCATCATCGTCTCGTGGCTGGAAGGGGGTATCTTGCTTCTGTTGTTGTTCAGAGAGGTGATGTGGAACTGAGTCCGATATTCCATGAATTTATTGATCATGGGCTGAAGTTGATCTGGGCAGACCCTTCGTATGATCACCGATGACCTCACAAGTCTCCCGCTCATCTCTAAGTTTTTCAGGGAGTTTGAAATATTCATTTCCTACCTCCATCAGGAACCCCACAAAATCACGGCAAGCCAAAAGGTTGTTGATGCATTCGGTGTCGAAAGTGGCTTCTAGCCCTAACCCTTGAGAGGATCTCTTTAAAGATCCGGATAGTTTCGTCTGCCTTCCTCAAGGTGAAAGAAGGAGTAAGCAAGCCTGGAGACATCCTCAGAACAATTTGCTCCATTTGATGCATTGCATCCAGGGCTTCCTCCTTGACTTTATCAATCTTTTCCAGGACGAACTCCATCTGGTCGACCCAGTAATCCAACGCAGCAAGGATCTTACTGGGTACCCTGGGGTGACTAAAGATGCCAAATTTTACTAGATCGTCGACTGAGCAATGAGCATTTTTTGGAATGTTTCGTGTTGCAGCCTTGCATGGTCCAACTCCTCGGAGATAGGTCCTGCAATCACCTGGAGATCTTTGTTCACCTGATTGATGTTCTGATACAACTCGGTGAACTTGACTATTACCTCCTCGCTATCTTTGAGGATTTGATCCTCCAGGTGGAAACTGCCATACCTTGTTCACCAATTTTGGCATACTCATTTATCTTGTCCCGACTTAGACCTCAGAGTTTCATGGGTTAGTCAGTAGGAGGTGCACCGCCCATTTTCTCGCAGGGTGGAGAAGATTTTTGTTTTGTTCCTTTAGTAACCTTTCTCCTCCTTCGCTTCTTGAAGTTTCTCGCAAAGGGCATCCACCGATAGGCCTCTCCTGAAGACTTTTCAAGACGTTCCTATGTGACTTGGGTCATCGTATAATCTATCGAGACAGATCTTTTTACCCTTTCAAGGATCGGGATATGCAATCTCCATCACTCTTTCCCGATGCACTCTGAGAGAAGTGGGTTATAGGATTTTTGCTTCTTAGCCCCTTTGTCGGATGATGATGGAGAAGTCCATCGGTGTGATAGGGACTTTCCTTTTTCTGGCTCGGGATGATGCTGGGAGATCCATGCTGGACTTAAGGGAATGGGACCAGAGGTAGAAGAGGGAGCAATGCAGGATGAGGGGAAATGGGTAGAGACACTTGGTGGTGGCATCGAGAGGGAGGCCGAGAAAGTGCTCACAGGGAGGAAGGGATACTGCAGGGGAGGTAGACATGGGAATGGAAGGGAGCTGAGAGATGAGAGAAGAAATGGTGGGGGACAGCTCCGCGAGAGAAGAGAAGATGGATGACGAGGAAGGGGGAACAATAGAAGATGGGGGAGAGGACACGACCAAAGGAATGGTCGCTTGGGTCACGCGAGGAGGAGAAGGAGGAGAGGGAGAAGGGATAGAAGGGACCTCAGCAGTTGTAGTAGTGGCGACACCCTGAGTGGATGTGCCCATCAAACACCTTCCGCCGCTTCTTTCTCTGGGGATACCAGGCTTACAACCTATTCTTGTGCAGCGGAAGGAGGACTTTCAGGAGCTCCTTCTTGAGCAGAGCTTGATTCACCCTCTTTATCCTTGCCTTTGACCTTTGGTAGATGTTTTGGCCTGACAGGTGCATTGCCCAATGGGGATGTAGTGAAATCTACCCCGAGGTAGATAAGGCCATTCATTCTGCACTAGTGTTCTGTCCTCCGCAATGTCTCTTTGACCCTTTCTTCAATGGTCTCGGGGGCTTTGTTTCTATCGATCGCAAACAAATGGCCAGCTTGTCCCCATCTCAGTATCAGATATACCTGATCAACTTCTTGATCGGTAGTTTGATAACCCTTTGGAACAATGGCCACGCCGTATTGAATAATTTCTGCCAAGGCCAAGTGGGAGTGGTCCTTCCTTCTAAGTTCGACCTCATGATATAGGTCGATATAGATGTCCTCGATCTGTGGAATATGGATCGATCGAGTTTTTCCTTGGGAAGGCAATTCCTGGATCAAAAGTGGGCCTCACGGGAAGTTGTGCTTAGATTGAGCAGCTTCTAGCTCAGCAACCATTTCCGGGCTTTGTGGTGAGAGATGCATGTGTATCTGCCCACTGTAAGGGGGAAAGGAGTTCCACCCTTCTTTCTCTTCAAGCACTTCTCATGGTATGTTACGAGCTGTCTGGATAGCTCCAACAGGATCAACTTGGGGCCAGCATATCTCGGCAATTTGGTGGGCTCACCCAAGAAGTTAGCTGCCCTGAGATAGGTGAAGGTGGGAAATTGTGTAAATAAGGCCCCCACTTCTCTGTTGCTGTGACAATGCTCTTGGTCATTCGACCGTGAGTCATGTTTGGCCTCAAAAGGTAGATGATGCCATAGAAGAAAGCATCGTTGATCTTAGTAAACTGTGGGATGTTGTTCTCCAGCTTCAGCTCGGGTAGTATTCATATATTTTTACCTGGGGCCAAACCCCGCATCGGCTCAGTGCCGGATAATCCCTCTCCGAGGCTGCAGCAGTAGACTACGTAGGAGTTCATGTAGAATCTCCCCGTTGTGGTGAGTTGTTGGAGCTGCTCGGATATGGTGCTGCTTATGATCTCCGCCCACTCAAAGCGTTGATCTGGCACATTCTTGTTCATAGTTTCAAGGTACCTGAGCATCCATTTGTGAAAGTAATGGGCATCAGAAAGCCCAAAAACTCTACTAAGGAATGTGATGGTGTCACTCAATTCCTCGGAGAAGTCACTGCGGTGAATAACCTGTGGCCATCTGGTTATTACCTTCTTGTTTTTCAAGTACACTTCATTCATCAGCTGCATGCACTTGTCTTCATTGTCCTCCCATGCCTTGGTGCAGTCCTCTTGGCTTATAGCCACAAAGTGTCGGTGGTGAGGGATGCCTAGCATGATTTCAAAGTGTCAGTGCAGTGAGGTTGATTATGACCTCGCCCTTTTCATTTTCGACACATCTTGTGTCTTTGTTGTAACAACGGGCCACTACCATCATAAATTCATTGTTTACTAGCACTGACGGGGATCCCCCCAGCAAAATGTAGTCCACTGCCCACCAGCTTGTCCATCCAAGGACTTCCTGTGACTCTCCTGGTTCTGGCCCAGAAATCCTCCATGTCGATGTGACCGAGTTCGGAGTCTCTTATGTCCAGGTCACATTCTGCCTGGGACTCGGGCATCCTGACCCTCTGGTATTTATACTTCATTTCTTCTTCCGTAAGCTTAGCCTTACCCTTTGACTTGGTTGGCTTCTTGCTTGATGTAGACATATATGGATCTGAGTTCAGTTGTTGATCTGCAAGAAGAAGAAGAGAAGTCCAACGCCAAAGAGCCATATTAGCTGTCAGATCTTCCATTAAAGCACTACATAATAGAATGAGGAGTTAGCAATTTTAAGGCCTCAGGGTGCAGGCGCAAGAACACTACAGGCTGCAAAGAGTTAATAGAATGGCACACTGAATCAGAGTGTTACAAGGAACAAATCAGCGCCAAAGGGCGCAGGGCGCAAGGATTTTGCATATGACATCATTTGTTATTGTAAGTGGGGATGCGCCTGCGCCGTTATGTAGTTTTATACTTGGCGCAATAATGTTGGTGTTGCATGGGGGCAGGGTGCGCCTATGGCGCAAGTATTTGTCATGCAACATGGAAGTTTGGTGTGCCAAAGGGCGCAGGTTTATTGCGTGTAGCACCAACTTTAGGCGCGTAAAGGGGACTTTGGCGTGGCGCAGGGAAAGCTTGCATGACATATTGTTGTGGTGAGCGAAGGATGCCGCGCAGTTTAGGATTTACTTGGTTTACTTATGGCGCAGGGAGCTCATGTGTTGCAATCAATTTTGGTGCGCCATAGGCGCGACTGTGTTTCCTGTTGCAAGGGTGGCGATTGCGCCAAGGGGAAAAATGCAGCTTGGAAACAATTTTTCAAGTTTTCTCTCTCTCGATAGATTTCGTGATCCTTTAGGCTTAACTCCACATTGATTCAAGTGGTGAAGGGGGCAAAGCAAAGAGGTTTGGATTTTTTTTTTGAGGCAGAGCCCTCTTGGCCAGCAGATCTGGAAAGAGGAGGAAAACAACTTGGGGAGAAAGATTGCAAGAACAACAAAGGCAAGGGGGTTTACATTTTCAATCCATTGTATCCTACCACACAAACAATCAAAACAAAACATAAGAGGAGTAAGAACCACCTACCCGGAATATATAGAATGTGAGAGATGAAATGGGGTCCACGAACGCGATACGAGGAGGACGGGCGTGCTGACAGGTGCAGAGGAATAAAGTTATCACGTGTTTTTAAATTGTGAAAGTGACAGGGGGTGTGCCTATATATAGGCAAAGGTGCAATAAATGTGCCAACCACTTTTTCAAGAGGTGCACCAAAACATGTGTCGACACGTAAAATGGTGCGCCCTTTGGCGCGGATAAACGCGTGTCAACACGGAAATATTTGTGCCTTTGGCACAAATTTAAGACTGTCAACACTTCATTCCTTGCGCCCTTTGGTGCACCAAAACACGGCGCAACAATTTAGTTGTTAACATGAAGGCGCATGCGCCTTGGCGCACGCAAGAAAGGCGCATCATGGGAAGGTGCAACAATTGATGTGTCGACACGTCATCAAAGGGTGTGCCAAAGGAAATGAAGGGGGCACAAATTTATTTGTGTTACATAGATAAAAGGTGCGCCCAGCCAAAAAGGGACCAAAATGGCTAAGTTCAGAGAACTAGATTTCCGGAAAGGGATTTTGTAACATTCCGAACGCAGAGGGGTCCCTGACGAGGGACCAGACAAAATTTAACCACGTGTCGACTCAAAGACATTTCAAAAGAGAGATCCCTAGGCGGGGACTCAAACTAGTGCCCGACCCTCCACATGGCCAAGGTTCAGCGAAGTCAAATCGAAAGAGGACTAAATCAACTAAGTATAAGAGTGTCGATGGAAGGTGCCAAATGTCTCAACGACGCACATTCAAAGGTGCACTGACCCAAAGCAAAGACTCAAATGAGCATGAGGCATCCACGTGTCTAGGGTTTTAGTAAGACATCGACCCAAATCAGCTAAGTATCACGAGACTCACGAAGGTACCATGTGTCATCTCGACGCATCTTCAAAGGTAAATCTAAAAGTGGGTCTCCTAAACAAGCGCCAAGTCTCCATGTGTCCCGGGTCAGATATATGGCCCCACCAAACAAAAGGACTTAGCCAAAACATAAAGGAATAGAGAAAAGCCATGGAAGGTGCCACATGTCTCCTTAGTGCAATTTAAAAAATTAAATCCAAAGCGGTTTTCAAATGCGCGCTGAGCTCTACATGAGGCTATGTCCCAAGTCAAAGTGAGAAGGCGGGTCGCCGGAGGCATTTTTAACTTTTGGCTTTGTTCCAAGAGCATGTAAGGTATAAGAAAGAGTAGTACCTCGCTGATACCCAAGGAGCCTCATGTTAGGCCTAAATTACATGCGGGATGGTAGGCCTTAGAGTGATTTTTTGCCCAAATGGAAAATGCGGTGGCAAGCTTCAAGATGGTTTTTTGGAAAAGGGAATTACGGGGTTGTCGGGATTTTTTTGCATTTTTGTATTTTGTGAAAAAGGTTCAAAGTGAATTTTGAGCCCATGCAGACCCATTCTACAAATTGGTTTTTACCATTTTTGTATGAACCTAACTCAAACATTCAAATGGACATATCTTTCGACCTAGTGCCCAAAATTCAACAAATTTGGCACCATTGGAAAGGTCTCGACCTCGTCTATGCCATGGAAACTTGAAACTTTAATTTTGATGAGGTTAGGTGGGTAAAAATGGGAAAATGTCTTCATGTCATTAACATGTGATCCAATTTATCCAACACCTAGATCAGATTTGATTTCATTTGTCATTCTTCCTTCTTCAAGACGTCGAGGCATACAAAGTGATGGACTCGGCAGATTGTGGTCATATTTTTGGGCATTAATGGCCGGTATATGAGCTCCAAAATCAAGTTTCCCAACTCTTTTCTTCTTCTCTTTTCAATGCATCTAATAAAAATAAGCTTAGCTCCTTGTAAAGTTGTTGGAAATTTATGTTTTGCACCCTCCCTTCTTCCCTTATATGCAAGTGAATTTGTGGAGTTTTCGAACCTCCCATTCAAGTTGTAATACAAATTTTGATTCTTTTCTATTGTAATGTCTTGTATCAACTATGGAGAAATAATATATGTCTATGGATGATTCTCAACCCTCTCATGTGTTCATTTTTGTCTTCTGATCTCTCATTGTAGTTTGGTTATCTGTGCATGGTAGTTGTATTGCATTTCTATGGTTTGTGTTAAATTACAAAACAGGTGTCTAACATTCCTTTGGTGCATCACCTCGTTAGCTTAGGTTTATTTTCTCATATCTTCTCAACCATGTCTCCTTGGTAAGATAGAGTAGGTTTAGAGTAGATCCTCTATAATTTAATTGTGCGCTTTGAGCAGAGGAATAGGAAATGACCTTAATCTAGAGATTTATCTCAACTTGAAAGGTCGCACACTTTGAGAGATGCTTCATGTTATGCTATCACTTTGAGATTCTCAACCCATCAAGTTGTAGGCACTTAGGGGTGCTGTGATTCTGCACTAATAGTTTTGGCATGCCGGTGGGACCAAGAGGTCTCCATATTTATTGCAACAAGATTGATGTGCACTTGTAATTTTTAAGCTTTTAAGAAGTTCTAAAATTACACATCCGGGAAACTCTAAAGGATCGAGAATCCACTAGTTTCAATGATCCAAGCTTGTCTAGTTCATGAGAAGAATACAAACAAGATCAAGAAATAGAGAGGAGAGAATCTTTGTCTATCCTCACTTGTCCCCAAATAGTGGGAGAAGAGCCCAGAGGTCTCCTCTCCACTAAATAGAACCTTGTCAATACCTCCTCTGGTAGGCCATTCATTCAATCAACAAGGGTTCTCGGGCCAATCATAATGGCACAACCTCCCAACCGCTATGTCAACTTCACTTTGGTAGTAGGGCCCACTCACTCTCAATGTACAAACTCAAGTCCCCATTAAAGAGCATCCCATATTTCACCGGAGGGAACCAAACTTCTCCTAGTCACCACATTCAAGACATTGCAAATGTATGTGCAATACATGAGATCACCAAGATGGAAAGTGCGGTCAAATTGTTAGCCTCTTCACTGAAGGGTAAAGCTTCACAATGGTTCAGGAGTCTAACAATAAGCTCCATTTAGAATTGGGACCATCTATGCAGACCTCTTCACAATCAATTTGGAGAGAAGGGACATAATCTATCTTTGTTGGAACATTTTACAACCATCAAGAGGGCTCCTGATGAGAAATTAATGATTTCAACCTCATATTTCAAAGGACATGGGATAGGATTCCATTGGTTATAAGGCCCACAAATGAAGGTGTTTTCTTATACTTTCTTAGAGCTTTAAATTCTGATATTTCCTAGCAATTCAATCCATGGGAGGTGCAACCTTACCTGTAGCCTATAACATTTCCATTAGAGCTGAAAATTGTTTAATTCAAGCTGGTAAACTTGCTCCTAGGCCACCTATGCCTCTATATCTAGAACTAGGAGCTCTAAGCACTAGTCAAACACCCACATTAGCTCCCATACCTACTCCAAGGAATTAGAGTTCAAATGAAGCTTCCACCTCATCCTCTAGCACTTCAAAAGAGATACAAGAGGTTATGAAACAATTTGCAGAACCTTGGGAATGAGCTAGTGACTATCAAAAGGCAACAAGCTCAGAGTTCTAGGCCATATCAGCCTCAAACTCAGTATCAGCTAGACCCCCATATCAACAAAATAGACAACCAAAGTGAAAGTTGTAAATGAACACCAAAACCAAGGACAACCTCAAGTCGCTAGGCCTTTCCAAACATATGACTCAAGCACAACTTCCACATCTAGGGCCTTTGTCCTAACACAAAACAACATGGCACAACAATATGATTGGTTTTTCCCACTAAACTCGGCCTTGATGGTACGGACCATTGGTGTGTCCCAAGAGCCCGATTAAGAGGAAAATCAAGTAGCAAGGAGCTCAACAAGAGGCACCTCTAAGTGAGACTATGCTTGTCAATTGGCAGGATGAAGACTTCTGTGGAATTAACCAAGCCCCTTCTCAAAGTGTAGCTACCAATATACGACGATCAAGAAGAGGAATATTAGAGGGGGAAAATCATCAAACTCAAGTGATCCTCAACCTTATATTATTCCACAAGGTATTAGAATTCAAAGTGTAACTCCCAATATGCAGAATCATCCCAAGCCACCTTTCATACCCAGTCAGGACTTGGTTGTAACAACCCACGTGTAAGAAAAAATGCACCAAGAAATGGGCAAGTAAAAAAATATATCTCATCCCCATTTAACATCATTGAACAAATGAAGAAAAAAATGTGAATATTTCAATGTGGGAGTCATTGGCTATATTAGGACGAGAGAGACTTGTTGCAGGCTACTATGGCTAATTGGTCAACCTCAAATTAGCCCCCAAACCAACAAGAGAAAGTGCTTACAAATACACGGCTTGAGGAAAACCATGGAGGATAACAAGGTAAGAATCTGAATCCCCCTTCATTTTATGTTTCATTGATCATTGGAGACAAATTGGTACATAATTGCATGATTGATTCGGGGGCAAGTAGCTCTGTAATGCCAAAACAAATAGCCAATTAGTTGGGTCTTCAATACAAATTCATCTCCGAGGCATAGTGCAATTGGATGGGATAACGGTAATAATGGTTGGAGTCATCAAGGATTTGAACCTCACATTATACGCATGCCCCAATGTGACTGTATTACAAAACATATCAGTCATAGAATTACCACCAAATTTTGTATTGTGTTTATCAAGAGACTTCACTACTAAGATTGGAGGCTATTTGTTTGTTGATTAGTCGCACATGATTTTTAGAACGAGGTATGGAGCTAAGGCTATGATTAGATCTGAGCCCATTACAGATTACCATATTGAGCCTTATGTACCTAGCCTAATCAATGTGAATTGTTTAGCCATTGATTAGGAGGACCTCACAAGTACTTGTGAGGAAGATAACAAGGTTGGTCATATTTCAAACTTGACCCTCAACAAATGGGTGGACACGAGGCATGCTTTTGACCCTTATAAGGAGATGGAGGAATCTGAGCTAGGAGTCTACTGTTTTCATGAGGAGAATCATCCTCTTCCTGACATCATTAAGCTAGACCACAAGGATGATAATGAGGTATGAAAATTGTTCTTTTATGGCTCAAAAAGTAAACAAGGAGCTGGAGGAGGAGTTATGCTTATTTGGCCTCAAGGTATAAAATACTATTCAACCTTCCATTTCCAATTTACTTGCTCAAACAACACAATAGAGTATGAAGCCTTGATCCATGGATTGTATTGGGCAATGAAAAGAGGAATCAAGAACTTACAAGTGTTTGGCGATAATGAGCTAGATGCGAATCACGTCCAAGGACAAAACACTGCCAATAACGATCTGTTAAAGAACTACAAGAACTTGGTATGGGACCTCATCAAAGATTTTGAGGCATTCGACATCAATTCCATCCCAAGGAAGAATAATGAAGAAAAAAATTGAGTGACATTGGTTGGGGCAACATTTAATGTTGTAGAGACCATCAAGAGTGATAAGTCTCAACCCCATATCAAAATGGTTGTAAGACCAACTGTCCCTGATAATAACACAAGTTGGCAAGTCTTCGAGAACGATAAAAAAATTGTCAAATTTCTACAAGAAGAAGCTAAGTTCTTTGCTAGAAACCAAGACAAGTTGGAACAACATTATGGTGACCAAGTGGTGTAGCTAAGAACCAAAAAACTACCAAAGGGTCTTGTAACTTTGGAGTCAATCTTCAACCCAAATGATCAATTCCAAAAGGAGAAAGCAAATATTCAAGTAAAGGGTGAAGATTTAGAGCCCATTTCCATAGATGAAGGAAAAAAATTATGAATCGACAAGGTGAGTACCTAACAAGAAAAATCTAGGATTAGTTAGAACAACCCACTTGAGACCCAAGAAACAACCTAGGATTAGTTAGAAAATTATGGAGTAATTTTTTATTTATTTAAGTGTCCACAACCAAGTAGAAGACAACAGTTGACACTAATAGGTTCTAGAATGAATCTAAAACTATAATAACATACTTTTCATTTATTAACAATTATTAGAGGTCACATGGTCTAAATTTTAGGGTTAGAAGTTTTAGTTAGGTTTAGGGGGTAAAATATCACCATACCCACTCTCTAACAGGATCAGAGTTTCAACTTAATTTTTCTCACACTTAAATCTTCTAAAATTTCCATAAATCATACCCATTGGATAGGAAATTTCCTCACCTTTTCGGTGATATAAATAATTCCCCTAACTCCTTGTAAAACTCTAATTATGGTCAGTGAAGCTTAGGGTTCAAATTTTCCCCAAGGGGACACGTGGTGAGAGGGGAAGAAAACCCTTCTAATGAGTTGGTGGGTCGTGGGGCGGCATTAGAATTTTATTTTATTTTTCTCATGAGGGCACAAAGTCTAAAAATCTCCCACACCTCCATGGGTCCTCCAGGGACACATGGTGGCCACTGAGTCGTCACCGAAAAGAAGTAAGGAAGGGCGGTGCAGCGGGAGTCTTGTGGCAATTTCACCAAAGCGAGAAAAAAAAATTCACTCCCACACACCCACGGGTCCCTAGGGACATGTGGCACTCAACGAAATAATGTGGGGAGAAAGAGAGAGGGAAAGGTAGAGTGGCGGGGTTAATTGGCTAAATTTTCCAAAGGGAGGAAAAAGGAAGAAGATTGACGCGCGGGTCTGCGTGTCCACGGAAAGATCTTATCTAAGACAGAGGGGAGTACGGGCCGCTGGGAAAAGTTAAGAAAATTTTCCAAACAATTTTTTTCAAAAGGAAAAGGGGTCATGAGGATTCTTCCCCTCCGCTATCACCCAAAGTGTAACGTGATAGCACCTGTGATACACCATGGGTGGTAGGGAGAAATGGAAAATTTTTCAATTTTTAATTTTAAAAGGTCTAAGGGCACAAAGATCTTTGTGCCTCCACCGTTGCCCCATGGAGACACGTGATAGCCTCCGATTGGTGTGGGCAATGAGAGGAAAATTTAAAAATTCTTGAACCAAAAATTTAAAATTTTCCTAAGGATTTTAATCTGGAATTTTTAGACCCACGGGCCCGCTTAGGGAAAAAGTTTCCCAAATTTTACACCAAGGTGAAAAAATTCAAAGTGCCATAAATTTTGCTAGAAAGCTCAGTTTTGGGAAAAGAGGACTTTCTGGAAATCTCTCGATGCCCTCTTTGCACAAAATACATAAATTTTACATTTTGATAAATTTTAAGGGGTAAATTTTGTAAAAGGATCTGCGAGACTTTAAAAAAGCCAACCGGAAATTTCCAACTTTCAAATTTGATTAAATTGGATCCCCTTCTTCACTCAACATGCCGAAAAAAAAACATGGAGGATTACTCTAGGAGGGTTTAAAGTGTTTAGGGAAGGTAAACTTACTTGTTTGATTTTCAATATACATTTTCCATCAAATGACGAGAAAACGGTTGTGGAAGAGATTTGGCTCGTTTTAACAATGTTTAAAAATGTTTTCTTAAGTGTTATTTGTCAATTGAGTTCTTGATGTCTTAGCAAGCTAAATTATTTACTTTCCAATTTGTTTATTAAGTGCAAGTCTGAATCTGTAGATTTTGATTTAAATTTATTTTCCAGCTTTTAAATTTTACAACAAATATCCATTTCTTTTAGTTTTGTAAATCAGTTTTATCAATTACGTGTGGTATTTCATTTCTAAACTAATTCAATACATTTATTTGTTGATAACAAACCATTATGAATCAAAAGAAAATACTAAATTTCATTTTTACATTTCCAAAAATACAAAATACTGAGTATTGTTTCCACGTGTATTTTTTCTTTCCAAACAGAGATCTAATAATATATTTAGCCATACAATGAAACATTGAATTCAATCCAACAATGCATATGAGAGAAGATCTTTCAATTCCTTATTAATTTCAATTATATACTTTACATACTTCAATGTTTGAAAGCAGTAACAACATTCTATTTATTTCTTTCCAATGTACAAAGAAGAATGTAAATGTCTTTCATAATTCAAATATATATATCCATAATCAATTATAACATCATTTCTTCACAAGTATACATTAAAATTTCATCCCCTTCCAAAGTGGGAAAGGTTAGAAATGAAGTTAACTCACAAGGGAATTTATCAAAACTATATTTTCCCTTGCTCCAAGACAACAACATGAAGGTTTCCTTTTTCTTCCAAGTTGATAACAACAAAATTGGGGGAAATGAAATGCTCTCCACCAAACCAAGACATCCAATGAAAGGATAAGCCTTCCTTCATCATTGGCCCCTATGCTCAAACCAAGATACAATAAAATGTGTGATTCAACCCATGGCAACAAGCAAGCTTCCACAACACACAACATTATTTCAAACATGCAAAATTCAATATAAAAATAGTTCAACACAAAATAGTAGTTTACAACTACAATTGAAAACATTCAAATCAAAACTCAAGCTTGATCATGCAAGCAAAATGATCAAGGTCTATGGGGAAGCTACTTATGCCTCCCAATTGGGAATTGGGCATCCACTAGTAAAACACTACCAATAAATTTCACCATACATATCCTTATGCCCCCACAAATACCCCCTTATGCCCCCATGATTTCCTTATGCCCCCACAAAGTAAGAAATACAAGCTATTTCTTTTCTATGGTGGATCCCAAACCCAAAATCCCTCCACAAAATTCTGATTCCAATGGAATTCCCTTATGCCACCCCCACATGGATTCTCCATTGCCTTATCCTACTCCATCCCTAAGGTAGTCTACCCAACCAGCCAATAATTAGATCAAACATGCACCATTCACACAACACACCAAGATAAATAACAGTGTAGAAGATGGATAAAACGCCTACCTCTCTATGGTAGATTTTGTTTCCAAAAACAACTTCAAGACTCAAAACACAGTCCAAAACAACAATCTCCAAAGCATGCAAATTTTTCTCCAAGCTTCCTCAAAAACAAGAGCTCCAAAACAAGAAAATACACCCCAAAGAAGTTACAAACTGATTCAACAACCCCAAAATAAGAAAAGAGTTTGAATTATATAAAATAGGGAAGAAGAGAGGATGATATGGATCCATGTAGGATGCCAAGTCACACATCCTCAAATTCAAAAAAAAAAAGAAAAATTTCATTCTCCCAAACACAATAAAGAGGTGGTTGAAAATATGACAAGTTACTTGCACATTCCATCGCCCCACACCCAAAAGGATTGCAAATTAAATAAAATGTAAGAGAGTGCAATCAAAACAAAGCAACATGATTAATAAAATTCATTATAAAATTAACAAATCACTTATCCAACCATAAGTATGGTTGGTAAAATTAAATTTAGAGGCATGGGACAAGTTTTACTTATCCCAAAATCCTCCAAAACAGCCCCAAGGACAAATTTGAATTTTTCATGGAGGTGGAGTATTTCATACTACAAAACCAACTTACACAAACTCTTACACATCTGTTACATATTAAATTCAAACAACCAATAACTTCCATAATAATTTCTCATATCCCATTCTTATTTATTTTAAATTTTAACCATATGATTTCTCACATTTATCTACCAGATTTTAATTAATTAAAAGAAAAGGGAACACATTACTAATAAAATACATACAACAATAAATAAAATTTAACCACATTAATAAAATACACAAACCCATGGTCACATGTAAAGGTAATCCCCCCATGGGAATCCCTAACAAAACAACACACAACACAAAACAAGTTGCCATGGTGACCTTGTCGAATTCACCTAGAATTCCATTGTGGTTGGTCTCCAATCCCCTAATGTTTTGTTGTGATATTTTTAACCTATAAAATAAAAATACCTCCTTCAGCCTCATGGCCATATCAAAACATCCAATATGATACAAATAAAATCAAAAAATCATCTAAGTATGTGAATCACAACAACATCAAGGCAATTTAACATTATCACATACAATTTATATCAACAACTATGTCATCATCATAAAATATCCAAAATCACATGTCCGAACAACATCCATGTCAAATAGTATATCATCATCCACATCGAGTGTCTCTAATAATCATCATGTATTATATCCAAATTAAGATCAACAACAATTTCGATCAAATGTCTAACATCATACTAAGTCAAAACATAAAAATGTCTATAATGAAATCAACCGTATCAAAATAGAGTATTAGTAGGTTTCAAAGGGAAGTGGGCACTACATCTCGTTCCCTTAAGACTCAACTTCTTCTGGAAGTCACTAGAAAAATGTGGAAATTCAACTTGTAATGAAGTAGCATCCTCCCATGTAGTGAAGTCTCATCATATCGTCCCCACTTCGCACTGAACACGATCAACCTCTCTCGCCTCGAAGGCCCCAGGTCCTGTGATCAAAATTTTGAACGGGTTCCACCATCACCTACCCTTGATCCCGCACTTGCAATGATGTCCAATGTAACACATGAGAAATATCTTTAATATATCTCTTGAGGACTGAGAAATGAAAAACATCATGTATGCGAGACAAGATGAATGGAAATGCTAGATGATAGGCCAAAGGGCCGATACGCTCCAATATCTTGAAAGGACCAACGAATCTAGGAGCTATCTTAGAACCTTTTCCATAAGGGATAGGGATATTATGTGGCACGACATAAAGGAACACCTTCATGCCTACATCAAAACTATGATCAATCCTATGCTGATCTACATACTTCTTTCCGCACGATCAATACCACTGCTGCTCCATGTCCATGTAGAAGAGATAGTCCAAGAGATACCCTATCCTCTAACCTATCCCAGCCTAAGAGGTGTGTTGCACTCTCTACCATATAGAGCCTAGAAAGGAGCCATGCCTATGGAACTCGAAAACTATTATTGTAGGAAAACTCCAAAGTGAAATGCAGTACTCCTCCCATTTAGATTGTTGATCCATCACGTACATCCTGAGCATGTCCTTTAAAATCTGATTCACCCACACAGTTTGTCCATCTGTCTCGGGGTGATATGTTGTGCTAAATTTGATTCTCGTCTTGAGGACATACTTCGAATGGTAGTCCAAAATGTGAAGTGTACAAAGGATGGCCATCACAAACGATCTTTGCGGAATCCCATGCAACTTGACAATCGATCTAAGTAAACTCATGTCTTTGCTCTAGTTGTATAAGTGGTCTTCACGGAGAGAAAATTGAGCCACTTTTGTCAATTTATCAACCGTGACCATAATGGCATCACGGTGATATCTCGACATCGGTATCCTAATAATGAAATCATGGAAATGGTGTCCCACTTCCATTCCGATATAGCATGAGCATAAAGAAGGCTAGGTGGATGCTAATGTTTGGCCTTAACTCTCTAGCACTCTAAACATCATCACAAAAATTGGGCCATGTCTTGATGAAGTTCTCTCTAATGATATAGTTGTCTCAAGGTGGCATGAATCTTCTTCACCCCAAGATGGGTTGAATAGGGTGCACGATGTGCCTCTACCAAGTTGTCTTGCCTCAAGCCTCCATCTCACGGGAACATATATCCTACCTCTATGCCTAAAAAGACCATCTCGCCTCTAAGTAAAAACCATCAAACTTCCCTCTAGGGGTCTCTCGTGACTCAATATTTGATTGAACCGCAATGTAGAAGATGTCAAGAGAAAGTTTACGAAGAATCCTACTCCGTAAATCTACGCTCACTGAAGTGGAGATAGCCACATGTATCCATCTGAGAGCATCTACTACCACATTCTCCTTCCCCTTCACATGCTCGATCTCCATGTCATACTCACAAAGTAACTCCATCCAACGCCACTGACGAGTATTGAGATTGGGTTGCGTGAAGAGGTGGCGAAGACTCAAATGATCTGTCTTGAGTGTGAATCTCCTGCCAAGAAGAAAATGCCTCCATCTAACCAAAGCATGCATAAATACCAAAAGCTCAAGATCATGGGTTGGATAATTAAGCTTGTGATATTTGAGTTTGTGAGACTCAAAAGCCACTACTCTACCCTCCTGCATCAACACACCTCCAAGGCCTACCAATGAAGCATCCGTGCAAACAAAGAACTCACCCTGTGGATCCGAATTACAAGAATAGGTGTTGTAGTGAGGCACTCCTTCATTTTCTGAAGGCCTACATGCATCTGTCGACTGCGGACAAACTTCTTTCCTTTCCTCTAAAGGGAAGTGATAGGGTGCGCAATCTAAGAGAAGTCCTGAACAAATATCCTATAGTAACCTACTAATCCCATGAAGTTGCACACCTTGGTCACTGTAGTGGGTGCTAGCTAATCCATAATGGCTCTAATATTGGAAGGATTGACTTCAATACCTTCCCCAGAAATGATATGACCCAAATATTGTACCTCGTCTGAAATAATGCACACTTCTCAAAGTTCTCATAAAGCTTATTCTCCTGAAGACGCCTGAAGAACCTGGAGAAGGTGCCCCTCATGCTCCTCACGTGTATGTGAGTATATCAAAATGTCATTTAGGACAATGAGCACAAAGTTATCTAAGAAGGTCCTGAATACCCCATTCATCAAACTCATGAACACTACGGGAAATTAGTAAAACAAAAGGCACCACCTTTGTGAACTCATAGTGCCCATATCTTGTATGAAAGGCGGTATTATGAATGTCCACTTCCAAAATCCCGGTGATGATACCTGACTTGAGATCAATCTTAGAGAAAGCTATGGCTCTCTTCATCTCGATCAAACAAGTCATCAATACGAGGAAGATGATAACAATTCTTAATTGTTACCTTGTTCAATTAGCGTAATCAATACACAACCACAAGGATCCATCCTTCTTCACAAAGATCACTGGTGCACCCCAAGGGGATACACTAGGATGGATAAGGCATTTCTCCAAAATCCCCTCAAGTTGCAACTTGAGCTCACGAGCTCGGGGTGTTCATCCGATAACGTGCTCGTGAGATAGGTTCGGCTCCGGGAACTAGATCTATATGAAAATCAATCTCACGTGGGGGTAGTAACCTCGGTACCATAGACTGTAACAACATACATTTGAAAACCATGTTGTACACACCGCTTAAGCTACATAGTGGAGTTGGTGTGAATAGAAATGGGTTTTCTGACCCCGAAATCACCGACTCAACTCCCAAATCATCTCGCACAAGATATAGTCTTGTGATAACAATTCACATGTGTAGATAACCAATCCATACACAAAATGAATCCATATGAGCCCAAAGGATACAGAGATTTGAGGTAGTGGTGAAAGGTTCCAAATCCACTACACACTCCTTAACTAAGGAGTCTCACAGAGATCTTGGCTCTAAATCCATCTCAACATCCCAACTAAGACCCTACCCTAGCCACTAGCCTACATCACTCTACTAGAGATGGTGTAATGAAAGAATTAGAAGAACTAGAATCAAATAATATAGAGGTAGGAATACCACCAATGCTACCTGTGGTCTCAATGACTATACTCTGATGCTCTTCCTAGCGGTTCTCAACCGCTACATAAATCCTATGGCTGTATCCCATGTCACCAACCATAGGCTCGAGATATTGTGTCTTACCCTTGTTGTTAGGGTTATGTGGGAAATCTCTCCAAAAGTGTCTAGTAACTCCACAACCAAAACATCCTCCTGATCCTCCCTAATGAGTAACACCTCCAGTAGGTGCCCTAGAAGCTCTGTGGTATGGATCTTGATGATCCAACTATGGTCTCGTTGAGGTCTATCTTTGGCGAGCTCCCGTTGGATCGAGCTCTAGGTCCACCTTGTGTCTGATGGGACCCCTAGGGGAGGCCCCATACTCCAACCTCTCTGTGCATCAGCTCTCTGTGGAGGTCTATGAGGTGGGTGGGACTGCTACTACTGTGGCCTAAAGGATGACTATGTTGTACCCTGGCCACCATGAGGAAGGGGTACTGACCCCCTCGATCTACCATCCTACATCTATTGTATGCAGCTCCTGACTCGGTCTCTAGCCTGCTGGGTCTTTCCCCGAGTCTCCTCTATAATATAGGCCTTCTCGACGCCTCTACTAATGTCTGTGGGAAGTGGATCCACACATCACCTCGATATCTAAATTTAGGCCCCCGGATGAACTCCGTGAATCCGCACTGCTCATCTTGCATATACTCTACATACTGGAGTAGATCCAAAAATCTACTCTCATACTTTGCTACTAGAAAGAGATGCTTGTTAGAGGTCATGGAAGTTGTTGATCCTCTCTTTTGTATGAACCTCTCGGGAAAATACCTGCTCCTAAATCTCTCCTCAAATAGCTCCCAACTCACCTTTGTCTCTAAATCTACATGGAGCTTCTTCTCCTCTGTCCTCCACCATACTCCTGCTCTATCCCTCAGTAGATGGATCATAATACGAGATTTCATGTTTCTAGAACAAGGACAAAGCTTCAAGCAAACGTTCAAGCTCACTAGCCGTGCCTATGCCCGAAATCCACCCATGTTACCCGAGTGGTGTGAGGGATGAAGCTTCAGGATCTCCCGATGTGATCTCGTAATCGTGGTCTCGATGGCCTCTAGGTCTCTATGCACACTCATCCCTAAGCCTAGGGCCTCAAGACCTCTCTCTATGCTCTAGAAATCTGTCACCATGTCCCCAGTGGTGACTATTCTCTCGCTAACTCCGTATGGGAGTTCTCTCCTCTATGCTCCTTGTTGGGTTGAGGAGATGCTTGACCATCAATGGAAGGGGCTCCATCATGACGGCTACATGTCCTCCTCCTAGTCCTCCACATGAGTGGCATTGACATCCCGAAGGGTCTACAAGATCACAGTGTAGGATAACTTCTACACCCTAATCTGGTGGTGGTGGTGGTGGTAAGTCGAGTCTCTGTGAAGGTTCCTCTCACTCTGGGCCTGAGCCTCCTACATAGACCAAAGTGAGAGTTAGTTTATTCTAATAAGTTTTACACTACTTCCATGTTTACTAAAATACACAAATTCTAGCTAAGTTGTTTTCTAGGTTTAAAAGTGTGATAGGTTTAAGTTTCATGTCCCAAGTTTTTAGCATGCCCAATGGTCAAATATTTTTAACCATTTCTACGATACCAAGTGTGATTCCCATTAAAACAACCCACTTGAGACCCAAGAAACAACCTAGGATTAGTTAGAAAATTATGGAATAATTTTTTTGATTAGAAGTGTCCACAACCAAGTTGCAAGACAATAGTTGACACTAACAGGTTTTGGAACAAATCTAAAATTACAAGAACATACTTTTCATTTATTAACAATTATCAGAGGTCACATGGTCCAACTTTTAGGGTTAGAAGTTTCAATTAGGTTCAGGGGGTAAAATATCACCATACCCACTCTCTAACAAGCTCAGAGTTTCAACTTGATTTTTCTCACACTTAAATCTTCCAAAATTTCCTAAATCACTTCCATTGGATAGGAAATTTCTCACCTTTTCAGTGATATAAAGAATTCCTCCTAACTCCTTGTAAAACTCTAGTTATGGTTTGGTGGAGCTTAGGGGTCAAATTTTCCTCAAGGGGACACATGGCGAGAGGGGAAGAAAACCCTTTTGATGGGTTAGTGGGTCGGGGTGACATTAGAATTTTTTTCCCCACATAGGCACAAATTATAAAAATCTCCCATGCCTCTCGCAGGTCCTCTAGGGACACGTGGTGGCCTCAGAGTCATCTCCAGAAAAGAAGAAAGGAAGGGCGGGGCAGCGGGAGTTTTTAGTAATTTTGCCAAAGGAGAAAGAAAACAATTAGCCCCCATGTACCCGCAGGTCCCGAGGACTCATGGCACTCAATGAACTAACACGGGGAGAAAGAGAGAGGGAAATGTGGAGTGGCAAGGTTAATTGGATAAAATTTCAAAAGGGAGGAAAAAGGAAGAAGATTGATGCGTGGGTCCGCACATCCACGAAAAGATATTCTCCGAGACAGGGTGGGAGTGCGGGGCTGTGGGAAAAGTTAAGAAAATTTTCCAAACAAACTTTTTCAAAAGGAAAAGGGGTCACAAGGGTTCCACCCCCTCTACTAGCACCCAAAGCTACCGTGTGGCAACTGTGAGAGACCCGCGGGACGGCGAGGAGAAATGGAAAAAAATTCAATTTTTTTTATTTTTTTGAAAAGGTCTAAGGGCAGAAAAGATGCCACGCCTCTGCCGCTAACCCATGGAGACACATGGTAGCCTTTTATTTTCTTTGGGCCAGCAGAGGAAAATTCAAAAAAATTCTTGAATAAACAATTTAAAATTTTCCTAAGGATTTTAATCTTTGGAATTTTTCGGGCCGGGCCACTAGGAATTTTTTTCCCAAACTTTCCCGCCAAGACACAAAAACTTCAAAGTGCCATAACTTTTGCTAGAAATCTTAGTTTTGGGAAAATGAGGACTTTTGGAAATTCTCGATGTTCTCTTTGTACAAAAACCTAAATTTGTACATTTTGATAAAGTTTATGTGGTCAATTTTACAAAAGGGATCTGCAAGATTTAAAAAGCCAAGCTGGTAATTTCCAAATTTCAAATTTGATTAAATTGGATACCCTCCTTAACTCAACATGCCAAGCAGGACATGGAGGATTTCTCTAGGGAGGTTTTAAAGTATTTAGGGAAGGTAAATTTAGTTGTTTGAGTTTCAATATACATTTTTCCATCAAATGACAGAAAATGGTTGTGGAAGAGATTTAGCTCGTTTTAACAATGTTCAAAATATTTTCTTAAGTGTTCTTTGTCAATTACATTCCTTGATGTCTTAGCATGCTAAATTATATCCTTTCCAATTTGATTATTAAGTGCATGTCCGAACTGTACATTTTTATTTAAATTTATTTTCCATTTTTAAATTTTACAACAGAGATCCATTTCTTTTAGTTATGTAAATAAGTTTTATCAATTAAGTGTGGTATTTCATTTCTAAACTAATTCAATACATGTAGTTGCTGATAACAAGCCATTATGAATCAAAAGAAAATACTAAATTTCATTTTTACACATTTCCAAAAATACAAAATATAATTGATTGCTTTCACGTGCATTTCTTCTTTCCAAATAGAGATCTAACTATCTCTTTAGCCATACAATAAACTATTGATTTCAATCCAACAATGCATATGAGAGAAGATATTTCAATTCATTGTTAATTCCAATTATATACTTTACATACTTCAATGTTTGAAGAGAGGATGATGTGGATCCATGTAGGATGCCACATCACACATCCTCAAATTCAAACACAAAAGACAAAATTTCATTCTCCCAAGCACAATAAAGAGGTGGGTGAAAATATGACAAGTTACGTGCACACTTCATAAGCCCACACCCCAAAGGACTAAAAATTAAATAAAATGTAAGAGAGTGCAACCAAAAAAAGCAACATGATTAATAAAATTCATTATAAAATTAACAAATCACTTCTCCAACCATAAGTATGGTTGGTAAATTAAATTTAGAGGCATGGGACAAGTTTTATTTGTCCCACACGCCTCAAAAAATAGCCCTCAAGGAAAATTTCGAATTTGTCATGGAGGTGGAGTATTTCATACTCCAAAACCGACTTACACAAACTCTTACACATCCCTTACATATTAAATGCAAACAACCAACAAATTCCATAATACTTTCCCATATCCCATTATTATTTATTTTAAATTTTAACCATATGATTTCTCAAATTAATCTACCACATTTTAATTAATTAAAAGAAAAGAGAACACCTTACTAATAAATTACATACAAAATAAATAAAATTTAACTACATTAATAAAATACACAATACCAGTAGTCACATGTAAAGGTAATTCCCCACATGAATCCCTAACAAAAAACACACAACAAAAACAAGTTGCCATGGTGACCTTGTCGAATTCACCTAGAGTTCCATTATGGTTGGTCTCTAATCCTGCGATGATTTTGTTGTGATATTTTTAACCCGTAAAATACAAATACCTCCTTCATCCTCATGGCGATATCAAAACATCCAATATGATACAAATGAAATCACAAATTCATCTAAGTATGTGAATCGCAACAACATGAAGGAAATTTAACATTTTCACATACAATTTATATCAACAACTATGTCATCATAATAAAATATCCAAAATAACATGTTTGAACAACTTCCATAATCATCCATGTCAAATAGTATATCATCATCCACATTTGAGTGTCTCTAATAATCATCATGTATCATATCCAAATCAAGATCAACAATAATATATGATCAAATGTCTAACAACATACTAAGTCAAAACATAATAATGTCTATAATGAAATAAACTGTATCAAAATAGGTATCAGCAGGTGTCAAAGGGAAGTGGGCACTACATGTCCCTCCTTAGACTTGACTTCCTTGGGAAGTCACCTGGAACAAATGTGGAAAATGAACTTGTAATGAAGTAACATCCTCTCATGTAGCTGCAATCTCATCATATCTATCCCACTCCACCCAAACTTGATCAACCTCTCTACCTCAAAGGCCCAAGGTCCTACGATCTAAGATGGTTGATCCTACACACTGAAATGATGTCCAATCTAACACATGGGAAGGATCTATAATATATCTCCGAGGAATGAAACATGAAAAAGTTCATGTATGCGGAAAATCTTAGTGGCAATGCTTAGACGGTAGGCCAAAGGGCCGATACGCTCCAAGATCTCAAAAGGACCAATGAATCTAGGAGATAAATTAGAACCTTTTCCATAATAGATAGGGTTATTTTGTATCCTAACACGAAGGAACACCTTCATACCCACATCAAAAATATGATCAATCCTATGCTTTGATCCACATACTTCTTCTACCCTGTCATGTTCCTCCTGTAATATCTCGCATGATCAATACCACTTCTTGCTCCATGTCCTATAGAAGAGTTGGTCCAAGAGATACACTTGTCCTCTAACTGTCCTAGCTAAGAGGTGTCTGCACTCTCTACCATATAGACCCGGAAAGGAGCCATGCCTATAGAACTTTGAAACTATTATTGTAGGAAAACTCCACTAAGTACAGGTACTCCTCCCATTTAGATTGTTGATCCATCACATACAACCCGAGCATGTCCAATAAAATCTAATTCACCCACTCGGCCTATCCATCTATCTCAGGTGATATGTTCTGCTGAAGTTGATTCTCGTCCCAAGGACATATAGCATGGTAGTCCAAAAATGTGAAGTGTACAAAGGATGGTGGTCATAAATGATCTTCTTGAGAATCTCGTGTAACTTTACAATCTCATCTAAGTATACTCACGCCATGCTCTAGTTTTATAAGTGGTCTTTACCAACAAAAAGTGAGCTACTTTTTTAATTTATCAATCGTGACCATAATGGCGTCATGGTTATATCTCGACAACGGTAGCCTAATAATGAAATCCATGGAAATGATGTCCCACTTCCATTCTAATATAACATAAGAATAAAGAAGGCCAATTTGGATGTTGATGCTTGGCCTTAAATCTCTAGCACTCTAAACATAATGACACAATGGGCCACGTCTTGACGAAGTGCTTTTGAATGACACAATTGTCTCAAGGTGGCATGCATCTTCTTCACCCTGCAGATGTCGACTAGGGTGCACAATGTGCCTCTACCAAGATGTCGTGTACCTCAAGCCTCCATCTCGGGAACATATATCCTACCTCTATGCCCGAGAAGACCAACTACCTCTAAATAAAAACCATCAAACTTCCCCTCTAGGATTCTCTCGTGACTCAATATCTTCTCAAACCGTAATGTAGAAGCCGTCAAGAGGAAGCTCTTGAAGAATCCTGCTCCGTAAATCTATGCTCACCGAGGTGGCCATAGCCACATATCTCCATTTATTGAAAGCATCTCGCTACCAAATTCTCCTTCCCCTTCACATGCTCAATCTCCATGTCATACTCACAAAGTAACTCCATCCAACGCCATTGTGAGCATTAAGATTGGGGTGGGTTTGAAGAGGTGGCGAAGACTCAAATGATCTAACTTAAGTGTGAATCTCTTGCCAAGAAGAAAGTGCCTCCATCTAACCAAATCATGCACAATTGCCGCAAGCTCAAGATCATGGGTCAAATAATTAAGCTCATGATCCTTGAGTTTGCGAGACTCAAAAGCCACTACTCTACCCTCCTGCATCAACACACCTCCAAGGCCTGCCAACGAAGCATCTATGCAAACAAAGAACTCACCCTGTGGATCCGGCACTGCAAGAATAGGTGTTGTAGTGAGGCACTCCTTCAGTGTCCTAAAGGCCTTCTTCACATCTGTCTAACTAGAAAAACTTCTTCCCTTTCCTCTAAAGGGAAGTGATAGGGTGCGCAATCCGAGAGAAGTCTGAAAAAATCTCTTGTAGTAACTTTGATAATCCCATGAAGCTGCACACCTTATTCACTGTAGTGGGTGTTGGCCAATCTATAATGGCCCTAATCTTGGAAGGATCAACTGCGATACCTTCCTCATAAATTATATGACCCAAATATTGTACCTTTGTTTACAAGAATGCACACTTCTCCAAGTTCCCATAAAGTTGTTGCTCATGAAGAAAATGATGAACCTGGAAAAGGTTCCCCTCATGCTCCTCATGCATACGTGAGTATATGAAAATTTCATCTAGGAAGATGAGCACGAAGTAATGTAAGAAGGTCCTAAATACCCCATTCATCAAACTCATGAACACTACGGGGCATTAGTCAAACCAAAAGACAACAATGTGAGCTCATAATGACCATATCTCATACGGAAGGTGGTATTATGAATTTCCACCTCCAAAATCCTTAGCCTGATGATAGCCTAACTTGAGATCAATCTTATAGGAAACTATGGCTCCCTTCATCTGATCAAACAAGTCATCAATACAAGGAAGAGGATAACGATTCTTGATCGTTACCTTGTTTAGCTGGTGGTAATCAATACACAACCATAAGGATCCATCCTTCTTCTTCACAAAGATCACCGGTACACCCCAAGGGGATACACTAGGATGGATAAGGGCTTTCTCAAAAAGGCCCTCAAGGTGCAACTTGAGCTCACAAAGCCCTGAGGTGGTCATCCGATAAGGAGCTCGTGAGATAGGCTTGGCTCTAAGAACTAGATCTATATGAAAATCAATCTTATGTGGGGGTGGTAACCCCGGTATCTCCCTTGGAAAGACATCTAAAAACTCTCTCAAAATGGGATGATCATCTAGTGATGGTCCATTAGACCCATCCTCTGATCTGTCACTGAATGTAATAGCATACATTTGACAACCCCATTGTACACACCGCTTAAGCTGCATAGTGGAGATGGTGTGAATAGAAATGGGTCTCCTGACCCCTAAAATCACCAACTCAACTCCCAAATCATCTACACAAGATATAGTCTTGTGATAACAATCTATCTTGGCCCTATGTGCAGATAACCAATCCATACCAAAAATGACTCCATACGAGCACAAAGGAAGGATACGAAGATCTAAGGTAGTGGTGAAAGTACCCAAATCCACTACAAACTTCTTAACTAAGGAGTCTACAAAGATCTTGGCTCCGTAAGCCATCTTGACATCCCAACTAAGACCCCGCCTAATTTCCACCAGCAGATGCATCTCTACTAGAGATGGTATAATGAAAGAATCGAAGAACCAGTAACCAAACAATATAGAGGAAAGAATACCACCAATGCTACCTGTGGTCTCAATGACTATGCTCGATGCTCGCCCTGGTGGTTCTCAACCGCTGCATAAATCCCTGGTGGTTGTGTCCCATGTCTCCAACTCGTAGGCTTAGAGATCTATGTCTTACCCTTTTGTTAGGTCTATGTGAGAAATCTCTCCAAAAGTGTCTAATAACTCCATAACCAAAACATCCTCTTGATCCTCAACAATGAGTAGCACCTCCAAAGAGGTGCCCTAGAAGCTGTGGTATTCATCCTAATGACACATCTACGGTCTGCCGAGGTTTGTGCTAGTGAGCTCCCACCGAATGAGCTCTAGGTCCACCCGTGTCTTGATGGGACCCCAAGAGTAGGCACCATATTCTAACCTATCTATGCATCAACTCTCTATGGAGGTCTATTAGGTGGGAAGGAATGCTGCTGCGGCCTAAAGGATGACTATGCTATGCTATACCTGGCCACCATAAAGAAGGGTACCGACCCCCTCAATCTACTATCCTACATCTACCGTATGTGGCTCCCGACTTAGTCTATAGCTTGTTGGGTCTTTCCCCAATTCTCCTCTCGTAATATAGGCCTTCTCGATGGTGTCTGCAATAATTTCTTTGGGTAGTGGATCAGATGCACAAGCAAATTTGATATATAAATTTAGGCCCAGATGAACCTGTGAATCTATACCTTCTCATCTTGCATATACTTCTACATACGGAGTAGATCCGAGAAATCTACTCTCATACTACTGCTAGAGAAAGAGATGCCTATTGGAGGTCATGGAACTCGTCGATCCTATGCTATATGAACCTCTCGTGAAAATACATGCTCCTAAATCTCTCCTTAAATAGCTCCCAATTCAATGTCTCTAAATCTACATGGATCTTCTTCTCCTCTGTCCTCCACCATATACCCCTGCTCCATCCCTAGTAGATGGATCGCAACACGAGCTTTCATGTTGTTAGAACAAGGAAAAAGCTTAAAGAAACCTGCTCAAACTCACTAGCCAGTGTTTTTTCTAAAATCCACCCATGTCACCTAAGTAGTGTGAGGGCCGAAGCTTCAAGATCTCCCGATGTGATCTGTAATTATGGTCCGATGGCCTCTAGGTCTCTCTTCATGCTTATCCCTAATCCTAGGGCTCGAGACCTCTCTCTATGCTTGGAACTCTGTCACCCGTCCCCTTAGTGGCGACTCTACTCTGGCCGACTCCATATGGGATTTCTCTCCTCTATTCTCCTCACCGGGTCGAGGATATGCCTAATGCTCAATGGAAGGGGCTCTGTCATAAATGGCTACATGTACCTCCTCCTAGTCCTCACGTAGAGTGACATTGACATCCTAAAGGGTCTCGCAAGATCAGGGTAGGATAGCTGTTACACCCTAATCCAAAGTGGTGGTGGTGGTGGTGGTATGTCGAGTCTCTATGAAGGTTCCTCTCACTCCGTCCGAACCTCCTACATAGACCAAAGTGAGAGTTAATTTTACTAAGTTTTACACTACTTTCATGTTTACTAAAATACACAAATTCTAGCTAAGTTGTTTTCTAGGTTTAAAAGGTGCTAGGTTTAAGTTTCATGTCCCAAGATTTCTAGTGTGCCCAATGGTCCAATATTTTGAACCAATTCTCCGATACCAAGTGTGATTCCCATTAAAACAACCCACTTGAGACTCAAGAAACAATCTACGATTAGTTAGAAAATTATGGAATAATTTTTTTATTAGAAGTGTCCACAACCAAGTTAAGACAACAAGTGCAACTAGCAGGTTCCAGAACAAATCTAAAATTACAAGAACATACTTTTAATTTATTAACAATTATCAGAGGTCACATGGTTCAACTTTTAGGGTTAGAAGTTTCAGTTAGGTTCGGGGGTAAAATATCACCATACCCACTCTTTATCAGGCTCATATTTTCAACTTGAATTTTATCACACTTAAAACTTCCAAATTTTCCCTAAATCATATCCATTGGATAGGAAATTTTCTCACCTTTCCGGTGATATAAATAAGTCCTCCTAACTCCTGTAAAACTCTAGTTATGGTCCGGCGGAGCTTAGGGGTCAAATTTTCCCCAAGGGGACACGTGGCGAGAGGGGAAGAAAACCCTTTGATGGGTTGGTGGGTGATAGGGCAGCGTTAGAATTTTAT
This sequence comes from Taxus wallichiana var. yunnanensis, assembly GCA_018340775.1. Taxonomy (NCBI): domain Eukaryota; kingdom Viridiplantae; phylum Streptophyta; class Pinopsida; order Cupressales; family Taxaceae; genus Taxus; species Taxus wallichiana. The sequence goes on along the minus strand of CM031237.1, from coordinate 96,121,155 downwards.
TTTTCCCCACATGGGTACAAAGTATAAAACTATCCCACTCCTCTTAGGGTCCTCTCAGGGACACGTGGCGGCCTCGAGTCTGGCGATGAAAGACATAAAAGGAAGGGCGGGGCAGCGGGAGTCTTGTGGCAATTTTGCCAAAGGGAGAAAGAAAAAAATTAGTGCCCACACGCCCGCGGGTCCCCAGGGACATGTGGCACTCAATGAAATAATGCAGGGAGAAAGAGAGAGGGAAAGGTGGAGCAGCGGGGTTAATTGGCTAAATTTTCCAAAGGGAGGAAAAATGAAGAAGATTGACACACGGGTCCACGCGTCCATGGAAAGATCTTCTCCTAGACAATGCGGGAGTGCGGGGCCACAGGAAAAGTTAAGAAAATTTTCAAAACGAAAAGGGGTCCTAAGGGTTCCTCCCCTGCTAGCACTCCAAAGCTGCCACGTGGCGGCTTGTGATAGACCGCGCAGATCGGCGGGGAGAAATGGAAAATTTTTCCTATTTTTTTAAAGAAGGTCTAAGGGCTCTAAAGATGCCACGCCTCCTTGCTGCCCCATGGAGACATGTGGTAACCTCCGATTGGCTATGGGCTGATGGAGAAAAATACAAAAAAATTCCAAACCAAAAATTTAAAATTTTGAAGGATTTTAACCGAATTTTTTTCGCCACGGGCCCGCATTAGGAGAAAAACTTTAAAGTGCCATAATTTTTTCTAGAAAGCTCAGTTTTGGGAAAACGAGGACTTTCTGGAAAGCTCTCAATTCCCTCTTTACATAGAAAACATAAATTTTACATTTTGATAAATTTTAAGGGGTAAATTTTGTAAAAAGGATCTGCAGGCTTTTAAAAAGCCAACTGGTAATTTCCAACTTTCAAATTTGATTAAATTGGATCCCCTCCTTCACTCAACATGTCAAATAGACATGGATTATTTCTCTAGGGAGTGTTTAATATTTTTAGGGAAGGTAAATTTAGTTGTTTGAGTTTTAATATACTTTTTTCCATCAAATGACATAAAACGGTTGTGAAAGAGATTTGGCTCATTTTAACAATGTTTAAAAATGTTTTCTTAAGTGTTTTTGTCAATTGAGTTCTTGACATCTTAGCATGATAAATTATATCCTTTCCAATTTGATTATTAAGTGCAGGTCTATACTATACATTTTTATTTAAATTTATTTTCCAATTTTACATTTTACAAAGAGATCCATTTCTTTTAGTTCTGCAAATAAGTTTGATCAATTAAGTGTGGTATTTCGTTTCTAAACTAATTCAATACATTTAGTTTCGATAAAAAACCATTACGAATCAAAAGAAAATACTAAATTTCATTTTTACACATTTCCAAAAATACAAAATACGAGTATTGTTTCCACATGCATTTCTTCTTTCCAAACAAAGATCTAACTATCTCTTTTGCCATACAATGAAACATTGAATTCAATCCAACAATGCATATGAGAGAAGATCTTTCAATTCTTTATTAATTCCAATTATATACTTTACATACTTCAATGTTTGAAAGTAATAACAACATTCTATTTATTTCTTTCCAATGTATAGAGCAGAATGTAAATGTCTTTCACAATTCGAATATATATATCCATAATCAATTACAACATCATTTCTTCACAAGTATACATTACAATTTCATCCACTTCAAGTGGGAAAGGTTACAAATGAAGTATAATTCACAAGGGACTGTCAAAACTATATTTTCCTTTGCTCCAGAACAACAACATGCAAGTTTCCTTTTTCTTTCAAGTTGATCACAACAAAAGTGGGGGAAAGGCAACACTCTCCACCCAACCAAGACATCCAATGAAAGGATAAGCCCTCATATTTGGCCCCCGAGCCCCAACCAAGATACAATAAAGGTGTGATTCAACCCATGGCAACAACTGGCTTCCACAACACACAACATTCTTTCAAACATGCACAATTCAATATAAAACATAGTTCAACACAAAACAACAGTTTACAACTGTAATTGAAAACATTCAAATCAAAACTCAGGCTTGATCATGCAAGCCAAAGGAGAAAGGTCTATGGGGAAGCTACTTATGCCTCCCAATTGGGAATTGGGCATCCACCAGTAACAAACCACCAATAAATTTCACCATACATATCCTTATGCCCCCCACAAATCCCTCCTTATGCCCCCACAAATTTCCTTATGCCCCCCACAAAGTAAGAAATGCAAGCTATTTCTTTTCCATGGTAGATCCCAAACCAAAACTCCCTCCAAAAATTCTGATACCAATGGCATTCCCTTATACTCCCCACATGGATTCCCCATATCCTTCTCCTACACCATTCCTAAGGCAGTCTACCCAACCAGACAACAATTAAATCAAACATGCACCATTCACACAACACAACAAGAAAAATAACAGCATAGAAGATGGATAAACTCCTACCTCTCCATGGTAGCTTTTTTTTTCAAACAAAAACATCAAGACTTAAAAACACAGTCCAAAATAGTAATATCCAAAGCATGCAAAGTTTTCTTCAAGCTTCCTCCAAAACAAGAAAATGCGCCCCCAAAGAAGTTGCAAAATTATTCAACAACCCCAAAATAAGAAAAGAGTTTGAATTATATAGAAGAGGGAATAATAGAGGATGATGTGGATCTAGGTAGGATGCCACATCAGACATCCTCAAATTCAAATACAAAAGACAAAATTTCATTCTCCCAAGCGCAATAAAGAGGTGGGTGAAAATATAACAAGTTACTTGCACACTCCAAAAGCCCACACCTCAAAGGACTGCAAATTAAATAAAATGTAAGAGAGTGCAATCAAAACAAAGCAACATGATTAATAAAATTCATTATAAAAGTCACAAATCACTTCTCCAACCATAAGTATGGTTGGTAAATTAAATTTAGAGGCATGGGACAAGTTTTACTTGTACCACAAGCCTCCAAAACAGCCCCAAGGACAAATTTGAATTTTTCATGGAGGTGGAGTATTTCAAACTCCAAAACCGACTTACACAAACTCTTTACACATCCCTTACATATTAAATACAAACAACCAACAAATTCCATAATACTTTCCCATATCCCATTATTATTTATTTTAAATTTTAACCATATGATTTCTCACATTAATCTACCACATTTTAATTAATTAAAAGAAAAGGGAACACATTACTAATAAAATACATACAACAATAAATAAAATTTAACCACATTAATAAAATACACAATACCCATGGTCACATGTAAAGGTAATTTCCCCCATGGGAATCCCTAACAAAACAACACACAACACAAAACAAGTTGCCATGGTGACCTTATCGAATTCACCTAGAATTCCATTGTGGTTGGTCTCAATCCCCCGATGTTTTGTTGTGATATTTTTAACCTACAAAATATAAATACCTCCTTCGGCCTCGTGGCCATATCAGAACATCTAATATGATACAAATAAAATCACAAAATCATCTAAGTATCTGAATCACAACAACATCAAGGAAATTTAACATTATCACATACAATTTCTATCAACAACCATGTTATCATCATAAAATATCCAAAATCACATGTACGAACAACATCCATAAACATCCATTTCAAATATTTCATCATCATCCACATCTAAGTGTCTCTAATAATCATCATGTATCATATCCAAATCAAGATCAATAATAATCTATGATCAAATGTCTAACAACATACTAAGTCAAAACATAATAATGTCTATAATGAAATCAACCATATCAAAATAGGTATCAAAAAGTGTCAAAGGGAAGTGGGCACTATAAATGGAATAGATCTTACAAGTTGTAGCTAGCTCGAGATGTTTTCATTGGTAGATGGATACTCGTGCTATAACTAGATCATGGTGAAAGAAGAGGATCAATTCAAGACAGCCTTCACCACGAAATGGGGTACATATGCTTACAAGAAGATGTCATTTGGACATGCCAAATGCCGAGAAACATTTCAGCGAAATATGGACATGGCATTCAAAGGCTTAATCAATAATATAGTTTTAGTGTATCTCGGATGATATCACTTTGTCTTCTCAAAGAATGTTGCGAGACCATCTCTTCCACCTCGGGCATGTGTTTGAGAGGTGTAGAAGGTTGAGTATCACTAAATCCAAATAAGTGTGTATTCTTAACACATGAGGGAAAATTTTTGGGCCACATTGTCTCAAGAAAAGGGTTAACAATTGATCTTGAAAGGGTTGAAGTCATCCGAACAATTCCATTGCCACAACACAAAAAGTCTCTCCAAAGCTTCTTGGGGAGAATAAACTTCGTTCACAAGTTTGTGCCTCATTTTTCCACTCTTGTGAAGCCTTTAACAATGATGTTAAAGAAGATTCTTACATTTAAATGGAAAACAGAGGGCAAAGAAAGTTTTGAGGCCATCAAGCTCGCAATATCACAGGCTCCAACTATTGTTAACATAGACTTTTCGAAGGACTTCATGCTATATGCTTTTGGAGCATCAAACAGAGAAACCCATAGCCTTATTTAGTTAGATATTGGAGGATTACAAGGTAAATTATTCTTTCATTGAAAAGCGTGTCCTTGTTGTCATTAGGAGTTTGAAGAATTTTAGACAATTAGTCTCGAACAATAAGAGTCAATTACTAGTGTCTCATACTAGTGTCAAGTATTTTATCCTAAATAAGGACTTGAACGAGAAGAGAGCCTGTTGGATCACTCATGTAATGGAGTATGACATTGAGATCAAAGTGACCAAACTAGTTTGTGGCAAGGGTCTATGTGAGCAGCTTGCTTCCAAGCAACAAGATGAGTCAGTGGATGAAGAAGAGGTTGTTCCTTGCTACTACAGAATGATCAAGAGAAGCCACTAATGATGCACCTATTCCATGTTGGACCCAAGCCTTGGTGCATTATCTCCAAATAGGTTTTTGCCCTCTAGAATGGAAAAAAGTAAAAAGGAGATACTTCAGACTACAAGCCATCCCATATGTGTTTATTGGTGGTGTCTTGTTTAAGAAGGATATCAATAGTGTTCTATTGAGGTGCATTGGGATAGGCCAAATTGAGAGGGTATTGTATGAGTTCCATGATGGAGAAGTAAGAGGCCAATTTTCTCCTTAAGTAATAGCTCTCAAGATCATGAAAGCTGGTTATTACTAGCCTACGGTGTTTAGGGACTACTACTCATGGATCAAGAAGTGCAAGAAGTGTGCATTATTCACGGGAAGGAAAAGTTAGCAGCCCTACCCCTTCGCCCAATTTCAATAGATCAGCCATTCATGCAATGGGGATTAGACTTAATTAGAGTGATTAACCCAAACTCAAGCGAGCCACATGTGGATACTTATAGCAACAAACTATTTCACCAAGTGGATGAAGGAGTGGCACTTAAGGAGGAAAATGAATCCAACATCTTGGATTTACGTGAAGGAATATCCACCGGAGGTTTGGATTCCTTTCCACTATTATATTAGATAATGCATTACATTCCTTGGTATAATGATCACTAAATGGGCTATCAAAATTACGTATACCTCAACGCTTCATCAAAATATCACCCTCAAGGTAATGGCCAAACGAGTCCACAAATAAGAATCTATTAAGGATTATCAAAAGGACCCTTGATGAAAATCGGAGAACTTGGAATACAAAGCTCAAATAAGCTCTATGAGCTGATAAGATCACATCCAAAAGGTCCACAAGCATCTCCCCATACAACCTTGTATATGGAAAAGAATAAGTATTGCCCATATCATTGGAGTTACCTACTTAGGAGCTCATGAAACAACCTGGGCCGGCTGAGTTTAAACCTATAGAAATCAGGTATGCAGAGCTAATGGAAGTAGGAGAGGCAAGAGAGCATGCAATGCAGGTCATGGAGAAGGATCAAGCATTGATCAAGAAGAGTTTTGATAAGAAAGCAAGAACAAGGACCTTTCAAGAGGGGGACTTGGTTCAAGTGGGATGCGAGATAGGTAAAAACCAGGAAAGAATTCCAAGTTTTATGCCATTTAGAGTGGCCCCTACATGGTCACAAGGCGTACTGAGTAACAATGCCTTCGGCTAGCTAAGTTGGATGGAAAAGAATTGCATATTACGGTCAACGAAATCCATATCAAACACTTCTCCGAAAAGGAAGGTTCCACCCTTGTAAATATTAGCATAGGATTTTAATTTCTCTAAGTGCGTATGCACATTGTCTTGTTGTAGCATAGGTTTTGTTTCCTAAGTGTTGTGGCATAGGTTTTTTTGTTGCTCTAGGTTTGCGTCATTATACAATTCAATGTGCCTCTAGGTGAATACACCAAGCCCTTCAAGCATTTGCAATAGGGAGACCCATAGTTTCCATAACAATTGCTCATTTTAAAATATAACAAATACAGAGAAACTAAAATCGGGTCTCGAAGGGTCCATTTCCAGAACAATGGAGTAGGTTCAAGATAGCCAAGTGCAAACATTAGATTCAAGCTTCAACAATACATGCCCAATGGATGCTTCAAGGATCTTGGTCTCTTCATCTAGCAGGAAGATGCCCCCATGAGTTGCCAAATTGTTATCTCAATTTTGCCCATAGAAAAATTGATCAAACACGACCCTGTGCAGGAAGAAATCTAAGGGATAGTTCCGTCGTATGAGCCCATGTTTCAAATCCAACAAATAGGTTGTAGGAAGGCTCTAAATGGAGTGGCAGCGTTAGCAAAGGGCCAAACGATGCCAAAAAGGAAACCAAAGGATCTTAGGAGAGAATGGGGAAATGCTCAAAGTATTCGGGCTTTACAAATGATTCAGAATGGGCCCAAATTGGCTAAGTATGGAAGAATCAGCAGAAGCTTCCATGTGCCTCATCGGTGCTTCTCCAAAGGTTAAACCCAAAAGGCAGTCCCCAAATAAGCATGGAGCTTCCACATGTCGATGCTTGAAAAGGGATAGAGTTGACGTTGAAAATTCCAACCGAGTGGAAGGAACCACGTGTTGACTTGATGCATTTCAAAAGAGAGAGCCCAAGGTGGAGACTCAAACTAGCACCGACCCTCGCGTGGCTAGGGTTCAACCAAAGTAAAATGGAAAGTGAGCCAAAATAAAATAAGTATAAGAGTGTTGGTTGAAGGCACCAAGTGTCTCAATGGTGCACATTCAAAGCCGTGACCCAAAACAGAGACTCAAATGAGTGCGAGGATTCCACATGTCCGTGGTTCGAGTAAGACATCAAACTGAATCAGCTAATTATCAAAGACTCATGGAAGGCACCACATGTTAGCTTGATGCATTTTCAAAGGTAAATCTAAAAGTGGGTCTCCGAGATAAGCTCCAAGTCTCCACCTATCTGGGTGGATATAAAGCCCCCTGCCAAACAAAAGGACTTAGCAAAAAAATAAAGGAATAGAAAGCAAAGCCATAGAAGGTGCCACATGTCTCTTTAGCGCAATTTTAAAAAATTAAATCCAAAAGTGGTTCCCAAATGCGCGTCTGCTCTACACGTGGCCATGTCCCAAGTCAAAGCGAGAAGGCAGGGTCGTAGGAGGCATTTTTAACTTTTGTCTTTGTTTCCAAGAGGCATAAGGTATAAGAAAGAGCCGTACCTTTGTTAATGCCCAAGGAGCCACGTGTCAGTGTAAATTACAAATGGCCAAAGCGAGGCCTTGGAGTGATTTTTTTGCCCAAATGGAAAATACAGATCGGCAGGTCCGAAGATGGTTTTTTGGAAAAAGGTGAATTGTGGGGCCGTGGGATGATTTTTGCGTTTTTGTATTTTGTACAAAAGGCAAAAAATGAATTTCGGCTTTGTGGAACCGTTATGCTAAGCTGGTTTTCGCCATTTTGTACAAACCCAACTCAAACATTCAAATGGACATATCTTTTGACCCAGTTCCCGAAATTCAACAAATTTGGCACCATTGGAAATGTCTCAACCTCATCTACACCATGGAAACCTAAAACTTTAATTTTGACAAGGTTAGGAGGGTAAAAAATGGGAAAACATCTTCATGCCATTAATATGCAATCCGATTGCTCCAACAACTAGATCAAATTTGATTTGATCTACTGTTCTTCCTTCTTTGACACGGCAAGTAGAGATGGTGCAAGCAGACTTGGACGATCATGGGTAGAATTTTAGGGGTATTGGTGGCGGTAGCTAAGCTCCAAAATCGAGTTTCTGCCTCTTTTATTCTTTTCTCTTCATTTCATCTATATAAGGATAAGCTTAGCTCTTTGTAAAGTGTTGGACATTTTTGTTTTGCACCCTCCCTTCTTCCCTTGTCTACAAGTGAATTTGTGGAGTTTTCGAACCTCCCATTCAAGTTGTAATACAAAATTTTCCTCTTGGCTACTATAATGTACTGTATCAAATTTGGAGAAGCAAGTATGTCCTGTGGATGATTATCAACCCTATGTGTTCATTGTTGTCTTCGATATCTCATTGCGGTTTAGTTGTCTATTCATGGTAATTGTAGTTCATTTTTGTGGTTTGTGTTAAATTACAAAATAGGTGTCTAACATTCCTATTGTTAATTTACTTGTGCATACCCGAGCAGAGGAATATGAACCGACCTTAAACCGGAGATCTCTCTCAACTCACAAGGTCCCACACTTTTAGAGATGCTCCATGTTATGCTATCACACCGAGAGTCTCAACCCATCGAGTCACGAGGCACTCAAGGGTGTTATGATTCTGCACTAGAACCACCCTTTTTGGGGCTCCCTGTAAAGTCATTCCTACTTTTGTTTTCCACAGTTACCTTTGTGACACCTCGCCGCAAGTTCATAAAATTAGATAAGTCATTTCCATACTTCTCTTGCATATTAGGGTTTCTACTTTCATTATATTAGTTGTTTGGGGCATCTTTATATTCATTTACCAAATCTATTTACTTTATTTACAACTATGCATAGCTTATATTAACTAGTGCTTATTCCACATTTTATTTAATAATTTATCCATGCTTAAGATTTATTTAAACACATATATCTAAATGTTTCAAAATAGAGGCCCAAACAAATTAGTACACCTTATTATGGAATGATTGTATTACTATTAATATATATATATATATATATATATATATATATATAATATATGTATATATTCAATTAATTTAAATGTAATTGATTACTCAAACTACGATTCAATGGCGAGAACCATATTTTGTATTCGGTCTAGAACTTGGAGTGCAACATGAATCCTTTATATTTTTAGGTAGTGGAATTTTTTTGAGGTAGGACAGAGGAGGTGAGCATTTTAACAGAATGAAGCTGTCACGGGTGCGGGTGATGAGTGGATGACAAAAGGCCCAAGAAGAAACCCTATGTTTGAGAAGTTGTTACAAAAGTGGTCCTCTATCTCTATGTATTCAAGAGATTGGAATCTCTCCCATATGTGTATTGACATTGCATGTTGTTGTAAAAATAGATTGATACATAGTCAAATAGTCTCGTATGCAAGACCGAACCTCAAGAGTTATCCGGCTAAAGTCACTTCATGACGGTCTTGAGATATATTTTTGGAGGATGAGGAGTAGAGAGGGAGACGACCTTGATGAGTTCATTGTAGTGCTCTAGTGTCACCTCTATATCAAAATTCATTTCATTAAGAATGATGTCTCCTATAGGCCTAGAATCAGTGAACCTCAAATAAATTGTTTGATAGATAGGTTGTCATGTTATACGCATTTTTGGTGGAGGTGATGAAATAGCTATCGAGCCTCCTCCCAAGGGAAAAAAACATTTCAACACATCCTCCCAAGGGAAAAAACAATTCAATTCCCTTGGACTTGTATGAAAGCACAACTTATGTCTGAAATTCATATTCCCTCAAATTTTACATTTATGAAGCATTAGAGATATAACGTTATACGAAATGACATGATGTGGATGATAACTCAAAAATTATTTATGGATGCGATAATATGGCCTTCGGAATGAAGCGGTAACCCTTCCCTTTATATTATTTAGAGAATATTCCTTCAATATAAAGAACAAAAAGACTAATAAATGACGTAAATGTAAATGGCAAGGTAAAATACATTGCATCAATGCCAACCAAAAATGTAACCAAAGAATGAAAAACCTTATTTCATTGCTCTCAAACATACCCAAGCTTGATCCATTATATTCTCATTGGGAAAATGCCTTTGGCATAAAAATATTTGAGAGGCACATGTGACCATCATATTTAAATCTACCACGATGGTAGGGTCATAATTAGTGGAAAGAGTTTCTCATATCACTAATTGGAAATTTTCGTAGCTTATATTTTTGCGTATATGATGATGTAGACACTAAAATTGGGATGAAACCCTCTAGGTTCCCTTTTATTACATACCCCCTTACCATGACCCCCTTCATATATTTTTATTAATCTAATTACCTATATTTGATTAATTATTACCTAACCCCTCCACCTCACCTTAGATCCATTCCAAGCCCATTTAATAACTAAGACTAAGTCATCACTCCCCCTAACCAACTGAGAGTTATTCTAAACCTAATATTAATTACAAACTACCTTTCCCACCAATTTACTGTGTGATTTAATGAGAATCAAGACTCCTAATGCATAACCATTCTTGACTTAAGCCAAAACAAGAGAGAAAAGATTATTTTTAGCAAATAAGATTGTTTCTCGCTAACCGACGTTAGTTGTTCCTCTAAGTGGCACTGGTCATGGAACCACCATCAATTCCTTTAAATAATAATTTTCAACTCTTTTCCCAGGTTCTTATTTTGGTTGGCATTATTTTATCTCACATTTTGGCACTCAATGAACACCTTGATGATAAACCGAGCACCGGAGCATCAAACACTCCACAAGTAACTAATCTACGAATTCATAGGATTAAACCATTCAAATGAAGAAGAACTCAAACTTCACTTCCATGGAAGCTGGACCTTGACTCATATCTCTTATGCACACCCACCAACCACCACCTTCTACCAATATATAGATCTCGATAAGTATTCTTAACCAGGTTATTGATTTCATTAGATTTTGTTTTAGATCCTTTATCTTTTTATAATCATATCCTTCCTCTCATAGATACCTTATGTATCCCATTCACCGATTCCCTTCCAACCAAAACCACTATGCCCTTTCAACCACCCTTTCTACCCCTCCTAAGTCTTTACCTAAATTTCTACACCCTACCTAAGATCTCCCCAATAATTTTTGTAATCACAGAGAGCCCAAATCAACCTCTTTTTACCATTGAAATTCAATTCCCCTATCCGATTGGTTACCCAATTGATCTTGGATATAACCGGTGAATGACATTGGTTCCCCAAAAGGCATTAGTTTCTATGTTTGGCATTTTTTTCTTGATACCGGTGAGTTCATTCCTCCACTCATAACTCTCTAAAACCTCCCAAGACTTCAATCAAACCTTATTTTTTACCTCTGTCATACCTATAGCCCCTAAAAACCAACCATTCTATTACATCTAATCTTATATACTGTCATTTAGATTAGATTTAAACTATTGTGTTTTATGAGATACCTACATTATATAACTATAGTAGTAATTTCCATTTCATGATATTTATCAGATTGATTTGTATTAAGGAATGGATTGAAAACGCTCAAGAAAGCACCCCACTTCCCGGATCTAGCACACACTAGGAAATCCACTGACCTATGCCTTTAACTCTATTTTGTGGTCTTGCTTTTATTATCAGGTAGTCCTTCCAAGACAAAAGTAATTTCTCTATAATCAGCTTGGTATTCAAAAAAATGTGCAACCTCTTCATGACCTCCGGTATTTCTTGAGTACCTTACCTTTACCTTTTAAATCATTTTTCATACGGTACTCCTATGTGGTGAAACATATGACATATGGCCACAAAAATTTGCAGGAAGCCATGGATGATTACACTGGGAAAAATATGTTTAGTAATGGATTCCCATTTTGTGAGTTTTTGTAAATGATGCATATAAAATGTGGGAAACTTACATTTTTAAAGATGTAAGTGAAAATATAAATTTAATTTAGGAAAAACAAGAACAACATTTTTATAATTTATTCCATACTAATCTAGTGAGGAACAAGTTATGTTACCACTAATTTTAATGTATTTTGTCTCTTTTTATTTATAATATATTGTAGAGAAGAAAAATAAAAATAAAAGTTCTTCAGGCCTTAGAGAAAGGTGAGCTTATCTTCAAACTGTAAATCTGAACATCCAAGGTTACATGTATATGTCACCATCTCTATGGAAATAACCACCACCTCATCTCTATAATTATTAAGCTTATGCTTGAGGTGAATGTCATTGGTAGTGAGTAATAGAAGGATTCTAAGGTGATGCACATGCCAAAAAAACCTCACATGCACTATCAATGTATTCATTTCAATACCTCGCTAGCGCCCATATCACCAACACGTATCCATCCTCCACATGGTTCCCCACTTCTTGCATAATCATTTGCACTACTTATATGTCATTGGGAGAAGCAAACAAGTACTTAGTGTTGATGACGTCAACTTGAGGAAAAGTCGTGTTAAACGTGTCTCCAATGTACTATGTCATGAACGTAATACTTGATGTATTCTTCAAACGAGATATCATGGTTATATTGCACATTAAATGTGGCAGAAAGGACTCTGTGTAGACAAGTATCCACCCTTGTATTTCAATGCATGTATGTCAACCTCTTACCTTCACTTGATTTCTTAAAATGCATCGATCTAGGATAGACTCCAAAAATCTACATTCTAACTATATACACCTTTGGCGTAACGGGTTAAGAGTCCTATTGGAGATCAAAATTACACCCTACCCCGAGTCATAAACAACCTAGGATTTAGAGGAAACATGGGACTATTTCCAAGTTGTGGGACTTATCTTGTGAGACAAACCTACGAGAGAAGGTTGGTTATTTAACTTATACCTAGTGATAAACTAATCATAGGAATTGAAATGAAACTATCTAACACTACTCTATCATTCCAAGGGACCAAGGATAGACAGAAGTGCATGAAACATAAATCCTACCCTACAAAGGTGATAGCACCAAGAAAAGGGGTGGAGACACTCTCAGGTGAGTGGAAATGGAAGAAAATTATGAAGGAGAGGGTAGAATTGAGTGTTAAAATACAAAAAAATTCAAACCACCATGTCCATAGAGCACAACACATTTGAGACCCTGCAAGGAGAACAAAAGATGCACAAAAAAACCTGCAGATGCAATGAAAGGCAAGGAAATGCAATAGAACACAAATAGGGCACAAGATAACATCAAAAATTATTTGTATTACTTCAAGTATTGATAGATCATTACATTGAAGGATAAGAGGTAAGGATCACCATGAAATATGTCCAAATATGAGACTCAGTAACTCACCACTACTCGGAACAATTTTTACAGAGTTTCATTACATTCAGAACACCCCCACCTCTCAAATGATAGGTTTTTACAATATATAGAAGATTAGAAAGAGAGGGAAAAAAGAAACTTGAAATTCTTCCCCCACCCACAAACAAGATGCATTAAATTTATGAAAAGGGTCATGAGAAGCTTTCCAAATCAGTCTCTCCATGATCTTTTTCTTACTAGAGAATAAAGAGCACCAAATCTAGTTGTTGAGCTACTTGGAATTGTGATTCTTTTAATGCTGGTCATGTTTTTGGACTATTTCACCCACTTAATCTCACATAAATCAATATTTTGTGTTTCCATGGTGTAGAGGATGAAGAGATGTTTCAAGTGATATAATTTTTTATTAAATTTGGAGACCCAAGGAAACATTTATGCCCATGCAGATCTAGGGATGTCGTGAAGAACACAAAGTTCTCTATACCTTATCACATTCCACATTAACCCTTTATTCCACCTTTATTCCTTTATATATAATTTCTTGATCAGATATTGTGAGGTTTTTGGGAACATGAGGAACTGTGGAATTTATTTCTTTTTTCTCCCACATCCCTCCATCTCTACACTAAAATTATCCTTCCTTTAGCTCGCAGTGGATCAAGGTTTTGGGGCACACATGGAACTAAGGAAGTTGTTTCTCGTGGTTGCTCATTCCACCAGTAAAGATTTCTTATGAACCTCTTAGTTCCTGCATCCCTCACTTTTCTTACAACACTTGCTCACCACTTCCTTCACATTGTGGACCAATTGCCTCCGTGGGAAACTCATGACCCAATAGAACTCATTTCTTCATTCCACCTACCACCTGCATCTCCGCATAACACTTATCCCTCTTCCAATTCCTTTGGCCTTTGAATGAAATGGGGATGTGGAGAATTAGTGGCCCGAAAGAACTAGTTCTTGAGTTCCATCCCAAACCCACATTTTTACAATACACTCACTCCTTAGCAAAATTTATCATTTGTGGTTGAATCGGAAAATTTAGGAATAAGAGTAACTTGAGAATAGTTCCATTTTAAATTGACCCATTTTCCATTTTTTCTTGATTTTTTTACTAATTATAGATCTTTTAAGCTCTAAGAAAGTAGGCAAATGCATCCAAATAATTCCAAGTACCCAAAACATGATAAATAATTGAACATACATATTCATCACCAAGATCCCATGAAGTTTCCCAAGTCCAAATTTATCAAGTTAGCCAATTTCAATAGGGAAAAATTGGATAACATGTCCTAACCGAGCCATTTGTTTGAAGAGTTCTCATCTTGAGAAATGAGTTGGGTTTACAAAGAGTCAAAGTGATACATTGGGATTGGAAAGTTGTAAGCCTCATTTCTTCTAATTCTATAAAATCTTTGATAGTGATTTAATTTTGTGAATGAGTCTTTGATGAACCAAATTCAATGGGGAAATTAATGATGGTGCAACTAATAGAAGAATGGAACACTACATGAATGTCTATTTATAATTTATTCAAAAATGGTGTCAATTACCTATGATGTTTTATTCTTACCATACTATAGGAATTACATTTTAATTTATTTATTTTTATTGATATAATCTCTCATTGTTTGTTTTTGATATCCTCTTCACTCTTATTCAATTTATAAATTTAATATTGATATAGCCATATCTACAAATAATAATAACAATGTATAATTTTTTCTCAATATTCATTATATATAAAAACAATATCAATATAAAAGTAATTTTAAAATATCACTTTTAGAGAAGGAGATACAAGAGTGGACAGGTTAGAGAAGGAGATACAAGAGCTAAAAGGGACTATAAAAAATATGGAAAGAGCTAAGGGTAAAGGTATTCTTCAAAGTGATGATGATGAGGGGGTTATTGCTGAGGTCTTCAAGAAGTTACAGTCCCTGGATGGCAGAATGGGCAATGCTAAAAGCCGCAATGACTGCATATTATCTGCCCTTAAAAGCATATATAATTTCATTGAGCAGCATGTGCATAGTGTCTGCAGTTTAAGTGGGGTTAGTGAGGACATCTGGGGACCTAAAGAGAAAAGAGATATGGCAATTTCCCAGGCTGATGTGACTGACTCCTCTCAGGCCACTGCCATTGCCTTCTTCATGTCACTGCAGGCCATCAAGACCAAGATTGACAGGGCAATAAAGTAACGGGTTGCTGTGTGGCTGCTTTTTGGCTGCGATGTTGCTGTTATCTGGCGGTTCAGGCGCTGTTTTTTGGCGGAGTTTTTTATGATGCTTCTCTTTTTGTTGCTTTTTGTTCTCTTTGGCTTCTTTTGGGATCATCGTTCATTTGGATCCTTTCTTCACTTGTATTGTCTTACTTGGCTGTTGAGCCCTCTTTGGTTGGCCATTTTGCCCTTCTCTGGGATGTATCTCTCATTTTGACTATCTGGCTTTTGAGCCCTTTTGTATACAGGGTATAGTCCCTTCAAAACTATTTGCCCTTAATAAAAAAAAGTAATTTTAAAATATTAAAACGTAGTATTAAAATATTAAAATAAACCCTTAATATTATTTACATTTAAATAGAATGTAACCTTAGTTTTCCCACTCATAACCCTCGAACAATGGCACTTCATTCAAAGAATCGAATGCTCACCCAAAGCATGCAAAGGTACCAGGTCCCTCTTTATGGAAGCCTTGTCAAGATGTTAGCATGCATACTCATATATTCCATATCCATAACAAATAATTAAAGGAAAAGCATAAGAAGTATCTCGATCACAACCATAGTGCATAATAATTCAAACAATAATCAAGATCATATTTACCATACAATAACCATGAATAGAGACATCAACAATCAATATCCATCCACAAAGATCCATCATATTAACTCATCAAAAATAGAATATGAATACATGATCGTGAGTACTATCATAATTCATATGCGCTCAGTAAATAAACATAATATCTTTAATGCATCTAGGATTACCAAAACCATGCAAATAAATACATACATACATACATGTATGTATGTATGTATGTATGTATCTATATATATATGGGGACTTTCCTTCACTACCCATGCACTCTCAAAATAGGCTACATGCTCAAAATAGCCATGCGTGTATACAAAGATAACTATGAAGCATAAAATATTTACCTAATAATTCATTATCTCTATAATTAACTCTAGATCTAATCCTATCATTATCTTGAACTTTGCACGACTCTTGATCTCCTCATGCATGTGATCTTACCTTAAATATCCTTTTCTTCATTCACAAGACTCCCTACATCTATCTATTCTCAAAACATTACTTGAATGCCACTTCAACTATCCACTATCTATTTTTATCCCATGGCTCAAAATTAGGCTAAGTCTCAAATATATTCTTCCTGGGTGCGAACCTTCACACGCTGCCTATTCAGTTTTGTGCGTTCCTTCGTGCATGCCTCTCACACATAAAAAAATATCGTATGTCACTTATACTTAGAACATTTCAAGGGTGCAACATTACCCCACACTAAATTGATTGTCAGTCCTCAGTAATACTTCGATCAAATTGTCGTAGAAAGGATGTATAGATAATAAGAAAGAACTAAGAATTCAATTCCTAAAAATATGATATCGTACTCCACCGAAAATTACTTAGGCCACGTAGGTTGGAAGAGCTCCGGAATATCTATATCTATCTTACTTAGCACCTTTTTCTATTCATCAAGCTCTACTAGATCCTTCTTGGGTGCCACCTCCAAAATCCTCGGTACTTGGTCAAGCGCTAATTCTTCAATCCTACTTTGTTAAGTTCCTTAACCACCACAATTAATTCTACTCATATGCCTTCTATGAAATCCATGTGGTCCAATACCATATTCTAGAACTAACCTATCCGAGCTCTAACTTATTCCTCTTAGTCCTAATCACTTATTTTTGTTTGGCTACCTCATCCATAACTATTGTGCACTCAATCTTATTCACGGGTGTCTTGTCTTGAATATCTCTAAGTGCAGCCTCTTCATCAACGCACGCATCAATAATGAGTTAAAATTTTTGACACATTTTGAATGTTATATCTACTTTAGCACTTTCTTCTTTGAGCCTCGGCATAAAATCCCTCTAGCTCAAGAATCCATGCCTCAAAAAGGAACTGTTATTATCCTTCTCCTTTGTAATTTATTTATCTCAAGCTCTTGTATGACTAAATATATTCTTAAGAAGAATCCTAACTAAATCTTCTAAGTATCCTATTTCATCCTCATAATTAGTCCTTACCCGGCTCACTAATGATGGACACTATCCTAAAAGTTTTTACTTACGTGTCACCCTTTTGTATGCTTCCTTTGTTTCTCTTATGATACCCTTGTAAGTCTTTCACTAGTCCTGTCTACCTCATGCTCTTTTTATTTCTTATCCATGAACAAAGTTCTAAAAGTGGAACTAGCATCCAAGTTCCTATGCACTACTTTTGAGGTCAACTTATTCAAGACATTACACACATGCTCATTAGTCAAATGGTTGGGATATATTTCCTTATACTTGTCTCTAGGATTGTTCTTTAATGTTATAGTCCCAAAGGAATGCTTACTCACCTAAAACTTTGGTTTATCCAAGTGGGTATGCACACTCCATCTCAACATTTTCTTTGTTCTTGAAACCCCTCCATTTTGATAAATCAAGTCTCTAGCATGTAATTTTTTTGTCACCAGTGTTCTTTGAAATCACAACCATAATTCCTTCTTGGGATTGTCCACATAATCGATGTGAAGTGACCTTGGTTTCCACCGCTTCTTCTACAAATTTTTAGTCATCCTTTGTTTCTCGGGAGTGGGTGTGCTCATGCCTACCCCTAATCATATTTCCTCCTTGATGAAAAATTTATCACCAATATCCTTTTCCACATGCACTTCCTCCTATATAAGAATAATCTGCTTCACTAGTATCTTACTCCCTTCTTACTCTTGTACGGGAACCTTCTATTTCTCCTTGGATTTTTCTTTTCTCTCTTCAATTGCTCAAAAATTATTGTTTTAACACTTCTCTCAAAGAGGTTCCTACCTTCTCTAGATTTGAATCTTCACTTACCCTTGCATTAGAGAAAACTATGGAATTCACGCCCTTACTCTTTTCCTACTCCGTACTCCCCTATTGTGAGGTCCTTGCACCCACTTCTGCTACATCGCCGAGAATAATACATCTTCTTCCATGAGTGTTCTAGCCTTCCCCTCATCATCATCGCATTCTACCTCGTGGTCCTCTTCACATTCCCTATTCATTGGTGGCACAACTATTATTTTGGGTTTTGTAACATCCACCTCAACTCCTTGAGTCTTATATCTCAATTGTATAAAAAAATTGCATATCATACCTCTAATAATGACATTCATCCGGGATGCATATCTAGCGTATATGGCTATAATAGCTCCAAGTATGCATGCTTTGAGTCATACCTATAAGTCACACGTAAGGTGTGGGAATATGAGTTGACCTTATCTACATCAAAGGCCAACAACTCAGGCATGTTTTATTTTGTTAACTTAATACTTGAGGTATCACACAATGAAGGAAAATGGCATCTTGCACAAGGACCCATCTCCCCATTTACCATCCTAAAATGTGCAAGACTATAGTTTCGCATCACTTTGAATTTTATTTTCTCCTAACCATAATGGGTAGTTCGTGCAAGTAATGCACCATTCATTCTCATATACCCCTCTTAACTTGTCATACCACTTATTTATTCATGCTTTATATGTACTTGTGATCATCCCATCACAAGTGTATTTTTTTCCTCCTCGATGAAAAAGTTATCACCATTATCCTTTTCCACATGCCCTTCCTCCGTATAAGAATACTCTATTTCACCATAATCTTACTCCCTTCTTCCTCTTGTACTCACGCCTTTTGTTTCTACTCGGATTTTTCCTTTTCTCTCTTTAATTGCACGAAAAATTCTTGCTCTAACACTTCTCTTAAAGAGGTACCTACCTTCTCTAGATCCGAATCCTCACTTACCCTTGTGCTAGAGACAACTATTGGATTCACACCCTTACTCTTTTCCTACTCCGTACTCCTGTTGTGAGGTCCTCGCACCACTTCTACGTCATTGAGAATAATACATCTTCTTCTATGAGTTTTCTAGCTTCTCCTCATCATCATTACCTTCTACCTTAGGGTCCTCTTCGTGTTCCCTTTTCAATGATGGCACAACTATTCTTATGAGTTCAGTAACATCCACCTCAACTCCTCCTTGAGTCTTAGGTCTCAATTGTATAAAATTTTTCCTATTATACCTCAAATAATGACATTGAGCTGGGATGCAATTCCACCATATCATGATATAATAGCTCCAAGTATGCGGGCCTTGAGTCATACCTATAAGTCATGCGTAAGGTGTGAAAATTTGAGTTGACCTTATTTGCATCAAAGGTCATATTTTGCATGTATTTTATTCTGTCAACTTAATACTTGAGGTATCACGCAATGAAGGAAAATGGCATCTTGCACTAGGGGCCCATCTCCCCATTCACCATCCTGAAACATGCAAGACTATAGTTTCACATCACTGTGAATTTAATTTTCTCCCTAATCATAGTGGGAAGTTCATGAAGAATGTAATATTCATTCTCATATGCCAATCTTAACCTATCATACCACTTATTTAGTCTTTCATTTTATGTACTTGTGATAATCATATCACAAGTGTATTATGTGAATTGTACTTTGGGAGATGGATGTAAGTGTGGGTAAACACACATGTTGTCCTCTTTTCCTTCCGCACTCCAATCTTCCAAAACAATACGAGTAGTAGAATCGACCCCCACATTATATTGGCACCCTCATCATTTTATACTCACTCTTCTTCTATAATCACGTATCCAATAAATGTGTAATGTTATAGTGTGCTCTACAATCCATTATATGTGCCATATATAATAATATATTTTTGACATCTATGCAATGTTTGAAGCACCCAATTTTCAACTCACCAACATGGTTGTATCCCTATTCATGAGATCATCTAATTCTACAATCGAAATTTCCCTTCCACCCTTCTAGTAACTTAGTTCTATAACCAATTCACCTATCTTTGCATTCACGTAAATATCTAATCTCATATCTTCTTCCTCGTAATCCGAATACTTGTAACTCACTCAATCAATTGAGTAGTAATCCTCATCCTTATTTTGGTGAAGTAAAATAAATATTCATGTACCCTTGACATCAACCATTGGTACAGATCCACAAGCTTTGTGAAGAAGGGAAGATCATATAACTATTAAACTCGGTCTTCTCCAATTTTCTTCTCACATATTCTTCGATCAAGTGGTTTCATTCTTCATCTTCCTAGAAGTACCTTCTCTAAATCTTCCTTCAATCTTTTCTCATGCTCATCTGTTCTATGGTTATATTCACTTATTTTGCACTTTGGGAGCTTTAAATTCCATATTTCCACCCTATGCACACTAGGTGGATATTGCATTTATGAGTAAATTTCCTCTAGGGGTTCTTATACTTCAACCTCCACCCTTTTCATCCTTAGATTTCTTCCTTTTTCTGCCATCTATGTAAAAATTTAAGTTCCTTAGGTGCTCTACGACACAAGCTTCATTTCTACCCATGTGCTCGCGAACCCTAATTACTTAAATTATACAAAAACCTTCTCTTTATGCACTACTATTGGTTCCAACTTGCCTTTCCAAAAGGATCTACATGAAGCTCCTCAAACTTGTCTAGTTTGCACTCTCCTTCTATCTTCTTCCCATTCAAATGCTCGGTCACTTATTTTCTCAAATTTCTCTTCAAAGGAAAGGTAGAAAAATGACTACCCCTTACCCCTATTTATACTTTTCCAATGACCCACATTTTCCTTTCAGAACAAACTTTTTAATTCAATTTTTTCAATAGAATAACTTTTATGTCTTGTTTCACTCCTCCTCGTGACTTCCTTTCATGCATTACGGTTGTAACATTTGTGCACGCTATACTAATTCCTAGCCATAGAATTGCTCTACATGTCTACCTATGATGAAGTACATAACAACTACACCATATACCATGTAGCTTCTTATGTCTCTACCTACCTCGTGTTACACTACATGTTCATCTATTCCCATACGGTCTTTATTCAAAGTAATTTCCTTCAAGGCACCCTTATCCACCGCACTGTAACACTATTTTTCCTTCGTTCCAAACTTCTAAGAGACACCTTTGATTGAGCCAACATGTATCAAGATGGAAGCCAAAAATTATCATCTCTCGCACTTGATCCACCCCACACTAAAAGTATGTGTGGTCCTTAGTGCATGAATCCAATAGATAGTAATTAGCTCCTAGCATGCAAGCACACTTATTACAACAAAACACTAAACTAAATTGACAAATCATATCAAAGATGAAACGAAACACATATAAATGGAAATGATCTAAATGGAAATTTAATCTATGTGGTAATACGACCTTACTACAAACAACAAGAAGACTTATTTATAGTAGGGCTTTAGCCTCTTGTCATTAAGTAACCAAGTAATAAAGTGCCATGCATTGCATATAAATGACAAGTGCTTAAATCAAGTATCTTTGTTACAACAAAGGGTCCCAACTAATGAAATTTCAATTTCCCAGGGTGGCATGCAAATGTTGAATCATACGGAAGAACCATATTTTCAGCCTCAAACGTTTTATTCCTAATATGTCTATCATGTCGCCTTTTATCTCACTTCTTCTATCTTCTGTCTCTATCGAGAAATAGCACATCACTCATCTAAATTAATTAATTTTTATATGCATTCCTCCACAATTTTCTCATCATCCATTCCTCTTGCGTGCATAATACCTAGTGATGGCACTATACACTCAACAGAAATACAACTTTCTCTGCACAAAAACTAATCGAAAAGGTGTGGCTTTTTTAACTCGTTATAAACGGTCCTATATGCCCAAAGTATAAAAGATACCTTATCGTCCCAAGTATTTCCTTCCAACATCACATATTTTGGTCAATGTTTGTCCCAAAATATTATTTAAATCTTCAAGAAGATACCTTTTATCCAAAATTCACCCCTCGAGGTAAATTTTGATAACATACATCATCGATTATTCACCCAAGCAAGTAGATTAATTCAATGCCCAAAATGATGTTTTGGGCCCCTTTGGCTTCTCTCTAACTCTCCCATCCAAGAAAAATACCAACGAGTTACAAAAATTAAAATAATGCAAAAATGAAGTCTCGGACTTGTTTTAATACATTGTGGGTCTAAAGGTTGGTCGTACGGTGTGGATAGTACTAAGGTTAGTCGCTCCAAGTTTGTGGATGAAATACAAAGGAATCAGTAAATTTAGAAATTTTTGTCCCAAGCAGTCCACGAGACAGCTTGGGATGTCAGACGCGCGGGATGTGAATCGACCGATTTGCATGCAAGTCACTTATGTGGGTGGTGTGCGATTTTCGCCCTGGGACATTCGGGACAAAAAATACGCGCGGGACGCGCAAAGGTAAAATCACCACACAAGGATTCCCAAATTGGATGATGCATGAGAATGTGTCTCGGGACATGTAGACCCAATTTTTCCACAATACCAACAATCAAAGAGAAAAGTCAAAGTTCGACCCGTAACTTCAAACGGCCATAACTTTTGACTCCGAGCTCCGATTTTCATAAAATTTGAATTCTCGAATGAGAATGACGCCCTATGTTGCACAAAAACAATATTTATTAATTTTAATGAGGGTATATATGTTTAAATAAAATAAAAATATTTGGCTCAAGACAGGTTAATGCTCATTCTGCACAAATGACAAAACGCCTACTAGACCCAAAATAGTTGCTCACACTTAGAACATCATAACTTTTGTATTTCACAATGAAATCGCATAAAATTGGTACCGTTGGAATTTTGGATTCGATCTTGATGCATAGAAATCAATAAATTATAGATTTTATGAGAAATTTATGGGGAGTTTTCATAAACGTGGCAGGTTCATGACAATGTTTTATTTGGTAGTTGGAGTGCAATTAAGAGGCATGGCCATCATTCATTCTCTCTTTGTAGCACCGGGATAGTACGGGAGTCTTTTACAAGTAACATACAATTATTTCACTCCATTTAATGTATCTTACAAGTGGTTGAAGGATAGATTTCGGGATTTCCATTTTCCCCTTCTCTCTCTCTTCTCTTTTTCTATAAATTGGAGTGTTGGGCTCATTATAAAGGAGAGTTTTTAGTGGTAGCAAAGCTCTATCAAAATTGCTTTGTGAAGCCAATGTGCTACAAGACCTTGTAGTGGACTCCTTGCATGGTGATCCAGGCCCTTATCTTGTAATAGATTGAATTGTGCATATCATGAAGTAATAAAATACAAGTTTGTGGATGTATCTTCCCTACTATGTTTGTTTGCACTCTTCTTGCCCTTTCAACCTTCATTACAAGAATATTGTGTCTATTTTTATGTTAAATCAGGGATCTATTATCATTGTGTATGTTTGATATGTTGTTGTGAATGAATTTTGATAGATTGTGGAGAAGCTGTTATCACCCCTTCTAGTATGCATTTTACTTCTATTTTTTCACACATTGGAAGAATACTCTCAAAACCCTCCTTTTTTTGTATATCACCACTTTATTGTAGGCTTTCATTTTCATTCATTCTATCTCCTTGGTCCCTTGGAAAGTTAGATTAGGAAAGATAGTCTTACCGCATTAGAGTAGATTTTGGCAGTAGTTTGGGAGCAAGAACCGCTTTTCTCTGGAGGTCTATCTCAAGTAGAAAGTCCCACAACTGGAGATAGTACCCATGTTATCCAATCACACTGTGAGCTCAATTATATGCACTCGTGTAAACAAAAGGGTGCTTTGATTCAAGTGATAACAATACCATTGGCTTGTGGGTGATAGGGTGTTGTCTTATGGTGTGCCACCATAAAATCAGCCAAAATAATTCTTGATGGTCTCATTCAAGAAATGAGTGCCCCTATCACTTGTTAGACTCAATGGACATCCATACATGCTAATAATGTTTTCCCATAATAATCTCGCTACAATAGTTGTCATGCAATCCTTAGTAGGTGTTGCTTCTTCCCACTTTATTAGATAATTTTTACAAGTGATAATGTAGTCCACTCCAAATTTATGTGTGGGTGAGAAAATAGGACTGACAAAGTCAATAGCCCATTTCTCAAAAAATTTAGCGCTTTCTATATGCCTTAAAGGCATATCATCTCTATTTACTGAGGCTTCCAAAGGTGCTTACGGTGGTCACACACCTTGACATATTATTTAATATCCTTATACAAAGTTTCCCACCATAATCAAGCCACCAAAATCTTGCATACATGCGGTGGCATCTAAAAATAATGACCCCTACAATTCCACAATGAGATTCTTCCTTAATGGCTTCATGCCCATGCTCCGTAACACATCGGCGTAGAAGTTCACCATAGCCTAGCCTATACAAATATCCACCTATCAACTTATAATTCCTCATGCATATTACAATTGTATTCTCCTCCAAAGTCTTCATCTCGCTTAGGTGCCTCGCGTTCGCAAAATACTGCAATATCCTCTAAATCTTCTTTGGCATGTAGTTTAATCTAAATAATTGTGCATCAGTCATGATGTCCTTAATGCTCTGTGCATCCTTGCTAGAATTAATTTTCTCTTGTTTAACAACCAATGTAAACTCAAAATCCTTAAATAGTAGTAGCCACCTACAATGCACCATTGCAAAATATGTTTTTGAAAAAATACTTAAGTTCCATATGATCTATAAAGAATATAAATGGTGTTTCCAATAAGTATTGTCGAAATTTTTGTAGCAAATAGATCAAAGACAAAACCTCATGCTTAGTAGTTGTATAATTATGTTTCATCTGAGTCAACTTCGTACTTGAAAAACAAATAGGGTTGTCTACAATTCCTTTAACTAGTTACACAAATATTGTGCTAATTTCCATTCCAAAAGAATCAACAAAGATAATATGAAAGGGCTTATCCCAAGAAGAAAACGTAAAATAAGAGCAGCGAGAGTCATCTTCTCCTTCAAGGTTTTGAATGCTTTCTATTGTGCATCCCCAATAGAATTTTCCATTAGCCTTCAATAGTTCCTCCAAAGGTGTAGTAATTATTCCATAGCCCTTAATAAATTTCCTCTAATATCCTATATGTCCAAGGAATTTGTGCACTTTACTTTGACTATTAGGTTCTTTTAATCCCAAGATTAAAACTATCTTGGCTGGATCTACTAGCAAAACTTCTTTACAAATAATATGTCTAACTAAAGAGCTAAAATGTGTTATAAAATAAACTTCTTAATATTGGAGAGATGCTCAAATGTCCACACATCTCAAACATAAGCCTTAAATTCTTACAGTGATCCTTAACCAAGCCACAAACTATCCAATCATCTAGATATACTTGTAAAAATTTATGAATGAAGTCCTTAAAAGCCTACACAAAATGCATGAGAAAACTCGCTGACACATTCTTCAATCCAAAGGGCATCACTATGTATGAAAAATCTACATTCGGTGGAAAGATGTATTTTCCTAATCTTGTTCTACTATTAAAACTTAATAATAACCTAAATATCCATCATTAAAATAATAGATCTCGTGCCCTACAACTCCTTCTAGGATATCCTCTGTGAATGGGGTAGGAAAAGGATCAATAACACATGTAGCATTCAAATCTTTGTAGTTCGCATAGATATTTATCCTCCCATCCTTATTAATACCGATGACCCCGGGACCAACCCATTCAGATTCCTCAATGGGATAAATTATACCATACTTGAGCATGTTATCAATTTCTTCCTTTACCTTAATGTACAGATTAGGATTCATCCTATAAGGCCTCTTCCTAATCGGGTGTGCACCTTCTTTAAGTTTGATTTACATCTCACCTAAATAAGGGTGTAATCCTTTTAACTCATGATATCCCCATGGAAATAAGTCTTTTTAAGTTGCACAAGAGTTAATGATTTTAACAACTTCCTACTGCGCGGTAATCACTAATAATGGCCTCTTTAGGCTCTACATTTGTTCCAATGTTAACCTTATTCATTTTCATAGGCTCATGATATGTGCATGCCTTTTCATCTGTTGTATCCATCACCTCGCATGTACCTTTAGTGTGGTTAACATTCAGTTATTGTCATCATCATCATCATCATTTACCATGCACACAAGTTTACCCTTTTCCTTTTCTTCACATGCACAAACCATTTATTCTTCCTCGGTCTCTTCAGTGGTGAGGCACATCTCTAAATCTAACTCCCCAAACATATCCATTATAATTCCTTAACCTTCATGCTATCTCCCAAAGTAAGGAACTTCATAATCTGCAATACTTCATTGATCGGAGGCTTAGTAGAAAAGTAATCAAAAGTATGAACATACTAATTAGTTGTTTCTCTAGTCAATTAAGAATGGACATACCATGCATATGTACAATGAGCTACGGTGGTGTATAAATTATGTACCTAAAGTGATGGTTGTAATGTCTCTTGCCCCTTCATCCAGTCTCTCACATTCTCGAGTGTGGTGTGAAGTAGGGGAATTCCCATGAAATTCACATACTTGAGAAGGTACATTGTTTCTTAAGAACCTAGTAGAATGGAAAATTCTCACTTCTCGCCATTCAACAAGTTGTCTCTATTTTTTCCACCAAAACATTGTTGTCAGAATAGAGCATATACCAACATATTTTATCTATCTCCTTCATTCTTCCACTAGCCTTCCATGGCATGCAAAAATACATTAGGATTCGCTTCACCAGTGTATCAAGGTACCTAGTTATAACTCAAAATCCTAACAACATGCAAACTGATCACATGAGTAAATGTGCTCTTAATATCATGCTCACATACTTCATACATTCCATGTACCCATTTGTCATAGGAAATAATTGTGGTATATCTATTACCCGAGCGTCATCCCACTATATCATTCCTTCCTTATATCACACAATTACTATTATGTCGAAAAAGTAACACCCTAGGATTTGGACATTACAAAACCCTACTTTTGACTAACACAAGATTATTTCAAGGTGTGGGACCTTATAAATGAGACTAACCTCAAGAGAAAGTTGGTTCTTCTACCTATTCTAATGATAAAACTACTCCTAGTAAAGAGAAATGTAACTACCCTAATGCTAACCTAAATTTTCCAAGGGACCAAGAAAGAGAGAATGCATAAAATAAAATCCTAAACTAAGGATGTCAATAAAACCAAGAAAAGAAATTTTGGAGATATCCTTAGTGAGTGAAAATTGAAGGGAATGAGGTAGATGAGGGGAGAAAAATACCACGGTTGAAATAACACATTCAAACCTCTAATTTCATTGAGCACAATGAATTTAGATCCTACAAAATAATAGAACATGCACAATATACAGAAACTACAATTAAAGGCACATGACACAATACAACTTCAGAATTAGGTTAATAAAAGCCACAAAACACCATTTTTATTTCTTAAAATGATGCACGATCCATTATAATAGAGGCATGAGGAAATAATCATTTACAAAATGCAAAAAAATGAGGATTATAGCTCACAAAAGTGTTGGAACAATTTTGGTAGAGTTCCTTTACATTCCGTAATGTCTCTCCTATAAATGAGGTGAAAATACATATATATAGAGAAAAGGATCCACCAACCGAAAACCTTAATTTTACACCTATACAGAGGTATGGGTAGCCATATCGGTCCACTTTCCAATGGTACTTTTCTTTTAGAAAAGACATGGGTGCCATGCTTCATCAAACCGGTTGTTGAAGCTACCAGACGATGCCATGAATGCCTGGTCCATATTTGGCATCTCTTGCCGATGCCCAACAAGAATGTAAGAATTTTTCCACCAATAAGGGAGGGATTTTCACATGACAAGAAGAAACAATATCGTGCAATAATAAGGAAGGTGGGTGCATGTCAAGGTGGAATGATGACACGAGAAAATGATGAAGGTGGATGACATGCATCAAGAAAATGGTGGTGATGCACGATAGGAAGACATGATGCTAATGCGCGACAAGGAGGATGACTGATGATCATTTGCAAAGGTCACTTGATGTATAACAATGGGCAATGATTCACACACGATATCAAGTGGTAGTTGACACTCAATTATGGATTGCGTTGACGCATGGTTGATGCATGACGGTGAGGCTAGTTGACACACGTCGGCAAGAAATGGTCCCAAACCTTCACCATGGTGAGCTAGGTCACCACGAAACATGACCTACCAAAAATCTCATAAAATCTCAATTTTTTACTTACGAACCATCTTGAGATGTCTTCTTTTAACACTAGTCACTAAATTTGATGGCCTCTTGCATGTCCTAGAATTTGAATGGATAAGTATGTTTATAATGAAATATCCAAATTAACCTTGGGGTGAACTTGGGATAATAATTTGCAGACTTCTCTAGGACATATGCCTATTAGATGTGTGATCAGTTTCCTTAAAGCATTCATTCAACATGGAGTAAAGCCTAAACTTCAAGAAATGGATCTTTCTTTTGAAAACCCGTCTCGAAACTAAAAATATGACCAAGGTAAAGGTATAGAGAACATTGAATCAGAATAAATCTGCTGGGATGAATATATGCACTATGAAACTACCCCAAAATATAACTTCTTGATAAGTGCGAAGCATAACCAATTGACGATTTTGACAAGAATAACATTGTAGAATTTATGGGAACACATGTTGATTGTGAGAGGTTGGAAATATTGTTAATACACGAGCTTCCCTTATGAACATGCCTTGGATGAAATGTCAAAGATAGAAATGCCCCTATGATTGATTTTTTGATGCATGAAGAGGCATAGAAGTTCAATTGTGACTGATCTAGAGAGACATGAGAGATGAAAACATTGAAAATGTCCCTCAATCTGATTTAGTTGCTCTGCATTTGGATTTTCTTGAAGACTGCAACTATTTCCTACGACTTTGAACCCCTTACTGTGGCATTACCTCTCAACAACATGATAAATCCGTGCAGTTATATAAACCACCATGAAAAAACTATGTATAAAAGAGAAAATCATACATACCCCAAGTGGGATATGCAGAGTTTGTATAAGCACTTATTTTTTTGAAAGAAAACCTACCTACCCTACCCCAACTAAAGACAAAGGGAGCTAAACAAAGCCTACAACATGAAGAGAGAAATAGCTTCCCTTCTTTACAAAGTGCAGCCATGTAATTAATTTAGTAATGGACATGACTATTGGTAAGAGTGGAAAATATATTCCACCTAACTAGCCCCAAAGTATAAACATCAAACAAAAAGACTACCTCCTCAAGATGTTCATTATTTGGGTTATGGAGGATTTGGTGCTAATATTTGGTGGCAACTCTATTTTCCACTCCAAGCTTACCAAATATATGATTGGAGGTGTAGCCTTGGGAACCAATGATGATCATTGTGATCTTTCCATCTCTTTAAATCTCAACTCCTAAATGTAGTCATCATACATACTTTCTAGAAGAAGGCGATTTCTTGCAGTATGGTTTGAATATTGCTTCTTCACCTTTTACAAACAACTTTGCATCCTCCAAAGCTAATTTTTCCATGATGACTGATTTGGCCTTGTTGTCATCATATTCCTCCTCCTCAAGCATGAAGCTTGAGAGATCAAACTCCTCCAAAAAATCATATTCTTGTAAGGATAAAGTGGAAGAAGGATCTAAAATTTCACCATCAAAAGAAAGCAAGAAGCTTCCTATGATCTCTTCTTCATCCAAGGCTTTAGAATCTGATTTTTTCACCTCCATGGCATGAAGCTCCCCATGGTTGGTTGCAACTAATTTTGATAACTATAGTGGTTCAATGAAACCTTCCAATAGTGCAATAATCTCTAGGCATGTGGGACAATGAGGAACACCACATTCTATCGAAACATCTTACAAACTTGGGAGATTTTCCTTCTTTGCTTGCACATGATCCTCCCGGAGATTTAGAGTTGATTATTCTTCTATTTATAATTAGGTAGCTAGTGATGGATCAATAACTCCTGTGAGAAGATAATGCCATCGTGTATGCTACATTCCGAGAAATACACCATTGGTCATCATCCTCTTGTTTTTGTTCCACTTTTACCACAACATCACCTCCATCGCTTGTTCTTCAACCCCGATCTCCTTTCAAGGCTTAAATATCAAGGGGATATTTTATATTTCGAACTTGGTAGCCTAGATCTTCGAACTTTGGTCATTTATTCTTTGTTGGGTTTTTTGTTTGTTGTTCCTCTTGACTAGTATTTTGTGTTTCCTCTCAACACGGACTTGGGAATGAATGAGGGGTGGGTTGGGTCACAACTAGTATTTTCCTTTTTTTTTGTGGAGGGAAGGTATGGCTTCCTCTTTCTATGGAGGGGAATGAATTTTATAATGGAAAAGGGTATAATATTGAGAGAGAAAATCTGTAATGGGGGTAGCAAATAAGAATCTTGGGAAATGAGGCTCGGTTTGAGATGAAAATGATTGTGGAATAGGGAGGCTTAGGATATCAATGCAGGGGTATCCCATTGATAGGATAGAATAACATTGGATTCATAAGCCTCTATCTCCATAATCAATTGTTCAAGTTGTGGAAGCACCTCAACTATGAAAGAAAGCTTTATTACGATCGTAGTAAAATGACATAGGGCCAACGTGTGGAAAAGGTGCCAAGAAGGTGATTGTAAATGCCTTGATTTGAGATTTATCCCGATTTTGTACCATGGTTGCCTCCATATTTTGAACCTTCAACTATAACTCTACATCATTGGGTGTAGGATAGCCTCCAAAATCTGCATACCGTTGCTCTTTGATAGCTCCATAGTTTGGTAGATAGCCAAACTCGATATGCATTCTACTCATACATGTATGCACATTGTTGATCTTTAATGTAGTATGAACTTGGAGAGGTTTCTAAATACCCTATAAATACTATTTTTAAAATGTGAAGGGGGTTTGAATTGTGCTCTGCTACAAATGTGAATAACATTATCTCCATTAGTGTTCCCTTCATTATACTATTCTCCCTATTCCTTATATCCACTTTATACACCAGATCTGGGCGCACACTAGTCTTAATATCCTCATGAATATTATCAATTAACCTAAAATCACATGTATCATGGGTATGGGTTTTACAAATATTACAATATATAGAGACATTCTCGCTTCATCATGTTGCAAAAGAGGGCATCTTCTTGCATCATGGTCCAAAGAACAGATCTCACAATCCAACAACATGGCATGCAATCACTTACGAGGAATATATCCTTGGTGTGTCCTTCAACCTTGCAATATGTACACCATATTCCACTGCGCATCTCATGAGTTGAATTAGCAGAGATATTCTCCAAATGTTTCATCATAGATGTAATCAATGCTTATAAAAAGACTTATTCTAGTATCCACACTCCCAACCGCTACCTACCTCGGTGTGTAGAGATACTTCTAAAGCATCACACATATCTACAAAGGTCTTATAAGATAACATTCTTATGAACAGATTCAATAACCCACAAATAAACCACTATGCATACCGACTAGGTGTATGACATAAGACAACTTTTACAAAAAAGTTTTAAAATGCACATCGTACTCCCTCATGCTCTTAGATAAGCCCTGCTTAATGTCCTTAAGCACAATAATACTTTTCTATTCAAACTCATGATTATGGAACTCTACTAGAAACGTAGAGCATAAGGCAATATAATCCACCACATTCTTATGAAGATCATACTTCATATACCAACTATGCACTCCACCATGAAGAGTAGTTGAAAATTGACTCGCCTTCCTAGCTAAGGTCAGTAATTTCTTTGGAATGCTATAATAGCTCAAACTTGTGCACATGATCTATAGTATCTTAAATACCTTTATATTCTAATAAGATAAGAGATGTCTCATACTAAGCCTCGTTGTGGCTGATGAGGGTGTGGACCTTGTCCACTAGATCCGTAACGGAGTAACTCTGCACCTGTGGTATTTCCTCCACCACCAAAAACCTGATCCACTTGATCCCGAGACCCCTGATCCTCTCGATCCTCCTCATGTAGGATAAAATAGACCACCTGGATGTGCTTCCTTATGTCCCAATAGTGGTACTAAACTAAAATTCCATAAGTATGTGAAGTTGTGCTACTTTCATATGTATTCCCAATGTTCTCGTGCACCAAAAATTTATCATGATAACGCATTAGAAAATATTCCTCCAATTGGACCCCAAAAAATATCTTTTCGTGCTACCATATGTATTCTTTTCTTATGATGAACATCCGTATTCAAAGTAAAATTATATCTACATGTTTCTACTAGATTAATTACACTTGCTTGTTGATAATAATTAATTTTGTAACTAAAACCCTAAGTGCAGAGGCTAGGTCGTCAGTGTGTGGGATCAGATGCGTGCCTGTGGTCCTCAATATTTCTTCCTCATATGCACTCTCATCAGAATCTAAAGGGATTCTCTACCATGATTTCCTAAGGTTGGGAGAACTAGATGCTCTGCTCCATGTATTCCACTTGAGCTTCAAATCGCTTGTGAGACATCTTCCTCCACAACTCCACAAAATACTCAAAATCACACTACTTCACTAATTCCCTCTCTCGAGCCTCATTATACTTAAACCACCTTTCCTCTCTCTTTTTTTTTCTACCGCTAGGTCCACCATCTGTCACCACACCTGCTCCTACCTCTACATGTGATGGTGGGTTTAGATATCCATAGGTAACATCTCCAAGCTTAGCTCCACTATTAATATTTAAATCACTAAAGGAATAATGTGTAAATAATATCCTCTCGGGCTTGCATAAAAACTCAAACTCGAAACTTCTAGAAAATAATACGTAAAAAAAAAAATATTCTAGAGTATAATTATGAACATCATGAGACCACTAATGATCTACAACACACATCTATGGTTCATCTACATCAAACAAATCATGTTACTCTTCCCGTATCCAAACCCATAACTCCAGCTCTTCTTTGATGTATACACTAAAACCACTCATACAACTCTATTGCAAAAAAAAAGAATAATGTCTCATAAAGTTAATGATAAATATATTCTTCAACCTATGTGTGCACATTGAAATCAGGTCCAATACTATATCATTGCGAACCGATGTTGTTCATCTTTCAACCAGTCTTTTAATGGCTACAAGATTCCATCGATATGCCATCATCATGAAACATCATGATAAAAATCTTTGAAAAGAGGTCCCATCAATGGAACAAAACATAGCCTTAGTTTTCCTAGTCATAACCCCGAGCACGCAAACACTTCATTCGAGAGAATTGAACACTCACCTGAAGCATGTAAAGGTACTAGGTTCCTTTATTATGGAAGCCTTGTAAATATGTTAGCATGCATACTCATATATTCCACATCCATAAGAATTAAATAAAGGAAAAGCATAACAATAATCAGATAACAATCATAGTGCATAATGAATCAAAAAAATATCAAGATAATATATATCATACAATAACCATGAATAGAGGCATCAAAAATCAATATCCATCGACAAAGAACCATCATATTAACTAATCACAAAGAAAGTTGAATACATAATCAAAGTACTATCATAAGTCATGCATTCTCATAATCTAATAACATATCTCTAATACATCCGAAATTACCAAAACCATGCAAATCAATACATATATATAGGGGAGGTACTTTCCCTTCACCACCCATGCAATCTCAAAATAGGTCATATTCTCAAAATATCCATGTGTGCATACAAATATGACTATAAAGCATGCAAGATATACCTAATAATATATTATATTTATAATTAACCCCATATCTAATCCTATCATTAGATCGAACTCTGTATGAATCTTGATCTCCTTATGCATGTGATATTTCCAAAATTATCCTTTTCTTCATTCACAAGACTCCATATACCAATCTATTCTCAAAACATTGCTTGAATGCCACTCCAATTGTCCACTATCTATTTTTATCCCGTGGCTCAAAATTAGGTGAAGTATTGAATACATTCTTCCCGGTTGTGAACCTCCACACACGCCTATTTTTCTTCTCTACATTCCATTGTGCCTACCTCTCGTGTGTCCAAAACTTTCACGCGTTGCTTATACTTAGAAAATTTTGAGGTGTAACACAGACTATAGTTATTCGTTTATTTTTGGTGTTTTTTTTTTACATTCATTAATATATAGCTAACAAACTAAAATACATATATTAATGTTAGAAATGTTTTATTTATGATATGAAATAAAAATAAGATTAAAAATTAAATATATTAGTTAGTATACATAACTTGTTCTTAAATTCATAATTTATAGTTGTTAATTAAATATTTTCTCCATATTATAGTAATTATGATACTTCTATGAGCAAGAATTTATGTAGATCAACCATGTAAATAATGATCAAAGTTGTGAGCTTACATCAAGTGAGTTATGATCACTCATGTATTAGTGAGTTGACAATGCTAAGTTCCAAAGGCGATCTCCCTATTCCAAGATGTCTAGCATTGACCCCTATATCACACTTCAAGTGGATCAAGCTCACAAGTCATTGGGTGAGCCATCCGAGAGCACCAACGCTCCTTTATGATGCTTCTTCTTGTTGTGTCAACCTGTTCTTGCACATAAAGTTTGAAGTATCACAATATTGAGGTTTTAACACATCGACCTCCCAAAACAAGTGTTGAAACAAAGCTCTGTGAGCATCAAAAGAACTCCATACAACCTGTGGAAACATGAAAGTGACCAAGCTAAGATCAATCCTCGACACCGCACAATGAAAAAAATGAGGAACAACAAACAAAACAAATCAAAAGTGGCTTATATACGACAAAGGAGATAAATGTAGTAGAAAGGACCCTCCATTCAAAGTGACCTATAGATGATAAAGGAGATAAATGGGGAAAACATGACTCTACATAGATCGCATTCCACCCTTATATTTTAATGTATATATGTTAAATTTCTCTCTCTGTTGATTTTTGACATGCGCGCGATTTTGGCTAAGCATTCACCCATATACATTCTAATTGTACTTATATGCCTTTGGCATAATAATTAGATAGTATCAAGAAAGGAATCCAATAATAGAAAAAATAGATTCTAATACAAACAATAATCAAATCCAATATAAAAATAATCTAGTATTTTTATTAAGTACGCATAAGGGGTTGTTTAGATTCATGGTAATACGTCCAAGATTATATAAATAATGGTTTTATGGATTATTCTATGTATCTTGCTTTATAAAATAATAGGTTCTTTAACCAAGTCCATGACTATTACGAGATCAAAAGTAATGATATATCCATACCACACCATAGTTTTATTTATGATAAGAAATTTCAAGTCAAAGTTTTCCCCTAAATAGTTACCTAATATGACTAAAGGTTATAGTGCTATTTCTACCAATCGTAATTAGATATTTTCCTTGTAATTTTATTCATATTATCCTCTTAATTTTTAATCCTACTATCTCCCAACCTAAGTTATATGTTCCTCATAGCTCTCCTCCTATATAGACTTCTCACTCTTTTGAATAAGTAGCTAAGCCTTACCTCATGAATACATATGATCCAAATTTTAATGAAAATATTTCTATATGTGAAGATGATTATCTTGATGAATCAGATATTAATTGTGATAAATATTTAATCAAACCAATATTTCATCTTCTTGACCATATTTATAATTATTAAATGTGAATGATTCTAATATAATGGAAGTTACTAGTGAAATATCACACACTACTTGTGAATGGGATTATCTCTCTTCTTACTCTTGATGTATGTGATCAAATTTATTCTTATTTTGATGATAATGATGTTTCATATGATTGAAATTTCTTATTTTTAATGCAAAAATTGATGGTGTTTATTCCTCCTATAATATTAAACTTGAAAAAATAATATGATGATGAATGTAAAAAGAATGTTATATTCCATATTCTTCTCATCTATGATGATGAAAATGAAATTATTATTATTCTGTGAAAAACATGTGCATACTTGTGTTTCTCCTCTTTCGATATAAAAATAATGATATGCCTAGTTGTGTTTCTCCTCTTCTTAATGAGTGTAAAAATTATATTTCTAAGTATGTCACTTATCTTCCTCATGAATATAGAAATGACATGAGTAGTTGTTTCTTTTATTTCATCTTACAAATGATAATATCTAAAATGATAGTGCGGCTTCTATTTTTATTAAGGAAATTGAACATTTTAATGTAGATCATCCTTGCTCTTAGTCAGATTGAAACAAATGTCATTCCTTTTATTAGTTTTATTATAAAATAACTATATGTTCCTAATAATGATGTTTGTTTAGACTAAAATTATGAGGCTAATTCTATAGTTCTTATTACTCCACATTTAGTTAATATAAATTCCCCTAATCATGATGCATTACCTTATAATTTATTCATGTGGAATGATGTCTATATGGATACTTTTAATGGAAAATTACAACCTCTAAATGATCCTATTGAAACCTATTTTCCCCTCAATAAGTTCTCTCCTTGATGCATGTGGTAGCTATCGTACAAAAAAAATTTCATGCTTTATCTTCAAAATTTAAATCTTTTGATTCATTAATCGATTCTAAGGTTATATCTAGAAATCAATAAGGTGAAATATATTCCAATCCCATTTCCTTATATATTTTGTCATTCCTATGTTTTAGTTATATTATGGAACTTTCAATCCTTAACTTCACCTTATGTGCTATAGGATTTCTATGATTATCAAGGGTAAGTGCAGGAAGTTGATGGACAAATATAGGGTCATCCGTGGACATCATATTGCAAAAAAAAGTGAAATCTCAACTTGTAGGGATTATTAGCTATACATGCACTCTAAATTAGAAAAATTATATAAATATGAATCGTAGCATTTGGAATCTAGTTTCTAAAATACTAATTTTTTTAAAAACGACAAGTTTAGCTATATTAAACACTTAAAATTATATGACTTAGTTTTTTTTGAAAAAACTTATAAGATTGTAGTCCGTTTGCCCGCATTTTGGATGACCAAATCTTGTTATTTTTTTTTCCTTTGGTGAAACGTTAGATGTAGTTGTCTATCTTGGGATGGATTTTATTTTGTATTTTTTTAGCAATATTTTTTTTTTTTTTATGATTTTTTGTGAAAGTGGTTTGAAAATATTTAGAAAATGGAGCGCTTTCCGTTTGCCCGCCATAACTATATCAAAAAATATCGAAATCAATTTTTTATTTTTTAAGGTGTATAGAATTTGTCCACGCTTGGGATGGTATAATTTTTATCATATTTTGATAAGTGAAACAAAAGTTACAGTCTTAAACGTAGACATGAACATTCACGGGAAAAAATGTCTTAAGGACCTATTGTTAGTAATAAATTATAAAATGATATTTATCTTATTCTATTCACTTTAAAAACAATATTTTTATAAAGCTAAGAGTCTACCCTATGTGATGGCACCATTTTTGTGAAATGTTTTCAGTTTTTAGCATGGTTCAAGTCTTTGGAAGAGCAGATTTGAGGTTTTTGACCTTTTGCACTTCATAATGACCTTCCATAGCTTTGGTTGGGGAAAAACAAAGATTTTCCAAGGCTAAGGTTCGCAAATAGCTCGCATGATCGTGGTTTTTGTAAAATACCGCGAACGCGTTTATAAAGCACGCTCGTGGTTTATAAAGAGCGCTCACGGTTTATAAAGCGCGCAATTCGCTTTATAAATCATATTTACACACATCCCAATGTCCGAATTACCATGTGATTTTTACTCTGCCTGACCTTACCGCATTTAATTATCATGGAAATTCTCGTTTTTCCGAGCACGTTTTTTTTATCACCGAAAGCAAAAACATCATGGGAGACAAAAACGAAGTCAAAAGGAAGTCATTAAGTAAAAAAACACCGATTTAATTAGAGGCCAACAAAATTGAAAATGCCGAGCGAATGCGGAAACTTCGTGAATCTAGAAGAGGTTCATCTTCAATCCCAACTATCTGTAAGCAATGAAGAACTAGGTAATGTTTCTATCACTGTCAATTTTAAAGTTGAATTAAATACTCGTGATGAAGAAGTTTTCTTTGTCAATGTTGAAGAAGAATTAAATACTCATGATGTAGAAAATGTTGAAATTCAAGGAGACAATGAAAATGTGAATAAGGAAATTCATGTTGAAACTATAGACAAGCAAAATTTGACAAAACACCTCCTAGGATTTTACATAAGAAACCTAATTTTTGATTGAAATTGATGAAAACATTTTGAAACCAATGTCGACAAACTTTCGAATGACAAATCGGAAGAAAAGCTTTGAAATTTGGGATAATCATTTTGAAAATTTAAATGATTCCCAAAGATGTCGATTGTTGGTTAGTTTGATGAAATTGATTAAAATGAGACCTACATTAAACACCTTAGGATTGATAACATCTAACATACGTGGTCAAACCTCTACAATTGTTGAAAACCTTCATGATGCATATCACTGCTGTTGGTGTCAAGAGACGCACTAGGGATAGTAATATTGTGCGTCGTGTACTTCTGCTACTAGTGTTGTAAGTGAATCAATAAAAACAACGTTTGATTACGCAAACAAGTCGAATGTTGCAAGTTAATCGAAAAACTCTAATGAAAGCAATTGAAAGACGTAATATCCTTCAATCACTCAATAATGTCGATTTTTGGGCATTTTAACGCTAGAGCACCGCGTAAGGACAAAAATAATTATGATGCTATAAGAGAAGTTGTTATTAAATTTTGGCATGATAACACTAGAGTTTCACCTAATACAAGAGATGTTATAAAGCGGAGAGTTGGTTCTACTAATCGTGAACCACATCCAAAGCATTTCTTAGATATGACTCAAACTCGATTTTTCGTAAGTTTGAACAAGAGAATGGAAATTAAAATTAGTCAACGTTTTTGAAATGTTGAAACCATTCTATGTGAAAATCAACCATGCTCGCACCACTTGTTGTTGTAGGCAACATGTTGAATTTGTGATGCATTATGCTAAACTTTTACATATTTGTTCTATTTTTCATTCGAAACTATGTTATCCGAATGTGGTGTTCAAGTTCCACCAATATCTTCTAGGGATTTCATTCCTACTATATTTTGTGAAAAGAAGTTGGACAATTTTTTTATAGTCGAGATTGTTTAGATGGAAGTTGTAGTACATGCGGCGGATTACCTAAATTGGAAAGTTGCATCCATGAACAAATCAAGGTACAATAGGACATAATTTAGTTGAATTTGATAAATATAAATCAGTTGCATACCGGTTGAAAGATGGAAAAGAGTCGAAACGGTGTGAGCTGAATTCGTAACAAATGCCCATTTTTCAATTTATGAGAAAATTTAAGGATGAAATTGTTTATGAGTATGCGAGGCATACACATAGAGCTCGATGGTTGGATGAACAATTCAAGCTATGCAAAGACACATTTCCTATTGGTACTATTGTTTTAGTGGTCGATTTTGTAGAGAATTACACATTGCAACCACAAATGGAGGTTCAATCACAATATTACAACTCAATACAAGTTGCCATTTTTGTGCATATAGCATTTCTACATCTCCGATAAAGATCAAAGAATGATCGAAATTTTTAAGAGAGTACCACTTTTATATCAGTGATGATCGTACTCATTCTACCGAATTTTTGCAAGGGTGTTTCCAGTTATTTTATGGAAACTTGTGTGATAGGGACATCCACTTCAAACAACATTATATATGGTCAGATAATTGCACGTCTTAGTTTAAGAATGCACGAATGTTTTATTGGATGAGCAGAATGCATGTCAAGATGGGTGTGCAACATATTTGGAGTTTCACCGAAATTTGGACATGGAAAAGGAGAGCATGACGGTGCAGGGGCATGTGTGAAAAGAGCTCTTGCAAGAGAAGAGTTGAAGTACAAAGATGGTGCTGAATTAAAAGATGCAAAGAGCATAGTGGAATGGTGTACTAACAACATGGCCCGAGGTTCTCAAGAAAATTACACGCTTTGCAGATTTTTTTGGTTGATAGAGGAAAACATATTCCTAACTACGAGGATTGTATGACACTCACTTTGGGTCCAGTGATATGCACTCATTTTGTAGCTCGACGCTACTCGCCGTGGGCCGTATGGATAAGAAATTTGACATGTTTTTTTTGCATCTTGTATCGAATTTTTCACCGCTGAGTGTGATTCACAAGAATGGGTGGAAGGATGGATTTGTAGGCCTCTAACTCCACTTCCTAGTTATCAACCTCCACAAGCATTACAACTTGTTTCTGCAGATGAAGTTACAACATCCAAGGACTTTGACGAAATTTCGATTTTGGTGCGACAAGGTATTTATGGTTATTTATTTAATTTTTGTATTGAGTTATGTCCATTGAAATTTTAATATGTAATTTAAATTTGAGTTTTTCAACCTGGTTATTTTTTTGTAGGACATGTGTTTGCAGTAATTGCAACAGAAGACAATGAAGAAGGAACAAACTATTTCTTATGTCGTTGCATCGAGGAAAGAAAGAAGTTGACTTCTCCTATTATAGATGGCGAAGAGATTGAGTATCCTACAGGTGGTCAGTGGTAATTCTTTGGAACTTGGCTTCGACAAGCGTATCCATTAAAAACTCCTCTGCTTGGGTGTTTGAAGACTTTGAGACACACAGAAAATACTCTTATATTCACATCTAGTTTAGCGACAAATATTCATTGTATAGATATCGAGGAAGACCTAATAACAAGATTCTTTGGAAGGTTGGAGAGTCAAATCATGAAGCAATCTTGTCTCTGCTATTCGAGTAGATCCGATCCCGATGGTTCATTGGAATGAATTTACAATGCTCATGTCTGTATATATTTAATTTCAAGTTTCAATTTATATAGCGTATATATATATAATTTTTTTAGTTTAAAGATCTAGATTTAAGTTTGAATATATTTTATTTTAAATTTGTGTATTTTGTATGTCATGTATATAGATCTAGTATATGGTTTTGATTTGAAACTTAAATTTCTTTGACTAACAATTTTATGTTTAGGTTAGTGGTGCCAGAAAAGCTTCCACCTTCACGTGGTTGGTATCGTTAGTAGAGAATTTTAAATTCTCGAAGCTAAGAGAAGCTTGAACATTGTTTGAAAAATTTGTAAATTTTGAAAAGTCAAGTTTGTAAATTTTGAAAATGTTGTAAATTTTGAAAAAGTTGTAAATTTTGAAAACAACTCCTCTAGGTGCCACGGAGTCCGAGTAGTCACCCGTCGAATTTGAACGATATTTTGGTCTCAGGGCTCTTAAGGGACTAAGCCCGAACGAAGTAGCCCGGAAGCAACGACCCTTTCGCGCACCGAAACACCACCTCCTCTAGTGTTTACCTACCCACGGACGTCCGGCGCAGGTGGTTCGGTGCCACGCCCACCGCTTGCAAAATACTGAGATTTGTGACAACCTTACACTGGCTCCAACTGCACTATTTCACGCGTTTGCAAACATTAGGACAGCGAGAGCACCGAAATGAGAAGGAAAAAAATGAGAGAGGCTATTGTAGAGGGTCCATATGCCGAGGTGCCGGATCAGACGAGGCCTCTCTAGGTGCCACTGGAGTCCGAGTAGTCACCCGTCGAATTTGAACGATATTTTGGTCTCAAGGCTCTTAAGGGACTACGCCCGAACGAAGTAGCCGGAAGCAACGACCCTTTCGCGCACCAAAACACCACCTCCTCTAGTGTTCACCTGGCCACCCGGATGTTCCTAAGATAGGCGGTTCGGTGACATGGCCCACCGTTTACAAAATATAGCGTTTGTGACCTTACACCGGCTCCATTTGCACTATTTCACGTTTGCGTTTGCAAACATTAGGACAGCGAGAGCACCGAAATGAGAAGGAAAAAAATGAGAGAGGCTATTGTAGAGGGTCCATATGCCGAGGTGCCAGATCAGATGAGGCCTCTCTAGGTGCCACAGAGTCTGAGTAGTCACCCGTCGAATTTGAACGATATTTTGGTCTCAGGGCTCTTAAGGGACTACGCCCGAACGAAGTAGCTCGGAAGCAACAACCCTTTCGCGCACCGAAACACCACCTCCTCTAGCTGTTCACCTACCCACCCGGATGTTCCGGCAGTAGGTGGTTCGGTGCCACGGCCCACCTTTTACAAAATAGAGTGTTTGACAACCTTACTGGCGGCTCCATTGCACTATTTCGCACGTTTGCAAACATTAGGACAACGAGAGCACCGAAATGAGAAGGAAAAAAATGAGAGAGACTATTGTAGAGGGTCCGTATGCCGAGATCTGCCGGATCGACGAGGCCTCTCTAGGTGCCACTTGAGTCCGAGTAGTCACCCATCGAATTTGAACGTTATTTTGGTCTCAGGGCTCTTAAGGGACTACGCCGAACGAAGTAGCCGGAAGCAACGACCCTTTCGCGCACCGAAACACCACCTCCTCTAGTGTTCACTGCCCACCCAGACGTGCAAGATAGGCGGTTTGGTGCCATGGCCCACCGTTTGCAAAATACACGTTTGTGACAACCTTACACTCGCTCCAACTGCACTATTTCGCGCGTTTGCAAACATTAGGACAGCGAGAGCACCGAAATGAGAAGGAAAAAAATGAGAGAGGCTATTGTAGAGGGTCCATATACCGAGGTGATGGATTAGACGAGGCCTCTCTAGGGGCCACGGAGTCGAGTAGTCACCGTCGAATTTGAACGATATATTTTGGTCTCAGGGCTCTTAAGGGACTACGCCCGAACGAAGTAGCCCGGAAGCAACGACCCTTTCGCGCACCGAAAAACCACCTCCTCTAGCGTTCACCTGGCCACCCAGACGTGTCGGCGTAGGCGGTTCGGTGCCACGGCCCACCGTTTGCAAAATACAACGTTTGACAACCTTACACGGCTCCAATCGCACTATTTCGCGCGTTTGCAAACATTAGGACAGCGAGCACCGAAATGAGAAGGAAAAAAATGAGAGATGCTATTGTAGAGGGTCCGTATGCCGAGGTTTCTGGATCGACGAGGCCTCTCTAGGTGCCACGAGTCCGAGTAGTCACCGTCAAATTTGAACGATATTTTGGTCTCGGGGCTCTTAAGGGACTACGCCGAACGAAGTAGCCGGAAGCAACGACCCTTTTGCGCACCGAAACACCACCTCCTCTAGCGTTCACTGCCCACCTGGATGTGCCGGCAGATAGGCGGTTCGGTGCCATGGCCCACCGTTTGCAAAATACAACATTTGACAACCTTACACGGCTCCAATCGCACTATTTCACGCGTTTGCAGAACATTAGATAGCAGCGAGAGCACCTTGAAATGAGAAAGAAAAAAATGAGAGAGGCTATTGTAGAGGGTCCGTATGCCATGGTGTCGGATTAGATGAGGCCTCTCTAGGTGCCATGAGTCCGAGTAGTCACCCGTCGAATTTGAGCGATATTTTGGTCTCGGGGCTCTTAAGGGACTACGCCCGAACGAACCTCTTCATCAAGAGTGATTCACTAACTTTTGGTAAGTCTTAATGAACCTCTGACTCTTCCATTTATT
This sequence comes from Taxus wallichiana var. yunnanensis, assembly GCA_018340775.1. Lineage (NCBI taxonomy): Eukaryota > Viridiplantae > Streptophyta > Pinopsida > Cupressales > Taxaceae > Taxus > Taxus wallichiana. Next base: position 96,077,357 of record CM031237.1, on the reverse strand, counting down.
CGTCCTCTTCACCTTAAGTCACATGAAAACCTCTTACTTTTCTAGTTGACGAATTTTTTGGCATTCATAAGACCTATGAGTTACATATTTATTGCATCTAAAACACTTACCCAAGAATTTTCCTCTTACTCTTTGATAAGGTCTTCTTCCTTTTAGTTCATAGCTTCCTCTTGAACTCTGGGATCTATTAGCTTCCTCCAAATATGATTCAGAACTACCTCTTACTACCTTGGTCACCTCTACCTCTAAGAATTCTACATAGTCCTCTTTTATATGAAGTTTGTTTCCTTGAAAGCCTCTCTTTAACTTTGAGTGCCAATTGATAGGATTATTCAGCTATCCTGGGTGAAAGCATGTTGATCTCATCTTGAATGGTAAATTTTAGACCATTAAGATACCTTACGACCTTTTCTAAATCATCATCTACATGTCCCACTCTTATAGTCTATAATGCCCCAACTTTCACCCCCTCAAATAATGACATATCATTTTCAACCATGGATATTATAAAAAACTAAGATTACAAATAATAGATTAATAAAATTAAAATTAATTTAATGGGGGAAGTAATTGTGTACAGTTTGGTGCGTGGTTGAAATGGAAGAGGAAAATAATGGAGGGAAGTGGAGTGTGGCAGGTCTATGGTAGGGGTTGGTATGGGGTAGTGTGAAGGCATGGGATTTCCTGGAAATCATATGAGAATCCTCCCATCATTTCTGACATGGCATTTTCCTTGCATAATAATACAAATAATTCATTCGAGATAAAGAGGCGTTAACCATGGAAAAACCTAAGTTAATGTTGTATATTTAACAATAATTGGATAGTTCAGTAACAAGTACAAAAGAAGAGCACTATTTTATTAAAAATGGTAAAGTAGGGTTCTGTGCCCATAATTTAATAAATATAATGTTACAGAAACCGTGCTACATGGATCTCCTGCTAATAGCCATCCTAAAATCATTCCATTATGGGTTATATCAACTGCACAGGAGAAAAACATGTAGCTCAAATATCCCCTCATCTTACTTTATGAAAATCGATTGACCCGAGACTTGTATCTCGTATTTGTGTTTGTATATATCAAGTGGGTTCAATTGTCTTTAAGGAAAAACACTTATAAATTGATTCATTGAGCATCCAATATTATAAATAAGGTGTGGAAGTTATGGAATCAATATAATAATTCATATTTTTAGAAGTGACATGTAAACAAAATAAAAAACTAGAGAAAAATAATGAGAAAAATAAAAAGTAATCAACCTACAAAAATATCCAACATGTAAAACTACAAATGATTGAAGAGAGGAGAGAAGCAATATTTCTCACATTTAAAAATATCCAACATGTAAAACTACACATTTATTGACTACGCTTAAAGCATCTTTCTCACTCCCAAATTCTAAGTCCGTCATTTCATTACTTTTTCTTCATGTAAATTAGTACCTCAAGAATCAATGCACGTTATACATAGCACATCTCTAGTTTAATACTTAAGTTGGCTTGATATAGAGTCATTCAATATTGTTTTAGTTTGAAAAATAAAAATTCAAAATGCCCATGGTACGAAATATACCACAAATAACAATCGAGAAAGATACTAGAAAATATATAACTAGAAGTAATACACTAAATCCACCGAACAGAGATCAAAACCCACTTTCTCAGAGTTAGCAATAATACCAAAATAACCAAATTTATAGCCTTATTTAACCAATACACATGGATATATATATATATATAAGAATCAAATAAAGTGTGCTCCAGACGTGCACGTCTCTGAAAATATATATGTACATGTATAAGTTCATAATGTATGTATACATCTCGAACTAAGCACGTGCCATAATGTACATATGGGACCACATGCGGTCGCAAAAGGCTAGATATATATACAATGGACTGTGAATAGATGTACTCATGACCACATATATGTGGCATCCAAGTGGACTATAAATCTACTCATGAAACATCTTCCCTCTCTTCGCCCTGCTAGAAGTAGCACGTCCACGACACAGGGATGTAGTGGAGGAGATGCCACCACTGATTTCATCCGTGTGGTCCTAGGTGTCTCCAAGCATGCCTGCAACCTAACCTGCACATTCATAAACAACAAGTTTTTAACACCCAAAATTTTAAAATACCTTCAAAATTTAGAAACTTGTACAATTTAGTTAAAATGCATGTGCAATCTTACCGCAATGTCATGATCCCTATCGATTTGTTGTTGACGCGTCGCAGGGACAACAATAGACTCACGAGGGGTAAGCTACATACAAATAATTAATTTTCAAATTAAATATTTCACACATATATATACCTACAAAATTTGATATTGTAGATTTAAGTTTAATAAGAAATAATGAACCTCCAAAATTTAACAAATTTAAAAAATTGTGTACCTCGGTTAGTGGATTTGCAGATGCTATGGCGGTATCTACAGCAGCCTCCACAGTCTGCATATGTGGAGGAGTCTCTGTAGCAGTCATAAGCTATACAAAAAACATGTACAAATCAATTTATTAAAATCTACTTAAGAGCTATACAAAAAACATGTACAAATCAATATTTAGTTACTCAAGAAAGAATAAAAATACATTATTAAATTTTATCTTCTATTTAGGCTAAATACATAGGATCTATAAATGTTACAAGACGGAGGCCATCTATCGTCATAAGATTTTGACAACTACTACTACTACTACATAGACCATACATATCATGTATGGTCTTGAACCTACATGTTTTCCAGTTCTATAATCTTCTTTGTAGAATCTAAAGTCTTATCTTCTCCTGCTCCGCTACCTGTCACATCTAGCTCATCCCAGAATCTTCCTAAACAAGCTAAGTTTCTCTCCCCTCTTGTATATTGATAAAGTTATTGTTTATCACTTAGTCCATTTCAAGTTGGAATGAATTATTTTTGTCATGCTTAATTGATGTTGGAAGTTAATTAGATAATAATTGTCTACCTGTTTATAATCCTTGTACCTTTTTCCGTAGAAATTTTAAATAAGGGTATAAATATGACCAATACATTATAGCTCCTCAAACCCATTATGAGGTGTGGCATAATATATAATAGAATACAAGCCCTTGATTCATCCCTCACACATGGAAACATGCACAAATTTAGCTCATGTTTGATCTATGGGAAGAAACATGGATAACTTCAAACTGGTAGTTTGTTGTTGTTATGGGTACTCTTAAGGAATCAAATGGTCCAATGTTTCTTCTTAATTTTATTAGAGTGAGAATAGAGGATCCTTGAATTTTCCAAGGTCACCCTACTAGGTTTTAGTGAATGAATATTTATATATGACCAATCGTTAGATTTCTTACTCAACAAACCTAAAAGTACTACCTAGGTTGACTAAGCCAAGTAACCCTTTTGAAAAAGTTAATATTAGAAGTGTATGGGATAGGTTCGTAGGGGGTGGATAGGTTGGATTTTAACTTATCCTAAACCTACAAACATGTCCATGATGTCTAATAAATTAGGTCTGAGACACATGGAGGATTATGCATATGTTCAATAACATGTGCAGTGATTTGTGAGGGGTTGGGATGGAGAATACTTGTTATCTAGTAGAAGCGAAGTGGATATAGAGTGAGACATTTCCTTAAGTTGTTCAAGTTATGTGTGAATGAGATATATATCATTATAGTTGTAACACGTCATGTTTCCAAGTGTTGGGAATAAATTTAGAACTACAAATTACCCCATTTCAATATAGTATTGATAAATGTTGGATTAATAGATAAGAAACAAGTAAATACAAACCTCACTTCTTGATCATACAATGATGTTGTAAATTCTTAAATCTCGACGCTAATCCATATAAAACTTATAATCATATGGAAAGGATGCATAGATTTTTTTTAGATAAAAGTACAAGAGGATTTAACCTTTTTACATTTCTTCATCACTCTTATCATTCATTAAAGAGATTTGTAACTAACTGCGTAAAACTCATGCGAGGCATGCCTAAAGAGTAGCTTTAGTTCCTGAGAGATGATGACTGCTGGCTCTGTGTATAAAAGATAAAAATATTAATACATGTACAACATACATGTGAAACAAATTATAATAATAATCTAGTGCAATTAAATGATTTATTAAAAATGTAAGTTTGTACAACTTGAAACTTACGTTTGAAACACGCCAACCATGCATATTTAGCATGTCAACAGGATGTTTCCTTCACCGGCTCTTGCTATTTAAAATAAAATAAAAAATTAGTTTTTTACATGTATGTACATGACGTACAATCATATATATATTAATATCTCAAACATGTGAATTAAACTATTGTACATATATATATTATTTAAATTTATTTAAAATTTACTGCGAAAGACCAATATCGGTGGCTCAGTTCAAAAACATTCCCCAGCATCTCATCTATAGAAAAAAATCCTGTGAACCAGCAAATGATGTCTCGCCTGCAGTGCATACGGCACCACATGATCCACAGTGGTGTGGTGCACTAGAACTGGCGCCTCCACCAACATCACCGGATGTAATCTGGGTGCTATGCTGGGTGAGAGTGTCAGTGAGCTCCCTCAATGCATGCAATGTATCAATCTCCACAACCTCCTTCACTGTAGGAGGGATAACTGAAGGCAGTGGGGGTTTTGGGGCATGGGGGATCCTAGGCTGACCTACGCGTGCACCAGGTCTGCTCTGTGCAGAGCCACCTCCTCGACCAAAAAAGTCTGAAAAGTCAAAATAATTCGGGACCTCATTGAGCACAAACTCACAATATAATTTCTTCAAAAAATAAAGAGGAACCTCATTGTTGTTGCATGGTGGATAATCAAAAACCATCCACCATCGGTCCCAAAAATTGTTTTTGATTCTATCATCATGGCACCAATGGATTGGGAACCGTTTAAGTAAGTAAGCTGGGGGCATTGGTTCTAGGGTCGGTAAATAATGCACAAATGAGGTCTTTTCCAATTTTTTTGTCTTTAACGGCCACATGAGATAGTTTATCCGCATACCACCACCTACAATCACTTCTAAAGGTGTTCCATCTATGTATTTGGTTGGTTGCTGGGGACTCGACTTCGCCAATCAATGTTTCTGAATATTCAAGCTAAAGTCATGCGGGATGGATTTATAGCATGATTTTGTCTTATAGTTTGAATTAGGTTCTCAATGAAAATTTTATTTTCTTGGATTCTTCCAATGATATTATCTTGCGTTCCTGTTGGCTCAGTGGGGACAGAAGGAGCCACAGGGGGCGGATCTATGTTTGGAGGAGGGTTTTGAGGAATGTTCGGAGGGTTTTGAGGAATGTCTCGGTGGGTTTTGAGGAATGTTTGACGGTTTGCACGAGCCCGAGCTTCCGACCAACCGATAAAACAATAAAATTGTATACATAAACAAACAATTCACAAAACCCATGAAAATGCCAAAAAAAACCTAAAATGCAAAAAAAACAACCTAAAATGCAAAAAAATGATTACAATCGGGGACTTACCTCCTCGTCTTGGCGGCATGGTTGAATCTATCGCTATCCAGAAGTCCGATGAGCAATTTTGAGATAGTATTGAAAGTGCGAGTGAAAAACGTTTAGGAAAAGTCACGGTTCGAAATGAAAATTAGGAAAATAACGAGTCGGATCATTAAATTTTGTCTCGTAGTTCCGTGATCGTGGTTTATAACGCGCTCAGCGGTTATAAACCGTGATCGGTGGAACTAGGTTCGGTAATTACCAAACCTAGAATTCAATAACCGCGATCGTGGTTTTAGGACCGCACTCGCGGTTTTAAAACCGCAATCGTGGTACCTTTATTTCGGGTTTTTATGTCCACGGAATTGTCCACCAACTTCGTGCACTTACCCTCAAAATAATGATAAGATAACAATAAAATCCTTACCTAAAACCTTAAATTTCTTGTGAAGCATTGGTTTAATCAACGTCGTATTGGATGTTTTGTACCTTTTATAACTTCGAGAAAATTTCCCTATATGTTTTTTTTTCACAAAAAGGCCCTAGGTTTACTTATGAGGATTTTACTTCCTTGTGTCAAGAAACATCTAAGTTCCTATCTAACTAGATTATAAAGTTTAATAATAATATGACACATCTTGTCTATAAGCCTACTAATTTAGAAATGTAATATATTTCTTTGCATGGCCTCATTTTCCCTCTTAAATTGAAATTATTTTTTCAAATATTGTACTCTTTCACATATCTTCTACTTTGCATTATGGATTTGGATCAATAAAGTTCTCCCATTACACCCTCATATGTTAATATTTTTACTCCTATGATGGATCCTAATTCAAATTTTATGAGTTAATAATCTTATACTTTAGGAAAATTAAATGTTGTACATCACAAATATACTTCCTATCATATTAAACATATACCTAAAGATACTTTGAGGATTTCTCCCATTTATAAGAATAAAGCATTATAATTTTACAAATAGAAGATCTAGTTTCTCAATTTATCATGAATAATCACCCTACATTTAATGGATTTATTTAGTGTATCAAAAATAAAAATGAATCCCTAAGTGTCTCATTATTATATGTTAGCTCTCATAGTATCTCAATATTGTTAGATGACATAGAATAACTCAATGCTCGTGATTCCTCTTTGTATCTAGGAGAAACATTTAATTTATATACAATGTTGGCAATTATGTCTAGGTGTTGTCATTGATGTCAAATCCATTGATGGAAAATGGTGTCATGGTGTCATGAGAGTCTCCATGAGGTGTTAGTCAAAGGTCAAACATGAAGGTTGATTGGTAGTGTCAAGATTTTTCAAGTCAAGCTTTATGGAGTCTAGCCATGGTTTCAGGCATGGTGCAAGTATGGATGGTCATGGGATGAGTTCCAAAGGTTTTCATGAGGTCATACATGGTACTAGAAGTGTATTACAGGTGTCTAAGTGTCTACACATTGACAACATGGTCATTTCATGGTTTTTCCTTATTGATTCATGTCATTCTAGGTTAATTCCTAGTCTTAGAACATGTAGAATAAGTTGAGGTGTGAGTTTTGGAGCTGATAAGTATTGGGGAATCATGGTAGGAGCATGTTGATGTTGTATATGACATATACAATGAGTTTCATATTATTTCTCATAGGTTTTATGGTGTTTCATGCTTCTTGGGAAGCAAGAAGGTGAAGAAAAGTTATGTAAACACAAGTAAGTCGTTGTGGCTGGAGTGTTTCAATCCTATTTGAGTAAGGTTGTGAGTTTGAATAGTTAAAGGATGTTGTCTGGAGATTGGTCTATATTTTTATTAAAATATTTCCTTTTGAGATGATTCTATATTTTACTAGTAGTTATTCTTCAAGGATCATTTTATATTTTCGATAATTTTCATCACACACACACACACACACACACACACACACACACACACACACACACACACACACACACACACATTTAATCTAATGATAGGCCTAGTAGAAAATTTGAGGGGAAATGATGTGTGTAAAAACTACACATGTATATCCCTTAATATGTTTTCAGTTGGTAGATAAGGGAAAGATGGGAGTAATGATTATGGGGTTCCTATTAGGGAGGAATATTTCCATGTGGAAAATGTGTTGAAAAGAGCCTTGGTTTTCATCTTTAAGGTGGTGACTATAATATATTGATGGAGGAACACATTCTTCCACATCATTACGATAGAAATGATAAGCTAGAAAGTGGAAATATGATATTTGAGTTGACTAATGTCATGATGGTAAATATTTTAACAATGGAAAGGATTAAAGTGTAAGGAATTAAAATTTTACCATAAAGGAGGATACATGATAGGATCTTGACTCATACTTATGATTGATGACATATGGACCCATCTAGTTAGGGTAAAACTTTCCATATTTATTGCTTTCTAGAGTAGTGATACTTTTATTCTCTTAGAGGGTCTAAGATTGCCAATGTTGAAGTCACGTTCTTTTAAATTCTTGTTGTATGCTCATTTGATGTCTTCTTAATAGACATGATGATTTCGAGGGATGTTAGGTGATGTTCCTCTTATAATTCAAGTTGTGCTAACTTTTTTATGATAATCCTCATCAGAGATAAAATATCCGATGGATATGTGGAGATATTGGATTTGAGCTTCAAGGTGTAATATTACCTCAAAGCCATATACTAAAGAGAAGGGCATAACACTTGTAGGATTAAAAATGCTAGTTCGATAAGCCCAAAGAGTAAATGGGATTTTTAGATGCGACTTTCTACTTTCTTGATCAATGGTTTTCATGAATATTTTATTGAGTGTTGTATTAGAATCTTCAACTTGTGTGTTTTCTTGTGGATAATAGGGTGAAGAAAATCTTATCTTGATATTGAATGTATTGCACAGTTTGTTCATTTATTTAGTGTTGAAAAATTTCCATTATACGTGATAAGTTTTTTAGGGATGCCAAAGCGACATATTATGTGTTGATAGATGAAATTGATGCTTTTATTAGCATTAGTAGAGACCAATGGAATAACATCCAGCCATTTAGTGAAGTATTCAATAATGAAAAATGATAGAGTGATGTCACTATGATGAGAAGCTTGATTGATGAGACCAATAAGTTCAATTCCCCATTGTGATAATGGCCAAAAATCATGAACAGGTTGTAGGGCCTTACTCAGGATGTGAGTGAGATTTAATGCATATCATGATGTATGTGTAACAATATTTATTTATGGTGGGCTAGTAAAAGCCCATTCGTAAGACACATTTAGCAATAGTTATATGGACTGGAATGTATGCCAAATATATTGTTGTGGACTTTTATGATATACTTAGTAGATTCATGAGATTTGATGCATCGCATGATAAGAGGATGTTAAACTCGGGTTTTTAAAGAACACCACCTATGATGACATATCGGGTAACACATTGAAAGAATGGTTGTTTATTGTTTTAGATAGATTTGAAGGTATTTTTGATTAAGAGAGATAGTCATAGATTTGTGTGTACCATAGGTTTATTTAATTATTTTGGATGAAATTAATAGAGGGGAGTTTATAGGTTTGAGATGGTTAATAGATATTGTGTAAAACAAAAAAATGGAATCATTAGTTAATAGTGGAATAAGTGATGCTAGAGATGCCATGGTGTCTGTGGAATTTGTTGTAAGATCATGGAACTATTTGGATGGTGTATTGATTAAATGATCCTAAGAGGAAATCAACATTTCTCCGATATTTTCTTAAAGTTTCATTATTGCATTGGTAGATTCCTTTGATTTTGTTGATGATGAGTTGAGAGTCTCCATAGATGTCTAAAATTTGAACACAAAAAAAAAAGTTTGGTTTGAAGACCAATGCTTAGAGCTTCACATTCGGCCATATTATTAGTGTATTCAAATTTTAATTTGAAGGATAGAGGATAGGAATCCCATTTAGACACAAAATCAAGCACTTTGGGTAATTATGAAGTCCGATTACAAAATACTATTCATATAATATCTAAGTAAGAAAAGTACTAACTAATCCATCTATTGGGCCAACTTTCTTCTTTTCTATTGCCACTTTTGGTCTTACACTCAATTACTTTCTCAATCTTCATTTTTATACCTCGCTTTTATCATCTTAGATACCAACACCTAGCCAAGATGCCAACACCAATAGCTCCGCATCCCATCTAGGTGCCCTGACCCCTTTGTACTTTGTTGACATATTTTGGATCCTTTCTAGCCATTTAAAAATATTATCTTTTTGGTATTTAGAATTTTTTGGATTAATTACAAGAATCAAGCGAAGGAATCATATAAATATAAATTTATGTCATAATAAAGGACCAAGCACTAAGCATTAGCTATCACCACCTAAGGTTACATCCATCAAACATCTAAGGGCTCCATTACATCCATATAACATCATCCAAGGCGCACAAAGGATGGTTATTTTGCATACACTTAATAGAAGGGAAGTTAATTCTATTCCATGCACACATCTATTATATTTATTTACATTTATCTTAATTTTTCGCTATCAATTACGACACCCATAAGAGCCATCTATGGCACAATTACATGCATGCGTGCACACACCTCAAAGAGAGAGAGAGAGAGAGAGAGAGAGAGAGAGAGAGAGAGAGAGAGAGAGAGAGAGTGATTGGGTTATAAATGTAGTGCAATGATCGGTCATAAGATCACCATTATGACAACCGAGGATAGTCCAACCCCTTATTTTGCACCTTTTGTTTTTAGGATTTGATGTCTATTTGAGGTTTTGTAGGTATATGCATCATTGCAGGTTTCCGACGACCTTGGAGATCTTAGTGCAACCTCATAGTGGCCAAAGGAAAATAAAAATGAAAAGCTGTCAAGCTGATTACCTAGAGGAGGATTTATGAGAATTTCTATAGACCTAGGCCCTAAGAAACATGTCTAGGCTGCCAATAGGTGCCCCCTGTCCCTATCCGAGATGTACCGGTCTAGCTTATTCTTCCATATCTACATTTTTTGAGCTTTGGTGCAACAAAGTAAGTGCTTCATATTTTCTAGTTTTTTAACTTTGTACACCTCAAATCTATCTATGAATCAGCTAAGGCTTTCTACCCCTCTTTTCACTTAGGGTTTTATATTTTATTGTTTAGTTTGCTTGGCTTAATTTGTGTACTTAATTGTATATTCATTTACTATTATAATAACCATCGATTAGGAAAATATTTTCATATTTAGCTTAATCATTTTGGTGAACTTTACCTTCAAACCCACTATCTCTCTTTAGGGTATTCCTTCTTATTCTCATCACCCGTAGTGGTCATTTTGGATATTTTGAGCATCTCGAGCTTCCTCCATCTTCTTTTAGGATCTCTAAACCAATGGTGACATCTCTACATCAATAGATGTAACTAAAATATCCATTTGTTAACTCTCATTGTGTCCCCTTGAAAAAATAGAAACATATGATAGTGAAAAATCAGAAGATGAGGATACTAATGTTGATCAAGATAAATTAGAAAAACTCACCAATTTTTGACAAGATTTGTGTGATAATTCCACCCATCTTTCACATATCTTACGCCTTGATTTCTACTAAAGCTATCATGATGCTTGTTGTCGAAAATTCACCCCTAGGTAATTTTGATAACATGCATTAAATTATTCGGTCCCGAGCAAGATAGATTGATTCAAGGCAAAAAATCATGTTTCTAGGGTCCCCTCAGATTTTTTCTAACTCTCCTGTCTAAGGAGAAAAGAGCAAGTTCTAAAAAAGGGTGAAAAAGTTACAAAAACCAAGCTTGGGGCAGAAAAAATCATGAAAATCGGCTAAGTCCTAGTCCTCGCAGCAGTTGGGACAGTTGGGACGTCGGGGCGTGAATCGGCCGAAAGGCCGCCGGGCAGTCCGTGCAAAGCAAAGGGACATCCGGGCCGTGGGGATGTGCGGGACGTGAAAGGGCGAACCGATCAAGGTAAAAACAAAATTGACTAATCACAAGTGGAACAGTGCGGGACATCGGGCCGTGAGGACACGAACCGCCCGAATCAGCCGTGTAGGGAACTTTCATCCAGGACAGTTGGGACAAAGGGACGCGAGGGACACGAAAATCTGAAGGAGCCGAGAGCCAATGGAAATGTGCCACGTGTCTTCGCCTCAAAGAGGGATAGGGAAGCCCGAATCGGGTGGATCGGAGAAATTTGTCCCAAACAGTTTGGGACATCCGGCCAGAAGTACACGTCGGACGCAGGAGCCGAAAGAGCCATCGACGAATCAGAACGTGCCACGTGTCTTCGTGGATCAGAGCGGCAGAGGAAAGGGTGAGATTTTTACTTAATGTTTTGCCGAGTTTCCAAAGGTGAAGTTTGGAGCGTTGGCCCGAGCCAATAAAAAGAGGATGCGTGTCCTAAGGAGAAGGGGAGTGCGGAGCTCGGGGAGGACTTGGAGAATTTGGCAAAAGTTTTGGCCAAAAAACTAAAAGGTAAAAGATGCCCCCGCACCCCTGTCAACCAACCAAAGCATGCCACGTGTCCCAAGTGGCGGGGCACGGGGGAAAAAATGGAAAATTTTCCAAAGAGTTAAAAAGGTCGAAATTTCAAGGGAAATCCACGGAAAGGTGGAGGAGAGAGAATTGCTCAGTGAACCAGCACCTGACACGTGGCATCGACCGGTGGAGCACGGAAATTTTTCAAAAAAATTTCCAAAATGCAAAAAGGTCAAAATTTAAAATTTTTTGCCTCACATCCATTTTTGGGCTGTTTTGCCCTAAAACTTCATACCTTCATATCTTTTGATCCAGAGCTTGGATTTGCACGTTATTCATATCATTGGAAATCTTATGAAATTCTCTACAGGATTTCATGGTCAATTTTGAATTTTGGTTTAGTTTCAAAAGAGAAAATTCAAAAACAGCTCTGGTACATGTCCATGTGGCGAAATGACCTTTCAGCGACCAAATTTAATGCAGGATGGGTCGCATTCTCCTCCAATTCGGTCAAAAATGATAGGGTATGGGTTTGTAAGGTCCCCCATGCCATTTTAATGCATTTGCAGTCAATGAGGAATGGGCTCCACATTTTGTATGTTTTCTCTCTCCTGGGCTCGACCCATGCAATGTAAAAGCCAGATTTGGCTCATTTCTTTTGGGGGAACACTTTTGGCATAGCAAAAACTTCTTCTTTCACCTCCAGCAAGTGATTGTTGCAAGAATCAGACCTCTTCAAAGATTGTAACAGGTTTTCTACCTCTCGAGGTTGTAATGCGTGGTTTTGATGTTGGAGATGATAATGCAAGCTTTGTGAATGAGTTTCAGTCCTTTGTTTGTATTGTTTGCTTCATTTCAGATCCTAAATTATATCTTATCAGCCTGTGTATGTTTTATGTTGCAATCTTTGGTTTGTGTCTATTTGCATGACAAAAATATTCACCACTCCTTTTGGTGCATCACCATCTTTAGTTAGTTTCAATTTTTGCATTTCTATCCCTGTCTCCTTGCAATTTAGAGTAGGATTAGGATCTGAACCTCTGTAGTTGTGCAAATATAGATCTAAATCAGAGGAGTTTGAGGAACCAACCTCTAATCTAGAGATTCCTCTCTCAGTTTCACAAGTCCCACACTTGGAGAGAGGTTTCCATGTTGTGCAATCACACTGGATGCCTAAGACATCATTTAGAACCTTGATTTGCATCCAGGGGTGTTGTGATTTTGCACTAACAATGCTTAAGTACTTAATTTTTCTCACTCCTCAGCTCCAATGGCTTCTAATCAACCTCTTCATATTCCATCTTCCATTCCTACCACTACCAATCTCATCATGCTACCTAACACTCTCAATGTGCAACTTAGCTCTTCTTCAAATACTCATGATTTAACTTCTTTAAATCGAAACTACATACGAAAATTCACCATCTCCATCTCTCTACCACTTGTGTAACTCCATATCTTCATTCCACTTCACTTCTTCACACTCCTTTTGTACCCACCATTTCAGCCTATCCGCTACTAACCAAATTCATTTCCCCTAAATTTTCCATCTTCAAAGGACATAGTGACCCATAAGAGCATCTCCGCGCATTTTATGTGGCATGTCTCGACTATGCAGATGATCATACTATATTAGCAAAGCTCTTTACCCACTTGAGTCTCTAAGATTATACAATTCATTAGTTTTATGACCTATCTGTTCACTCGTAATATCTTTCATGCATCTAATCGATGCTTTTCTCACTCATTTATCTAACAATATTGGCTCTAAGATCTCATATTATCAAATAGCACAAAATAAAAAGGATCTAATGAACATCTAGTGAATTATGTCTTACGATATAAAAATAATTAGATAAGATGTCTACCGTTATTTACGACTCGAGATTAAATACTTATTCATTAAAATTATATTACCGCCTCTCTAGACAATGTTATATTTGAGACATCTCTCATTTGATAAACTATGTCATACTCTTAAGCTATGTGAAATGAAACTCTTGTCTATAGTAAAATCTTAAATATAAAGAGCAAGCATAATATTCTATATGCATTCAAGGTAAATAAACATTTGAGAAATCAAGAACCAAACCTAATGAAGAAAAAATCACTTCATCAATGTTGTATTTAACACCAAAAAGCTTCAATGATAACCACCTAAGCAAACATATAAAAATGACTATTCCTCCACATCTTATATTTTAACAAATTATTAAGAGAAATTTTATCACACTTCCTCCTCCACTTAACATGGATCCATCGCATCCTAGAGGTCATAAATAAATTGAAACTTTTTGATGCGAATATCATTAATGTGTCGAAATTCTACATATCATTTTTTAAAACTTCAAAATATCATTCAAGATCTTATCGATGATAACAAACTCAAGCTTCCAAAGTGTATGGATTCTACACTATTTACGAAAATCATAATATCAAAATATTGAATAGTCCGCTTCTAAAACATGATATAAGAAAGTGGTTGATTCCTCATAAAATTATACATATCACACTTTGTGCCTCCTCCTACATTAGGGGCTCTTGATTTATTAGTTACTCATGATGATATTTCTCTATAAATCATTTATTTCTCTGTTCATTATTATCAAGGTACATTCTCTCGATCATTTTCACATTATCAATTTTATCATATCCACCCCTATCAATAACACCAAAGTTAATTCATCATGGCCCATTAACGCATGTTTTGTTCCACTTTTTATTTCTATCGGATATCCACTCTCAAAAATTTCATATCCAATGGATAACTCATATGGGTTCCTCAAAGTCCAAGTTATTATCGGTCCTCTCACCATGCTTGTTCCCTTCCTTGTAGAAAAAACAATCGAAGGGTGTGACATGCTCTTAGGTCTCAATTGGATTCGCATGCCTCATTCTATTATCTACATTCATCACTTACTTCTAAATTTCATTCACAACAATAAAGTCATCTCTATCAATGGTGTTCCTCCATCCACTCCATGGTCACAACCTCCTCTTAAGGTTACCATTGCATCACCTAGTCCATCTAGTTCCCCATGGCCTATTGAACCTAAAGCACAATCTGCTTCTTTCTCACCTGTTCACACATGACCTATGTGATCTCATTGCTTTGCTAGTCCAACACATTATTCTAGATCCATCACTATGATATCTCTTATATTTTGGCATATATCAACACCTTTATTTACACCATATAGGTGTTCATCGCCTTCGCGCTCTCCTCCATGTAGGTTTTCGTCATATTCGCATTGTCCTCCACATAGGTGTCCATCACCTCCATGTTTTGCTTCACATAGGTCTCCATCACCTCCACATTTTTTACACAAAGTTTCCCACCATATACTCATAAATTACATGTATATAGAATACATTCACATTCACAATATCTATCTCATATACAACCACTCTTAAATCATGGTCACACTCCATCATCACAAGCATCAGGTAGAGGACCTTCATCCTTTAATTTTATTGGATATCACATTCATCACCACACACTTGGGGGGGGGCGGGAACCACACCTATTTCTCCCCTAGTATTGACATGCGTCTTATATTCACATCATTTCACAACTATATTTTTACATATACATATTGACACATGCTAGTATGTCAATTCCTAATGACGCACTCTTATGCTACAATTCACACTTGACTATTGAGGGAATCTTATACACATGAACCTCACACACAACAAAAAACACACAACACACTACATACTACATACTACACATCACATTACACACTTCGCATCTCACATATTCATCTCCTTCTCGTAGCATCTACTCTACACATTCACGATATATCTTTTTGACATCTACTTTCACATGTTGCAGTCATTACCCTATGATGCACTCTAGTTCCATGGTCCATACTCAAATTATGAGGGTCTATATATCAAATGGACCTCCCCACACTAACGATTTTAATCAAATCAATCATTCACTCACTTGTTTACATTCTACACTTTACACTTTGACAATCACATCTTCTTACTACACACATTTTCAGACCATTTCCCGATGATTTACTCTCATTTACAGTTCATTTTTTACTACGAGGGGCATAAATAAATGAAATTCATTACATACATACATATCCACTCGTGGGGACATGCTAATCCTATTATTCACACTTCATTCCATTTTGTTTCATCCATAACATACTACATATCTTGGTTGTATTTACGCTTTCTTACTTATACTTTTACACGTACACTTTATTACACATGCTAGATAGATATATTGTATGTCATTATCTTTATCATATAAACATGCGTGTTGACTTTCCTTTCTAGTTGTGATTGAATGTGTTATAGATATATTACATGTAACATGGATGTTTGGCATAATACATATGTCCATTCCCATAGTGACTCTAGGGAATCCACTTTCATACATTATAAGTGCTAGTGTTTCATTTTTGTTTCATAGCACATTACTCATACACGCTTTGACATAATTTTTTATCTTTCTAACATCCTAATGGGTGCTCTATGTGCAACATTTGTTTTGCATTCCTATTTTCTACCATGGTTTTATTTTACATTACATGTCATTGTTTTCCAATGTTTGCATGCTTTTCCCTTTGTCTTGTGTGCACACCGACTATTTTATGTTTCATCGGCCTTGATTGTCTTATGACATCATGAGTAGTGTCCCATGTTTGCAACCCACTTTTCACGGTCTACATTATCTTCTTGCATGTTTACATTATCTTCTTGTGTCTTAGCTTAAACATTGTGTACTTAGCTTACACATTATCTTCTACATGCATGTTTACTTGTACTAATAGTTATCTACTAGCCACTTTGTTTGTGTGTGCCTTGGTTTATATCACAGAGCACATTCTCTTATCTTTATAGGGCATAATTTCAAAACACGGTGGTTAGTCCTCTTTTAGAATGTATACTCCTTTAGAGATGTCACATGCACCCCAAATGAGGGGGTCATTTAGGTGAAATAATCACCCCATATAACGTCATATAGACACAATTCAACATAGCAAAATATTGGTATGACAAAAATTTAGTTTTAGAGATCAGAATAAGAATTAGGTCCTTAACATAGCACGTAACTTCCCGGATGCTTATAACCAAGGGTAATTACACAATAATTGGTAGTTCGAGAATCTACAAAACTCTACATGGGTGATTTTATAGGGCACACATTCCTTAACACTCGTGTTTGATCAAAGTTTACACACCATATGTAGTGTTTTTCTACATTCTTGGAATAAATTAAAGATGGGAGGATAACACCAAAGTTTTAGCCCTACATTTCTTCCATATCATTGGCTTGAGATCACCCCAAAAAATGTGGCCAATATAAATGGCGTGATATCACCCAGCAAATTTGTTCATCTACAACATCTTCAGGATTATTTCTACACTCTTTCCTCATCTTGGATCAGGTACACATGTTTCTTTTTCACATTTTTCATTTTACATACTTCATCACATACTTTTTACACATATACATGTGTATTTGACTACTGCTCATTCTTATTTTTTTCAGGTTTGTCCATATGGGAAGAATTAGTCAACATCATTCACAACATAGACAATAAGAAAATCAACATCATCAACACGTATATCATGACATCTACACGTGAGTTTCTTCCCTAGGTTCATTTTCATAACCACTTTTTAAAATTTCTTCTCCTCATACTTCACACTTTTATCACTCCACACTTTGTCTTTTCCATTGGCACACTCTTTATACATTAATCTTCATGATTATCAGGTACACATCTCTATCTAATTTATGTTACAAATATTTCCACTCACCAACATAAATCGGGGTGAATAGAGACACAAAATCATGCACTTTGGGTAATTATCTATTCATGATTACATACTATTATTCATATAATTCTGAAATAATAAAATTACTAACCAACCCATGTCTTTGGCCACCTTTATTTTGTTTTTGATGCCACTTTTGGTCTTACACCCTTAATTTCTCTGTCATCCTTCTTATAATTTGGAATTTATCATCCTAGACACCAATGCCTAGCCATGACACTAGTTCCGGACACCCACATCCCCTCTGGGTGCCCCTTACCAATTTGTACTTTGTTTAAATATTCGGGTCCTTTCTATCCATTTGAGAATCTTGTATTTTTGGTATTCACCCTTTCGGGTCGATTACGAAATTCAATAAAAGGGATCATATAAATGTGAAGTTATTTGATCATAATAAAATACCAAGAACTAAGCATTAGTTATCACCACCTAAGGTTGAATCCATCAAACATATAAAATCTCTATTACATCCATCTAGCACCATCTAATGGACACAAGGGATGGTTATTATACGTATACTTCATAGGATGGAATTTAATTCTATTCCATGTACACATACATTAGATTTATTTACTTCTAGCTTAGTTGCTCGCTATCAAGTGTGACTTGCAAAACAACCACCTAGGAACAATTCCACACACACATAAAGAACTACACTTGGGTTTGAGATGTAGTGTCATGCTTAGTTATAATATCACTATTGTGATAGTTGAGGATAGTCTGACCCCTCATTGTACGTCTTTATTTTATAGGATTTGATGTCTATTTGAGGGTTTTGTAGGTCTATACATTATTACAAGTTTCCGGTGACCAAAGGTGAACAATAATGAATAACTATCGACCACCAAGTGGAGGTTTTGTAGCTTTTACAAAGACCCGAAACCTAGGAGCAAGTCTAGATAACCCACGGGTGACCTTGTCCCTCTCTAGGTGCCCCAATCGACTTATTCTTATAGATCTAAATTTTCTCGAGATTCGCATGCGACATTGATGATTCATACTTTTTAGATTTTAAACTCTGTAAACCTTCAATATTTATGTGAATCAAATAAGGATTTCTACCCCCTCTTTGCACTTAGGGTTTTAGATTCTATTGCTTAGTTGAATTGGATTAATTTATATACTTAATTGCATATTCATTTACTTCTGCAATAGCAATCAAATTTGGCACATATTTTTATATTTAGGTTAATAACTCATAGGGATGTATGATAATAATACCATCACCTCCCCCTATTGACATGTAGATCCATCAAAGAAGAGATTCATTCTGATAGGAGTATATTCTTGATCAATGGTGTTGATGGATTTGTTAGTAAATTTTGGTGGGGTATTTGATTGTTAGGAAGGGGAGCTTCTTCGAGCTGGTTGGAAATGGATTTCCCCTTGATAGATTTATGTGACATTAATTATAGATCAAAATCAGTCATTATCACGAGTCATCAAGTGATAAATTCATTGTGATATGTCTGTAGAATACAAGACTAAGAGGGGATTCAAGCTGGTGACGGTGCAAGTTTTATGATTCAAGAGGTAATGGAAAATTTTGGAAGCTGCAAAGTACATAGAAAAACATAATTTTTGGATTCATTGTAACATGTTTCATATTCATGGAGTGTGCGTCTTATGTAGTATATAGCATGTTCTCTTCCTTACTCATCTCGATGAGCTAGCATAACACCCGAGGAATGGTCAATAGTGGATATGTATAAGTAAAAAAACTCCTCACATGGAGGTGTGAGCACTTGAGGTGGTGATAGAAGATATTGAGGTCTTTGAGTTTGAATTCTTTTTGACATTTTTAATCCCATTTGAAATAAACATCCTCTAACACCTTGAACAAACTATTATATTTATCTTTGCATTACAAGCATTGGCATGTGATTTTCTTAAATGAGGTGTGTTTCCTTGATGGTTTAAAATCATGCTTGTTATGGATAAATCATCTCTGCTCTTGGATTCATTGGACTGAAATGATATGGCTTTCAAGAATCCATTTTCACTTCTTGTTTGATAAGATGTAATTGAATTTTTAGAGTTGCAAACTTATCTCTTTTGACTGACTCATTCTTGGATCAATTTCAGTGATCCAAGGAATGTTTTAAATCTTCTTAACAAACTAAATGGTAAACTGACATTCATTGGTTAAAATACATCATGGACTAAACTTGTATTTGTTACAAATTCTTTATTATCTTGAAATATCATGCCTGCATTCTATCGTGGGTTGTTCTCGGCTCTTCTTGATTGACCTTTGTAGGGCACTTAATGGCGTTAAGGGAAATAGAAACCTGCTTTAGGATTCTTGAGAAAGAGAGAGTATAATGTGTCCTATATCTAATAAGGTCTATCCTAATGGGATTCAAGACTTAGGTAAATTTTCCTAACTCTTTCTATGCCACTCTACGTGGGATGACATCCTAACCTAAGTTGTTAATACTAAGTTAGTATGTAGGGAAATAACCTAAGGGATGCTAAGTTATTTCTAACCTATTGCCTAATACTATTTGGTTAAGCTATGTCCTAACCTAAGGTGGCAATCTATTTGATTGAAGGTTATATCCTAAGGTTATACTTTTAAATTAACCTAAGATCTAACCTAAGAAAATTGTATCTATCCTAAACTAATGGGGTATGAAAGGGAACCTAAGGGTTGATTGGTAAGTGGGAGCTAAGCAGTGGTTCCTAAGCTTTTAATGAGATGTGATTTTGATTTGATTTGGTATTAAGGCATGGAAGTACTATCAATTTGGCGTAAACTAGTTAAACTTTAGCAGGGCTTAGGTGGAGGCTTTGCTAAGTATGGAATTGCATGTTGGATTGGGATTGCCATCCGCTAGTTTTAGGAGGTGGTGGCAAGGAGGGATAAGCGGGAGAATAAGGAATTATGGCATTAATGAATCTTGGTTTTTTGTGCAAACCGTATTAGAAACTTGAGAGGTGGATTTGTGAGAGGTTGTTTGGTTTTTCATGCATCACGAATTTTGCTCTGCATGAAGCTATCTGGTTCCTTGAACCAGTAGTTCAACTTCTTTTTCTTGGCTATTTTTGGCTTCTCTAGCCTATTTTCAATCGTAGTAATGTCGAAGAGGCATTGTTATCCAAAATGTGCCCCCGCTCATTTTGTGGCTAACTCCTTCCGTTCTTCCCTATCTTGTGCCTCGGACATATATTTTTGCTTTTCAGTCACTCAAAAATTTCTTAAATGGCACCATTGGATAGATCTCTTTCTCATCTTTCCAGAAAGGTAAATTTTTCCTCCTAACTCCATGTATTTTTGAAGTTATGGCTCGGTGGAGTTTTTGTGGGAAATTTTCCCCTGAAAGGCCCACAACCAATGAGATGCTGCCATGTGTCCAAGGAAGTGGCGGGGGTCGGAGGAAAACTTGGTTTTTTACCAAGTGTTTTGGTGAAATTTCAAAAGGGAATATTTTCCCTGCTTGGGCCCACCAACGAATCAAGTGATGCCGCGTGTCCAAGGGAGAAATTTGGAAAATTTGACTAAGTGTTAGCAAGCATGGAAAATTTTGGAGGAAATTCCCGCACCCAATAACAACGTGCCATGTGTCCTATGGAGCCAGAATTTTGGCGAAGTGTTTTGACAAATTTCAAAGAAGAAAGTCTTGCCCGCTACCCCATCAACAAATCAACAAATACCACCCGGCATGGCACCGGAAAGACGGAGCATGGGAGGAAATTGGGATTTTTCCCCAATATTGCAAACAAAGTGAAAATTCTTACGGAGGTCCCATGACCAATGACATTCCGCCACGTGTCTTGTGTTAGGAAATAAGAGATAAAATATGTGGAATAATCCCTTATAAAATTGCAACAGTAGAAACTAATATGCAGAAAATATTACAGATCTCAAATAAAAGTGCAGAATAAATAACACAACACAGAGAGATAAGATTTAACGTGGTTCACCCAATTTGGGCTACGTCCACCAAGAATCACTTGCTCAGATTTTATTACAAGCCTCCACTCTCTCAATACAATACCTAGATCCGTTTGGAGCTATGCTCAACAAACTCTACAGAATTCACACCCAAATTCAAAACACATCTGCAATACATTTTCTTGTACATCTATCATATGCATAAGACCATATAAATAGACAATTTCTTAAGCATTTTTACAAAACCATGGGTATCAAAACAATGGGGAAAAACAAAACTATCCCATAAACCTATGGGAAATCAAGAGGCAGCTTTTACAAAACAATGGGTATCTTGAAAAACATGGGCCCAAAAACAGCCCATAATGGTTACCCATTACCCATGGGTTAATAAACCACCCATGAAAATTTGCTTTGGGGCTTCGCCAGTAAAAATACCCGAGTGTAACACATAGAAGGTGTACCACACTCTAACATGAAAATAGGCTCCACAAACATAACAATCTCCCACTTGGAGACTGATTTCCACTGAGAAAGCTTCTCAACCCTTCACTGTCATCCGCGAAGGCCAACCAAAGCTGAACATAGATTTAGTTTATCCCTTGTGACCACCTTGGTCATCATGTCTGCAAGATTATGACTAGTATGAATCTTCTCCAACTTCAACTTATCTTCCTCCAAAGTTTTTACGATGAAGTGATATCTCAATCTGTATATGCTTCATCCGGAGTGGAAAGCGAGTTCTTAGCTAGGTGTATAGCACTCGACTATCACTATGCAGCTTACATTCCTCCCGCTTATGCCCCAATTCCTCAAGCAATTGTTGTAACAAAATTATCTCTTTGCTTGCCTGCGTGGCAGCAACATACTCGACCTCCGTGGTTGACAAAGCCACCAGCTTCTGTAGTCATGAAATCCAGCTCACTGCTATCCCACCTACAGTGTAAATATAACCTGTCGTGCTCCTCCTCTGTCTACATCTCCAGCCATGTCTGAATCTACATAACCACGTAAAGTGGTGCTCGATACATCTGTAGCACAAAAGCTGTCCCCATGGTCCCTCTCAAATACCAAAGGATCCATTTCTTCAACTTGCCAATGCTCTTTACGGATCACTCATAAATATACTCATAAAGCCCCTTTGCATGGGCAATATTAGGCCTAGTGCACACCATAGCATACATCAAACTACCAACTACCGATGAGTAAGGTACCTTGGACATCTAGTTTATTTCTGCTCTATCATGGGACATTGCTCCTTTGATAACTTGAAATGGCCTGCGCCAAAGGAGTCCCAACCGGTTTATCATCCTGCATGTTAAACCTGTCTAATACCTTCCTAATGTACTCTTCCGAGATAAAGTCAACTTCCATTCCTTCTTATCCCGAGTTATCCTCATACCAAGGATTTGTCTAGCTGCCCCAAATCCTTCATATCAAAGGATTCACTTATCTGTTTCTTGAGTACTTTTATTTCTGCATGTTTTTACCGCAACCAACATGTCATCAACATACAAACACAGGATAATATAACTTCCATCCTCAAATTTCTTTGTATACACGCAATGGTCAAAATGACATCTAATATAACCTTGCTCCATCATGAAGCTATCAAACTTCTTATACCATTGACGTGGAGCTTGTTTCAAGCCATACAAGCTCTTCTTCAGTTTACACACCATCTCCTCTTTACCTTTGACCTCATAGCCCTCTGGTTGCTGCATATATAGTTCCTCCTCCAAATCACCATGGAGAAATGCAGTCTTTACATCTAACTATTCTAAGTGCAAGTCTTCTGCTGCCACTATTCCAAGAACAGTTCTAATAGAAGTCATTTTTACTACAGGAGAAAATATCTCATCAAAATCTATACCTTGTTTCTATGCAAACCCCTTGACCACCAACCGGGCCTTATATCTTTTCTTTCCTCCTTCTTCATCTTTAAATCATACACCCACTTGTTCGTAATTCTCTTTTGCCTTTTGGTAGGTTCACCAAATCCCAAGTTTGGTTCTCCATGAGAGACTTATTCTCTTCATCCATGTCTTGCTCCCACTTCTTACTAGCATCTACTTGCATTACTTCATCAAATCTCTCTGGCTCTCCACTATTAGTGAGTAATAAATAATAAAGAGAAGGAGAAAAATGTTTAGGTTCTTTTCTTACCCTAGAAGACCTCCTCACTGTAGGAGTTTGGGGTTCCTGTTGAGTTGGTTCCTTAACTAATTCATGGGTCACCGCCCATCCGGAAGATCATCTACCATTGCATATTCTTTCTTGGATTCTTCCCTATTTTCTGGAAATCGTTGCTTATACATGACTTTCTCATTAAAGACCTGTTGTACACTCAAAATTCCCCCTGCTCTGAAGAAGGTGAACTTTCAAAATTTCGAGTTTAAGTGTCTTTTCTGTCAAGCTGGTAGTAGGAGAAAAGTCATGAAATTGAAAAAATCTATGTTTTGGGTCATTTTGTATGTATTTCGGGCCTGTCGGACATTTTTGTCCCGCCTGTCCCAAGTTCAAAAGTGCGCTCTGTTCCCCGATCGGCCGAAATCCCCGAAGTTGTTCCATTTTCGGGCCTGTCGGAACTTTTCGTCCCAACTGTCCCAAGTTCAAAAATGCGCTCTGTTCCCCGATCGGCCGAAATCCCCGAACCGCGTACTTCGCTCTTTCATGTTCCAAGTGTCCCAAACTTTCCGTGCGAGCTGTTCCATTTTCACCCGAACCACCCGAGTCGCGTACTTCGGAACTTTTTGTCCCAAATGTCCCAAGTCAAATTGTGCAAACTGTTCCATTTTTGGCCGATTCGCCCGAACCGCGTACTCGGAACTTTTCGTCCCAAATGTCCCAAGTTCAAACGGGCCTTTTGTTCCATTTTCTACTTCAAGCACCCAATCCGCGTGCTTCATGCACGTTTTCGTCCCAAATGTCCCAAAATGTATTTGTGTGTCTTCTCCTTATTTTGCCCGAATTGGCCAAGCCACGTGTTTCGCGCATTCGCCTCTCACATGTCCCAAGCGAACCAAATGCCATTCATACTTAATTTTTCTGCTCTACCCTGAATATCTTTTTTTCAAACTAAATATGAATTTAAGTTGTGGCTCTGATACTATCAATCTGAAGACCAAATTCCAAGGACATCAAGGCGAGAAGGATGAAGTTTTCAAGACACTAGTCATCTCTGTTTTCAAAGACATACGCTGTCATCTTTAGAATGAGACTTCTGAGACATAGCTGAGGCATCAAAAGAATTTCGTACAAAAACGGATTCTCAAGTCGATGGGTCCCTCCAAGTGACTGGCCACCTGTCTTCTTCTCCTCATTCTTTTCTCTTCTTCCATTTATTTTGCTGTTTTCTTTGTAATGGGTTGAGGTACCGTGATAAAGCGGTCTTTAAATGTTCTTGGTTAAAGAAACGGTTACGAAGAGTAACTGATTTGTAAGTTATATAATGGCCTTCTTCACGCCATTCAAAAAAGAAGGAAGAACTTGGCATATTTTCTAAAAGTGTAAATAGATTATAAAGAAATCAATACAGAAGGACTTTCCCATTCTTTGTCTATCTGATCTCTGTTATCCCGAAGTTTTCATTTATTTTCTTTGTGAGGATCATTTGTCTCAAGTTCGTTAGTCTTACCGATTGCATACTCTTCAACTTTGCAAGCACGGTGATCTTGTATAACCAAGAAGGAACTTTGTGTCCTTGATTAATGAATCTGTATTATGTTAAGAAACTTTGTGTTCTAAGCAGATGTTATTTACAGAACTTTGTGTCTTTGAATTCCATCTTATTTATTCAATGCAAATGATCTTGTTTCAATTCACTGTGACTTTCACATACATAAAGAATTACTCTGATATCTATAATTCTGCATGTTGCCTTTCTGCTCTTTCCCGTACTCTCATTTCCTCAGTCCTTTTGTAATTGATGATCTTCATAGAAAACACTTTCATGATATCCAAGTTTAACCAACAAATGATATTTTGTATATTTGTAAATAAGTTCGCTTTTTCGAATAATGGAACCTCTCCCATTAAAGAGGAGGGACTTGTTGTCCCCGATCGTTGCTCTTCTTAAAAGTCCTATCGACGACCAACAAGACCACATCCCTAGACCGAATGATTTTCTTGTCCTTAATAATCCAAATTTAAATCCAAATTCATCACCACCATAACCAATGAAAGTACATTTTTCGATTTAGACTCTAGCTTGGTCTTATCATCCTTGTCTATATGAACAAACACCTCACATCCAAAGACTCTAAGAAATGAATAATCAACTTTCTTACCATACCAAGCCTCCTCAGGTATGCCTCCATCCAAGGCACTTGAGGGTCCTTCGTTTATCAAGTACACAGCTGTGCTCACTGCTTCTACCCAAAAAGAAAGAGGCAATCCTGCATGTAACCTCATGCTCCTAGTATGTTCCATTATTGTTCTGTTCATCCTTTATGATACCCCATTCTACTGCGGAGTTCCTGGAACCGTATTTTCCTACGGATTCCATTCTTAGAACGTAATCATTAAATTCATTCTATGCAATACTCCCCTCCATTATCTTACATGAGACATTTTAGCTTAAGACCTGTTTCATTCTCTACCAAGGATTTCCATTTAACAAAAGTGTCAAATACATTAGATTTGTTTCTAATACAATAAACCCAAACTTTCCTTGTTGCATCATCAATAAAAGTAACATAATAACTTGAAACCCCAAGAGATGATACCGAAAGTGGCCCCACACATCATAATGTACCAGCTCTAACTTACTCTCTTTCTTCGTAGGTCCAACCTTGATTAACCTTACTCACTTCTATTTCCCATATATGCAATTCTCACATAAATCCAAACTTTTTCTATATATCCAAGAAAATTCTTCGTATGATGTTCATGCCCTTATGGCTCATATGACCGAGCCTATAGTGCCATGATGTTGTATCTGC
This sequence comes from Taxus wallichiana var. yunnanensis, assembly GCA_018340775.1. Classification (NCBI taxonomy): domain Eukaryota; kingdom Viridiplantae; phylum Streptophyta; class Pinopsida; order Cupressales; family Taxaceae; genus Taxus; species Taxus wallichiana. The sequence goes on along the minus strand of CM031237.1, from coordinate 96,050,792 downwards.
ATTTAAAGCCACGGGATTACAATCATTAGTACTATCAAAGTGGTTAAATACAAGGTTCCAACCTTCTTACCTTTTGCCACCACAAGAGCACCCTTGGTAACCTTCCAAGAGTTAGCTGTAAATATCAAGTACAACCATCACTTCCCAACTGCCCTACGATATCAAATTTCATCTTAATGTAGGCACATGTCTGACATCCTTCAATAGCCAAGTATTCCCATTCTACATCTTAACCTGAACAGAACCTTTTCCAACTATGCTGCAAGGCTCATCATCACCAAGAAAAACATGCCCAAAATCTCCTTGAACATAATCAACAAAATAATGCCTATGTGGAGAAGCATGGAAAGAAGCCCTGAATCTAAAACCCAAGATTCAGTAATATTGTGTAAAGAAAGAATCAAAGCATCCTGACATACATTACCCGTTGCCACATTTGCCTCCTTTTTTTCTTCCTGTTGTTTCTTCTTATCCCGAAGCTCCCAATAGTCCTTCTTTGCATGCCTAAACTTTCCACAATTCCAACATACAATCTTGTTCTTGGATTTTGACCTTGCCCGATCTTTTGATTTTCCACAGTTTCCTCTATTCTTCTGTCTCCCTCTAGTTTCCACTGTCAAAGAATTCCCTAAAGTAGAAGATTCCCCAGAGATTTTTCTTCGCATTTCCTCACTTAGAATCACCCCTACAACATCCTCAAACTTCAACTTCAAGTTAGCTGGAACTAAGTTACTTACCGCCATTACCAGGCTATTCCAACTCTCAGGTAAAGAGCACAGAATTAATAAAGCCCTAACTTCTTCATCAAATTCTATTGTAACCGAAGCTAGCATATTCACAACTGTATTGAAATCATTTAAATGATCTGCTACTGAACTATTCTTAGACATCTTCATATTAAACAAATTTTTCATTAAAAATATCTTGTTAGAGGCGAGAGGGTTTTCATACAACTTCCTAATGCATCCATTAGATCTTTTGTAGTCTTTTCTTTTGAAACATTAAATAATACTGAAGATGCAAGACATAGATAAATTGTCCCAAGTGCCTTCCTATCCAGAAAATCCTATTCGCATCTCTGTCATACTAGAGGGTTTGTTCACCTTCTCGCAGACAACGGAGTATAAAGATCCTTCCGATAAAGGTAATCTTCCATCTGCATCTTCCAAAGACTAAAATTCTACCCGTTGAATTTATCAACCCTAGATCTTCCATCATCTGCCATAGCTCCCACTCAAGCTAAAAACTTTCCCTGTGATTCAACACTTCAGCAAACCAAACCAGGCTCTGATACCAATTGTTAGGAAATAAGAGATAAAATATGTGGAATAATCCCTTATAAAATCACAACAGTAGAAACTAATATGTAGAAAATATTACAGATCTCAAATAAAAGTGCAAAATAAATAACACAACACAGAGAGACAAGATTTAACGTGGTTCACCCAATTTGGGCTACGTCCACCAAGAATCACTTGCTCAGATTTTATTACAAGCCTTCACTCTCTCAATACAATACCCAGATCCATTTGGAGTTATGCTCAACAAACTCTACAAAATTCACACCTGAATTCAAAACACATCTGCAATACATTTTCTTGTACATCTATCATATGCATAAGACCATATAAATAGACAACTTCTTAAGAAGTTTTACAAAACCGTGGGTATGAAAACAATGGGCAAAAACAAAAGCTGTCCCATAAACCTATGGGAAATTGAAGAGGCGGTTTTACAAAAAAATGGGTACCGAAAAAACATGGGCCCAAAAACAGCCCATAACGGTTACCCATTACCCGAGTGTAACACATAGAAGGTGTACCACACTCTAACATTAAAATAGGCTCCACAAACATAACATCTCGGACCGGCGGGGTAGGGAGAATTTGGGAGATTTTCCCAAAGGAGAAATGAAGGAATTTTTCAAAGGGAAAAGCCCGCATGAAAATTAGAAAGGAAAACCTACATCCAATGGGGTTTCAACACGTGTCCAAAGGGAAAATGGTAAAAATGGCCTATGAAAAATTTAGGAGGGAAAGGGCTGCGCTTAATCAAGACGTGCCACGTGTCCTCAACTCATCGGTCCGTGGAAATTTTGGAAAATTTTCCAAAGGGAAAAATAAAGGAAAATGAAGCGGGATGGGCTGCACCCAATGATAACATGCCACATGGCACCTAAAAGGTAGAGCGCTGGGATTTTTGGAAAATTTTCCCAAATGCAAAAAGGGTAAAAATTTCAAATTTTTTCCCGCCCTTAATCCGATTTGGCCCTATTTTTCCCTAAAACTTCAAATGGCCATATCTTTGACCCGAAGCTCTGTTTTCGCGTTCTTGATATCGGTGGAAAGCTGGTAAAAATATCTACAAGATTATAGGGTAATTTTGCATTTTGATGGAGTTTGGAGAGAGAAAATAAAAAATGCCTCGACACGTGGTCATGGACGAAATGACGTTTCAACCACTATTTTTAATGAAGAATGGCTCGCATTCTCGTCCCAAAGCATGATTAAAAATGTTGGGGATGGTCTGTAAGGATAACCATCTTGTTTTGATTACATTTCATGTTTTCCCACATTTCTCTCTCCTGGGCTTGTCCCTTACACTGTAAAAGCCAGATTTGGCTCATTTTCAAAGGGTTGAACATTTTTTGTGTATTGCAGGCTCCCTTTTTCACCTTGGAAGTGATTTGGTGGAATATCAGACCTTTTCTAAGAACTGCAACCTATTTTTTGCCTCTCAGGTGTTGTAATGCATGTATTTTGATATTAAAATGACAATGCAAGCTCTGTGAATGAGTTTCAATCCTCTGCTTATGTTGTTTGCTTCCTTTCTGATCTTTCATTACATGTCATCAGTTTTTGCATGATGTTTTGTTGCATTTCCATGATTTGTGTCAATCTGCAGAAGTAAAAAATTCTCACCACTCCTTTGGTGTATCACCTTATTAGCACTAGTTTCAATTTTTTTGCATTCTCCATCTCTATCCACTTTGGAATTTAGAATAGGATTTTGAGTTTGAAACCTCTGTATAACTTGCAAGTGATAAATCTAATCAAAGGAGTTGAGGAACCAGCCTCTAATATGGAGATTCCTTTCCCATTTTTTCAAGTCTCACACTTGGGGAGAGGATTCAATGTTGTGCAATCACACTTTAGATGCTTAGGATGATCAAACTAGAAAGGTGATCAACATCCGGGTCTTTGTTGATTTGCAACAATAGTTTTGCACGCTTGATGGGACCTTAGAGGTCTTCATTTTCATTGCAACAAAATAGATGTGCATTTGTTGCAAGTTTCTTGCTTTAAAGAGATATAAATTACACATCCGGTGACTCGAAGGAAGAAGAATCACCTGGTTTTTAGTAGTACGACAGCACGAAAACTCATGAGAAGGATCACCACAAGGTCAAGAGTTGGAGAAGAAGTGTTGTTTGAGTATATATAGTTATCCCCAAGAAGAAGGCAAAGAGGAAGGAAAATTTAGAGGTCCCCATCTCCACCAAATATAACTCTTTCAACTCCTCCACTCAGTAGGCCTTTCATTCAATCAACAAGGGTTTTGAGACCAATTAGAATGGCACAAAACAACCCCTATGTCAATTTCACTGGCAGCAGCCCACTTTCTCTCAATGCATAGAATCCAATCCCAGTTGCAGCATTGAAGAATATTCCATACTTTACTAGAGAAAATCAGACCACTCCTAGTGATCATGTTAAGGATATTGCCAATATTTGTGCAATCCATGAGATCAATGAGATGCAAGTTGCTATCAAACTGCTGGCATCTTCATTCAAAGGGAAAGCTTTGCAATGGTTCAGGAGTCTTGCCTCAGGTTCTATCCAAAATTGGAACCAACTATGCATAGCCCTCCATGAGCAATTTGGGATGAGAAGGGAGACAACTTTTCCCTTTTGGAGCAAAGTGACAACCATCAAGAGAGATCCCAATGAGTAGTTGGTGATTTTAACTTCAAATTTCAAAGGACTTGGGAGAGAATTCCAGTGTGATCAGAATGCAGCGAGAAGGTGCTTTCCTTTATTATCTTAAAGCTTTAAATTCTGATATTTCTATGTTAATTCAATCCATGGGAGGCACAACTATCCCCATTTCTTATAGCATTACCATTAGAGCTGAAAATTGTTTGATTCAAGCTGGCAAGCTAGCTCCTAGACCTCTAATGCCATTGTTTCCAAGTTTAGAGAGCCTAAATACTAGTCAAGCACCTATTTTAGCTCCTATTCCCATTCCTAGAAATTAGAATTTGAATGAAGCTTCTACTTCATCTTCTAGTGCCTCAAATGAGCTTCAATAAGTCATGAAGAGCTACAAAATTTAGGTAATGAGCTGGTTACACTCAAGAGGCAAAGCACGCCCAAAACTTTAGACCTTCTTTCCAGCACCAAGATCAGCCTAACATGCAGGCAGCCATACCAACCTCAAAGACCAATCAATCCAGCTGCAAATTTAAACCAAGCAAGACCTCCTACCATGAGACCATTTCAGCCCTATAATCCCAATTCCATATCTGCCTCTAAGGCATTAGTGCCAAGATACAAAACAACATAGCTTAAGAGTATGATTGGTGTTTCCCATGCAATGAACCTCATAACTAATCCATGTGCTTCAATGATGCCTTGAATCAAGCATTAATGGTGACAACAACTAGTGTGGAGGGTGAAGGTAGTCAAGGAAATAACCAGCAACAAGAAACATTCCAAGAAACGATCGGCTCCAAATGATACCACACTTGTAAAGCTGGAAGGCGAATATTTTTGTGGTATGAATCAAACATTCCCCAAAGTGTTGCATCCAACACAAGGTCAAAAAGGAGAAACTTGGGTGAAGAAACATTGGCCCAAAGAAATCCTCAACCTTATATCACCCCACAAACTATTGGCAAACAAAATTCAGCTCCAAGCACGCAAGGACTGCCCAAGATAGTTCCAGTGCCAGCTCAAATGCCAGTTGTTGCTGCCCATATACAAGGAATGAATGTGTAGGCCAAAAGACAGAGGAGAGAGATGCTTCATCTCCATTCAATATCATTGATCGATGAAGAAGACAAATGTGAACATATCAGTGTGGGAATCACTATCTATCCTGTGCCAAAGAGATTTGTTTCAAGCTGCCATGAAAGACTAGTCAACTTCAAATCAACAAGTCCAAATGCAAGAGAAGGTGCTCACAAATGCTTCCATTTGAGGGGAATCATGGAGGACATGAAGGTAAAATGTTGAAGCCCCTCCATTTTATGTTTCATTGATCATTGGAAATCAATTAGTAAACAATTACATGATTGATTCTGGGGCAAGTAGTTTAGTAATGCCCAAGCAAATAGCTAATCAGTTGGGAATTTAGTATGAAGTCATATCCAAAGGGGTAGTGCAATTGGATGGGACAGTAGTAACAATAGTTGGAGTGATTAAAAACTTGAGTCTTACTTTGCATGCATGCCCCAATGTTGTTGTTTTACAAGATGTCTCAGTAATAGACCTTCCACCACTCTTTGCCCTATGTTTGTCAAGGGATTTCATAGCTAAGATTGGAGGTTACTTATCTGCTGATTGGTCACACATGTTGTTTAGAACAAGATATGGAACCAAGGCCACAATCAGATATGAACCTATTGCAAACTTTCACATTGAGCCTTACACTCCAAGTCAAATCAATACAAATTGTTCAGCGTTTGATCAAGAGGATTATCCAAGCACCGATGAAACCGACATCAAGGTTGGAAGCATCTCGATTTGACTCTTGATGAATGGGTAAACAAGGTGCATGCTTTTGACCCTTATCAAGAAATAGAAGAATCCGAGCTAGGAATCTATTACATACATGAAGAGAATCAACCTATTCCTAGCATCACCAAGCTAGACCACAAGGATGAAAATGAGGTATGACGGTTATTTTTAATGGATCAAGGAGTAGACAAGGTGCGGGATGGGGAGCTATGCTTGTTTCACCTCGGGAGTTAAGTATTATTCATCTTTTAGATTTCATTTTGCATGCTCTAATAACATTGCTGAATATGAATCCTTGATACTGAAGGATTGCATTGGTCAATCAAGAGAGGAATAAAGAACTTTCAAGTCTTTGGTGATAGTGAGTTGATTGTCAACCAGGTTAAGGGGCAGCATGTCTGTCAATAATGATCTACTCAAGTGCTACAAGAATAGAGTGTGGGACCTCATTGAAGAGTTTGAGGTTTTGGCATAAAATCCATTCCTAGGAAAGAGAACCAAGCTGGCGATAGGCTTGTAGTAGCTGGGGCAGCCTTTGGCGTTGTTGAGCGAATTCGAGAAAGATAAGGTATAGCCAAACATCCATGTGATTGTGAGGCCTTTAGTGCCAGACAACAATGTAAGTTGGCAAGTGTTTGAAAATGATCAGCAAATCATCCATTTCTTGTAAGAAGAGGCTGAGTTCTCGAAAGCTAAAAATCAGAAAATTTGGAGCAGCGATATGGTGACCAAGTGGAGCAACCGAGAACCAACAAACTTCCAAAGGGACTTATTACTTTGGAGTCCATTTTCAATCCTAATGACCAGTTTAGGAAGGAGAAAGCAAACATCCAAGTCAAGGGAGAAGATTCAGTGTCCATCTCGGTGGAAGAAGGCAAATCACTCCAAATTGGTAAGATGACAACTAAACAAGAAAGGTATGAGTTCATACAGCTTTGTCAAGAATTCCCTGATGTGTTTTCTTGGAGCTATGAAGATTTGAAAGGTTTCAATCCTGAGTTAGCTCAACACACCATTGAATTGGATCCAAATACTAAACCCATCAGGAAAAAACAAAGGCCAGTCAATCCACACATGAAGCCTCTCATGAGAAAATAATTAAATAAGTTGATAGAATCGAGAATCATATTCCCTATCAAGCATTCTAGTTGGGTTGCCAACTTGGTCCCGATTACAAAGAAGAGTGGGGAAATCAGATTGTGTGTTGACTTGGGGATTTGAATAGGGCATCTCTCAAGGATCATTACCCACTTCCTTCCATGGAGCAGATTTTACAAGTTGTTGTTGGCTCGAGAGATTTTCATTACTTGATGGCTATTTAGGATACAATCAGATTATGGTGAAGGAAGAAGATCAGTTCAAGACAGCCTTTACAACCAAATGGGGAACTTATGCATACAAGAAAATGCCGTTTGGGCTGTCCAATGTTGGAGCTACTTTCCAAAGGGAAATGGACATGGCATTCAAGGATTTGATTAACAACATAGTGCTGATATATCTTGATGATATCACTATTTTTTCAAAAAATGCAGCAGACCACCTCTTTCATTTGAGACAAGTGTTCCAAAGGTGCGAGAAGATTTGGAGTATCCTTGAATCCTAAAAAGTGTATTTTTCTATCCCATGAAGGGAAACTCCTTGGCCACATTGTCTCTAAAGAAGGATTGGCAATTGATCTAGAGAGAGTTGAAGCCATAAAATCACTACCATTTCCAAGCCATAAGAAGGCCCTTCAAAGTTTCTTGGGGAGAATAAATTTTGTTCGGAGGTTTGTCCCAAATTTTACAGCCCTAGTTAAGCCTATCACCAAGATGTTAAAGAAAAACATGGCTTTCAAATGGACAAAGAAGGAAAGGAAAGTTTTGAAGAAATCAAAGAAATCATCTCTCAAGCACCAACTCTCATTAACCTAGATTTCTCCAAGGATTTCATCCTCTATGCATTTGGGGGTGGTGATACTACTTTTGCAATTTTGGTCAAGAGAACAAAGACAATGATGAGCATCCAATTGCTTTCTTGAGCGAAATCACGGAGGACTATGAGGTGAGATATTCTTTCATTGAGAAGCATGTTCTTGCAAGAATCGAAGCTTGAAGAAATTCAAGCATTTAGTTTCAAACAATAAGGTCTAATTGTTGGTTTCTCATGTGGGAGTTAAAGACTTCCTCCTCAACAAAGACTTGAATGAAAAAAGGACAAGATGGATTACTCGTGTCATGGAGTATGACATAGAGATCAAAGTCACCAAGTTGGTCGAGGAAAAGGATTGTGAGTAGCTGATTTTGAGCAAACAAAAGGAAGCATGTAATGAAAAGGAGGTTTTTTTGGCGTTGCAAGACAGCCATGAGCAAGGAAGCACTCAAGAGGAAAATAATGGTGTCCTCACTCCTTGCTGGACCCAAGGTATAACACACTTCCTAAGCACAGGCCTATGCCCTCCCGAGATGAAAAAGACCCAAAAAGACATTTCAGATTGCAAGATGTCCCATATGCCCTTGTTGATGGTGTTTTGTTAAAAGGGATGTGAATGGAGTAACTTTGTTGAGATGCATTGGTACAAATCAGATTCATAGAGTGTTGGAAGAGTTCCATGGTGGACTAATTGGTGGTCATTTTACACCAAGAGTGACAGCTCTAAAGGTCATGAGGGCTGGTTATTATTGGCCTAAGATTTTCAAAGTGATTTTTACACATGGATCAAGAGGTGCAAGAATTGTGCATTCTTCACAGGTAAAGAGAGGCTAGCTACCCTTCCATTGCATCCAATTTCAGTTAACCAACCATTCATGCAATGGGGTTTAGACTTCATTAGAAGTCATTAATCCCAATTCAAGCTAAGGGCACAAATGGATTTTAACAACCATAGATTACTTCACCAAATAGACTGAAGTAGTAGCACTCAAGGAGGTGAATTAATCTAGCATCCTAGAATTTTATGAGGGAATAGAAACGAGATTTGGCATACCTACTACAATAATATTAGATAATGCATTGGCATTCATTAGATCTAGGGTGACTGAATGGGCTATCAAGAATGGGATCTACCTAAGTACTTCATCAAACTATTACCCTTAGGGTAATGGCTAGGCTGAATCTACAAACAAGAACTTGTTGAGGATCATTAGGAGGACTCTTGATGAAAATCAGAGGTCTTGGCATACTAAATTGAAATCAACTTTATGGGCTGATAGGATAACTCCCAAGAGATCTACAGGTAACTCTCCATTTAAGATTGTTTATGGAAGAGAGGCAATTTTTCCCATGTCACTTGAGTTGCCAACATTGGAACTCATGAAACAGTTGGAGTTGTTGGAGTTTGAGCCCATGGAGGTTAGATATGCAGAATTGATGGAGCTCCAAGAAATCAGAAATCAAGCATCCAGGGCAATGGAGAAGCTTTGATCAAGAAGACCTTTGATAGAAAGGCCAAGAATAGATCCTTCCAAGTTGGGTATCTAGTGTTAAAATGGGATGCGGATAGAGAAAAACCGGGAAGACACTCAAAATTTGATGCCATTTGGAGTGGCCCATACTGCATCACAAAGTGTAAGACGAATGCTTTCTAATTGTCTTCATTGGATGGTGAAGAAGCTGCAGATTCGATCGAATCCATCTAAAGCATTACTACTACTGGGGAATTCTCCACCTTGTACATACTATCTTAGGTTTCCATTCCTCCAAGTTCTTGTGCACATTTTTTTTACGTAGTTTATTTTTTCTTTCTCTAAGTGCTTTGGCACAAGCTTGCTATTCCGGAAACATGTTTGTGGGCCTTGCTCCATCGATGATATTCCATCTTCCTCCTTGTATTTTTCTAGTTAGTTGGGCTATCAAAGAGAAAATGATGACTCCATGCCCAATGGATCACTTGAGCAACTAGTAACTTCATCCAGCAGCGTGAGTGACCCCTCACGAGTCACCAAAATTGTTATCCAAAATGTGCCCCTTGCTCATTTTGTGGCTAACTCCTTCCATTCTTCCATATCTTGTGCATTAGACATAATTTTTACTTTTCAAGCACTCAAAATTTTTGGAAATGACACCATTGGATAGAGCTCTTTCTCAGCTTTCTAGAAAGGTAAAGTTTTCCTCCTAACTCCATGTATTTTTGAAGTTATGGCTCGACAGAGTTTTTGTGGGAAATTTTCCCCTGAAAGGCCCACAAAGCAAATGAGATGCCGCCATGTGTCCAAGGAAGTGGCGGGGGTCGGAGGAGAACTTGGTTTTTTACCAAGTGTTATGGTGAAATTTCAAAAGGGAATATTTTTCCCTCCGGCCTGCCAACGAATCAAGTGATGTCATGTGTCCAGGGGAGAAATTTGGAAAATTTGACTAAGTGTTAGCACATGGAAAATTTTGGAGGAAATGCTCGCGCCCAATAACAATGTGCCACGTGTCCTATGGAGCTATAATTTCAGAGGGTGGAGGAGAATTTGGAATTTTGGTGAAGTGTTTCACCAAATTTCAAAGAAGAAAGTTTTGGCATTGCCCCATCGACGAATCAAAGAAAGGCGATGTGTCACAAAGACCAAAATACGGAGTGCGGGAGGAAATTGGGATTTTTTCCCAAAGATTACGAATAAAGTGAAAATGCTTGGGAGGGCCCATGACCAATGACATGCCACCATGTGTCTTAGACCGGTGGGGGGTCGGGAGAATTTCAGAAATTTTCCCAAAGGAGAAACAAAGGAATTTTTCAAAGGGAAAAGCCCGCATGAAAAATTAGAAGGGGAAAACCCACATCCAATGGGGTTTCGCCATGTGTACAAAAGGGAAAATGGTTAAAACAGCCCGCATGGAAAATTTAGGAGGGAAAGGGCTGCACCTAATCAAAGCATGTGCCACATGTTCTCAACTCATCGGCAAGTGGAAATTTTGGAAAATTTTCCAAAGGGCAAAACAAAGGAAAATGAAGCGAGGATGGGACTGCGCCCAATGATAACGTGCCACGTGACACCCAAAAAGGCGGAGCATGGGGATTTTTTTGGGAAATTTTCCCAAATGCAAAAAGGGTAAAAATTTCAAATTTTTGCCCGCGAATCCGATTTAGCCCTGTTTTGCCCTACAACTTCAAATGGCCATATCTTTCGACCCGAGCTCGGTTTTCACATTCTTGATATCGGTGGAAAGCTGGTAAAATTATATACAAGATTATGAGGTAATTTTTAAATTTTTATGGAGTTTGGAAAGATAAAATCAAAAATGCCTCGGCACGTGGTCATGGATAGAAATGACGTTTTAACCACCGTTTTTAATGAAGAATGGCTCGCATTCTCTCCCGAGAATGATTAAAAATGTCAAGGGATGGGCCTATAAGGATGCCCATATTTTTATTATTGCATTTCACATTTTCTCACATTTCTCTTTCTGGGCTCGTCCCTTACACTTTCGTAAAAGCCGATTTGGCTCATTTTCAAAGGGTTGAACATCTTTTGTGTATTGCAGGCTCCCTTTTTCACCTTAGAAGTGATTTGGTGGAATATCAGACCTTTTCTAAGAACTGCAACCTTTTTTTTCCTCTCAGGTGTTGTAATGCATGTATTTTGGTATTAAAATGACAATGCAAGCTCTATGAATGAGTTTCAATCCTCTGCTTATGTTGTTTGCTTCCTTTCTAATATTTCATTACATGTCATTAGTTTGTGCATGATGTTTTGTTGCATTTCCATGATTTGTGTCAATGTACAGAAGTAAAAAATGCTCACCACTCCTTTGGTGTATCACCTTATTAGCACTAGTTTCAGTTTTTTTGCATTCTCCATCTCTGTCCACTTTGGAATTTAGAATAGGATTTTGAGTTTGAAACCTCTACATAGCTTGCAGTGATATATCCGATCGAGAGGAGTTTGAGGAACCAGCCTCTAATCTAGAGATTCCTTTCCCATTTTTACAAGTCCCACACTTGGGGAGAGGATTCAATGTTGTGCAATCACACTAGATGCTTAGGATGATCAAACTAGAAATTTGATCAACATCTAGGGGTGTTGCTAAATGCAACAACGAGCCTTTGTGGAAAAATATTATTGTTAGTTGATCTTTCTTGGAGAAGAAGAGGTGTTGGAAACTTAGCTGGAAGTATTATTCAAATTGGTAGAAGCACTATCAGGCATGATAGGCTCTACCCATTAATATTTCTTGCTTTCTTCTAAATGATTCATTAAAAAAATCTGCTCCTTTGGATATATATTTTTGCATGATGTGTTTGGTTATTTACTTGCATGATTTCATGAAATCTATGTGGGTTTGGAATGTGAATCCTTTGTTGTTAATGATAGTATTTGGGAACTTTCTCTATACTAATTATTAGAGGTATTCATGTGAATTTGTATTTGAAGCTCTGTAGCTTGTATTCGAAGCTTTGTTTCTAGCATTCGAGACTAATGTTGAATGAACTAGCTTGTTCTTGTTTGGTTATGAATCTCTATTTAGTCTTGTGTTTCGTGAGCTTGAAGTGGAGCTCCGTAGTTGTTTTAAGCTTGTGTTGAAGCTTCGTGTTCTGTTATGAGCTTTTTTTGGGACTTTGTGTTGGTTTTGGACTGAGTTGGAACTTGGTGTAGTTCTAAACTTTGGTTGAATCTTCATATTCAACAACTGTACTCAGTATTCAGTTCTTGTGAATTCGAACTTCTTTGTTGAGTTGTTGAGTTTTGTTCTGTACTTATGTTCTGAACTAGAATTTTATTCTCATTTAAGGATTTGAGAATACTTGGACTCATATTAGAGCATTGGTGTTTTGGTTTTGAGCTCATATTTAGGGCTTCGTGTTTCTTATAGGCTTGTATTTGATCTTGTGTTTGTCTGAGCTGGTGTTAGAGCCTTGTAAAGTCTGAACTTATGTTCGAAGCTCATATTCGACCTACATGCATGGAGTATTCCATTATTGTGTGTTCTGGATTTATGTTGGAATCGACGTGTTTACCTATATTGTGAGTTGGGTTTGGTTGGTATTTGGTTTTGAAAAGCTTTATTCTCTTTATAGATGTTTGCTCAATAGGATCTTGAGAGTTTAGTTTCAGTTTGAAGTTGATTTGGTAATCTCCTTGTAATATCCTTCATGCCACTCCTTGAGTGTGATTGGTTTTTGTGCTTCTGTCCTTTGGACTATACAACCTTCTTTGAACTTGATAGGGTGAGAGAAATCGAAGTTTAACCTATCCTTCTCTATTCTAAGCAAACCTGTGTCTTGCGGAAAGCTTGATTGTTTTGTTCTTAATATTATAAGGGGACGAGAATTATGTCTTGTAATGGGTTTGGTTGGTCTTTTGATCATTTGGAATAGTTGAATAAAGTTTGATGTTATGGGAATGATGTATTACTCTCTTCGGACCTTCTTAATTGGTTTCTTGGGTTTTATTGGAAGTTGAATTTAAAACCTAGAATATTGAATCTTGTTTATAGTATATATATAATTCTCTGTTTGGATAATTTTGTATATTTGTTCTTGTTTGGGACATGAACTACATACTTCTTGTATCGATTTGTTAAATCTGTGTAATAAGAATTCAATTCTTGAGTTTGTAATTCCTTCTGCACTTGTATATCTTCTCTATTTGTGGATTCTTATTCCTTGAGGGGGTCATAGAATAAATCTCTAGGTTTTAGGAAGAGAAATGAATATGAACCATGGGGACAATATATTGTTAGGGACTATGTGTATTTCTTTCTGAGGTTTGAATTTTTACTTGAGCTTGGTGAATGGAAATAGGAAACCAACCGGTTAGTTTTGATTGGAAAGTTGCAGTGTGCATACCTCTAATTGGGCATTCAGTTTTTTTTCTCTTTTGGGAACTAAGCAAAAATTTATAAGTTTGATTTAGAGAAGGAATTCATTTCATAATATAAATGAAATGAATTATGGATTGGGTCCTTTTCTATTTGAGATCCTTTTATGTTGGGATTTGTATAAGTTCATAGATTGAACTTCTCTTTAATGAATCTCTTCTCGGATGGAAATTTCTTGTGGATTGGTTAAATGATTTAGTTTCTATGTATAGCTTGGATTTATGGGTAGTATGGTTTTAGATCTTTGTATTATATACAGTATGCCTGAAATGCATAGTCTTGTAAATGTATAATTTTATAATGATGAATTGAAAGTTGGAGATTTACTTGTATTTGTTGTGTAAATTATCTTGTATTTTATGAAGGAGATGGAAATCCTATCTTGATGATATTCTTCATATCTGTTATATGCTTAATTCAGATAAACTTGATAAGTTAGATAAAGGGAATTAGTTCAATTTCCCTTATTAAGATGCAGCTTGTTAAGTTGCATAAGATAACGATCTTTATCTAAACAATTCTAACATAGTAATGGAATGTGTAATGAATATGTAGTAAAACTATAGAAATTGTGAAAGATAAGAAGGGTATGAAAAACCCTAACACTTAATCATGTAGAGGAAGACTCTTCCTCACTCAAAGAAATGTAATCTAAAGAATGGTGATATGATTGTAAATCATTAGACTTCATTTCCCTATAAAGTCTACTCTAATTGAATCTAATTGGTTGCTACACCTTCTTTGAATGGTTAAGTTACATTATAATGGAACTTATGATGTTGTTGTCCTGTTTCTGGATATCTGTTTGTTAAGCCAAGTAAAACAAACATAAAAATCAATCATAAGTTAAGGAAGTTCTTTAATGACTAATTGAATCAAATATAGAAAAGAACTTATGGAGTGTTGGATTAGGGTTTAGTAGGGTTGTTGTAATCTGTGTAATAATCCAAATTAATAATGTATTAATAACCTCCTTGGGGTATGTACATCATGATGAGGTAGTTTTTATAGGATGTTGGCACATGCCAACTATAGGACTGTACCTTTGAGAAGACATGGGTCTTCTTGAGGATACCACATTGCAATGGTTGACATGTGGCAACACCCTTCTCCATTGATAATCTAGATCTACACACAAATAAGGACTTGAACTTAGTTTCTCTCTAGATTAAGTTAGTAGCATGTTTAGGATAGGTAGTAGCTTTCAATGGCTCGGGGTTTTGTGGCACATCCGGTTGACTTAGGTCAACCGAGTATGCCCATATACCCTAAGTCACTATGAGCATATTCCTATAGTAAATTATGTTTCTAATCCAGCCTACGGTTAAACCTTAGGCAAGTGGATTGACGGTGAGTCGAGTAAAGACCAATCTAGATAAATGAAGAGTGAGGTGAAGGATGTATTATGGAATGACGAGTATTCTATCTAGGAATAGTAATATGAAGATTGTGTTAAAAATATTTGGCCAAAGTATCGCAAGTTGTTGGTTGTGTTGTCTATGTCACCTAGTTTAAAGCAACATGATGTCGATGAATATTGGTAATAATTAATCGAGATAGGTTATTTAAACATATCACTCAAGACTAGAATAGGGTAAGGGAACCAAGTATATGTAGTATACATAAAGTATTCAATACTTGAAGTTAACATGAGAGATCAATTGTAACCTAGAGTCATGGAATGAGAGATTGGTACCATCCGAGTCATTACAACTGCATATGGTTATCTGTTATGAGATTGAATGGCATGGAATGTGTGTTCTAAAATATGTTTTATTTAGAAAAAAGAATATTATGTTTCAAAAAAATAAAAAAATCCCTTGTTTCTAAAGTCTTAAAATGGGAATGTTACGCATCCTTACAAATAAGAGGGTGAAAATGTTGATGATAGCGATATGAAATCTGTGATATGAAGAAGCAAAATGATTGAAGTATACCTTGAAGATTGTGAAGTTTTTTGAGGTTAGTAGGGGGAATCTCGATGTTGGATTTTATTTTGGTGGGTTTAACTTAGATTCCCTTTATAAAAGTGATAAACCCTAGGAGCTTTCGATGAAGATGCCAAATACACACTTAGCATGGTTAAGGTGGAGGAAGTATTGGATAAGTCGAGAAAATATAATTTCAAGTAAGGAGAGGTGATCTCTACGTTGTTTAGATTTTCCTAAGAGGTCATTAACATAATATTCCACAAGTATTATGAATAAGATCATGGAAGATGTATTTCATTGCGCTTGATATGTGTCCTTTACATTTTTAAGTCCGAAGGGCATGACGTGGTAATAGAAATTCCCCAAGGAGTAATGAAAGATGTTTTCTAGTGGTCTTCACTTGCAATAAGGATTTTATTGTAACCAGATAATCCATCCATAAGGGAAATAATTTCATGGCAAGAGGTGAACTTGATAAGTTGAACAATCTTAGGGAGTGGGAAATTATCTTTAGGAAATGCGAGATTAAGATCTCAAAAGTCTGTCTAAATGTGTAACTTTCCAGAGGATTTGGTTACAGTATAATATATTAGAAACCCATGATGGATAGTCAATGTGTAGTATTAAGTTGGTAAAAAGAATACATTGCATCTCTTAATTTCTAAAGAGCGCTATATAAAGATGTATCCTATGTAGTTTTTATTTGTGGTGTGGCATTAGGGAACATGACGATGTTTTAGATGAAAATAATAGGTTCAATACTTTGCATGTCATCATATGACCATGTGAAGGCTTGATTGTGTTGGGAAAGGAAAGCGGTAAAGTATTTCAATTCTTCTAAATCTAAGTATTGAAAAATATGACTATGAGGGTCCTATGAAGTCCTAGTGTTAACGTCGATAGTGTATTTGTTAAGGAGTGTAGATGTATTAGGTGGTAGGGTATTTTTAAGGTAATGATCCTCTAACCTTACATAGGATAAGATTGATTGGTCATCATAGCATTGATTTAATGTCAATAGTAGGGAATCCTCTTCCACCATTTCAGGTAATACTAGTGGAATGCTTTTCGTTCCATCATTTGTATGATAAGTAAATAGTCCTAAGGTGATAATGCTTACTAATAAAAGTTAGATGGGATGGAAATGAAATCATCCATGTAAATAGAGGGGTTATGTGGGGATGAAAAAGAGGGTTACTCTAGTTCTATTATCACCCAAATATAACGCTCATAGATGTGTCGAGGAAGGTTGAAACCTAATATCTACTTTTCATGTGGTTTACAGGATTGGTTAAAGACAGAGTTATGTATTCCTTGTTCATAATGACCCATGCCAAATCCTTTCCAAGAACAATGATGAAGATATATCTATGCGAAATAATGGTTTTATAAGAACGAGAAATTAGATGTGAATGGTTTATCATCATGCTCAATGTAATTATACGGAGATGTAAGATCGATCCTCCATAGAAAAGATTAGTTTTAAGATGAGGAGGGTTGAAGGAGATGGAATATTAAATGTTGGGATCATATAGAGGTTTTTTTATCGTGCCTCTTACATGTACTTGGTGTACTAAGTGAATTAAGGGCTAGTAGGTGATAATCCCCTAGTGAAATTTGCTGCATGACATCCTCGAAGGGGGTGTCATTTGTAACTTGGATACAAAATGGAGGAACTGGTAGAATATTGATCAAAGGAGATCGATTTCATTTTAGGACTGAGCACATTATTTTCTCGGTAATTCATATGGCTTACTTTGAAGGGATTTTAACTTCATATTCGTATTTAAGATAGCAATGTAAATTGGATGGGATATAGTGCATCGTGCATATACAGGTCTTCCTAAGCAACATATTGTATTGAAAATATCCTTCTATAAGATAGAAGAGTTCATTGATACACTTGACACCTACTATGATAGGTAAGATAACCGTGCCCTATGTAGGGAAAGCTGTTTCATTAAATTTATGCAATCTTGCATGAAACTAAGAAACAATAATATTAGGTAGTTCTAGTTGATTGAATGCGTGAGATGATATGATGTTAATACTAGCATTGTTATCAATCATAACTCTCTTAAAGAGAATATCATAGATTTGTGTGGTGATAAAGAGTGGGAGATCATGTCTGTGTTAAAAAGATGGTATTTTTGAATCATCAAAAGTGATAACAGAAGGTATTTTGACGGCACCAACCAGATTTATAAGTGGTTGGGGATCATCTAGTGGTAATGATATGGATTGGAGGGCCTTAATCATTGCTTGTAAAAGTTGCAACAAGGTTTTGATGAGTTTTTAAAGGGAAATATTTTTAGGAACTTGATGAAGTTATTTGATGATGGTATTTTTTACAAAGGTGAATTATGTGCATGGAGAAACAAGGATGGATACCTTCATCTTAGAAAAGGTGGATGAATATATAATTTTGGTACAAGAGGGATAAAGACCTTGGTACTATTTTGATCTGAAACACTAGGATCTTATGTATAGGATCTAGTAGTTATACAAACAAAATCGATCGATGGAGTCGATTCTTACTAGAAGAGGCCTCACTTTTGTTAGATGTGGGTGTGATGTTGGATAGTGGTTTAGAGAGTACATGTTTAGGTTTCAGATGATTTTATTTTTATTGATTTGAATATTATATATTTGTAAGCTGAATCTATTTGTTAGCGAGACTCTAAATAGAAACGTGAAGGGCTTTACCGTCATGAGTAGAATTTCCTAAAGTACTATGATTCTTAAATATTGCTTTTAAATTATAATAAGAGGTTTTCCACCCTTGAGGGATAGATAATTTGAGAGGAGGTAACACTATGATAGATAGTTGGATTAGCTTTTCAAGGGTTCTCACATAGTACCATGATGAAGCTAATGTTGAAGGGATTTTTTTTTCATCTTATGGGTTGGAAAGTGGGGTGCATGAGGTCATTTTTTGTGCGACTCATTTAGGTACTAGTAGAGGGCAAATCTTAGATTTAGTTACTATGATAGTAAATATAGATAAAGGATGCCACCCAAGGATGGAAGGAAAGGGATTTGTGTCACGCAATGAAGGAGTTTCAAGACTTTGTGACATAATTTTTTTATTTTTCTAGATGAGTGATTTTTGGGTTTTATAGCGGATTTGTTGATATTTTTCAAGTGATGTTGGGTGACGTAGTCATTAAAATATCTCTTAGTGATTTAAACGGAAGTTTTATTTTCTAAACTATTCAAAGAATTCATGTATGGTTTTGAGGTAGGTGTGATATATGTAGAAGGGTTTTTGGTTTTATTGATGATAAGACTAGAGGAGTTGGATAAATCAGTCATTTCTTCTATAGAAGAGGCACCAAGTGTTGAGGATGTAGTTTTGAGATATTTGATAGTGTTGATGGTGTGATGAGAGTGGATGAAATTTTATGGGAGTTGATAAGTGGATGAGGTGTGATTAGAAAAGGTTTTTTTAAAGACATCCATATTTTGATTTGGAGGTGCATTCAAATTATCAAGTTATAAATCACCTTGGTCAATAAAAACTTAGAGGATGTTTCTAAATGAGTGAAACTTTTGATGTCATGACCATAGACCCAATGGTATTTATAGTAATCATTTTATCGATACCATGAGGGTTATGAAATGGATGTTTCGATGGGATGAATAGGAGGAAATGTGATCACACAAGCGACTAGAATTTTATTGAAGTCCACATTGTAGGATTCTCTGATTGGTGTATAGTTACATTGAGGGTGAGTGCAATCAAAATCTCAATGACATTTAGATGTTGATTTTATGATGACCATATTTTCTACGCCTTTACATTTTTCATTACTAGAAGAATGTTTGAATGAAGACTCAAGTTTTAGTTTAATAGATTGGAGTTTGAATTTTCCATCTTCAAGGGCGTGAAGTTATAATTTATGATCCATGGTAAAAGCTTCATCAAATGTTTAGAAATGTTGTATTTAAATTGTTAATTAAATATGTTTAGTGCACAATAGAGTGAATAAATAGATCAATTTGGTTTTTGGGAGTGAGAAAGATAATTGATTGATGATACCATGCCAATGGGTGATGAATTCCCACAACAGAATCATCTTCAAACTTTTCAATAGTGTAAATGTCTATAATGGAGATTTTATTCATAGAGTGTTCTAATAATAGTTGTGAGAGGTGTGTAAAGGAAAATAAGAAATAATGTGGGTTACTATTGTACTAGTTGAGTGGGCCATACTAAGGACATCAGAAATTTCCTCATCATGAGGTCTTGATCTTGTGTGATAAGGTAGGATGCATGAAAGAAGACTCAGATATGTTGTTGAGGGTTTTCCTTTTTGTAGAACTTACTAAAACTCAAGACTTATCAAAGTGTGAAGGATAGGATTTTTATGGAACTGATGGATGAATAGTTTCATTGCAAATTTGTTTGTATGTTAGGGTACATTTAGGACTTATAGAGGTTAATTCAAGAATAGAAATCATATTCATAAATTCCTATAAAGGATATTTTTCGATGATTGTTAGAGGTTGAATGATGACGAACCAAATAGATTGTGGATATGTAGATTTTGTTGTTGGTATAGATGATGAGGTAAAGGGATATTTTTCTTAAGGGATTGCTCATGGGAATATCATAAGTAGGTATTGAAACAAAAGGTTTTTATAGTTGAATATATTGATAGGGGATTGAAAAATATGCATTAATAAGGGGTCAGAATGGTTTGGGTATATATTGAGTGTTTCACATGGAATGTTTCCATTCGGAATAGAGTTGCTTCTATCCTTTCATTCTCTTGAGAAGCAGAGATAAGGGTTAGGGCTAGGAGGAATACCTGTTGAATGTTGGGAAGGTGTGCACGTACCATAGAGAGATCAGATCAATTGTGAAGAACTCCACTTTTTGTCCAGGAAGGACTACCGTAAGTAAGAATACAAGACCACCAAATCTTAGTTAGAAAATAAGTGAGGGAACTACCTTGGGCCTAGGAAATATCGACTTCCTTTCGAAGGTGGTCAATTCCCTTTTAATACAAATTGATGTAAATTATAATAAAGAAGCTATCAAACTCACAATTTAGGTATCTCGTCACAAAGCAATAGAGACTAAACTACCAATAATAAAACGTCATGTTGTTTGTTTGGTCACTGGTTATTGACATGTTCAGCTCAAGTTACCGAGATAGACCAGACTGAATCTGAGGTTGTTTTGAGGTGAATAGGTAAAAGGATGGTTTTGGGTATAAGTCACAGTGACCGATGTCTGGTCACTGGATAATCGATCAGTGGTTAGAGAACCACTCTTGGTAGGGGATAACAACACTTGGTAGGGTCAGTAATCTAGGTGCTTCTGGGTAGAGGTTGGTTGTAGGGTGATTGTGGGGTTTTTAAGACTGGTGGATGGTTGAGGGGAATAGTGAGATGATGGGGAAGACTCAGAGAGTGATAAAACTATCTTCTGGGCAATACAAGGATGTATGGATGAAGGTTAAGTGCAGGGTGCTGGCAGGTGGTAGATCTAGGAGTGAGCTTATAATTATTATCAATCAAAAAGTTCAAGAAATGGTGTTTAGAAACATACAAGACACTACTTACTCATTCTTGATGAAGATTCAGGTCCAAGGAATGTGGTGGTGACAGTAAGGCTCAGTTGGGATGATCGGTATTGGAAAGTGAGCTGATGAAGCTATCCTCAGTCCTTTCCAATGCTTGAATGAGGGTGACAGTGATCTAGTGGCTCAGTTGCAATCTTCGGCTCGATCCTCTTCTCTGCAACCTCTTCTCTTTTCTTCACTTGTCTCTGTCTTGCAAATGAATTCCCTGGATCCTTGTTTTTGGTTGGGGGAGGTCATTTACAGGGAACCGATGGCGGTTACGTAACCGTAACGGTGGTCGAGTAGGAACCGATGTTGGTTAGGTCAAAGTTGGCTATTTTTAGTAAAATAGCCAACCTTCCCTCCTTTTCTCCCAAGGATCAGTTGTGGGCTTGGTCAAGTCATTATTAGGTTCGATTTTGAGTGTGGGTGTGGGTTTAGACCAAGTTATAGGTCTTAATTAAGTTAGTTTAGGTTAGGGCTAGGACATAATGGGGTGGCAAGGTGAGGTGGTAGGGGTGGAGATGTGGATTTATTAATTATATGGTAATTAATAAATAATTGTGTAAGGTTTAAATGATGAGGTATGGTTAGGTTGCATGAGGTGATATGCGGGTATAGGGTGTCGTAAGACCCAAATTTGGTTTCTACACCGAGACATGATAGAAACATATGTGTTAACAGGAGGTTGAGATGGATGAGGTATATAATGAGATGGGATAGAAGTGTTGATAAGTGGTTGAGATGGTTGTGGTATCTAATGAGACAGGATAGAAGTGTTGATGAGTGGTTGAGATGGCTGCAATAAATAGTGAGAATGGATTTATGAGAAAGGAGTAGTCAATTCTTGTTGGGAAGAGTTATGAGTGCTAGTAATAGAACTCTTATTAATAAAAGGTGTAGATGTGGGGATGGACATGACTAAATTCTCGATAGTGGACATGGTTTGTTGTGAAGGGATAAGAGGGGTTTTATTGGGAATCCCATCCGAACTTACAAGATGTTTTTTGGAAGAAATAGAGGCTATATGACTATATGTAGAAGGAGATGTGTTATTATTACTTTGTTAAGATGATGAACCCGATGAACGATCTAGTGAAGATGAAGGTTATTGATTGGATATATCTTGTGATGATATAATGTTAAGGTCAAGGAGATGCCCGAGAGGCGATGAAGTGGGGGTTGATGCTCTTGTTCCACTATTAGTGGAGTAGGGATGAATTTTTGGATGACCAACTCATGATTAAGGTTGATAATCTAGGAAGTTTCAAAAGTGACATTAGTGATAAAAGGTCATTGTTCAGGTGTTGGTTGTTGGAGGAACATACCTCGGGAAGCGAGATAGGTGTTAAAGTCCACGAGGTTTGAATCTAAAGGTTCCATAAAGACTAGATCACCATTATTAAAGAAGCGTGGGATGGTTAGATCTAGGATTTCTTTGTGGCTAACTGAGAACTAGGTGAATGAGGAGGTTCTTGATTAGTTGTTGAAGGTGATCAAAATTGGTCAATCATACCCGAGAGTTCTTGAAGGTGGGATTGGATAATATCCAGGACTATTGAAGGTGACCGGTCATATTGTCATAATTTTGAAGATGAGACAGGTTGACTAGTTAGAACCATGGATTAAAAAAATCACTAAAGAAAATGAAAATTCTAGATTGTTGACTAGAACAATGAAAACAAGTCACACAAGATAATATTTGATTATCTTGTTTAAATTACGTGTGAAATGCAATTTTTTTCTAAACATAGTACTAAGAGAAGGAATTGTAAGGTTGATTTCAATTAAGTTAAAATATGGAGTCCTTGATATACCTGAAGGTACGTGAGGCCCAAATCTATGTTGGTTTCAGTATGAGGTGTGATATTAGGCCTACCCCTCACTTCAAGGAACTACTACAAGTAATGGTTTTGGGTGCTTATCAATATCCCGCCCACCAAATTTTTTTATACTCGGAAAGAAAACTAAGTCAACTTATCCTCTTGGTGATGAAATACAAGTAGGTCCACCTATGAAGGAGTGTTTAGATGCAGATTTTTTATGGCATGATTTGGTTATGTGTGAAGGGAGTCTTGTCAATTCAATTTTTTGAACTCTTGAGTAAGCTATGTGAGTAAGCAAGTGTGAGTGTTTTTTTTTAAAATCCAAAGGAGATTTTTTTAGTTTGATGAGAATAAACATACAAAATTTGATATTGAAATAAAATGATGACAGAGAAGAGTGTTAATGCAATCGATTTTCCTTTTTAAACTTTTAGGAAACATCAACCGTAAAGTGCTCCAATACTAAAAGATAGATAAAATAGAAATAAAAATAAATGAAATACACAGAATCTAATAAAAAGGGACTAACGAAGTCCCACCGAGTGTGCCAAGATATTTAACGTGCTTTTCGGTTAGGTGGTATTAATGCTGAAAGAACTAAAAACTAAAAAGAGATGAATTAATTGATACCTTCAAAAAAAATTTGAAATATAGGAATAATCAAATACGGTCCACGAGAAGATATCCTCCTTTCACCAAGTGAGAAGACATGTAAGAAATGACAACTAAAAAAAAGGGATAGTAGATAAACATGATAACTAGTTACTAAAAAAAAAGTCGTCCTAGGAATCTAAGGGGACTTCCTTGAAGGGTTTCAACTCATTTGATAAAATTACATTTATTTGAAAATGATAATATAGATAATGAAAAACTTATTTAAAACTTGAGAGGGATAGTGAGGCCATGTTCAGCCTCATTAGTTTCCCAAGAAAGGGCATTGGAAAGCTAAAAGTCCTCAAAATAGTCATACCAAAACTCTTCAAGCGGCTTCTCACTCTTCTTGAATGATTTCTATCTACTCCTTAATATCCTGATGGTGGGAGAAAGTGTGATGACACACAAAATGAGTTCATGGAAAATGTCAATTTTTTTCCACATAGATGGCTACTCAATGTTCGAGAAGATCATATATGCTAGTGATTGGATTTAAGAAACCTAAAACATTCATCTATAGAAGATATATCTTACAAATAATTTGTTAGATAGATATAAATATGATAATGTTAAAAATGATAAGAAAACAAAGGGATCGATGGTGATCAGAGATAAAATTCTTATTTTGATAAAGGATGAATAAAACAAACAATAGTAAATTAGAAAAAGCTAATAATAATGCAAACACATGCTATGAAGAGTAGAAAAGCTTTAAAACTCAGATAACATAATTTCAAGTATGTATGTAGGAGAAATAAGAGAGAAAATCCTATATATTCAAATGGATGGCAATAAAAAATTAAGGGTGGTTGGGGAGAATTTTTTTTATTTTGACCAAAGGCTAGTAAAATAGGTACTAGTAAGAGAAAGGATTTAAAATGTAGAGGTGAACTAGATAGAGTCTAGAACCATTAGTACTTTGAAAAGAAATATCTAGAAATGTTTAGAAGGGTAATAAAGGGAAAGGATGTGAAAGGACCAATTTACGGTGATCAAGGATCGATGATGATCTCTGTAGAGATTGTAGATATTGTAAAGGTTGTCTAAATGATGGAAACAAGATATGTAACTCAAAGGGGGATGCATGATGGAGTAGAAGATAGGATGTGTATTGTAGATAATATAAAATTAATTGATAAAAATGAAAAGAATAAGGTACTAACCTTGATGGATAGCCTTAGGGTGATAAATATCTAAAATAATTTATATAGTGCTCGATGAGGCTCCTAAGGGCTTGGTGGTAGTGTGTTTATGATTCTAAGCATTGTGATGTTATCGAGGTGTAAAATTTCATCCACACATGGAGTTTCTAACTATGTAGGTGATTAAGTAAATAATTAATTAATATATGCCTAATTCTAGTTGTAATGTAGTAAAGAAATGAATATACAAATAAGTCTAGAATTGACCCAAGAAAATTAAGCTAGAGAATATGAAACCCTAGTTATAATGAAGGGATGATAAGACTTAGATAGGTCATAACCAAATTTGGACTATTCTAAAGTCTTGATCTGATGAATAGAGAGGGAGAAGTTTTGAACAGCCTCGGAAAAATGTAGGACCGGAAGATATTCCTATCTTGGGGTACCGGAATGGGTCAAGGGCACCTTCGGGTGCCACAAACTTGCTCTAGATGTCTATGACTACTAAAACCCTCAGGAAGCCTCCTTCGTAGGGTCCCAAAATGTTTGTTGTCTTTTAATTTTTGTCTCTTGTATGTAGCATAATGATCATTGATGTCACTGATAACCTACAATGAAGAAATAATGTGCAAACCCTCAAGAGTCCATCAAATCCCAAAAATAAAAGAATGCAAATGAGAGGTCAGATTGTCTATCACACAAGATAACCTATGACTCAAGATTATACTATATTTTAGACCCAATGTAGTTCTAGGTGTGTGTGTTTGCGCGCGCGCATGTGTAATTATTCCCTAAGTTGCTCTTATGCATGTCACACTTGATGGTGAGAAATAACTAGATGTAGAAGATGTAAGTAGATGTGTGCATGGAATAGAATGAACTTCCCTCCTATGAAGTGTATATAGAAGAATGTAGTACCTTGCCCTTTATTAATGCTTAGTGTATGTAGAAGAATGCATTACCTAAGGTGGTGATATCTAATGCTTAGTGCTTGGTCCTTTACTATGGTCACATAAATTTATATTTATATGATTCATTTTCTTGAATTTCATAATTAACCCCGAAAATTATGACTACCAAAAATATAAGATGCTCAAATGGCTAGAAAGGACCCAAAATATGTGAACAAAGTACAAAGAGATTATAGGTTCCTAGAGGGGACATGGGCACATGGATCCAACATCTTGGCTAGGGGTTGATGTCTAGGATGAGAAATTCCATGTATGAAAATATAGACTAAGAATGTAAGAGTGTAAGATCAAAAGTGGCAACTAAAAGTAGAGAAAGATGGCCAAAGACATGGGTTAAATAGTTTTTCTTACTTAGGAATCATATGAATAGTAGTATGCAATCAAGACTAGATAATTACCCAAAGTGCATGATTTTGTGTCTAAATTTTCCCCACTTTATGATGTTATGAAAGTGTAAAAAGTGATGATGATGACCCAAGGGTGGGAACATATGTGTAGATGTTGTCATTGTACTTGTTGTTGATGTCGATCTCGATGTGATTGATTTTGTTAATGTAAGATGATGTTGACTACAAATTCCCATAAGGAAGGACCTACAAAAGAGAAGAATCAATAAGTATTCAAATAGACACATATATGATAAAAAAGTGTAAAAAGTGTGTATAGACACCTAGAATTCGCACCACTAATTTCCTTGACCACATACACTATCTTTGTTAGTCTTTGATGCACTCGAGAAAGCACGTTCGTGAGGGAGATGTAGGTGAGTTTGGTAGTATTCCTTTGGAACTAGATGTTAGAACATTGGGTGTTAGACTACCACTCATGATATATCAGATGAACCTCTCAAATTGTTCAGGATGAGTTCGTAAATATTCAGTTTCAATAATATGCACTTTGGCTTTGTTTGCATGTTCTAAGAAGTCAAAGGAGAAGATGCATGAGCAAGGGGGTGAAGGGATTGATTTTGGAGTCCGATAGGCTTAGGAGCAAGATTTGATGTTTGAGGAATGGAGGGTACTTTGAATGGCACACTAGGATCTTTCAAGGTATTAGATTTTGTAGGAGCAGATTTAGATTTAGAAATGGAAGAGGGATTGGAAGACTTACTTGGGATTGTGGGGGCCTTCTTACTTGCTATGGGATCAAGCTCCAACAATGCAGACTTCATGGAAGATGGAAGTGGGGATCCTCGACTGATTATTTTGTTTTGTGGAGTCGCCATAAGAGGATCATCAACCTTATTTTTCTTAGTAGCAGTGGAGGAAGAGGATCCTTTCTCAGACTGAGAATGAGTGAATACCACACATGATAAATTGGGTGCATCTTCTTTGTCTTCTTCATCACATCCAGAATACTCACAAAATCTGATTTGTGTATCATTCTCAAACTCATCATTTTATAGGAAATCACCACATTCACTTTCTTGTTCAAGCTCTTCTTCACCTTCTTGAAATCTGAAATTTATGTTCATGGGTGGGGCCTCCAAGGTGAGCCTTTGGGGTGCTCTTGCAATCTGATTTCTGTTGCTTCTTTGAGAAGATACTCATTCAAATAATTCCCTCTTCAAAGAGGCCATCTCATTCACCAACTTTTGTAGCAATGGATTGGTTCTCTCATCTCTAGGATGTTGGGCCTTTCCCTTTGATGGATTCTTGATCTTCCCAGAGAGGATGAGATCGTCATCAAGTTCAATGGCCATCCTTTGTGCATCTACAATGTTCCTTGGTAGGGCTCTTCACTTAAAAAAATCCTACTTCGATGATTGAGCATTGAGGAAGAATCTCTTGACATTGTTTTGAGATGGTGAATCCTCTTGAGTATCCTGCTGAAGCAATCGGATGAAACAAGCCACAAAGTCTCTCATGGTTTCACTTTCTTGTTTCCTCATTTGAGATAACTACACCAAGAGGTCTTGACGTCTTGATTAATTTAAATATTTCTTGAAGGTAACCTTGATGTCATCCCCACTAGCGATGGATTGGGCAGGAAGGAGGTAAAACCATTCTCGCTAATTTTTCTTGGAGGGAATCTACAAATAGTTTCACTGCAATGTCTTCATGTTAGACACATGATGTCATGAAGGCAAATGATGTGTTCTTCTAGGATGTTGTGTTTTGTCACCTTTGAACTTTGGAAAGTTCTTGCGGGAACTTGTTGGTAGATCGTGGAGAGGTGGTTCAAGAGAAAGCGGCCCGTATTCCTTCCCCATGGAACAATGGGTTGAGGTATTTCTTCTTCATCTTCCATTGTTGTCTCTATTTCAGCTTTTACTTCAGCCAATTCTTCTTCAAATTATAGCACTAGAAAAATCTGCAATAGGAATATGAAAAGACACCATAGAATCTGAAAAGTCACATGCGTAAACCAACAATGTGTCTTTCGGCAATAGAATTTCATGAATTTTTTTTTAATATTTAATTTAATTTTTTAATTTTTAGACCTTATGGTCATATTTTGGAGTGTAAATGCTGTTAAATCTACCCCACGGTGGGCGCTAAAAATGTTGGCGAGAAACTTTGTCGGGTGGAAAAACTTATTGATTTCTTGCCAATTCTCACGGGAATCTAAGTCCCTCTACTTAACCGGTGAGGCAGCTATCATAAATGCATGTGCATGAAAAGATGGATTTATGAGGTGGTCTTTCGATCGGTGATCCAAAAGGACACTCCACCGACCCTATGAGAAATCTAGCAATCTCTTGGTAGGGAAGACTTTGTCTCGAAAGTGGGAAAGGGAGTGATAATTGAGGTAGGATAACTAATGTTGCGGGTAGAAAATAAAATTCCTACACCCACACTAGTTCGATACTTCATCACATGCACTAAATTTAGAGGAAACATCCTCGCAAATGGCAACAAGACCAAATAGAATTTTATGAACACAAAGTATCATGAAATCCCTTAGTCAAAGAAAGCTAGAAACTCCTTCTTGTATTGATTCTTAAACCTGAATTTGTACATAGTGGAGAAATGGAGGAAATTGAGAAGGGGGGAAATGGAAGAAAATGGCTATCTCTTTGCTTTCTCTAGGTATAATGCACTCTTGAGTTTACAAGATCAATCACCAACCCTTTGAAATGGGAATGGATTTACAATTTATAGAGTAGACTTGACTCCTTGTCTTCCTCATGACCTTTTGAATACCTTAATATGACTTAAGATTGTTCATATTCCACTTTAAATATTTAAGTCCCTTTTACAATAGCAAGGTGAATTAATTTACATTATATTTCTAAAGTCACTTTATTCATATTAAATAGTGCAACCTTCAATGCAAAAATATAACATTGAAGAGAGAGAGTTTCGTATGAGGAGCGAAGAGAGAGAGAAAGAAGAGGAAGAAGAAGAAGAATTATGCCAAAGGATGAGTTGTTGTAGTGGACTTGGCTCCATTCTCTGATTGTTCTCCACTTCGTGATCCTGAGAAGGCTTCTAACCCATCCACTTTGGCTTCATATCTCCCTTAGGTAAAATCAACTTACTATTTTTAGTAAGTGTGAGAAATCAAGTCCCCGATCTTCAACTGGATGTTGCGGCTCAATTTTCCTCTTTCTCCCTGCATTCCTTGTTCTTTCTGGATCAACTTTCTATTTTTAGCAGGTGCTCAAGGGCCCACTTACTATTTTTAGTAAGTGTAAAAATGTCCATTCTAGTGAATTATCAGCTGTAGTGCACCTCCAATGTCTTCGTCTCCTTCGTAGGTTCTTTTGTTGATGACTTTCCTAAAATAGCAGTTCTTATGTAATAGACCTGCTATTTTTAGAAAGTTGTCTTCTGGGAGTCGGATTGACATGGAATGAATTTTTCTGATTTTTTTTTCCCAATATCACCCCTATGAAATTTTGGGCCCGCCCGCTTAATAGTCCAGGAGATTTTAAAGTCTTAAATTTCAGACTTGGCAGTGCTTCTAGATGCAGTAGCCATTAATGGACCTCAAAATTACAGGTTTTTTTTTCCCCTCTATTTTCAAAGAAAATTATATATTTGATATGGGTTTTTTGTTTTGATGCTTCACGTGCAATTCTACTTCATTTCGCCCAATGGTTTGGGAAATTGGTTTTTTTCTTCGTTGAGCTAGAAGTGGGATTTCTTCACTGTGGATGCTCTGTTGCACAAGAGGAGGGTTTGAAGGTGTATTCTTTATGGCCTTGGGTAGAGGAATGAATAGAAAAATATATCTTGTTGTTTCATGCATCCGTTTGGGATATTTCTTCAACTTCTCATTTCATGGTTATGGAGTTTTCTCCTATTTCTCCTTCGTGTTCTTTGTTTCTCCTTCTTAGCTTGATGAGAATTCCTTCGAGACCTCCACATCACTTTGTGGGAAAGGTGCTTCAGCTTTTGGGGAGTTTATTTTTCCATGGTGGAGCTAGTTTAGAGCACTAATGGTGGACCGAGTGTTTGGACAAGTAAGAACATGGCCATGGCATGGAGAGAAGTTGTGAAGGAGAAATGAGGGGAAAGAAATGGCTACGTGCTGGATCTGAATATTAAAAACTTGTAGATGGAGGGGCTGGGTGAATTTTTATGTCCCTTACCTTAGGGATGTGAGGGACATCAATTTCCACGGTGGTCAAGGTGATGACATGTGTCCTCAATCCGACAACAGGGGATTTTCTTGAAAAATGCACCTAAGAGCTAAAATTCAGTCACATGGGTGTTCAAATGACTCCCTATAGGGGATGGGTGTATTTTTCCATGTCTAATGTCCCCCACCTCAAGGACATAAGGGACATTAGTTTCCATGGTGGTCCTGGAGCTGACGTGTGGCACCAAATCCGATGGTAAGGAATGGATGCTCCAAAAATGCACCTGAGAGCTGAAAGTCAATCACATGGGTGTACAAATGACTCCCCATAGGGGATGGGAACATTTTTCGAGGTCTGATTTCCCTCAACTTACGCTCGATCTCGAGGGTAGGGAATGGATGCTCCAAAAATGCACTTGGGGGCTGAATTGTTGAGTCTGTAGGTCATATGAGGGTCCAAGAGATCACATGGGGAATGGGTACATTTTTTAAGGTTTGGTTAACCTGACCTTAGGGATGTGGGGACATGTACTCCCACCAAGTTCCCAGCCGACATGTGTCCTCCCGAAAAAATGACTAAGTCCCGAAGAGGGAAACTTGAAATAATGATAACGTGAGATATTGGTGGCGCTTTTTTGTGAAATTTTATATGGTCCCGACTATAAATAGAATTTTGAATCCAAAAATGAGGGTATAATGGCTTGATTCAACCATATTATCCCTAAAAAATCAGATTTTGTATTTGAGGATCCACTTATGCCCTGATAAAACCTGCACTTGAAAATTATATGCTCCAAGGTGTTGTGAAAAATATTATTTCACCATAATGTAGGTATTAGAATCTTATTTCCGGATATATTTATTTTTTACTCCTAACTCCATCCGAAGCTCCCATAATCTTCTTTTGAAGCCCAACTATTGTTTTAGGCATGTGGACTGCCTAGGCTTGTGAACCCTGTTTTCACTCAGACTGCTCCAAGTCTTTCAAAAATTCTCAAATCCTTCAAAAATAATTTCCATGATGTTCTAAGGTATTCAATTCACCTCCATGTTTAATTTTACCCTTCCGTTCCACTCCAGGGTGGTTGGTCTAGTCTTGGGAAGGCCAGTGATAGCCCTTCCCAATACCGCCAAAAGATAGTATCTTTTTGACACTCCCTAAAATCACCTAGGGGGAATGAATAGACTTTCCTAAATCACCTAGGGGACCAATTTGACATCAAATAGCAGGTTACCATCCTAATGGATTTGTCTTGGGGTGCCTGGAAATGATAAAACATGAAAATTTCGACACAGGGGTATAGTTTTCGTGTTTGGAAACTTCCAATTTCCTTGTTGCACATTTGCACGAAAACAATTATGTAAAAAAATTATTCAAAACTAACCTATAAATTTATTTCAAATCAAAGATTTTCTCTTATTTTGAATCCTTTTTCACCAAGGTTTTAAAATCAATGAATATCTCACTAGCTAGAAAATATTCAAATCATAATTGAGGAATTGCAAGGAATCACGGCTATTTAATCACTAATGTCATTGGTGGCGAAATTCCATCTCCCCTTTCATCTTACAATTTTATTTTTCCTCTTGCAATATCCTTACTCGAGAATTCAATAGCCTCAGATAATGTATATTCCCTACTATTGGAAATATTATCATTGATGTCAAAAGAGGTGTTGAAGCTAGTAAACGGAAATATGTCGAAAGTAACGGAATTATTAATAAAATTGTGAGTATGTCAATGGAAATAACCAGAAACATATAGAGTAGAAAAAGAGTAGAAATGAAATATTTATATATTTGAAAAGGTCCACCTTTATAGGAGAAATATATTAGTATTTGTGTAAAGTGAACATCATTCAAGAAAGAGGAATATATTGACAACCATGATGAAAAGAAAGCAACCTTTTTTCATGAAGGCCATGATTTATCCTTGGAGGCCCATGATTTGCAAAAAGAGGGCCCATGAGTTGCTTAGAGAGAATAACTCATGTCTTAAGGGGCTTCATTGAATGTTTAGGTGATAATTAAAATTATTTTGGGGCAGTCTTTGTGTGTTCATTAACTAATTGAAAGGGGGTAGCGATTTGTGTAGAAAGAATAAATTAATAAATACAAAGCTAACTAATGTTAATGAAAGGGTGTGATGGTTTGAGGTGTAATTCCCTTTTGAAAAGGTTTGAAAGGCTATATAATAAGATTCATATGAGACTTATAAAGCATGGATTCAAGTTGAATATCTTTAAAAAAAAAAAAAGAAGAGGAAGCATAAGGGCAGAATTTTAGAACAACAAATCTGAAAGTAAGAAGAAGAATTTTCCATTATTCGTTGAGGAAGCAACAAGTTCAAAAGTGGAAAGAAAATTTTGTAAGGAAGGTTAGTTCCTTCATATTTGAAGAGATCGGTGTCTCTTGCTGAGTTGGTGCTTAGCAAAAGGGGTGGGTGCTCCTGTAGGTTGGTGCTTACAAAACTATAATTTGGGATTGGTGTCTCCAGTAGGTTGGTGCCTACAAATTTTTGAGAAATATATATAAAGAAAGAAGTATCTCTCGTGGGTTTATCCTAAAGGGTTTCCACATATATCTGTGTCTACTTGCATTAAGTTTTGTGTTCTTTGATTGATTTGATATATTCACATTACTCGTGATTATAGATCTAAGTTCAAGTATTAAAGTTTGAAATAATTTCATAATACTGATTCACCCCCTCTCAGTATTATCTTGTGCTCAAAAATTGGTATCGAGCAGGTTCCTTCAGGAACAATCTAACAGTTGGAAGGTAGATCTCAGGAGCACATATGGCTAGTCAAGTACAAGAAGGATTTTCCTCGAACAAGGCTCCGTTGTTTAACGAAACAAACTATGCATTTTGGAGCGTAAGGATGAGAACCTATCTGATGGCACTAGGGTTTGATATTTGGTAATCAGTAGTGGTTGGATATACCATTCCATCAACTCCGCCAATAGACCAAGCCGGTAAGAAGGCTTTTGAAAATAATGCCAAGGCAATGAATGCAATCTTGTGTGGTCTGTCAGAGTCCAAATTTGTCAAGGTAATGCAATGTGACATGGAAAAGGAAATATGGGATAAAATTCAAACAATTTATGAAGGTGATGATAAGGTCAGAAAATATAAGCTTCAAACCAATAGGAGAAAATTTGAGAGCCTAAAAATGAAGGATGAAGAAGATGTTGCACTTATCTTCCGTAGGTGGATGAAGTTGTCAACACTATAAGAGGGCTTGGAGAAAATATTGAGGAACCCGTGATCGTCCGTAAGGTCTTAAGATCTTTACCATTAAGATTTGATGCTAAGGTGTCTACCATGAAGAAATGAAGGATATTGACAAGCTAAGCATGGACGAACTACATGGAATACCGATGGCTTATGGAATGAGGATGGAGTCTAATAAACTAGCAAAGAACGAAGATGCATTCAAAGTATCGAAGAAAAAGGAAATTAAGGAATCTAAAGTGAATGATGAATCAAACAACGAAGAAGATGAAAAGGAAGCTTTATTAATTTGAAAGCTAAAGAAAGGATCAAGGAGATACAAAGATAAGTTACCATTTAAATTCTTTAAGCTGTGGTAAAATTGGTCATTTTTCATCTAAATTCCCAGAGAAGGAAGATAGAAAAGATGAAGAAAGCAAGCCTGAGTTCAAAAGAGAATTCGGGAAAAGTAGAGGCAATAAAATGTTTGAAAAGTAAAAAGAAGAGTCTATATTCAAAAAGAGGTAGAACTCATCGAAGAAAGTGGAATAAGTGATTTAGATAGTGATGATGAAGAAACAATGTTTATGGATATAGAAGAAGGTTCATCAACTTGAAAAGTTGATTCGAAAGGAATCAAGGACATAGAAGAAGAACTCATTTGTGTGTTGGGTGAAATAAAAGCACTCAAAAAGAGGAATCAGAAGCAAAGACTTCAGCTCTAGAAATATGAAGAACAAAATCAATCTTTTGAAGCTAAGTTAGCCCAGAGTCTTGAAGAATCAAAGAATCTAATCATTGACTTGAAGACCCAGATTGAAGAAGCAAAGAGAATTGAGGAAGGATTGAGAAGTCAACTCAAGGTGAAATAAGAAGAATATGAAAATCATGAGTCAGAGATTGTTGCGATGAGAAAAGACTTAGAAAAGGTAAATACCAAACTAATGAACAACTTGAAATTTGAAAAGAGTACTAAGGTTCTAGATGAGATTCTAGAAAGTCAAAGATCACCATCCAACAAATCAAGACTTGGATATGAAGAAAAACTAGAGAAAGCTTCAAAATATGTTGAGCTCTCAGAGAGAAGATAGGTTTAGGAAAGGAAAAAAATTTATGTAGAAATTATAAATATGCCTACGAA
The DNA here is from genome assembly GCA_018340775.1 of Taxus wallichiana var. yunnanensis. NCBI lineage: Eukaryota > Viridiplantae > Streptophyta > Pinopsida > Cupressales > Taxaceae > Taxus > Taxus wallichiana. Next base: position 96,016,287 of record CM031237.1, on the reverse strand, counting down.
GAATAAAAGTAGAAAGGAAGAGGAAACTACGAAGACCAGTTCCATCCACAAGGAAGGTGTTAAAGAGAATGACACCAAAATACCAATTATTCCATGACATAGGAATATAAACAGTTCGAAAGTTCCTTTCATGGTTATTTTTTTATCATAATATATATGGGCATAAAAAGATAGAGTCTAGAAATCAAATGAGAGATAATGAAGCCTAGAACAAACCAAAATCTGCTCATAGAGTGTTGAATATGAACTATAATTTGTTTGCTCCACTATCCTATTATAACGAGGAAGCCATTATCTGCTACAAGTGCAATAATTATGGACATATAGCACGCTTTTGTAGAAGTGTGTTTGAATCGAGACAAGATCAAAAGACAAAGCCTTTAGATACAAAGAAAAGGGAGGCTATGAAATCCTGGACAAGGAAGCAAGAGGAAGATGGGCTAGACAAAGAAAAATCCATGCTCATTCAAATAGCTTTTCATGCTCGAGATGAAGGATAGCAGTGGTACATTGATAGCGGATGTTCAAGACATATGACTGGTGATAAAAGTAAGTTTCTCTCCTTAAAGAAAGTAAATGAAGGTACAGTAAAATTTGGTGATAATGCTACAGCAAAGATCGTTGGCAAAGGTACGCTGAGTTTAGATAATAGAAAAAAAAAAAAAAGAGAATGTTTTGTATGTTGAAGGATTAAAACATAACATCTTGAGTGTGAGTCAAATGTGTGATCAGGAGGACACTCTTAAGCTCTATGCTAAAGGATTTGAAATAAGGAAAGTAGATACATGAGAACTAATTGCAGATTGCCACCGAACTACAAATAATCTATATATGCTCGGAGAAATAAAAGAAGAAAAATGTTTCCTAAGTCAAGTTGAGGAAAGTTGGCTATGGCATAGAAGGATGGGACATATAAATTTTGATAATCTTGTGAAGATAAGCAATAAGCAGGCAGTACGGGACATGCCTAAAATAACAAAGCCTTCAAGTACTCTATGCAAGCAGTGCCAGCTTGGGAAGCAGACCAGAACAAGATTCAAAACAAAGGAGTATTTATCCACCAAACCATTGGAGCTAATTCACATGGATTTGTGTGGACCTACCAGAATGAAAATTATTCAAGGTGAGAGTTATTTTATGTTACTCATTGATGACTACACTAGAATGACATGGGTAGCATTTGGAAAGTTCAAAGCTTTCAAGGCATTAGTAGAAAATGAAATAGGGCTGAAGATAAAATGTCTAAGGTCAGATCGTGGAGGTGAATTCATGTCAAATGAATTTATTGAATATTGTGAAGACCATGGAATTAAAAGACAATACTCAGCTGCAAGAAATCCACAAAAAAATGGAGTGGTAGAAAGGAAGAATAGAACCTTCAAGAGATGTCCGAACAATGCTTTGAATGAATCTAAGCTATCGATAGATTCCGGAAAGAAGTAAGTAAATCTTGCCATTTATATTTTGGATAGAGTGCAAATCGAGTTAACCATGAAAAACTCCATATGAATTATGGAAAGGAAGACCAGCCTCGGTCAAATATTTTAAGGTATTTGGGAGCAGATGTTTCATTAAAATAACCAAAGAGGACATAGGAAAATTTGATTCAAGATCGATGAAGGGATTTTTCTTGGGTACTCCACTAAAAGTAAAGCCTTTAGATGTTATAACAAGAGGTTGTAGACTATCATAGAAAGTTCAAGTGTCAGAGTGGATGAGGGTCTAGATCTAAAGACAAAAGGAAATTTAGAAGAGTCTTTAGAAATACCAAGTCTTGTGAAATAAGAACAAGAGGAAGAAGAAGATATTGAAGAGTGAAGTAAATCAGAAAGGCAAGATACCAAGACGCCATCTCGCTTCATTCAAAAAAATCAGGATGAAAGTCAGATTATTGGAGAACTTGATACCAAGGTTCAAACTAGAAGAAGAATTACAAATGCTTCTGAGCAAGGGTATTTTTCTCTGCTATCTAAGATAGAACCTAAGAAATTTTTAGAAGCAAGACATGATAAACATTGGTTGAAGGTGGTGGAAGAAGAATTAGATCAAATTGAGAAAAATGAAACTTGGGAATTGGTTCTCAGACCAAAGAGTCATAATGTGATTGGCACTAAGTGGGTATTTTGGAACAAACTAAATGAAGATAGTCAAGTAACTCGAAATAAGGCAAGATTGGTATGCAAAGGGTATGCTCAAGTGGAAGGTGTTGATTTTGAAGAGACTATTGCTCTGGTTTCTAGACTAGAAGCAATCAGAATGTTCCTTTCTTTTTGCGATGTTTAAAAATTTCAAAGTCTACCAAATGGATGCCAAATCATCCTTTTTAAATGGGAATTTAGAAGAGGAAGTTTACATAGAACAACATGAAGGGTTCCTATTATAAAAAAATGAAAATTATGTGTGTAGGTTGAAAAAGGCATTGTATGGATTAAAACAAGCCCCAGAGCATGGTATTCAAGGCTTGATCAACATCTACAGGACCAAGGATTCAAGAGAGGACATGCTTGTGATAATCTTTAAATCAAAATTGAAGATGAACACCAATTAATTATGGTTGTATATGTGGATGACATAATCTTTGGTGGAGACAATGAAGAAATGTCTAGAAAATTTACGAGAAGACATGCAAAAGGAGTTTGAAATGTCTATGTTGGGTGAGTTATCATTTTTCCTTGGATTGCAAATTTCTCAATCTAATAAAGGAATATTTATATCCCAAACCAAGTATGTGAAGGAAATGTTGAAAATTTTGGTATGGAGGAGTGTGCACCTGTCAGCACATCGATGATCACTGGAACCAAGTTAAGCAAAGATGACAAATCTCCAGATGCTGATCAATCTCTCTATAGATCAATGATTGGGAGTTTATTATATGTGACAACATCTAGACTAGATATCATGCAAGCAGTGGGTATGGTGGCACGTTTTCAAGTAGGGCCGAAAGAAACACATGTGCAAGTTGTAAAATGCATATTCAGATATCTAAAGGGAACTATGGAATACGGGTTGTGGTATCCAAAAGGAAAAGATTTCACATTGACAGCTTATATAGATTCAGATTGGGTAGGATGTGTAGATGATAGAAAAAGTACAAGCGGAGGAGCATTTTTTCTTGGAAACAGCCTGGTATCTTGGCTAAGTAAGAAGCAAAATTTTGTATCCCTATCCACAACAGAAGCAGAGTATATAGCAGCGGTACTATGTTGCATGCAAATTTTATGGATGAAGCAGACCTTGAAGGATATCAAAGTAGAGTATGATCATCCCATCTCCATATTATGTGATAATACCAGTGCAATAAGTATTTCAAAGAATCTAGTTATGCATTCTAGAACAAAGCACATTCCCATAAGATATCACTTCTTAAGAGAGTAGGTGGTAGAGAAACAGGTAAAGTTGGAGTATGTCGCTACATCCGAATAGATAGCAGATATTTTCACTAAGCCACTTCCAAAGGAGACATTTGAATATCTATGGCATAAGCTGGGAGTAATTTCTTTTACATCTTTACATTGAAGAGTCAAGGGTAGCACTGGTTAAGGGGGAGCTAAAACTTTGCAATTTTTTCAGCTCCTAGGATGACCCTTTGCCATTGATGTCAAAGGGGGAGAATGGTAGTAAGGGGGAGCTACGGTAAGAGGAAGCTAGAAGAGGAGATTATATTTTTGGGGTTACCATCAATGACAAAGGGGAATATTGTTGGAAATATTGTCATTGATGTCAAAAAAGGTGTTGAACTGCTGGTAAAATGAAAATCAGTAAAGTAATGTAATTATTAACAAAACTATGAGTATGTCAATGGAAATAACTAGCAACATATAGAGTAGAAAAAGAGAACAAATCAGATATTTATATATGTGAAAAGGGTCACCTAACAACATTCAATAAAGAGGAATATCTTGACAACCATGATGAGAAGAAAGTAGCACTTTTTCATGAAGACCGTGATTTATCCTTAGAGGCCCATGATTTTCACAAAAGAGGGCCCACGACTTGCTTAGAGAGCAGAACTCATGTCTTAAGGGGCTGCATTGAATGTTTTGGTGATAATTAAAATTATTTGGGGCAGTCTTTATGTGTGCATTAATTAATTCAAAGGGGGCAATGATTTGTTTAGAAAGAATAAATTAGTAAATAAATGCCGACTAATGTTAATGAAAGGGTATGATGGTTTAAGGTGTAATGCCCTTTCAAAAAGGTATGAAAGGCTATATAAGAATATTGATATGAGATTTGAAAGCATGGATTCAAGTTGAATATCTTAAAAAAAAAAAAAAGAAGAGGAAGCGTAAGGGTGGAATTTTAGAATAAAAATCTGAAAGTAAGAAGAAGAATTTTCCATTATTTGTTGAGGAAGCAACAAGTTCAAAAGTGGAAAGAAAATTTTGTAAGGAAGGTTGGTGTCTTCATATTCGAAGAGATCGGTATATCTTTCTGAGTTGGTGCTTAGCAAAAGGGGTGGATGCTCCTGTAGGTTGGTGCCTACAAAGCGTAATTTGGGGATTGGTGTCTCTAGTAGGTTGGTGCCTACAAATTTTTGAGAAATATATATAAATAAAGAAGTTTCTCCATGGTTTTCTCCTGAAAGGGTTTCCATGTATATCTGTGTCTACTTGCATTAAGTTTTGTGTTCTTTGATTGATTTTATATATTCACATTTCTCGTGATTATAGATCTAAGTTCAAGTATTAAAGTTTGAAATAATTTCATAATACTGATTCACCCCCTCTCAGTATTATCTTGTGCTCAACACGTACCCTTTTCTTTGGTAATTTTATTTTGTATTATGGTATCGATATCTACCCTTTTTAGTTAATTCAAGGCCTCCAAATTGATCTCACAATTATTTATTTCCTTGTCAAAAGCATCACTGCATTATCCTAATAACCATGTTATCATTAGATAAATATAGTTATGGACTTTAAATACCTCATCATTGAGTTGTTGTGCATCCCAAGCATACTCTTGGTCCATTTGTTGACAACCTTCCTTTTCCCCCTATTTTTAAAGCCACTCGTATTGATTATGAGTCAAAAACAATTTATACAAAATTTGGTGGTTAAGTAGGATGACTTATCTTAAATAATAAGTCCATCAATTATTTTACCTTCTCCTTCAGCTCATTTTTCATGGTCTTGGCCTTTTTGAGTTTACAAAATAAATTGTCCAAGGCTCAATTGTAGATGTTGTTGGACTTATTCATAGTATATTTCCCTATAGTAAATTTAGATATGTGATAATCAACATCTCTTATAACTTACTTTCTCTTATCCACAGTAGGCACAATGATCTCAACAAGCCTTTCTCTAGAATGATCTATAGTATTTTAGAAAAGTGTTTTCACTTTATTTTCTATGTAGGTGTCTGCATGGATTTTACCTTAGTTGTCTTGATGAATTCAAGGGTTAATAGTTGAGCTCGACCTTAGTATGGTGGGGTTTCTAAGATACCCGTAGTGTTGATTATGTTTTTCTTGTGCACAATTTCAAAACAATGGATCAAAGCATTTAAATGTGAACAATTTCCTATAAATAAGGTTCCAAATCACATCAATATAATGTTATTGATTAGAAAATGTTAAGGATTTTATTTAGTACATATGATTGTGCTAAATAATGGTAAGATGATAGTGTGATTATCTCTTATTTAAATAGATACATATATGGCTGATATAAGTCATGACTTAAATTCATAAATCGATTTCTAATCCATGTAAAGGTTCTCGAGATAAAAATGAGTCCACATAGTTAGTGGTTCCCTCCTCTTCTTCAGTAAGATTAGAGTCAAGAATAGAGATGTAATCCTCAATGAAGAAGTTTGAATCTTCTTCCTGTGTATCTTATTAGTGGGCGAAGGTAGAGTCTCGGCTTGATATGTCGATATGGCTATTAGCATCAAACTCTGAAGTGGTAGGATAATCCTCCTCCAAATTCTCAAGGTCAGATTTGTATTGATTTTCGTACTAAATGAGGTCTTCTTGGAGTCTCAAGTGCTTCATCATACACATCCCAAAAATCATCACTGGCTTCCCGGATACATTGTGTGGAGGCAAAGATAGCCTCTAGACAATCAAAAAGAGCTGCCTGGATTACACACAACTCAAGATCATGGAGAAAATTGTATTGTGTCCCGTATAATAGATGGAAAATGATATGAAATGAATTAGTTGTGGGAAAGTTAGAACCTCCTAATGCCATCTGAAAACATCATACTAGAAGAGGATTAGTATAGATAACAAAAAGTTTTGGTATTTTCGTTAGATTTGGCAGAAAATGGTGAAAAAGCATAATACTATAGTAATGACTAGCAATTTAAGGAAATCACAAGTGATTCAAGAAATCGCTAGTGATTGTTTCCAAATCTAACAATTTTCTAAAACAAAGTCAAAATAAGTGACTAAGCTATCAATTTTAATGAAAACAAATCATTAACAACATGTGGATGATTTATAAGCTAAAACATACATGTTACCACTATATAAGATGATTAAAAACAAGTGATTTACCTTGTAGAATGGATCGATGTGATAGATGAATGGAAGAACGTGGTTGGAGGATGAAAATGAGCAATCCGGTGATGATTTTGACATTCCTTGGGTAGTGTGACATTAAACAAATTTTGTGTGAAGAACTTGGATGCTTGATGAGATGAGATTGAAAGAGTGTACTTGCAAATATTGAGAATTCATGTTATGAAATGAGGTCTACAAACAAGTGTTTATAGATCACGCGAAATGGGAAAATCACCCACAATTTCTAGGAAATCTATTTTGGTTAGAAAAATGAATGATTTCATTCTAGTTTGGTTAGAAAACTGAATGATTTTGAAGTGATTAGGATTAGGGATGGTTTAAAAAGAATGAAATAGGTTTGTTAGAATAAGAGGATTTGGTTTTTAGAAGTTAAGTTAGAGGAGGTTAGTGTTTTTTAGAAGGTTAACTAGTTATAGATAACTTACTAATTTTAGAAGGTTGTTAAGAAGTTGATGAGGTGTTCTAGCTAACATGACGAGGCATGAGGGTGAGGTGTAAGGTGATAGTAACTAGTTTATTTATTCTAATTATATTTTAGAGATGTGATGGATCGTAATCATATTAATTTAAAAGGGGTGATATAATGAGGCATCATAAATGTGTCATCTTTGGTTTGGACATGGGGGATGTAAATTTTAGTGTCTATTTTCCCATTTTGTTTAGTAAATTTTTGCATATTTCTAGACAAAAACAGTGAAGAAAACTTTGTGTTGGTATGGGTGAAGCGCAATAAAAAGAACACCAGTGTGTTTTTGTTTCAAAAGGATTTCCTAAGTGAAGAGGGTGTGAAGAAAAATTCTAGGAAATTAATTATTTAGGTGGACAAAGGGATCAATGCCTGTGGATCTATGATTCTTACCAAGTTAAAGTTGTTGAGTGTGAAAACCAAGTGATGGGGGCCAATGGGCTCATCTCCCATAAAAGTATGGCAAGTTCTGATGTTGTGAAATATTTGATGGCTAAGACCCCCTTTTTAGAAGTATGACACACTTGTGCAAAGGGAAAAATAACATATTCTGAATAAATGTAGGCATGGAAGACCAAAACAAGTCAATCTTTGGTGATTAGGAAAATCTCTAGCTATTGCCTCAATTAGCTAGCGATTGAGGTTGTGGAAAATTTGGGGGTATAAATACCCAAATGGATTGTTTATTCATAAATTTTCACTATATATGATAGTGAACTTATTAGAACGGGTGAAAAACATGTTTTTTGAGAAATTAGTCATCAAATGACCTCCTCAAATCCACAACAAAAGCCAATCCTTGTTGAGGTAAGCTCTAATTGTGTTTTAGTTTAGTTTTTAGTATTTTTAAGGATTTTTCCATCGTTATTAATGTTCAATTTTCGTGTTTGTATTTTTCAATGGTGGATGCTTTGAGTTGACTATCCGAGACCGCATCCCTTTAATGTTAGATGAGGTTAGGGAGGATTTTTTTGATGATGATGGACCGAGATAATTTGGAGGTTGTGGGTTTTGGTGGGATGATATTTTAGATTCACAGAGTCAAGCTTGATACTTGCATTACTAAAGTGATTGAATCCTTCCACAAATACTTTTAGGTTCCCTAGGAGATGACCATCACCATAGAGTATGGTTATCGTATCACCAAACTATCAGCTAGGGGGAGCTTGTTTATTATATTTAAGATGTGGAGAGAAGAGATATTATACAATATTTGTACGGAGATGAGGCTGAGGTGTGATATACTCATTGGGAGATTTTGATTATTAGGCCCTATATGAGTCCGAGAGACAGGTGCCCACATATGACTATGATGATGATGGGAATTTCATGTTTTCCGTAAGATTTAGGAGGTGAAAGATTCCCATGGATGATGACAGGGGTAGTTTCAGAGATGATGGATCACCATACTATTTTTGAGTGGGCTCCTACCTTATTAAACATACATATAGAGAGTTGTGGCCTGGATGGCCCAAAAGTGCTATGGGATTGATGTTGAATTTCTACTATAGTTTTGGGATCACAATAAAATTACCATTTCTTGTCTGATTAGATTACCTAGTGTTATCGACGTGAGGCACCCAGGTTTTATGAGATGGAGTGCAAGTCTCAACAAAGTGAGAAGGCCAAGGGCCTCCCTATTATAGATAATTGATAACTAGACTATAGGTTGGCAATGTGATTTAGCGACCATATGTGGGTTTTCATGATTGGACAAAGTTTTCTAGGTCCTTTTCATATTTATAACAAAGACATCGGGTTTAGGGCAGGCAAAGAGGATGAGTTGATTTATTTTAGTCAGATGGTGAGACCATTTTGGTTAGTTCAGGACATACCTGAGGATCCAATTTTGTATAGGTGGGAGGATGGGGATATTGAAACCCCACAAACAATTGTGACAAGGCCAACATACATTATTGAGTAGATAGGTGTGATGGTTTTAGATGAGGATGGTTATGTGGTGTCGATTGATGATGTGGGGGTCACCCCGAGATATTTCTACTTGGTGGTATCATTGTTTGAGGAGGTTTGAGATGATGAGTGCCATAGAGAGGAAGCCTAATCAATCAAATGAGTGTGGGCTCGATCAAAGGGAGGATCCGAGGAGGGTGGTGAGGATAATGAGGAGATGGTTGATTTTGATTTTGCTATAGCTACACATATTGCTATAATGACGGCCGAGAAGTCCTTAGTGGAGGCAGAGAGATGCTACTCACAGAGAGTGGGATGAATTAGGAGTGCAAGGATACTCTTATTAGAGAGAGATATGGCTTGATCATAGAGCGTGATGGGCTCCAAGAACAACTTTTACAGGTCTCTTTGATAGAGACCGATATAAGAGTCGAAGAGATACTTTCAGGAAGGCCTTGGGGATCATGGGGCCTTCCATTTCTAAGACTCGAGATATCACCATTTGTTAGAAAAGAGGGGAATATTTAGGATATTTTGGTATGATTGTGGTGTCCCGCATGAGGTTTGAGTGGAGTGAAGAGATTATTATGTAGACATGATTATTAGGAACTACCCTGATGCAACTTTTATGTTGATCACATAGCTACCCAAGGGGGAAATGTAGAATAAGCTAGGCCCAACAAATGTGGTGAGTGTGGGGAACCCATCTCGGAGACCACCGAGAGGGGATGATGGTGTAGGAGGATCCGGTGGTGTTGTAGTGGGAGGCACTCCCGATCCTAGTTTGATGGATTTTACCATTTGATTATAGGCTCATAGAATCCATTTTCCTATGTATGACATTATATTGATTATGTGGACATTTGGACTTTGACATATATGTATGATGATGATGTAATTGTCATGCTCATGGATGATATAGTTACATGATATATATATATATATATATATATGTGGTGATTATGATGATGATGATGACTATGATTCTCATGATTGTTATTATTTTTATGATGTCTTATATGTTGTATGAAATATATGTTGGATATGTCTATGATTATTATTATGATATTTGATGTTTCAATTATATTTTTAGGAAAATGTGAATTATTATATCAGATTCAAAATGTGATTTAAATAAAATAAAGTAAAAGTGGAAAGAAAAATGCCCCATTGAATAATAATATGTTTGTAATGATTTTTGATAATGCTTGCACTTGTAGAATTTCAAAATGTTAAATGAGACTATTAATAGACATTTCATACGATTATGGTGTACTTTGGATAACAAGTATGAAAGGGAAATATGAATACATGCCTTTGTGAGGAAGAAGGGTTCTCCTTTTTGAAAATATAGAGGGATCCAATGCCCCATATATTTATGATAAGAGATATTATGAATAAAACTAATCAATATGGGAAGTTTTTTATGGGAAATATGATTGATGTTGGAAGATTTCAGGATGCTTTTGGATTTTGATATGTTTGCAGAGATGTTGGGAATCCTTTCTCATGGGTAGCCATCCTTACAGAGTATGGTCACATCTTGTATTTTGATTGAGTGGCCATCCTTCTAGGGATTGGTCCATGATTTTAAAATGGTAGTTATCCTTCAAGGGATTAGTCTACTTTAAATTTTAACAATATGATGTTGAAATAGTTTTCCATTCTTTAGTGGATCAATCTATTTTTTTTTAGTTTAGCAAGAAGCATTTTATGTGTCTTTTTGGATTTATTTTGAGCTGAGAGAAAGATACCCCGATAAATAAATTCATTAAAGAGGGGATAAATATATAGGTGACATTTATCCATCTACCCCATGTATATATACATAGGTTTTATAAGATGTTTAAAAAATGGCATTTATTGTTTATAAAGGAATGATAAGATTTGGTTGAAACTATCATCATTATAGTCAATTATTTAAGAGTAGAAAGGCCACAAGTGCAAAGAATTTATAGGATCATATTAAAGTTCCACATTAAGAGAAGGAGATGATATGCTCTGACCCATATTTATGTGTAATAATGTAGGGACCAGTCTAATTAGGGGCAAACTTCCCACATTTACTTCGCTCTAATTTAGTCACATTTTTATTTTCCTTACCAACTCACCAATTTTAAAATCACGTTCTTTGACATGCTTTTTATATGCTCTACTAATGCATGTTGATAAACTTGGTGATTTTCAAGGGCTAGTAGAAACTTTTCATCCAACAATTCTAGTTGTGTAAGATGATTTCAACGATGTTCTTCATTAGGGATGAAATCCTTTAAAGATACATGGAGTGATGGGATTTAAATTTCTAGGGGTATGATGTTTGAGATCCATAAAAAAGTGAATAATTAATAGCACCAATAGGTGTCTGAATACTATTTCGATAAGCCCAAAGGGAAAATGGGATTTAATTATGTTAATTCCTTCCTAGGTCATTTATAGTTTTCATGAGGATTTTGTTAAGTGTTTTGTTGAAGCCTCAACTTGTCCATTTTCCTGAGGATAATAATGTGATGAAAAGATTAGTTTGATATTGAAAGTATCACAAATATTTTTAACCTCCTTGTTTTTGAAGAATTTCCAATTATCTATGATAAGCTTGTATGGGATCCCAAATTACATATGATGTTTCGATATATGAATTTTATGATAGGTAAAAATTTCATTAAGGTCAAAGGAATAGATTTAACCTATTTAGTAAAATATTTAGTTGCAGTGATGATTAAACAATGCTATTGAGATGACATAGGATTAATCTCACCAACGAGATCTAACCCCCATTAAGAAAAGGGCCATAAGTCATGACCTGGTTGTAATGCTTCACTAGGGATGTGGATGAGATCAGAATTAATTTTACATTTAACACACTTTTTTACATAGGTACAACAGTCTTTAGTTATAGTGGGTGAGAAATACCTAAGTCATATGATACATAGCTTGGCGATGGTGTTTCCACTAAAATGGCCTTAAAAAATGCCATCGTGGACTTATTTGATTGCATTGGTTGATTCATGGCACTCTATAATACCCCGTAAAACTACATTTGTAAAAGAAGCCCCTATGACAAAAAAATGAGTGACACATTGAAGGAAGCATCATTTAGTGCCTTGTGACAAATCAAGTGGGAGTTTAGATTTAGTAAGACAATCAAATATTGGGGTGTACCATAAATCCAATGGATTTTCATCAATAATTTTATGGAAGGTAGCTCATTTTGATGTGAAGGATGGTCTAACCATTGAATGACTACAGACATTTTAGTTTTATCCTTTGATTTCTCCATTTCAAAGGGCACAAGAGATCCTAGGGAAGCCATAGTGTCTGTGAACCTATTGGAAGATCATGGAATAGCTTGAATGGTGTAATGATCGAATGCACCAAGGAGGAATTTGACAACAACCTTATACTTTTGAAGGACCTCATTTTTACATTGATACTCTCCTTTGACTTGATTGATGATGAGTTGAGAATATCCGTAGATTTCTAGATTGTGGACACCTAGGAGAATAACAATAGTTAAACCCATGATTAAGGCCTCATATTCTACCATGTTGTTGGTACACTCAAAATTGAGTTTGAATGATAATGGGATGGGAATGTTCTAGGTGGTATAATAACTACACCGGATCCTCCTCCTTCCCAAAATTTAGTGTCATCGAAGAAAAGGATCATTTAATGGGGACCAAATCTAATTCATAATTATCAGATTCAATGATGTTGTTAATGAATTTGTTAGGGAAGCATTCATGAGGTGGCTGATTATCTGGAAGAGGTGCTTCAGCGAGTTGATAAGCAATGAATTGACCTTTAATGGTTTTTTTGGTATGATTTTAAGATCAAACTCAGTCATTAACATGATCCATCGGGTTATGCGGTCATTATGATAAGGTTTAGCATGTATGGCCTTAAGTGGGTTAAAACTAGTGACGACGTATGTTTTATGATTAAGAAGATAATGTCATAGTTTGGAGGTGGAAAAATACAATACACAACATAACTTTTTGGCTTTAGAGTAGTGTGTTTGGTATTCATGGAGCATGCGACTAATGTAATACATGGCATGTTCATGACCTTGACTATCACAGCGAGTGAGCATGGCCCCAAAGGCATGCTCGGACATAAAGATGTAGAGATAAAATGGATCTCCTTCACGAGGTGACGTAAGTATAGGTGGTGACAAATTATATTGTTTGATTTCATCAAAATTTTTGGAAGTTCATAATCCTAATGAAACATTATGTCTTTGTGGAGTAAATGGTGAAATGGTTGACAAGTGGTCAGAGAGTTTTGATATGAAATGTTGTATGGACTATAAATTTCCTTAAAAGATGTGTATGATCCAGATAAGAAATGATTTAATGGAGGAATAAGATGTATAGGTGAAATGGATCAGTGTGATCTCCTGAGATTAGTGGGTGGAGGAATATCAATGATTTCTTTTAATTTTGTGGGATCAACCTCAATTCCATGAAGAGATATGATGAATCCTACAAGTTTTATGGTAAGGACACCAAAAACACACTTTTTTGGATTCAAGCAGAGACATAATTGAATGAGATGGGTGAAGATTGATTCAAGAACATCAAGATGATCCTTTCTTGATTTAGACTTTCCAAGGAGGTCATCGACGTAATCCTCAACAATTTTGTGAATAAGATTATGAAATATGTATGTCATGGTGCATTGATATGTTTACCCTAGTGTTTTTGAGACCAAATGGCATGATGCGGTAGAAAAAGGTTCCCCAAGGGGTAATAAAAGTATGTTTTTTGTTGGTTGTCAGGGGCGATAAGATTTTATTATAGCTAGAAAATCCATCCATAAGGGAAAGCATTTCATGGCTGATTTTTGGGTCTATGATTTTATCTATGTTTGGGAGAGGGAAGTCATCTTTGGGACAAGCAAGATTGAGATCCCTAAAATCTATGTAAATGCAAATTTTTCCTGAAGCTTTAGTTACTGGGACAATGTTGGAGACCCATTGTGGATAGTCAATGGGTATGATGAAATTGGTAGATAAGAGATGTTACAACTCTTCTTTAACAAGGAGAGCTATATGAGGGTGCATTTTACAAATATTTTGTTTAACCGATTTAACATTGGGATATGTGATAATGTTATGTATGAAAATGTTGGGATTGATCCCAAGCATATCACTATATGACTAGGCAAAGGCTTGATGATATTTTGTTAAGAATGAGGTGAAATCATGTAATTCTTGTGGGTCAAGGGAGTGACCGACCTTAACTATGTAGGGATCCTGAGGTGTTCCTAAGTTAATATCAAGCATGGATTCATTGAGAAGAGTAGATGTTTTGGTTGGTAGAGATTTCTTGAGATAACGATCTTCAGTTCCCATATGAGATAGGATTTCCTCGTCATCCTAAAATTGAAGGATATCCATGGTAGGTGAATCTTCTTCAATCATTTCTGAAAAAACAAGGAAATGATTTGGTAGAGTGATTTGATTGATAGGTGAGTGGTCTTAAGGATATGGTATTGTTTTAAAAAATTGGGTGGGATAGGTACAATATCATATGTATCTATGTGATCCTTAGATTTGATGGGTGATGATGATTCTAATTCAAAAATGGGTACATGGGTTTCATGTTTAAAAAAATGGTTTTAGTAGTTTTTGGGGTGAATTTTCTATAACCTAGGACATTTTTCTCATATGGTTTGAGGGTGTGTAAGATGGTTTGGTCATGTGTTCTTTTCTCATAACGCCCAAGGCCAAATCCTTTCCATGTGCAATAATGGAGGTACATACGGGTGAATTTAGGATTATCAAGGGATTTAAAATCTGATTTAAATGGTGTGGCATGATGTGAATGAGTTAGATGAGATGATGGATTATCGAGTCCACCATAAATGAGATTTGTTTTAAGGTATGCTAGTCCATAGGAGATGACATCTATCCTACATCAGGGTCGTACATGGGTTGTTTTCAAGGTGACCATATGTTTTTGGTGATGGGATGGAGTTGAGCATGAGAAGATAATATTCCCCAAGAGTGAGACATTTTATAGCCTCAGTGATAGAGGAATCATCTGACAGTTTAGAGGAAGGTATCGAGGTACTAGTGGATGCTTGATCTAATGATTCAGATGTGGATTTTAGTACCAATACATCATTTGGGTAGTACATCATGTAACAATGGTGAATGGATTAGGATCTATCGGGACAGTATGGGGCTATCCTTCATGTTCATATTTAAGGCATCAATGAAGAGTGGAAGGAACACATTGAATGGTGCATATCCAAGGTCGTCATAATAACATATTATATTATAATTCCATTCTATGATGTAGAAGAGTTTAGGTAGGGTTTTAACACCAAATTTGAGTGGTAGGATGACGATACCTAATGTGGGTGTGATTATGTCATTGAAGGAGAAAGTAGTAGGATATGTCATTGAAGGAGTAGCTGGTGTTTTAATGATGATGATATTAGGGAGTTTAATATGTTCAAAAGAAATAGAAGATATAATGTTAATGGAAGCACCAATATCAATCATAACCCTTTTGATGGAAATATCGTTGATTTGAGCGGTGATAAAAAGTGGTAAATCATGATCTTCGGTCTAAGAGAAGGTATTTAGATGGCTCAAATGATATGGAGGTAGATGTTTTAAGGGCACCTATAAATTTCATGAACATTGTTGTCTCCTTAGTAGGTATGGTGATGGATTGAAGATCTTCTATTATAGCTTTCTTGTGACTAGGTGATGTTTGGACCAGCTCATAGAGTGACATGTAGACTGGGGCTTGGTGTAACTATTTTATGATGAATTTTTGTATTGTTGTGGTAGGTGGTGTGGCTGATGATACAAAAATCTTGGATTTTGGTATTGATGCTTGTTTGGTCCCTTCAGGGGCTAAAGATATGGATATCTTGGGTTTCTTAGGTAGGATCGATGATTCAGAAGGTGGAGATATAGTAATGGTAGTTTCATCTTTCTGTGGTTTGGATGATGTTTTATCGTAATCTTGTGCATGAAGTGGTGACATGGACAATATCTACTTGTCATATTAATGCTTCCATGATGGGCTTGTTAGATAATGTTTATGTTGATGTTGATGTTGTGTTTTATTGGGAGGGAAGGAAAGGTGAACTACCAATCTTCTGAAGTATTTGGTGAAAATATTTGCAATCTTCTATAGAATGACCTCGAGTTCTATGGTACTCACAAGAGGTATTGAAATCATACCAGATAGGCTTCCACCCATGATAATCTGATAGTTTGGGAGGTGGTAACGTAATAATGGATCTCTGAAGGAGATCATCTAGGATGGTGGTGTAACATCCTTTAGGTCCAAATACTAGTGTTAAGGATGAGAGGTTTTCATTATTAGGAGGTGGTGGATAAACAACTTGTTTAACAAGAGGTTGCTTATTTTTTGGTCGTGGAGGTTTTCTTACAATTATAGAAGCTAAGGGATGTAAATTTTGTTCAAGTGGTTGTTGTGTTGATGTAGAGTAAGGAATTATAATTAAATGTCATGATGAATGGGTTTTCCCCTATGATGATTGGATATTCAATAGGTATAAGAGAGGGAGGATCAAACAATGGATTTTGATTAGGGTTTTGGATGGTGTTTGTTTGGGAGATCTCACAAGTCTCAGTTTTGATATAATAGGGGTTCTCCAAATAGATGCATGCCCCCGGATGGAAGGGAGGCTGAAAAATGGGGGTCCTTGGAATTGATATGTTTGATCATAATAAGGAATTTTAAAGTCCTGAAAAACACCATGTTTGTTAAGTCCTTTTGAAGTCTTGGACACACTAGGTATTTTTTTGAATTTGATGCAAATGATGAAGAAAGGGGTGTTTGGATAATGTGATTGATGTTGTCCATGTGGTTTGGATAATGAAGAAAGGGGTGGAAATTAAAATAATCATTATCATGGTACCAAATACCAAATAGGTTTTGACACCGATATGTCAAATGGATGGAAGTGTTACAATGTTAGAAGCAAGTAATATTTTGAAGGCGTGTTATAGGTTTTATTATGAGTGTGTAGTTATGTTATTGATGAGTGCATTCCATAACAAGCTTTTCTTTAGGAGAAGATTTGATTACGACGATGTTTGTGGGTGTTTTGGATTTATCTAGACTAGATGTTAATTTAAATGGGAACTCTATTTTTGGTTTTTTTGGGCAAAGGTTAAGCTTCACATGATCTATCCTCTAGAGAACATAATTATAGTTTTCAGGCCATGGTAAAATCCTTATTGAAATTGTGGAATGATTGAATTTGTATGGTGGATGAAATATGTTTTGAATAGACATGATTTTTTTTACGATCAATTCTATTGGTGGAAATGTGAAGGATAATTGATTGGTAACACCCCTCCAATAGGTGATGAAATCAGCTACGGATTCATCATCAAATTTTCTAATGGCATATAAATTGTTGATGGTGTTTTTATGGGATATGTTTATTGAGAAATGATCTAAGAATATCTATATGAGTTGTGCAAAGGAAAATAGAGATTGTTGTGGAATGTTATTATACCAAGTATAAAGCATGACCAATGAGGGACATGAAGATTGTTCTAAACATTAAGTCTTTCTCATGAGATATCAGGTAACACATATGACGAAAAACATGAATATGTTGTAGGGGGTATTATTTATTGTAAAACTTAATAAAATTAGGAAGTTACTAATGCAGGGGATATGAGTTATACGGTACAGAGGGATGAATGGGTTCGTTCCAAATTTCTTCATATGAGAGAACATTTTTGGATGAAGATGAGGCATCTTCTAAACTGGATATATAACTTAGGAGGGCCTAGAGAGGGTCAGCCTATGATTGTTTGTTTGAGGATGAGGTAGGTTCATATGAATATTGGTGTGAGTATTCTTAATATTGCTATGGAATGTTTTGTTGATAGGAGAGATTATGTTGGTAGGGATTATTTTGTTGTGGAGTGTTCTTGCGGGGATATAGTATTATGGAATGCTTTGTTGAGGGATATGTTGTTGGTGAACATGTTGTTGATGTGAACTATTTTTTGGGGGATATTTTGCTAAGAAAATATGCTTTGTGATGGGATGTTTTGTTGAGTAGAGAAACCTGTTGTAGAAATGTAGAAAACTATGAGGTTTTAATGTACTAGTATTGTGATGGTATTGACATTTTTGTGAAAGGGTGTGAATACATGGGTATATGTTGGAATGGTATAGAAGAAGAAGAAAAGGATGGTCCTTGTTGTGTGGTATTTGTTGTGGAATATTTTGTAAAGGTAGAGAATGTGACATAGAAATCAATGGCTATGAGGGTTGGGGTATGTATTGTGAAATAAGATGTGTACTAGCAATAGCACTAGTATTAATTATTGGTGTTGTTATGGGAATAGACATGGTAATATTTTGAATGGGAGTAGTAACCTATTGGGAAGGTATAATTGTAGAAGAGGTGATGGAACTTGAAGGAGATGTGGGTATCTGTGAGGAGACTGAAAGAGTCTTCATGGAAGCAATGGTACTATTTAGGGAGGTGTGGATCATATGGAAGGACTTGGTGAATATGTGAGTTGTTGAGTGGATATGTTTTGTGATGAGATCATGTGAAGATCAAAGATAGATGCTAAGGAGACATCAAATACTTCAATTTTGACTAGTAAGAGGTTTCTCATTCAATTTTTCAAAATGATTGGTGGAGTTTATAGTAATATGAGTTTGACTGTTGTTTGATATTTTAGGTTGATTTGAAGTATAAGGATATAACTATTAGATAATATGATCCTGATTTTGATCAATAAGTTGTGCAATGGAAGGTGAGGGGTTGTAAACATATGTAATGAATTGTGGTATGATCGATTACATTTTAACATTGGGTTACCAGTAGGCATTGCAAGCAATAGATTGAGTCTAAAATCTCCTCAAAAATAGGATCACCCCCATTGTAGAATGGGAGCTCAGTTGTTGTGGGAGAAGATGAATATTCTAACTCTAGTGTATAGAGATTTTTTTGTAATATTGATGTGAAGAGTGAAAGGATTATTGTCTATTTCATTATCATAACCGGTCCCTAATTCATTCCAAGTTTGTGTATAAAAAAAGGGTTGGATGTGTTTTTGTGATAAAGCAATGCTTGTGGTCGCATAGGTGAGGAAAATGTTCTGGGAAGTGATGAAGCTTGTTGTTGGAATGAAAATGATGAGATAGACATGCTTTTAGAAGGTTGGTTATGTGCTTATTGTCTGGTGAGAACCATAATAAAAAAACACACATGACACAAATAGTAAGTGATTAATGAATAAGTGGGTTGATTAACAAACAACAAGCAAGAGAAATCAAAGTGTTCTTTTATATTTATCTTGCTTAGTTAAAAATGAAATGTGTAAAATGGTTAATGAGTGTCCTAAGAAGTGCATATCTAAAGATGGTTTTAGGTATGTTTAAGGAAGAGTCCTTCGATATACCCAAAGGTACATGAGGCCCAAATCATGTATTGTTTTGACAAGATAGGCATGTATATTGGGGCCTAACCCCTCACTTCATGGTCCCATTGCGATAAGGGAGTCGGGTATTGAGCTAAAATATACCAAAAAGTAGGAGATTATACTTGCTAGAACACTTAGTTGGTTTCCCTATTGGTGATGAAATCCCAATCAGTTTCACTTGGGTGGGATTTGTTTGAATGCATTTTTTATTTGGAGTGGTTTGGTTGTGTGTGAGGGAGGAAAATAAGTGAATGCAATGATTTACCTTCCTAATTAAAACTAGATGATCAAGAAGTATGCAATGATTTGTTTTAAGAACCAAAATGAAAAAATTTGATTTCAATGAGGACAAATACGAAAGAATGTAAAACAAAAGGAAAAGAAGATAGTTCTCAAGATTTATAGTGGAGTGCTCCCATTTCAATTTTAAGTTTTAAGTTTCAGCAATTTTCAAAATGTTCACTTAGGAAAAAAATATGGAAAGTACAACTTGAGAGAAAAAGAGCCTCCAATCTTGGTTAGGAGAGATAGGAAACAAAAAAAGGGTATTGTACATTAATGGAAAAATGTCAAGAAAACAATATAGGGAAATCATTAGAGATTTAGGATAATCATAGGAAATTAAGCCAATCACTAGTGATGGGAAATCAGTGAAAAAATAATTAAATAAATGATTAAATGAAGGAATTAATAAGGATTGAGGTCCATTACTGGTATGCCACAATGTCTCGCATGGATTTTACCTTGGTTGTTGGTGAGGAAATTTTTGGGTAGAAACAATTGTGAATTCCTTGCTAACACTTTGGGAATCTAAATCCCTCTACTTAACCAGTGTAGCTTCCATATATGCATGTGCGAGAAAATGTGGATTTCTCTGGTGGCCTTTCGACCGAGGATCAATAGGGCACCCCATTGACCCTACGGAAAATTCTTGTAGTTATCTACAAGGGGAGAATTTTCTATGAAGGTGGGAAAGGGAGTGAGAAAAGAGGTAGGAGAACTAATGTTGTAGGTAGAAAATCAGATTCCTGCATGCACTAGTTAGAAATTTCAACACATGCATTCATGAGAAGAAACAACTCTGTAAAAATGGCAACAAGATGAGATAAGATTACGAACTCAAAGTTTCTAAAATCTCCTCATCAAAGAGGCTAAAAATCCTTATTCTTGTATTAATGCTTAAATATAAGTTGTACATAATGTGGGAATGGAAGAAATTTGAGAATGGAGGGAATTAGAAGAAAATGACTATCTCCTTTGATTTCTCTAAGTACAATGCACTCATGAGTTTACAAGATCAATTTTCAACCCTATACAATGGTGTGAAGAATCCATTAAATAGCTTCAAGAAATAGTTACAACTTCTTCTTTATTAGCAAGAAATGGTTTACAATATTTTAATCATTCACGTCCATTCAAATTCTTGATTCACGGAGAAATGCCAATGGTAGAAAAAACTAGGCTTTTCATAATGCGGTCATTACACTCATTTTGTAACTTTGAATTTGAATCGTTCATCTTGCCTTTGAAACTTTAAACCAGATCCATCCATGGGAGAAATTTACTGGAGTGTGCATGGAGGATGCCTTTTGAATTTTGTGAATTTATAGATATTGGGCATTTTTTACATTTTTGGTCTACCCTTCCACTTTTGATATAAGCTTGACATGTGGCTTCACTTGAGTGGAGAGAGAGTGCGGGTCACTTTTATAATTTTACCTTATTTCAATGTTGGCTCAAAAACACAAATTGTTCCATAGGCCTACCTCCCCACTTTGACTCTTTTGATGCGGGCTTAATATTTGACTTGTTCCTTTAAGCCCGATTAGGCTCTGGGTCACTTTATGACTTTCAGCCCTTTTTACAAAAAGGCTCAAAAATACAAATTGCTCCGCTGGCCCACTTCCCGCTTTGATGTTCCAACGGTGTGCTCATGATTTGAATTTTTCCTTTAAGCCTAATTGAGGCTTGTGGGTAACTTTATGAATTTTATCCCTTTTACAAAGAGGCTCAAAAACACAAATTGCTCCGTTGGCCCGTTTCCCTACTTTGACTTTCCAATTTGGGCTCAAGATTTGACTTTTCCTTTAATCCTAATCGGGGTTGCTGGTCACTTTATGACTTTATGCCTTTTTACAAAGATGTTCAAAAACACAAATTTATCTACCGACCCACCTCCACTTAGATAAATCCATGTATGCCTGGATAATAGAGCCAAAATTTGATGGGGAAGAAAACACCCATCACTAACGACTATGGAAAAAATGCATAGAAGAAGTAAACTCCACCATTTTGCGCCTAATTTTCAAATTTCTTTCGCGA
Source organism: Taxus wallichiana var. yunnanensis (assembly GCA_018340775.1). Classification (NCBI taxonomy): domain Eukaryota; kingdom Viridiplantae; phylum Streptophyta; class Pinopsida; order Cupressales; family Taxaceae; genus Taxus; species Taxus wallichiana. Next base: position 95,994,606 of record CM031237.1, on the reverse strand, counting down.
ACCATGGGATTGAAAACAATACAAGGTTTGATGATCCATGGCCATATAAATTTTGAAAATTTAATTCAAATGAGGACAACAAAAGAATCTTCATGCATCCAGATAGGAAAATAGAAATTTTATCAAAAAGTGCAGAATGGAGAGTTTAAACAACTTAAAACCATGAATTTTCTATCTTTTTAGAATTCCAACTTTACTTGAACACTTGTGGAGGGCGTGACCTCAAATTTTTGAATTTTACTTAAAACATGAGGGGGTTTGAATTTTTGAATTCTAGATTGGGGACATGACATGGGTGAGCATAGTGAAGACATGGCATGGGAATCAAGAATATCAATATCTAGACCTTGTAATTTAATGACCAAAGTGCCTTATCCATTGGGCCTTGAAGATTCATATACAACTTGAGAAAGAAATAACAGAAGAAGGAAACACACAAGCACACAATGAGAAGGAAACACATGACACGCAACCAAAGGGGAAATAAAACCACAAAACAGAAAGGGAAACACACCTAGCAATCACCTATGGTACAAGGTGGGGGACAACCCACTTTCACTGATATACAATTTAAAGTATTTCCTAGTCCAAGGAAATTCAAGTGGAATTCCATCGAAATATGAGATAAGAAAAGTGTTCTTTCGAAAGCTTCATGAATCTGGAATGGACCGAGCCATAATGAGTCAAACTTTCCATGGCCAACTTTTTCATTCTCTTCTCATCCCATAGAAGGATGAGGTCTCAAACTTTGAATTCTCTTTCCTTAGCCTTCTTATCAAAAATATTCTTTACTTTCAATTAGTGCTCCTTAATGTGATCCACCACTTGGAGTCTATTTTCTTCAAGCTTCTCAAGAAAGAGGATCCTCTTGTCAATGGAATCCTTATACTGACCATCTTCTATTACTTGTAGCATCTTGAGAGATGGCATCTCGATTGTGAGAGTATTTTCTTCTTCAAATCCATACAAAGTTGGAATGGTGACATACTATTTCCTTCTTGGGAGTGATCCTATTTACCCATAATGTGTCATATAACCTTTTGTGTTAATTCCTTTTATTCTTGTTTACAAGCTTACGGATAATGGTCACAATGTTCTTGTTTATTGATTTGTCCTGTCCATTTCCTTGTGGATAGTAGTATGAAGAATGAGATAGGGAAATTCCATAGCTATATCTAAACTCGATCAGCTCTCTTGAAGAGGAATAGGTAGCATTATCTACTACAATCTTTTGTGGCACTCGAAATAACTATGATATTCTCCTTGATGAATTTCCACATTGTTTCGGTGTTGGCTTATTTGGTCGAAATGGCTTCCAGCCATTTGGTGAAGTAGTCTATTTTTGTGAGTACATACATGTGACTGCGCTTGAGTGAGGGTTCAGAACACCAATGAAGTCTAGCCCCCACTGTTGAAATGGTTCTTTAATAACCACAGGCCTGAGTGGTAATGCAGTGAGTTGTGGTCTTCTAACAAACTGTTGGCATGCCTTGCATTTAGAAACCCAATCTTGAGTGTCTGCAAAGATGGTGGGCCAATAATACCTTCTTCGGAGGATCTTGTGTGTATGTATTACCCTTGAAATATTTCCACCACATGCTTGGTCATGGGATGCTTTAAGAAACTTTTCTTTTTTATCTTTATCTATGCACCTGAGGAACCAACCATCCATACCTCTTTTGTAAAGTGGATGATTCCAAATTACAAATTTAGATACCTTCATCTTGAGTGTTCTCCTTTTCTTATAATCAAGATGGGGAGGGAATTCTCCATAAGTCAGGTAATAGGCAATATCAACATACCACTCATTAGTAGTGGTGACAAAGAGAACCTATGGGTTGTCTTCTGAACAAGTTGAGCAAGCATAGTTTTCTTCACCATGTTGAAATTTGAGTGTTTCATCTTCAGAAATCAACTTGCACAAGTCATTTCCTCTTACCAAATTGGAGGGTCAAATCTCCAAGTCATATTATTGAGTCTTTGTAATCCAATTTCCTCTTTTAGCTTTGGGATCCTACTGTGTCAAGATGGACTTGATTGCACTGCCAGGACCATCACCACCATATGGGAATTGAGGATGTAAAACCTGAATTTTTTTATAGCCTTGACCACTGCATAGGCATGTTTCTCCAATTGGTTATATTTTAGCTCTTGATTTTTCAAATGACAACTCATGAAAGTAATAGGTGCTTCCACGCCTTCATCATTTTTCTAAATGAGAATGGCAGGAGTGTATGTTTTGATGCATAATAATACATGATGAATTATTTGTTAAAATATGGAGATACAAGATTCAGATCCTTAATAATGGATTTCTTGATCTCTTTGAATGTTTCCTTCCCTTCATTGTTCCATTTGAAGTTTGCTTGTGGTTTCATCATGGAAGTGATGTGCTTCATCAACTCAAAAAACTCAGGAACAAAATGATGAAGAAAGTTCACCTTTCTGAAGAATGAATGAACTCCTTTCTTTCTTGTGGGTAGGGATGATACTTGAATAGATCTAACCCTCTCATGGTTGATGTGTGCTCCATGTTTGTTCACAATGTGCCCCAATAACTTTCTTTTTGTGACTCCAAAAATGCACTTTTTGGGTTTAGTGATATGTCATGTTTCCTACACCTTACAAGTACCTATTCCAAGTGATAGATATTATATCCCATCTTCTTTGAAAATAATGTGATATCATCAAGATATATGACAATGCAATGCTTCATATCTTTGAAGGCTAAACCCATTGCCCTTTGGAATGTAGCTCCTACATTGATTAGGCCAAAAGGCATTTTCTTGTATAGGCAAAAGTGCCCCAAGGTGTTGTAAAGGATATCTTGGTGCGGTCCTCCTCTACCACTTTGATTTGATTATATCTTGAGAATCCATCACATAATGAAAGCATTTCAGATCCAGTGATTTCTTACAGGATATGGTCCATGATAGGAAGAGGATAATTTTCCTTTAGTGATGCCTGGTTCAAGTTGCAAAAATCTACACATATCCTTATTTCACCATTCTTCTTCCACACTAGCACAATGTTAGCCACCCACATTGAATGGTGGATGGGAAAGATGATCCTTGCATTAAGCATCTTCATTACCTCCTCCTTGATGGTATTAGAAATCTTTGGGTTGTATGGCCTTTGTTTCTACCTAAAGGGCTTAACACCCTGCTTTAAAGGAATTGAGTGATGCATTTCCTTTGGCTGGAAGGATTTGAGTTCATCATAAGAGTAGGCCAAGACATCTGAGTATTTCTTGAGTAATGCAACAAACCTTATTTTTCTTTAGGCGAGCAACATTTTCCAATATTGACCATCCTTGGCTCCTCCGGGGTACCAATGTTTTCTTTATCAAAATCAACTGGGCACCGAGAAGATTGCTTTTCTTTCTCTTGAATGAATTTGTCATGTTTGTCAAAGAGGTATTCTAAAGAGACTAGGCCTTTAGGAATGTAACACCCTCGACAATGGTTATATTCCTCCTTTTCATTTCAAGTGTTGACATGTGATTTTCTTGATAAAGATGTGTTCTTTTGACTACTGAAGATCATGCTTGAAATGGATGAATCATATATGCTCTTTGATTGTAGGGCTAGTTTGTTGTTGCTTGCAATAATTTATTTCACTTCTCATGATTAAATTTTAATCTAGTTTGAATGGTTTGCAAAACTTATCCTTTCACTATTGGACTCATCCTCGGATCAATTCCATTGATCCAAGGTATGTTTTAAATCCTCTTATCAAAACTGAATGAAAAACTGACATTCATCAATTAAGAGACTTAACAAACTGAACTTGTAGTTATTGAAAATTCTTTATCATCTTGAAAATAGTGCTTGCATTCTATTTTGTGTTGTGCTTGGCTCTTCTTGATCGACCCTTGTAGAACACTTAATGGCATTAAGGGAAATAGAAACCCTGCTTCCGATTCTTGAGAAAAATAAATTATTATGTACCCTTTACCTATATGGTCTACCCTAATAGATATGGGACTCAAGTAATTTACCTAACTATTACTACACCACTTTACGTGGGATGACATTCTAACCTAAGTTGTTAGCTTGAAAGGAAATAACCTAGGGGATGCTAAGTTATTTCTAAACCTATTGTTTTTGGTTAAATCTACATCCTATCCTAAGGTGGAAATTTATTGTTGGGGGTTATATCCTAAGGTTATATATTTAAACTAACCTAAGATCTAACCTAAGCTAAATTCTATCTATCCTAAACTAATGGGATATGAAAGGGGACCTAAGGGTCATTGGAAAGTGGGGGAACTAAGTGGTGGTTCCTAAGCTTTTATTGGGATTTGATTTTGATTTGGTTTTAAATGCATGAAAGTACTACCAGTGTGGTAGGGGTTAGTGAAAGTTTAGAGGAACCTACGTGGAGGCATCACTAAGTTTGGAAATGCATTTTGAAGTGCAATTAGGTCTCGCCAACTATGGATGGTGGTGGAAAGGAAAGATAAGCGGGAAAATTGGAATTAATGTCATTAATACGCCTTGGGTTTGGTGAGCAAGCCGTCTTGGAAGGCATGCTGGCAGATTTGTTGGGGTTGTTTTTCTTTGCATGCTTCACAATTTTTTCTCTGCATGGAGCTAGCTAGTTTTTGAACTAGCAGTTTGATCTGCACTTAGTGGCTATTTTTGAATTCTTTGATCTATTTTTAGTTCAAGGAATGTATAAGAGGCACTGTGGAAAAATATTACTTGTTGTTTGATCTTTCTTAGAGAAGAAGAGGTCTTGGAAACTCGGCTAGAAGTCTTCTTTGAATTGGAAAAGGCACTATCAGGCATGATAGGCTCTACCCATTAATATTTCTTTCTTTCTTCTAAATGATTCATTAAAACAATTCTACTCACTAAAATTTTATATTTGCATGATGTATGTGGTTATTCACTTGCATGTATTCTTGGAAATTATGTGGGTTTTGGAATGTGAATCCTTTGTTGTTATTGATAGTTTTTGGGAACTTTCTGTATTGGTTGATAGAGGTTTGCATGTGATTTGTTTTGGAACTCTGTAACCTGTACTTGAAGCTCTATTGAACTCAGAACTTGAACTAGTAGTTCTGTTAATTGTATTTGAAGCTTGTAGCTTATATTGAAGCTTTGTTTTCTTGCATTCAAAAATAATGTGGAAAGAGCTGGCTTATTGCTTGTTGGGTTCTAAATCTCTATTTAGAATTGTGTTTCGTGAGCTAGAAGTGGAGCTTCGTAGGGGTTCTAAACTTGTATTGAATCTTGAGATTTGTTTTAGCTTTATTGGGCTGTGTGTTTGTTTGGACTGTGTTTGAACTTATTGAAGTTTTGAACCTTGGTTGAATCTTTATATTCAACAACTGAACTTATATACAGTTCTTATGAATACTGAATTCATTGTTGAGTTGTTGCATTGTGCCTTGTACTTAAGATCTTAACTGAGGTTTTATTCTTCCTTAGGGAAACGTAAGGCTTGAACCTATAATAGGGTGTTGGTGTTTATTCTGAGCTTTTATTAGGGCCATGGGATTCTTTTTAAACTCATATTTGAGCTTGTGTTGTTAGAACTTGTGATCGATGCACGTATTTAATGTAGCACAGGTATTCCATTGATGGTTGTTTTGATTATGTATTTGGAAATCGATGAGTTGTATACTTACAGGTATTATGAATTGAATTTTTTTATCTTATTTAATACTGTTTGATGGAGGGGGTCTTGTGAGTTTTGTATGGTCGGAATAGATCGTGTAACTTCTTTGTGGCCTCCTTTGTTTTGACTTTGAGAAGGAATGGTTGTTTTACTTCTACCTTTTAGACTGCACTGTGTTTTTGAACTTGACGGGGCATGTGAATTAAAGAGTGTATTCTATTCATATCTTCTCTGAGCGTACCTGTGTCTTGTGGGAAAACTTGACTACTTTGTTCTTAGAAATAATTGGAATTGGAACTGTGTTCTATTATGGGACAGTCGTATCAGTTGTAGAGGTTCATGGAATGAATTACTTACTTCCTTTATGTCTTTTATGTTGAACGAAACCTACCTATTTTATGATTTTAAAAGGAACTAGAGAGGTTTTTTGTTATTTTGTTCAATTGAATTGGAAGAAGGTAGGACAAAAATTTTATTATCAAATTCTTTAATTCTTACTTCCATCTGAGTGTGGGTTTTTGTAGAATGCTAAATTTTTAACTTTGTTATTCTGTATGTAGTTGAAGAGTTATAGTATCACTTATTGGATGTTGGTAATGTGGCTCTTGCTTGGGATTTTGAACTACCTTCTCACTTGCAGTTTGTTGTTAATGTTTATAATGGGAATTCAGTCTTTGAGTTGAGAGTTGTTGTGAATTTTCAATATTTTTCAATTGGAGGAATTTTTACTCCACTATTATATTCTTGTTGAACCACCATTTTTTAAAGAGAAAGAATTGTACTGTCTTAGGGGCATTCTATTGTTTGGGACTGTACTATGTATTTCTTTTAATATTTTATATTGGATTGAGCTAGGTGAATGAGAATAGGTCTTCTTGGGAAGGTTGTATGGAAATTGGAAGTATGCGAACTTTGACTGTGCATTCGGTTTTGAGTTCTCTTTTGGAAACTAGCTTAAGAATTTCTAAGTTTGTTATAGATGATGGATTTCATTTCATAGTATAAATGAAATGAAATATGGTTTGGGGTCCTTATTGGTTTGAGATCATTTTTCGGTTGGTGATAATTTTATCGATTGAACTTATCATTATTCGATTCTCTTCTTTTTTATATGGAGGGATGAAACTTACTAATATCAGTTATGTTGTAACTAACTCCTTATAGATTGGGAAAAGTTAAATGTGTCCTTCTATCCTTATGAATTTATGAAATAATTTAATGATAAGACTTGTTGACTGTTTAAAAGTAATTGATAGGATCAATTAAGTCTTGTGGTATAATTCTGATGTTGCAGATTATAAAATGTTCCTTTCTTAAAAGTAAATCTAGATTTCTTAATTGTACTTCTTTCTAGATGTTATTACTTATGATTATCTGCATGATGTTTTTCAATTATTTCATGAAAGCAAAGTTGTTTAATGAAGCAATTAGTGGAATTCACTTTACTTTAATGCTTAGTGCTTATCATGCTCAGTTCATTGAACTGACCCATGCTAGTAATTTTGTAGATGGACATCGTAAGTGATTAAAGAAGACATGAACTTTCATGTTGTATTGGGTTATTTAATTTTGAACCTTATGTAAAGAGTTTCGATTCATTCTTGAATTGTAAAAATTATTTTTGGAATGAAGGTTGTTTGTTATACAACATGCCTAAAATACCTAGTCTTGTAATTGAATAAGATTTTAATGAGGAATTGAATGTTAAAGGTTTACTTATATTGGTTGTGTAAACTATCTTGTATTTATGAATAAAATGGAATTCCTATCTTTATAATATTATTCATATCTGTTATATGCTTAACTCGGATAAACTTGATAAGTTAGATAAAAAGGGAATTAGTTTAATCTCCCTTAATAAGATGCAACTTGATAAGTTTCATAAGTTAACAATCTTATCTAAACAATTTGAATATAGTATTGGAATGTGTAATGAATATGCGATAAAACTATAGAGCTTGTGAAAGATAAGAAGGGTTTGACAAACCCTAACACTTAATCAAGTAGAGGAAGGTTCTTCCTCGCTAAATGAAATGTAACCCAAAGAATGGTGATATGATCGTTAATCGTTAGACTTCATTTCTTATAAAGTCTACCTCTAGTTGAACCTATTTGGTTGCTACACCTTCTCTAAATGATTAAGTTATATTTAATGGAACTTATGATATTGTTGTCCTATTTTGGTTAATTGTTGTTAAACTAAATAAATGAACATTAAAAGAAATCATGAGTTAAAGGAAGTTATTTAATGCTTAATTGATTCAAGTATAAAATAATGAATTCAGGAGTGTTGGATTAGGGTTTTACATAGATGTTGTAATCTATTTTATAATCCAATTAATTTAACATTAATAACCTCCTTGGGGTATGTACATCATGATGAGGTAGTTTCTATAGGATGTTGGTACACGCCAACTGCATGACTATACCCTTGAGAAGATTAGGGTTTTCTTGAGGGTACAACATTGCAATTGACATGTGACAACAAGCTTCTGCATTGATCATCTAGATCTACACACAATAAGGACTTGAACTTAGTTTCTCTCTAGGTCAAGTTAGTGGCATGTTTAGGATAGGTAGTAGCTCTCAATGGCTCAGGGTACCTTGGCACACCCGGTTGACTTAGGTCAACCGAGTATGCCCATATACCCTAAGTCATTGTGAGCGTCTTCCTATAATGATTTATGTTTCTAACTAGGGATAGGGTTAAAATTTGGGCAAGTGGACTGACAATAGTCAGTAAAGACCATTCATGATAATAGAGGAGTGAGGTGAAGGACATATTCCAAAATGACGAGTATGTTGTCTAGGAATAGTGACATACATAGTATGTTGTAAATCTTTGGCCAAAGTATCGCAAGTTGTTGGTTGCATTGTCCTATGTCACCAAGTTTAAAGCAACGTGATATCAGATGGATATTGGTAACAAATATTTAGGTATGTTATTTAAATAGATCACTCAGTACCTGGTTAGGGTAGGAAAACCAAGTATACGAAGTATACGATAAGTATTCAATACTTAAAGTTAAACATGAATAGATCGGTAGGTAACCGAGTCATGGAATGAATAGATCGGTGTATCACCGAGTCATTTACAACTGCATATGGTTATCTATTATGAGATTGATTGGTATGGAATGTGTGTTCTAAATAATTTTTTAATTTAGAATAGAGAACATTGTGATAAAAAAATTTCCCTTGTTTCTAAAGTCTTAAAATGGGAATGTTACAGGATATTTGTTCCTTTTAAATTTTTTACTCCCTCATCATCAATCCCTTCAATTCCTTCTTTCTCTTCTTTGGGGACTTCTTCTCGGTGTGGATTTTCACCTCCTTCGAAGAAGAGATTATTGAAATAATCCCTTTTCTCTAAAAAGGCTAGAATTTGGTTATCATCATTGAAGAGTTGCCAATGATTTGCATTGTTTGGTACACTAGGCTTGAATACCATTTCAATGTTCACTTTATCTTTACCAAAAGAAGGATGATGTGTCACTAGGGAAGCTGAAACTACAAGATAATCACCCTTTTATTCTTCTCTCTTGGAATAGCTTCAATGGAAAATGCATCAAAAGATTCAATGCAATCCCATACTGCTTTCTATAATGCTTTGGATTCTTGGATTATTTACGATATTGTTGGTGGACCTACTATAATAAAACCTCCGCATCACCTCGACATATAGTTTCTTGATTTCCATGTCCTCTCTTTCGCACTCATGCCTAAGAGTAGTGCTTCATAATCTGTAGTGTTATTTTATTATCAAATTGCAGCTTCTAGGAAAATGGGTACAACTCATTGGAAAGAGAGTACAATACTACACCAGCTCCCAAGCCCACTCTGGAATGAATACCATAAAATTCCATCATCCAAATTTGATCTTCCTCTTCCTCCATGAGAAGTGGAAAGTTCTCCTCTTTTTTGATGTGAGGAAGTAGTTTCCTAGCCCACAATCTTGAAAGAGAATGTTTTGTTTCGGATCATCGAGACTTTCATCACCGTGGACTCCATATTTCTTACTAGTAGAAAATTCTTCATATCACCTTTTACTAGGATAGTTGAAAATGACCAATCCATTTTTATCTCTCCACCCAGGTCTCTATAGAAACTCCTACTCAATAGCATACAAAAGGATGTTGGGATGTCTGCTACGGTTAGGAGCACCTTCTTGTCTAGAAAATCAGCTAGTGCTACCTGTGCATATTTGATTCTTCCTACCAATGGAACTTGTTTGGATTCCATTGAGTAGTAGGTGTCATTTACTCAGGTCAAGGTGAGGCCTAGAGCATTTACAAATTTTACTAGCATCACATTGTATGAGGCTCCAGAATCTATGATACAATTATTTAGCTGGAAGCATTTAATGAGGAGTGAGTGTGGTAGAAAGGTTCAACCTGTTGGTTTTGGAGGCACCGATGGCTAGATGTTTTGGGAAGGTGGTGTGGATGGTATGGGAAGTAAGCCTTTAGAATTAGGACTCGAGGATACAAGGTTACCACAATGAACTATATTAATTAACCTATTAAACTAGGTAGGGTGTGTGTGTAGGTATTCTATTTCTAAGATCTAAACTTTGGTTTTTTCTTGCATGTTCCAAAAAGTCAAATGGGGTTATGGTGAGTGAGGAAGATGTTCCAGAAATGGAAGAATATTTACATGGTAGAGGATTTGATACTTTAGGTGTAGAAATTGGATTAGAAGGGGATGAGGGTGTATATTTTGATTGAACCTTAGATGTTTTTGGAGGAACAACATTTAAAGGAGAATGGTTCTTAGAAAATTTTGAGCTGGGATAAGAATTATATGACTTACTTGGCATAATAGCATGATCCCTGAAAACCGGTGAGTCTAGTTTTTCTTTGGTTGAATCCATAGAAGGTGGTAATGGTGATCCTCTACTGATGATTTTATTTTATGTGACCACCGGAGGAGAATCTTATTTATTCTTTTTATCCTTTATTGCCACCGTTGAGAATGAATCACCTTTCCTAGATTGTGCATGAGTGAAAACAACACATGAGAGACATGAGGCTTCTTCATCATCAATGTACTCAATGAGGCCATTATGCATATCAACTTCCTCGATCTCAAGATATTTTTCATAGTCTCCCATATTTTCTTCTTCACTTTCATCAATTTCTACTTCCTCCTCTTGCTCTTTGGTGTCACAAATGGCATCGACTAGTGGTGCTTCAAGATCAAGTCGATGAGGAGGTGGAACAATCCTTGGCCTATCTAGAGGGTTTGGTATCCTTGAAACATTATACATTATGATCTAAGATAGCTGCTTCTTCAAGGAAACTAAGTAATTTTCCATTTTTTGGAACATTAGATCTATGGTGACAGAGTTTGAATTCTAACCCTTTTTCTTTCCATTGGGGCATTTCACCTTTCCGGAAATTATTAGATCATCATCATTTTATATTGCAAATTCCTCGGCTTGCCTTAATGTTTTTGGTTGGGCTCTTCTAAGGAATAAACCTACTTCTGATGGTAGAGCATTGATGAAAAACCTCTTCAAATTATTTTCAAAAGGCACCACATCTTCAAGGATCCTTCTTATCACTCTATCATATCTTTCTACAAAGTCTCTCATTGACTTGGAGGTTTCTTTCTTCAATTGTACCAATTGGACCAAAAGGTCCGAAAATCTTCTCGTGCTTTTGAACCCGTGTGTTTGAATGCACTTCTTATATCATCTCAACAAGTGATAGAGTCGGGGGTAGCATGTAGAACCATTCGGCAGCCTCTTCTTGAAGTGACTCCACAAAGAGTCAGACTGAAACATCTTCATCCTTAATACCCAACACACTACAAGAAGTGATAAATATTGCTACATGATCTTCACGGAGTTGAGAACCATCCCCTTTGAATTTTGGGAAGTTTTTCTCAAGCCTCTCGGTAGATGATGGAGTGGTTGAGCAAGATCTAGTTGACCAATGTTTCCTCTCCTTCGTACATTATGCCTATGGGCCTTAATATAAAATTCACGCTCATGATCATGATCCCCGGTTATATTTTTTCTATCTTCCAACCTCGCTAAGGTTGTGGCTTATGTCTGCTGCTTTTGTCTACCTCGGCTTGAAGTATCTCGATTTCTTGAGTTGAGCTATTATTTCTTCATTGTCTCTTGCTTTTCTTTCTCTATCTTCTTCTTCAGTCTCTACATCGGTGAAATCTTCAAGGTTCTCATTGATGTATGGTAATTCACCGTCTAAAGGATTGGTAAAACTTAGGTTTCCAATGTGACCAGTTTCTTGAGAAGGAAGCCTCTATATTCCAAGTAGCTATTGTCTACTTTGAATTTCCTCAAAAATGGGATCGGATTGTCCTCCTTGTCTTTGTTTTTGGTGCATCTTCTATCCGCCAATGTAAAAATCTATACTCTTCTTTACGGTCTGTAATTTGTCTTTTCCTCTCCAATTCAGTAGCGCATTCTTCTTCAAGGTCCAGAATTCTCGTGGAAATGAAGTAGTGATTGGCACTTTGTCTATTATGCTAGATAGCTTCCCTCAAATATGAAGCAACATATTTTTGGATGTGGAAGAGAAATTCAGGTCTTTCAACAAGAGGGTTTCCTGGAATAGCCATGATTTGAATCCATGTGGCTCATATAGCCATTCAAATTCTAGAAATTTTCTCTTTTTTTTTTAATGTTGAATTTTTGACCTTGCGGTCGGTCGCATCCAGTGTAGATATCTTGCTAAATCTACCCCATAGTGGGCACCAAAAACTATTGGTGAGGAAATTTTTAGATGTATAAATTTTGAATTTCTTGCCAATGCTCTAGGAATCTAAGTCCCTCTACTTAACCGGTACAGCTTCCTTCTATGCATGTGTGAAAAAATCTGGATTTCGTGGTGGCATTTCAATTGAGGATCCAATAGGGGCACTCCACTGACCCTACACAAAATTCTTACAGTTATATGTAAGGGGATAATTTGCTATGAAGGTGGGAAAGGGAGTGAGAAAAGAGGTAGGAGAACTAATGTTGCAGGTAGAAAATTAGATTCCTGCACACACTAGTTAGAAATTTCAACACATGCATTCATGAGAAGAAACAACTCTGCAAATGGCAACAAGATGAGATAATATTGTGAACTCAAAGTTTCTAAAATCTCCTCATCAAAGAGGCTACAAAATCCTTCTTCTTGTATTGATGCTTAAACAGAAGTTGTACATAATGTGGGAATGGAATAAATTTAATAATGGAGGGAATTAGAAGAAAATGGCTATCTCCTTTGCTTTCTCTAGGTACAATGCACTCGTGAGTTTACAAGATCAATTTCCAACGCTATACAATGGCATGAAGAAGCCATTAAATATATTCAAGAAACAGTTACAACTTCTTCTTTGTTAGAAAGAAATGGTTTACAATATTTTCAATCATTTGTGGAAAAAACTAGACTTTTCATAATGCAACATTACACTTGTTTTGTAACTTTGAATTTGAACTATTCACCTTGCCTTTAAAACTTTAAACCAGAGCCTTCCATGTGGGAGAAATTTACTAGAGAGGGCATGGAGGATTCCTTTTGCATTTTGTGACTTTATAGAGATTTGGAATTATTTACATTTTTAGTCCTCCCTTTCACTTTTGATATAATCCTCGACACATGGCTTCACCGGAGTGGAGACAGAGTTGTAAGTCACTTTTATAATTTTACATTTTTTAAATGCGGGTTCAAAAACACAAATTTCTCTGTAGGCCCGCCTCCCCCCTTTGAATCTTTTGATGCGGGATTAATATTTGAATTTTTCCTTTAATCTTGATTGGGGCTGTGGGTCACTTTGTGACTTTTAGCCCTTTTACAAAGATGCTCAAAAACACAAATTGCTCCATCAACGCACTTCATGCTTTGAATTTCCCATGATGGGCTCAAGATTTGAATTTTTCATTTAAGCTCGATTAGGGCTACTGAGTCACTTTATGAATTTTATCCCTTTTTACAAAGAGGATCAAAAACACAAATTTGCTCCCCTAGCCCGCTACCTTTCTTTGACTTTCCAATGGTGGGCTCAAGATTTAATTTTTCCTTTAAGCCTGATTGGGGCTGTAGGTCACTTTATGACTTTACGCATTTTTATAAAGAGGCTCAAAAACATAAATTTATCCTCTAACCCACCTCTAATTATATATGTCCATGTACCCATGGATAATAGATCCAAAATTTGACAGGGAAGAAAACACCAGTTATTCATGACTGTGGAAAAAATGCATAGAAGAAGAAAACTCCACCATTTCGCGCCTGATTTTCAAATTTCTTTCATGAACCAAGGGATTGAAAACAATGCAAGGTTTGATAATCCATAGCCATAGAAAGATTGAAAATTTCATTCAAATGAGTAAAACAAAATAATTTTACGCATCCAACTAGGAAAATGGAAAATTTATCAAAAGTGCAGATTGGAGAATTTAAACAAATTCAAAGCATGAATTTCTCTATCTTTTCGAGACTTCCAAATTTACTCAAAAAATTATGGAGGGTGTGAGCTCAATTTTTTTGAAATTTACTTAAAAATGAGGAGGGGGTTTGAGGGAGGGTGACAACATCGACTCTAGCTTGGGGACATGACATGGGAATCTAAAATCTCAATCTCTAGACCACCGTAATTCATTGACCAATGCCTTATCTATTGGGCCTTGCATATTCATATACAAATTCAAGAAAGAAAGAATAGAATAAGGAAACACACAAGTAAACAATGGGAAGGAAACACCGAGATCGACCTCGGTATGGCGGGGTTGTAAGATATCCACAATGTTGATTATGTTTTTCTTGAACACTGTTTTAAAATAATGGATCAAAGCATTTACTGTAAACAAGTTCCTGTAAATGAGGCTACAAATTACATCAATATAATGTTATTTATTAGAAAACATTTAGGATTTTATATAGTACATATGATTGTGCTACAGAATGGTAAGATGAGAGTGTGATTATCACTTATTTAAAATAGATACATATATGGCTTATATAAGTCATGACATAAATCCATAAATTGGGTTCCTAATCCATGTAAAGGTTCTTAGATACAAAAGAGTTTATGGTGTTAGAGGATCCCTCCTCTTCTTCAAGAAGACCAGCAGTCAAGAACAAAGATGTAATCCTCGGAGAAGTCTGAATATTCTTCCTGGGTATCGTATTGGTGGATAAAGGTAGAGTCTGGGCTAGATATGCTGATATGGGTATTAGCATAGAGCTCCGAAGTGGTTTGGTAATCCTCCTCCAAATTCTTGAGGCTGGTTTCATATTGATGCTTGTAATGAATGAGGTCTTCTTAGAGTCTCAGTGCTTCATCATACAAATCCCAAAAATCATTTGTGGCTTCCTAGATATTTTGTGTGGAGGAAAACATAACCTCTAGATGATCAAACAAATTTTCCTAGATCATACAAAGCTCAAGATCATGGAGAAAATTGTATTGTTTCCAGTATAACAGATGGTGAATGAAAGGAAATGAGTCGGATGTGTGAACATTATAACTTCCTAATGCTATCTAAAAGCATCATACTAGATAGAGGATTAGTAGATAATAAGAAAAAGTAATGCATTTTGGTTGGATTTGGCATAAAATGGTGAAAAAGGATAAAAATATAGTAATCCCTAGCGATTAATGGAAAATACAAGTGATTAAGGTAATCGATAGCAATTGCTTTCAAACTCAAAATTTCTTAAACAAAGTCAAAATAAGTGACTAAGCTATCAATTTTAATGAAAACAAATCATTAACAACATTTAGATGATTTATAAGAAAAACCATACCTATTACTAATATCTAAGTTGAATAAAAATAAGTGATTTACCTTTTAGAATGGATTGACTTTGACAAGATGAATGGAAGAAGGTGTCGAGAGGGCAAAAATGAGCAATCCGGTGATGAATTTGATGTTCCTTGGGCAACATGACGTTGAAAAAGTTGGTTTGAATCACTTAGATTCTTGATGAGATGGTATTGAAACAAAGTGTACCTACAAAGCTTGAGAATTCATGTTATGAAATGAGGTCTCATAAACAAGTATTTATAGATAACCAATGCCAGTAAATCTTCGGTGATTTCGAGGGAAATCTAGTTTGGTTAGAAAACCAAATGATTTCCTTCCATTTGACCTCAAAATTATAAATTTGAAGTGATTAGGATAGGGGATGGTTGAAAAATCATGAACTAGGTTTGTTAGAATAAGAGATTTTCTTTTTTAGAAATTTAGTTAGACGAGGCTAGTGGTTTTTATAAGGTTAACCAGTTAGAGATAAGTTAGTGATTTTATAAGGTAGTTAAGTGATTGATGAGGTGTTCTAGATAACAAGATGATGTGTGAGGGTGAGGTGTGAGGTGATAATAACCAATTTATTTATTTTAATTAGATTTTAGAGATGTGATAGATCGTAACCATATTAATTTAAAAGGGGTGACATCTCGAGACATTGTAAATTTGTCATCTTTGGTTTGGACATGGGGGATGTAAATTTTTGGTGTCTACAGTAGAGGGGGTTTTATCTAAAGTGTTAAATTCCAAAACCTCTAGGAAAAATAATTTCCTTATCTTGTTAGGGGTTTGGCTTAACAACCAATATATAATTAAAAACAACCAATTATTATTGTGGAGATGTGCTCATGGTAGTAGTACTAGGAGTGGAAGTGAAATAGATACAAAGAGAGAAGGGTTTTACAATGTGTCCATGGAAAAGGATTGGGGAAACAATAATGGAACCATTAGGAGAACACACAACATTGATAAAAGTGGAAGGTGGAGAAGGAAGAGTATTAGGTGTGGAACCCACAAAAGACTGATCCATGAGGAAAGTGCGGGACGAGAGGAAAAGACTTGTGAAATAAGGGAAATAGGTGTGGAGGAAGTGAGATGATAAGAAATTAGAATTTAATATGTGAAAAATTGGGAGATGGGATCTATAGAGGTTTACACTAGGGATGCAAATATAGGAAATGAAACATGAGTGTGAGAGTGTAATGGAATTATATGGATAGGTCTGAATATCAACAACAATATATCACCAAATAAACCAAAATATAAATATATAATCAAAATATGCAAGTATAATAATTTATCCACTTTGACGGGGAAACCTACAAACCATACAACAAGGTACAAGTACTCAATATGATGATAATATACTCCTCTCTAACTCCTATATATACCCTACCGTGTTAAGGACCCACTAGGTATATGAAATCATAATTAAATATGATATGAGATGATAGGATATTATGTTAGACACATGTAAAATATCCATATCATGATATATGACCTTATGTTAAGGGGAGTAGCATACTCTCCCCTTCAAAGAAATATTGCCCCCAATGTTGACAATTTTTGGAGGATTTTTCACACAAGTGCAAACTTCAATGTTGATTATATTTGGATGTTGGTATAAAACATCTTCCACCTCCCATTTTTATGATGAATTCTATCCATTCTTCCACATAATTAGATACTCAATAATTAATATTCTCTTCACCATATTAATGTGAATATGAAGAATTTCCTCATGTTCCAAACTGATTTGGCCTTATTTTCCCAACAAAATTAATTTTATCTGAGATGAAACATTTTGTGTAATGACATTCTGAAATACAAAATTGTCTTAGGTATTTGAAAGTGGAAAAGAATCTTTGAGATAAGATAGATTCAATTCTACAAAAACATATATTTTTAACATCTATTTGAACTTCCTTTATATTATATTTTCATGGGTGCACTCTTCAAACAGAAATATTGAATCTTCCCTCTTTAGAGACATAATATCTGAACTCTTATCCTCTATTTTTTCTTCACATTGATCATATTCATCTCCTCCTTCTTCTTCTTCCTCTTCATTTTTCTCTTCCTTTTCTCCTCCTCCTCCTTATCCATATTATTCTCCCTCTACTTCTTCTTATCCTTATTTATCTTCTTCCAGTCATCCTCCTCCTATTTTTTCTTCTCATTCTCCTTCTACTTATACTTATTCTTTATTGTAAATAGCCTGAGAAAACTTGTTACAGTTCCTCCCAAGAGAAATTGAAAAACTCTTGATTCAATTAAAATAACCACATCTTTGTTGGACCATCAACCCAAAATGAAAATTAAAACCATTTCCATGTAGATGAAAAAAAATATTATTAAATTAGAACCACCATTCTCTTTCATCCACCTCACCCTTTCCATAAACAATAATCCCTATGATGCACAAAAAGGAAAAATCCTTTAATTAATTATTAAGTTTCAAATTTATGAATTAATTTATCCTTAATTTAGAAATTATAGATAATTAACCCTTTCTATTATTTAGAGCATTCCAAAAATTTAAATAACTTTGAAAATATCTAAAAATGGTGGCTTGTGTAGTGAAATTAGGAAAAAAACAAAAATGGTGATAACTATTGCAAAATAGGTGAATACATCTTGAAAAAATGTTTGAGAATCTTCTTTATATATTTCTGCACTTCTATAAAACTTTTGTTTGAAAATTTGTAATTGTTCACAAGATATTGTTAAACCAAAATATTAGAGAATATGTAAGAAAATATGTTAGCCACATGCAACTATCCATATCCGATATATGACCTAAGGTGATCCACCTTGGTTGATCTAAGTGGGATTAAGCTATGGATGATTTGGAAGATGATGATTAAACTTTATTTTTTTATTGAGTTAATGCATGATATCATCCAGTAGTTGATTAATATTTTAAACATCTCCTTTAATGGCCATATCA